>OZ024724.1:4822500-5457083 GCA_964016875.1 Fallopia convolvulus | reverse complement strand
TAAAAGGGGATTGCTGCCCTGCAACCATTCCAAGCAAACTGAGTTTCCACTTGTTTGTTGTTTTCTCAATATCATTTCTTTGGAAGCGAGTGACACCATCTTCCCATCCATGGAAAAAAGTCGGCCAGCCTTTTGCCATTAACATTGGCCCTATTACATGCCAAAGCATCTCGAAAGGAAGCTTTGTTCCTTTGCTCTCCCAAACTTCCTTCTTTTCCATTCCTTGCATCCAAATTTGCAAGTACCTTGTTTTTCCCATCGCTTCCTTCTTCTCTATATACCTACAACTTCTTGAATTTCGTTCGAATTTTCAGCCTCCTCGTTCTGATTAGTTTTGATCGTTTCTCCTCTGGTTGCTTTTGTTATCACAATTGCTTTCACCGGCGAATCTGGAACGGTGAAGGTGATTTCCATCAACTCCTCCATATTTGAATTTCCCCGAATCTCTTCCATATATGGTGGCGCTCTTCAAAATTCAACATTAACAATGCGTATCGTATCGTTTGAAATTGCTATTACCAATAATGACGATGAGCTTGTTGATGGTGATTATAATTTCCTGGTGACCAAACATGCCTTCTTCCTTTTAATTTCATTACTTTTGGCCATGGATTGATCTTTGTTTCCGGTGGCGGACGCACCATCTAGAAACCCTGAATCACTCCCTTTCTCGCTTTTCAAGTTCGCGTGTGAGGCACGTTCATTATGGCTCCTGACATTATGAATGTAATATTCAGCATACTCTATTTTAGATGAGTGTGAATGATTGTATATTTGACTTGTGTTACAAAAAGGACATGCACACTGTTTTATAAGATTTTGGGTTCAAATGTAAGGTCAATTTTGACTTATCAAGTCATTTATATTTACAATGTCGGTCAAATTTAATGTTTGGGACTCTGATTTAGGTTTGGATCAACCCAATAGACCACGAACCCTTATTTTGAAATATTTTTAGGATTATTGAAATTGACATGATCACATCGACCATATTTTTTGCGAAAGGAAGCTTTACACTACAACCCTACATTTAAGGACTACATTGTGGTTGTTGACAATTTTAGTCCAAGATACTTTAAACTCTAGGCATCATAGCATTTTGCATGTCTAATCAAGTAGAAAGCATTCGATTAGACGCCATGGGATTGATTTAATTTGATGCATGATTTGATATAATCTGAGGAAAGATATTTATCACGCATAGATATAGATCGATCTAGCATCTTATTCTTCGACTTGTCTACGGTTCTCTGATCCCAAGTGTTTAGCAATCAAAGAACAATGGATCGATACTTCTAAGCTTGTGGCTAGAGATCTAGTTAGGCACTCGAAAAGTCGAGAATGCATGTCATTTTCTTCGAGAAACAAAATATAACATACTTTTAGTAGCGGCAAAAGTGTATATCACACAACTAAGAATATAAATAAATGAATTAAATCTTATTTCTAACAACCATTCACTCATTTTTTATGCAACCTAAAAGATGGCCGGATAAAGCTTATTATAAACGTACGTGAAAAAGTGCATAAAATTCGGTAAACTCATCAATTGGTTCCCATTAGTTACAAAAAGTGAGATTGAAACCCAAAAAAAATCCCACTACTCCATGAAAGATTAACTGATATGGCTTGTCGTCCATTAATCAACTTGAACAGCCAACCCCACCTCAAATGACTCAAAACTCAAAAGCAGTCCAAATCAGGTCTTAAAATCATTTAGGATTCGGTTCCTTGTACGTACATTATAAATGTTGTTTAGAAAATTGAGCTTTGTAGGAGCTAATTGTTTTGTTTATTTTCAAAATAATATTCGAAAGTTAAATCTTAAACATGTTAAAGTTCACATTTTATGTATATTAAAAGGTAGCTTAAGTACTTTATGCGAGATTGTATCTATCAGTTGGACTCAACTGTGTTTGGATAAACTAGCTAGGGAAATACATTATTTCAAAACTTTAGATTTAATTTATTGTAAGAAATTGTGTTAGAGCTAGATGGCTCAAGTCTGGAATGGATAAAAGAGACTAATATTCCACCTAAAATGAAAAACATTCAATGGAAAGTGGCCCGTAATGGTCTCCCAACAAAAGCAAGGCTTGCTGCCAACTACATCCCAGTTATTCAAGGATGTGAGGGTTGTAATAGCCAAGTCCAAAACACTAACCATATACTATTCTCTTGCCCCTTCTCCAGGGCAACCCTCAATGCGTTGAATCCTAAACTAACTTGGATCACTGATCAAGTATCGTTATGTGATAAAAAAAAAACACATCAAATCCTTGACGAAATCAGGGAAATAACAAACAAAGATGAGATGGAACTTCTTACTAACGTCTGGAGGAGCCTTTGGTTAGCTAGAAATAAGAGAACCTTCGAAAATGAAAATAGTCCGATCTTGAACAATGTTGAGTTTATTTGTGAATTTACCGGTAACCAGATCAAAGACTGGAAGCTTACATCAATTACAGAAAATAAAAGCACGTCTTTCCAGTCCACAAGAACTAGGCACGGGCGGAAGACTGCTAAATGGGCAAAATCCAAGGATGACTTTGTTAAATTGAATTTTGATGGTGTAGTTAGCTCAGATGGCGTGGCCTCGTTCGGATTCATCCTCAGGAACTCCGGTGGCTCCCCTATCCATTTCGACGAAGGACTGATTGGTCGACAGTCTGTACGCCAGGGACTACTCGTGGCTATTAGTCCTGGTGTCTCCCGGATTCAGATTGAAGGCGATAATCTTCAGCTAGTCAATGCCATGCTTGCCGACTGGCGCTGCCAGTGGGAGATTCAATTGCTTCGTTCGGACATCCACTGCCTGTTGGCTCGCTTTCGTGATTGGAGCATCACGCACGTTCATCTTGAGTGTAATTCGATTGCGGACTACATCGTTGGCTTTTTTCTGACGCGTCTCCTCTATTCCGCTTGCAATTGACTCGGAGTTGCATACCCACATCCGCCAGGATACCCTTTGTCGGTCACTAGCTGACTAGTGACCTCCCAAATTCCTTTCCTTATCAAAAATAAAATAAAAATAAAAATAGAGATTTTAGGAATTGGTTTGTAAAGCTTGGGATTAGTTGGTTGAAAGTAGTTTTTTTGATGAAAAGTTGCGTTTATATCTTAAAAAATTATAAAAAAAAATAGAGAGATGTACGAATTTCAAGAGTGTTAAAAGTAGTTTTTAGATTAAAAGTAATTTTAGAAAACAAACGAAACACACCCCTAAACACTTTCCAAGAGAGACAATAAAAATAATAACTCAATTTCTTTAAACTAAACTTCAACATATCTAGATATTAAGCGTGATAATGAAATTACCACCAGATTTACATACAACTCCTTTCTTTTGATATGAGAAAGAAATTAGAGGGATCCAAACAATCAGAAATGAGTTGGCCAGGGCATCCTTGTAGATGAGATCACGAAGATTAGGATCAGTTGTAATTGAGATGGACGAAATATGACGGAACGTGGTTGCAATGTAGTCCACAATAATATTAACCTCATAAAAATATGAAAAAAACCTTAGTTTTTATGTCTAAAATTTTAGTGTTTAGAAAAGGTATCACACAAGCAACAACAATTGGAATTAAAAATTCAAAAATTGATAGGGATAATGTTAGTAATTCGATCAATGGTCATCAGAGATGCCCTCGAAAAATCAAGATCCTTATCATCAATATCATGATTTATTTAAAATCATTTTACCAGTAAGAATTACACGTCCTAAAAAAGTGAATTAAGTGGCTGATAAATTTGTATTCTTAAATTATAAAAAAAAATCTTAAATGACCCAAAAAAACTTTATTTTCATTCAAAAGGATGTTCAAAATTAGCTTTCAAATCACATTTAAACTATATACCTAATTAAACTTTTAGCAAAAAATATTGACATCAGGGCAATATTGTCCGTACATAAAAATAGCTAGACAGCACTTTGACAAAGCAAGATAGAATTTCTCAAATCTCCTGATTGCTCAAACCCATGTAACCTCATTTTTCCAATTTACCCCTGCCCTTTTTTATTTCTCATTTTAATTCTGTTAAGTAACTAATCTACCCAATATAAATGTAATTAGATCCAATCCAATTCCAGCATAGCTGTAATTAAAATTCTATCATTAAGCTTTGTGTACGTTGTGGTATCAAAAAAAAAGAAGTTTGCACCTTTGAATTATCACATTTAATGTATTAAGGCTCTAGAATTAGTTAGTAATTATAATGGTAATTTTTCCCGTCTTACGACGGGCTTCCAATCGAGTACAATTACATTGAAACGCTCAAATATATGCTTGGTTTTGGACCCAAGTTATATTGATTCTGCTTATTTTTGTGCTTTGAGATTTCTGAATATGCTTCGGCTTAGGAGAAGGAATGTCAACAGAGTTCATTTTGCACATTTCAAGTTAAGTTCACCTCTACTAACAACGCTATATTTTTATAGTGTTTTACTAACGGTGATTTTAAACGAGTCTTCGTTCTTTCTTTTACTTTTTGCTCGTTGTAGTATGTTTCTTTTGTTTGACTTGCCCTAGCCAATTTCAACTGCCGTATTATACGGCCTCTCAATTTATTAAATATGTCTGACATACTTAAATTATTTACTCATCCAAAAAAAATATATAATAAAAGGATCAGCCAAGATTTAAAACAAAAAAACATAGTAGCCCTCCTATTTTAACAATTTAAGCATCAATAAAAAAAATACAATGAAAATAGGTCATGTCACAGTATCACTGATGATATATCACACACATCTCATCTTCCCCCTTCCACTTCCCATCTCCCCCACCCTTTCTATGTAACATCAAGCTACCTCACAACCCCTCCACAAATAGCAAATAAAATATCATCCCCAACTCCCAGCTTCATACCCGACCCGGCCCGCCCACTAATCCGGATCTCCCCCATCTAGGGCTTTCCTGCAATGATGATGAACCCACCAGAAAACCCTCCGTCTTCATCCTCCTCCTCCTCCTCCTCCGCAACAACTTCCAATTCAAGTAGCCGTTACGAGAACCAGAAGCGGCGCGACTGGAACACGTTCGGCCAATACCTCAAAAATCACAAGCCCCCGCTCACGCTCTCCCGATGCAGCGGCGCCCACGTGCTCGAGTTCCTCCGCTACCTCGACCAATTCGGCAAGACCAAAGTCCACGCGCCGGTCTGCCCCTTCTACGGCTACCCGAACCCGCCCTCCCCCTGCCCCTGCCCGCTCCGCCAGGCCTGGGGCAGCCTCGACGCCCTCGTCGGCCGCCTCCGCGCCGCCTTCGAGGAGAACGGAGGCAAGCCCGAGAACAACCCGTTCGGCGCACGCGCCGTCAGGCTCTTTCTCCGCGAGGTCAGGGACTCGCAATCCAAGGCGCGTGGGGTTAGTTATGAGAAGAAGAAACGCAAGCAACCGCCCGTGAAACCCTCCTCTGTTGTCGCCGAGGGCATGATGCCCTCGCTCCCGCCCGGCTCGGGATCCGGGCCGACACTATTCTAGTTCAGCTCGTCTAGTCTTCCAGTCCGCCTAGATGCCTGCCTTTTACGGGTTGGGTTAAATTCTTGCGATGGGGGTGATTTTAATTTTAATCGTCGTGCCCTTGCTCCCACTCAGCTCGGGATCTGGCCGACACTATTCTAGTTCAGCCCGTCTAGTCTTCTAGTCCGTCTCGATGCCCGCCTTTTACGAGTTGGGTTAAATTCTTGTGATGGGTAATTTTAATTAATTTGTTTGTGGACGTTGTTATTGGTAATTTAGGGATTAGGGTTTTGTGTTTGGAAGTGTGATGATGATGTGGGTATTTGTGGAATTTGGCATAAGACACAACTGAATGTGATCTGTAAGTTTCTTTTCTTTTTCTTTCATGCTCGTGTGTTTCCTTTGTTTTTTTAGATCTCTATGATTTTTTCTTTTTTTTAATAAAAAAGAAATAAACATTTTCTTCTGTCTGTTTGGTCAAAAATGTCTGTGGTGTGGGTGTTTGATTTATCAGTGTCAGATAGATGGACTAAAGTTGGCAATAAGGCCAAAGTTATAGGCGACAGAGAATAGCAATAAGCTACATAAACATGTATTTGCATATGGAGGGATCTGAGCTTTTTTCTGGTTAGATAGTACTAGCTATTGTATCAGTTGTTTTCCTAGCATTTTTCAGTTTGGAGTTCAGTAGCTCTCATTCAGTCATTCTTTTCTGTTTTCAGTGTTCATTTATTTTATTTTTAGTAACCAATTTATGTAATTTAGAGCCTGAAAAATCTTCTGGGGCTTTCTGCAAGACAGTATCAGCCAAAGGGTGTCTTAATTAATTCACTTTATAATTTGTTGACTAATGTCATTATTATTACCCTTTTTATACTTTCAATAATTAATTTCTGGAACTGAGCCCTAGCTTTTAGATTCTCTGGAAACTTTGAGTGTGCTGATAACAGATGTAGCCTGTATATATATGGTGATAATGTTAATAATACTGGGAAATGCCGGATACTATGTTACCCGGAAACTTTGATAGGGCAATGTTTTCCGATTTCGTTTCGTGCCGGAAACTTAGAAATGTGAACTTGAAAAACCGTTTCTTAGTGTGAATTATGCAAAGGATTTATTTTCAATGTTCATGTCTGTGTAACATCGAGACAAGATAGTTGATAAGAGTTGTTAAGGTAATGAATAAGGTAATAGTATGCTGATAAAGATATCTTATGAGGAATTAAAGCTTAACTTGTGTTATGACAATCACAAGTTAATGAGTAGTGCATGTGGATTTTGTATACAACTAGTTATATAATTTGTGGAAGTTTGAATTCAATAGTAAGTTCTTAAAGCAATAGTTATGTATGTGGTTTGAACTAAACTGTTCAAATAACCATCTAGAGTTACCCAAAAATGTGAAATATGCAAGGTGAACCTTTTCAAAATTTGACCCTATGGAATTATGTGTGCTGCTCTTTATATTATCTTCTTCACAAAAGAAGGTAAATAAAGACTACTAGTATTCATCATGAATTTGAATGCTTTTAGATTGTGATGTGATGATTTGCTAGCTAGTAGCTAGCATTATATTGAGATAACTTTAAAAAATTATATGTATGGTACATATTTCATGCTGGTTAGAAGAGATGATCATTTCCGGCAGCAAGCCAGCAAGTCAAGTAGAGATGTGGATAGTGATAAACTATAAAGTGATTAAGCACAATAATTGATTACAAACAAGTAATTTCCACTAATCATTTGTTTTATATTCATTTTTGCCGACAAAATCCCCTTTTCTTGGATATGCTTTGTCAGATAATTCTCGTTGAATTGGATTGTGTAATTAATGGTTTATATGTGTAGTAATTAAGCATACGCTAATTGGTTAATTAGCACGTTTCAAAATCCCCTTTTCCACTAATCATTTATTTTATATTCATTAATGGTTTATTTCGAATCTAAATCTGTAATATCTGGTTTATTCGCTTTTAGGAAATCAATGAAATTATAAAGCCAAGCTTAAGGACCATAAATTATGTCACTAGCTGAACGTTTTTTTTTTTAGTTTTTCAAGGGCACTATCCATTGAAATTGAAACAAAGACCTCATAAGATTTTAGCCGTTTAACTAGGTGTCCCAAGATAAAGAAAATCTCATGAAACTACAACATCATGATGATTTTATAGTGAATTTTTTTATTGTGTAACAAGCACCTATTAAAACTACTTTTTGGCAAGAGTATCAATTTAACACACATTAACCATCATCCAACGACTCAACTGGCCTTGTCAAGAGATACTGAGTTCGAATCCCAACTTAGCCTAACATTTGTTAAATTTTCCAGTGGGCCGTTATTCAATCGAGGAGTGAGAGATTCTATCAATTATTGATTATTTTTTAATATAAGGTCGGGGATCTATCTTTCTATCCAAAAATTAATGAATAGAGGTTTCACCCTACTTATATTTTAGTAGATTTTCTTCAAGATTTTCCAATGGAGGAAAACTTCTCCCAACCTCTTTCTCAACACACCTCCTCAAACCGGAAAAATACTGACGATGCTCGAAGATCAGTTCCATTTTTAGTAAAATAGTGAAGGATTTTCATAGCTAACCAATAATATCATGTGGGATTAGAAATAATATTCTATATTTGAATTTCTTATTGCAGACTAGTTGACACTTGTCAAGCCTTTAAGGGTGGTGACTTAGTCCTAAATCGAACGGGCACTTCACCCTAGTTCGCCTTAATGTCGACTAGCATACAAGAAAACGACCCTAGGACCGAACCTGCTATAATACCATTAAATTCTCTAAGAGATTTTACCCGTTATTATTATTTTTAATATAAGGTCAAAATCTAAGTTTCTACCAAAAAAACTTAAGCTAATAAATAAGAGTTTCACATGCATTATTTATATGTAGGTATTTTTTCTCTTTGTTTTTCGATATGGGAGAGCACTCCAACCTCTATTTCATTAACATTTTTATATGTTTCTTATAAGAACTAAGATTTTGAGTTTGGAGTCGTTGTTTTCTCCTTTAGTTATAACTAGCAAGACCCGGTCGTGCCATGCACGATTTTGACTTGAGAACCTTTTTATGTAGGAACATTATATTAAATCAATAATTATTAAAATTTAAATAAGTGGTGGTAAACCTCATATTTTTTATAAATTGATATTATACATATATAGATTTATGCATATACTTTAATATTGTAAAAATGACACTTCACACATAAGGGATTAAGGGGCGACGAATAGCAAAGCCCTATTATGTCTATAAAAATAAAATCATAGAGATCTCACCTATTTATAGTTTCATATTTACCATAAAAAAAATTACGGTACATATATCTCACGTAATAATATAATTTTATAATATTAAAGTTTCTCAAATTCGGTTCATAAAGATAAATAGTAGAGAAATCATGTACTAATTTAGCGTGTAAGGAATTAAACATCACCTACTAATATATTATGTGCAATTATTAATAATATTAGCAATATTATTATATTATATATTTTTAAGGATTGTAAATACTAAATATTATGAAGGATAAAGGAGTAAATTGAAATATTAAGAAGCTTATGTGACATAGTTAAAAGATTGACAAATAGGATAGATGAATTCGAGTTTAGTAATAGTATATAGATGCTTACTTTTCTTCTTCCACAAAAAAAAATAATTTAAAGAAATTAATCATTAGGAGTTTAGGACCATATATGGGGAATCTATATGTTCTACTTGAAGGGGACAACATGAATAGTTTTTATCCAAAATTATTTCCATAGCACTAAAAACTCATATTGTAAGTCATGACCTTGACAATCTTATGACTTATCAATTTCAGATCCACGAACCCCAAATAGCTGCACAAAGATTTACATCCTCTGTATAATACCCCTCCATATCCCCAAAGGCATACACTCGAATAAGATAGTTTAAGGTAAAGATGAAAGGCGTAATTCTAATTCTAGAATTTGTATGTCATAGCAATTCCAAAGTCAAACAAAGTTAAACCAACCATAAAATTAATGTTTGAGAGAGTTATAATAATAAATAGAAGTATTGAAGACAACCTCCAGGTTTTGTTTTTGACATTAAACTTGATAGACAACAACCTTCTTGTTATAGACCACCTTCCGTTCTCCAACTAATTGTGATGACTGCCTTGTCTAGTTGCTCATTTATGACTCTTGCTGAGTTCCAAGAATGTCCCTCAACTTACCTATCGCATAGAAAAAAAATAGAGATTAACTCAACTCACTTACTGCACAAGAAATAAAATAGAGATTAAAGCAAAACAAAGTCAAAACGTCCATCCCTAATCATCTAGATTAAACATTTCATGCAAGATTCATTCATCATCAAGTAATGAGATCTTCATAAGGACTTTGCCTGACTTATTCTCACACGTGTAGCTACACTTGTAAATTCAGTTGAAAATATTTCCAACCCAAAATTGAATTGATGCCTCTAATTTAGAGGGTTATAACCTTAGGTCAAATGTTTCTCCTATGTGATGAAAACAATTCCAAGAAACATATATCACATTAAAAGCATTTTTGACAAACTTATTTTTTTGGATTATTAGAAATGTTCTGTTCTTCTTTATAGTTGCTTAGTTGTATACGCTTCCAAACGTCGGAATATTTCATTTTCTCCACTACACTCTTATACTCCTCACATTGCCAAAAATTTCGAAAGAGAATGTCGGGATAGATAAACACTAGGTCGTAGCATGAGTAAAAACATGGAGCTTTAAGCAGTCGCTTGTGTTGTGACGTTTAATCTGCAAGAGTCATACAAGTGAGCAATACATTCAAATTAGGATAGGTTGTCAACGCACCATGATATTTCTCAACCAAAGTCGTCATTGTGGCCAAAAGTTGTGCAAAATCTTTCTCGCATTGATAATTTAAATGTTGCTTAGCCGCGCTAGAATCTCCTACGTACAAAACGCCAACTTGATAGTCGGGCCCCATCTCTACTGCTATCATATCTTTTCAAAGATCCAGAAAAAATAGTAGAGAAATATTGTTGGTATGTATGTTGTTTAAACCAACTATTATATTTTTCATTGCATCGATAAATTCAGGCTTATGGACGATTCCTTCATTTTTCAATATGTAGTCTTCAAGTGTCTAAAGAGGACGATATAAAAGCGTCATCATCTGGATTCCATTCTTGATACGAGATCTTTTCAATTGGACAAACTAATTGATATTGGTTGTAAATGCCTTTCATGTTGACTATGTTGAGGGGATAGATTGTCTCTCGCGTAACAAGGGCCGTATGAACCGTTAACGAGCCCCTTTTGCAATCATAGATAACGAAATGATCATTCTTTCTTATTTGCTTCCATGTCCAATTTCGAACAATGTGAGCAGGTGGATTCTAAATCAATAAAAAAAATAATTCATCAAAAATAATAATAAAAAATATCAACGATGATAGTATCACTACTAGAATTAGGGGTTTTAACAACAATGTTATAACGACGAAACATAAATTTTATCGTTAAAAGGTATATATGTACCCTTACTAACGAGAAACTTAAATGTTGATCGTAATAAGTATAAGACTAAACTACATAATCTTACTAATCGTCGTTATTCTTATTTATTATAAAATAAGAAAAATAAATAACAAAGTTAAAGTCGTCGTTAATGTAAAAGATAGCTAAACGCGGGTTTATTTGGGCAAAATTTTGTTGAAATTCAAAATCCATCTCAAATAACTAGCACGGTTGGAAAAAAACTCCACCTATCTCTCCGCGTAAACCTAATTGAATCGATCTTCTCAAATATTGGTGCTTACTCTCTTCCACATACTACTCAATATTCCATCTATTCCTTCTACTTCTCAAAATTCCGCCTCTTCTGCCTAATTCCCTATCGTCATTTGATCGATCTACTAGGTTGCATTCAAAATTTCGTTTGAGTAGATCTGCAGAGTTCTGGTTGTCCCTCTTAATTATTACAAATTCTTGGAAATTTTGAGCTTTATCTTCAACATTTTGATAAATGCTTGGCAAATTCTTGGTTTCTGATCTAACTTCTTTTCTTTTATTAAATTTCATACATGGCTAGTTAATTAGGAAGGAGTAGTAGAAGAGACAAGAGAAGAGAGCCTCGATACATCACTCTGAAATGGTATCTTTCGAACTTCTTCTAATCTGATTTGTAGGTTAAATTTGAGATTGGTTTGGTTGATTCTAATCTGAATACACTCTGCGTTATCTTGAAAATTGTAAATCTGGATTATTTAGTGTGATTTTTTAACCCAATAATCTCTGATTGGAAAGTGGATATAGGATAATATGTATCTTCATTCATAAACAAAAATAGTGTAAAGATAAGGGCAACGACACAAGAAACTAAATTAGACTCTTCATAGACGCTTGTGCGTAAATTTAACCTCCTATTCCTATACATTGTGGGTCCTTGGGCATTTTCTTCGTGCTAGTCTTTATCGTGTTCTTATTTATAGGTGTTGTACAATCTGCTGGGGTGGGGTGGGGATTGGGGAATTTGCACTCTGATTTTTAATTGGCTTATCTCGGTTCTGTGTTCGCAGTGTAGAAATTTCCTCTTCTCCCTTTGTTACAAAGATTGGAATTTATTTTCTTTGGTATGTTTTGCACTATACTGCTTGTTCACTGATAGATTGAATTCATTTTTGTTATAGAAAAAGATATTGATATGGAAATCAATGCTGAAAATTTAATTGCTAAGAGCAGTTGTGCACGAACAATTGAATCTCATCCTTTTTCATGCATGCTTGTCCAGTTGTCCCCATTAGTTGTTGTATATTGTGCTATCATGCTTAGTTTAATGCTTTAGCTCAGTTGAAAAGTAAGATCCTTATCATTATTTTTGCATCTTATGTGATTTGATAAACTCTCTAATCAGGGCTCCCAAAGTGCAAATTGGCCTTTTATTAACATTGTTTGGTTTATTCTTTTTTATTTTTTGTGTATTTCACCCTTGGACTGTTACTACTATATGATGTTTGATTAGTTACAATCTTTTCATTCTTCAATGTACAATATGTGGAACTTAACAAGAAATGTTTGATTATGTATGAGTCTCGAAAGCATCCTACTACCCTATAAGAGATGTTGGTCATATAAAATGTTTTTTTCTAGAGGATTGCCTTGATCTGATCATGTTTGTTTAGAGATTTCTTAATGAATTCTTTTTTGTGCAGCTGTGACACTTTATGGGTCATGGATTCAGATTCCTTGTGATTAACCAAGTTATCAGAGGTATATGACTGCTCTCTTCAAATTTTATACTTCTATTTATCTTTGAATAAATTATTAGCCTACTAGTTAACTAACTCAATTTCTTGCTAGTTAACTAACTCAAGATACATATGGAGATATCTAAGGTGGTCGATAAGTTTGAGAGGCAATATGGGACTGAGGAGATCCAGAAGGAGAAAGTGTTGAAGAGATGTGTGGCTACTGAACCCAAGCACACCAAGAAGTGGCAAGCATTGTCTAAGGTGGTCGATAATGTACACCAATCTGTTGAAATAATTTTGAAGGTCGCAGTTGCTCTTGGCAAGGAAGATAATGCAGAAGGTTATGTCTAGGACCATTTTATTTTGTCTTGGCAGAAAAGCTATTTGAAGATTCTTTTGGCTTTTTAGATTTCATGTATCAAATTTGAAATTTTTTGTTTAGGTGAACAAAGAGCATGTTGAATAAAATGACAATTTAAGAGTGTTGTACTATTTAGTGTGTTAAAATATTTTAAATAAAATTAATGTTGCTTTTGAGCATTGGGTGAATTTTCTTCCTGTAAAATAACAATGATAAATATGGTCATTACTGTGGTTATTATTGATTAATTAACAACGACAACTAGGTAGATTGTCGTCAATAATTAACGACGAGCAAGTAGGTTGTCGTTACTAATTAACGATGAGCAAGTAGGCCATCGTTAATAAATAACGACGAACACATATGCCGTCGTTAATCATTAACGATGAACATTGTCGTTAAAACCAATAACGTCGGAAGCTATTGCAACGAACAAACGACGAAGTTTTGTTCGTCGTTAAAAGTTTTAACGACGATATTTTTTACCTATAACGACGAATTTGTTTGTCGTTAAAAACTCATTTTCTAGTAGTGCGTATTTGCTTTACAAAGGGCATTGTGGACGATATTGGTGAGATCGTTGAGATTTTGATGTAGTTAAGGCTTTCACGTCTAATCTTTTCCTGTCCAAGCGACAATTTATTTGAAAGAATTTAGAAATATGTATTCAATTGTAATCAACCATGTCAAATTCGGTATTTTATTACTTTTACTAGTATATATAAAAGATAATCAAGACAAGTTAACATGTATTGGGAAGGATAAGACCTAAAACACATAATGACGGAAAACAACCATTAAACAAAAAAAATCGGGAAGTATGCTTGAAAGTTAAGAGAAGACAAAATTCAAGAATCCCGTCTTAGAATAACCATTAAAGTAGTACAAAATCTAAGTAGTCCAATTCAAACAAAAGTTATAATTTTTATAAGTTGTCCCTTCAAATAATTTATTTTCAGAGATTTTCTACACTAGTATTTGTGAATCCGCTCAACTCAATTTCATAATTCTCAACATTGGTCAACACCCAAATATTTCATCCTAACCCTAATTCTCTAGAGCATCAAACTCACTTAAACCTAAATGAACAACATCAAACACACTTAAACATAGATGATAATTGCAAAATTAAACTAAATTGACCAAAAATAAATAAATTCAACCAAGTATTCATCAAATATTGGATCATATAAAAAAAAATACAAATCTATAAGCAATTGATTTATATGCAGTGTTCAATCTCACAACATATTTTGTTTTAATTTTCAATCTTTCAACATAATAAACCAATAATGTTATGAATAGAAATGTAAATTTCAAATCATATTTTGTTTTAAAGTTCTAATCTTTCAACATAATTAATCAATAATGTTTAAAAATGTAAATCTAACATCATATTTTGTTTTAAAATTTCAATCTTTCAACATAATAAACAAATAAGGTTATGAATAGAAATGTATATCTCAAAGCATATTTTGTTTTAAAGTTCCAACCTTTCAACATAATTAACAAATAATGTTATGATTAGAAATGTAAATCTGATATCATATTTTGTTTTAAAGTTTCAATCTCTCAACAAACAAATTATGTTATGAATAGAAACGTAAATCTCAAAACATATTTTGTTTTAAAATTCCAATCTTTCAACATAATTAACCAATAATGTTAAGACCAGAAATGTAAATCTAACAAAATATTTTGTTAAAGTTTCAATCTTTCAATGTAACTAACAAATAATGCTATTGAAAATTGATTATAGAACATAAATCTAAACTAAATATGAACTAATTAACTATGGTCTTGTTTCACTTTAAGCTCAACCCATTATTGTAAATGCAAATACAATCTTTTTATTTATAAATACATCTCTTGTCTGCTCTTTGTAGGTTGCCTTCAACCTCTTACTTGGGTTTGTCTTCTGCTCTGATTTATTGAGAAGAAAGGGTTAATGTCTGAGAAATAAGAACCGTTTGAACTACAAAGCTAGAGAGAATAGTAAATACATATACAACTAACTTATTAACTAATCATAAGAGAGATAATAAAATTGGGCCTAGTTTGTAACGGGCCTGTATAATTAAAGTCCATCCCAAAAACAACCTCCGGTTTTTTAAGACAACCTCCAGATTTTGAAGACAACCTCCGAATTTTGCTTCTAGCATAACATCAACAAAAACAAAATTAATGTTTGCAACTATTGAAAACAAGTTTGACAAATAACTTTCTTGTAAAGACCACCTTCAATTCTCTAGTTAATTGCACGCACAACCAATTGCTTAAAAATTAATCATTTTTCTTAATATTGTACTAATTTGAATAGAGTGAAAAAAATATCTAGGAATCATTCATCATAAAATATTGAAATCTTTTTAAGGACTTTGGCTGACTTATTCTTACACGTGTAACTACATTTGTAAACACGATTGAAAAGATTTTCAGACCAATATTCAATTTCCGCCTCAAACTTAGAGAGTTGTAACCTTAGATCAGATGTGTCTCCTATGTGATGAAAACAATTCCGAACAACATGTATCACATCATAACCATCATTGATCAAATTGTTTCTTACATCAAGAGCAATGTCTCTTACTTCTTCATAGTTGTTCTTCATACTATCCTAAGAATTGGATCAATTCAAATTATGCATTTCACTCTTATATTCCTCATATTGCCTAAAACTTCAAAAGAGGATGTCGGGATAGGTAAACACTCGATAGTAGCAAGAGTAAGAACATTGAGCTTTAAGCAACCACTCGTGTTGTGACTTCGAATTTGTAGAAGACATACAAAAGAGCAATACATCAAAGTTAGGACAAGTTGTCAAAGCACCATTATATTTCTCAATCAAAGTCTTAATTGTGGCCGAAAGTTGTGCAAAAGCTTCTCGCATTGAGAGTTTGAACGTTGCATGTCCCCTCCAAAATCTCTTATGTACAAAATGCCAGCCTGATAGTCGGACCCCATCTCTACTACTATCATATCTTTCCAAAGATCCGGAGAAAACGGTAGAGGAAGATTGTTGGTATGTATATTATTTAAACCAATTATTATATTTCTCCTCACATTGATAAATTCACGCTTATGGACAATTTCATCATTTTTTATGTAGTTTTCAAGTTTCTGGAGTGGACGATATAAAAGCGTCATCATCTAGATTCCATTTTCTTGATGCGAGATATTTTCAATACGACAAACTAATTGAAATTGGTTGCAAGTGGCTTTCATGCTCTCTATGTTGAGTGTAGGGATTGTCTCTCATGTAACAAGGACATTATGAACCAGAAACGAGCCCTTGGTAAAATTATAGATAGCAAAATGATCATTCTTTGTTTTTTGTATTCATGTCCGCTCATTAAAATTTCTTGCCACTCATTTTTGTTATAATGTTTGATATACGTTTATTAAAATGCAGCTAGGGATTATCAAAGACTACAGAAGTCTAAGCTAATTAACCTCTACAAGAAGATTAATATGCCACTTCGTCTCACACATATGGAGTTGGCTAGTCAATTAGAGTGGAAGTTTAACATACAGATACTTTCATTATTGGTTTAGTGAAATTGCATTTGAAATGAGTCATAATCATAATATTTTATGACAGACTTCTCCTATTTTTCTTTTTTGGAGATACCCAAATCACTTGAGATACAGAACTCAAATTATAGGAAAATAGGGCGACGTTGAAAGCCCACTTTCCTCCCCATTAAACCAAAGAGACACATATATTTACTTTGAAATTAATTTAATCATATGTGGTCATATCCTTAAAAATATTTATAAAAAAAGGTAATAAGCCTTTTTTTAATCTTATAAATAAAAGGACTTTGAGGATGATCTCTTGCTAATTATTTTCTGCATTTGTCAAATCTATATAAGACTGTAATGTTTTCCCTCTTCTATTAATGTAAAATTTCTTGCCACTTCGTTGATTAAAACGTGTTTTCAGGTTTTATTCTTATTCTTTCACAAAAGTTCCTTTTTTATTCTAAATTCCCTTTTTTATTCTAATTATTATACTGCTTTCATTCCATGTAAATACAAATTCTGATTCGTTATAATTATAATGCCAACAAGACTTAGCCTTTTAATTAGAGATGACAACAAGACTTAGCTAGTTATTATTATAAAATAGTTAAACTCATATATTAAATTACAAAATTTCACTGATGTAATCCACCTACATAGTTTCCTTTATTTATGTTGTGTTTAGTAGAAGTTTTAAAATTTTGGGTCTAGCTAATATATTCTTATGATCACTCATTATTAATATAATTTTATAAATTTTTTTCAAACTATTTCCTAAGATATAAGTAGTGACTAGTGAACTATTTTAAAAATATAAAAACAAAAAACAAATGGTGGAACTTCTCCTAATCCTCACACTCCGGAAAAATTCCGGAGTTTTTTCCGGAGTGTGAGGATTAAGAGATTTAATTTTTGTATTTTAAGATTTTGTTCTCATTTTCTCTCTACCTAAGCTCCAAGGGACAATAGTAAAATGGTGGAACTTCTCCAAATAATTTGAATGTTGATTTGATTTTTGTGGGATTGTTGATCTGGAAATCTGCTACCATGCGCTCAAAATAGGCATCAAAATAGGCTTCAAGAGCCACCTTGTACGCTGCCTTACTCATCTCAATATGAGTTGGAAGTTTTTCCATAGTTTCCTTCACAGTGGAGAATAGATCATTGCTTTATTCAGCATCACCATTATTCCATGTACCTTTATAAACTGCTTTGATGAGATCCATCGCCGAATGCTGCAGCTTCATTCCAATACATTTAAGATCATCAGATAAAGCTCTCAGCTTAAAAACACGCCCCACTACTTCCTGATCAGTTGCACCGACTGGATTGAATCTTGTTTTAGCCATTGTTTCATGAGGTAAAAGTTCCAAGTCT
Source organism: Fallopia convolvulus (assembly GCA_964016875.1). Classification (NCBI taxonomy): domain Eukaryota; kingdom Viridiplantae; phylum Streptophyta; class Magnoliopsida; order Caryophyllales; family Polygonaceae; genus Fallopia; species Fallopia convolvulus. The sequence goes on along the minus strand of OZ024724.1, from coordinate 5,439,109 downwards.
GCATCTGCTAGGTTCATTAGATTCATAGGACACATCTCAAGTTGACGAGCCAGAGAATTACCGGCCAAACCAAATTCAATTGCTTCACAACCCATGGTCAAGTACATGGCACAAGTTCGAGCTTGATGAACATTTAAATGAATCAAACTCAAATAAAATTTTATGCATCAACCACTTTAAAACACTCCGAATCATTATGTTGCGCTACATGAGAAGGAAGTTGGTATATGAAAAGGCAAACATTAATAATATAGACGATAATAATATGGTGAGTGCAAGCCAAATCAACGAAATATTTAGATAAGCTTAGGCACAAAAATTAATTTGCTAATTGAAATCTAATTGGAATGTTTAGATATGTATGAATCATTTCTTTACCAAACTATTTTTTCATTTTTCAAAAGTAGAATTAAACGAACAAATAACAAAAAAATATTTAGGTAAAATTAAGCGGTTCCTTAATTTTTTGTTAATTTCTACAATGACAAATATTGCTTAACGGAGGGAGTATTACATGTATTTTCCGAAATATGATAAATATATGAAGAAAGCAACTGTATAAAAGCTCCTTAACCAAACTAAGGGTTAAGGCACAAAATACAAGGCTAAAAGATGGGTCATCGAGATCATACAACCCCCTACTGTCTCAAAAAGCCCCATAAGAGACTATGCAACACGTGCAAATTATAGAGCCCCAAAATCCCCTCAACATGTATATTTCGGGGTAACAAAATGGGCAAAAAACAAAAGATTTCGTAAAGGCACTCAACCACCAATCATCAACACACCTCCACCGACAAGCGAGAGGGTGGCAAAAGATATCAAGCAAAGAAATGAGAGAGGGGGAAGAGAGAGAGAGAGAGAAGTCAAAGGTGTAGAAGAAGGCGAAGACGAGTACCTTCTCTTCCTTCAAGGTTGCAACTTGTTGTGATTCGTAGCTTTCATTGGCCAATTATCTTCGTAGTACAAGCGAATAATTTAGGTGTATCCCCTCGATAGATCACATCATTCCAAAGGTCCCAAATGTTGTATATGGTGCCAAGGAGGGTGATTAGCTTTGCCTTGTACAAGGGGCAAGTCTTCCTTGGGAGGTAAGGAACCAATTAGCCCGTTCCTCCAAGCTTGCCTTCTGAACTTGCGCTCCATGTCATAGCCAAATTTTCTCCAAGACTTCTTGTACAAACCTATAAGCGCCCCAAAGATGGGCCCCAGTTTTCTCCTTGTTGCCATATAAAACACAAGTGTCGTCAATAGATAACTCCCGTCGCTTCAAACGATGGCTTGTAAAAAGCCGGTCAAGATAGGCTATCCAAAACCGAAAGCTCCATCGCACAGTCTCTTGATCGATTGGAAATTGATGAACACTTGAGCACAAGATCTGCAACTCGTAGTTCAAGAATTGGGACATGTATCTCACCTCCGTATACTGTATTCAATTTAATGATAAATGCTTAATTTTTTCAACTACGATTTATAATATCGATAATTAAAACCTCTCAAAATCTTTATTTCTCAGTATGAGTGGGAACATTGATTTGAATTGAGACTGTACGAGTAGTAGAAGTTGGGGAAGGACAACTATTAGTGGATAGTGGTGTTTTGGTCTCGAGCTCGAAAAGGACCATCAATGGAGGAGATTGGGGTTAACGGTGCTTTTGGGAAGAAGAAGAAGAAAGTGAAACCGGTTTTTATGTAATTAAAATGCAAACAAGTGAACCCGTTTTTGTTAAATACTACAATACTTAATTCACTGGTTTTGAGTTTTTTTAATACTCATATGTCGTAATAATTTTTTTAAATACCCGATTGTCCAAACTCATCACTTTTAAATACCAATCCGGTATTTCGGCCATTAATCAATTCAAGTGAGGGAAACCACGAAAATACACGCATAAAAAATACACTCATAAGTAATGCTGATCTTGGATGCTGATATCAGTTGCTTATTTTTTAAATAATCTGAGATGTGTTCGGTAAACTGAATTGCTAATATTATAAGCAAGGGGTGTAAAAAGGGTGAAAAGTAATTTTGTATGGACCCCACTTGTTTATATTTTGTTAGATAGTTAGCTTATTTGAAATAAGGTAAGGGGGTGCTGATTATTTTTTCAGCAGATAAGTATCGGAAATATGTACCTTATTTCAAATAAGCTAAGCAAGTGTTGCCGAACACGTACAACAATGCTTATTTTTTACAGATTCGTGCATACGCACGGGGCAAGTTTTTTTTTCATGTGTATTTTTTTGAAAATACTCTTTTCAACAATGATTATCATGATTGTTCTTTATAAATTTTCATTGGAGATGACATATACACATTTATTATTTAGGTATATATATCACTATAAAATGTTGGTTGCTATTATATCCCCTAAATTAATATTTGTAACTAAATTTATTTCATAAAAACTATGTAATTGTTTTCTAATTAAAATTATATTTAATTAGTAATATAAAATTTTCAACCCACAATTATCTAACGATTAAGGTGAAGAGTCTTAACCGATGGATTGCAAAAGTGTTTGGAAAATAATTTAATGATAAACAATGATGACCATAGTGTAGATAAGCCTATGGGTATTTGTAAATTATTTATAACTTTTTTGTGTAGTTTTGGATCAATTTTATAGTAATTACACTGTTATGATCTTCATAAATTTTTATTGCATATGATGGAACAATTTTGTATATTCCCATTTATATTTGCATGACAATTTTCTTAATGTATTCTTTATTTTCTTTTGCTAATCTATTAATTTTTTTGGCTATTTTTTGTTAATAGCGTGGAGTATGTACATAACTTGGTTAAAGAGTAATATAATGGAATTTTGTTGAAAAAAGATATACCAAAAATAAAAGTTAGAGAACCTTTTTCGAGAAAGACTCCTTGAGAATCTACAACTCAAATGAAACCGCAAACATTACAATGGCCATAAGTAGAAGTGAAAACAGAAAATAATAATACGGAATTCACAATTCTTAGATTTTTCATCATATAATAAAAAGGTAGAAACCATACTATAAGTAGATAATTTTAAAATATGACCATATTTTACCTCTTCAATAATTGAAGATGGAGAGCTCGGTTCGATTGAGTGCTTTAGCCATTGAACACTATTTTCTGCCAAATGAAGTGAGATACAAATAAAAGGTTGATAATATTCTTAATATTTAAGATTTAAGATACATTATCTAATATACAATTGATAAGAGAATAAAAAAACAATGATAATAAAGAAATAAAAATTAAGAATGCATACCTCATGAGTGTTTGCATCAGTGACTTGACGAAAGTGGTAGAGCTAATTTAGAAGATGCCTCCTTTCACTTATATGGTATTACTTATAGACAGAATGAATGTTTAAGTGTTTATAGCTATGATTTCTAAACAAAATTATTCTTAATAGTGGAAGCATAAAATTAATAAATGTTTTTCTTTTAATATACCTATGAAACGTTTTCATAGCCATTATTTTGTAAACAAATAGCCTCTTAAAGCTTAAAAATGTTATGCTAGAGAATTAATAGGGTCAAATAAATTGCCATAATATTTGCATGCATTTAAACCTTGTAATGAAAAGAGGAAATTTGGTATGACTTGAAGTTATAAATTGATTTCAAGAATTCAATAATTTTTACAAAAACGTTATGTTAGAGAATTATTAGAGTCAAAATTAATTAACATAATATTTGCATGCATTTAAACTTCTTTTTTTGTAGAATGCATTTAAACCTTGTAATGAAAAGGTAACATTTGGTTTGACTGGGAGTTATAAATTTGATTTCAAGAATACAATAATGTCAACATTCATAAGAAAATGAAAGGATTATTATATTTGTAATCATATAGCATCAATTAATTCTAATAAATAAAAAATATAGTGTTTTTTAGTATTTAATTTGTTAAAGAGTATATTATATATAAAAAAAATATATGGTTGAATTGAAATTATTAAAAATATAAATATATGAACGTTTATTTTCATATTTATTTTAAGTTTATTGTTTTATTTATTGTTATTATTATCATATTAAAGAACGACATTGTTCAACCTCAAGCTTCAAGAACTTCAATATGTATGGAGTATTTTTTTCTCTTATTTTTTCTCATATTATATTTTTGGATTCATGTGTAAATAAAATATATTGTATTCTAGCTTTCTTGGCAATGAATATCATAATTAACAATTTTTTATATAAAATATATATTGTTGTGAATTATGATATGAAAGGACTTTAGTTTTAAATTCTTTTTTATATAATATGTAAATTGATTGTCAAAAATATATATATATGTATTATAGATATGTGTAAAAATATGGTATATATCTATTTTATATAATCACATTTTGAATATGTCAAATGATCTTTATGAACTTGAAATGCATTGCAAGCTCATTAAATACAATTTATTAAGGGGAATAATACAAAATATTTTGATTGGGTGGGCATGTAATTTAAGAATTAAGAATTTATTAGATGTAATAAATGTGGGCATGTGCACAACTTTATATATGTAGTATAGATAGCTTGACATAATTAAAGTATTGTGTAAACTAATGTACATTGTCCAAAATCCCAATTTTTTGGTAAAAAACCAAGCTTGCATTTCATCCATGAATCATATAAACAGTACAGTTAAATCAAAGGAAGGATTCAAAAAGTTGTAAAGAAGGGAACCAAAAGTCTTAAAGCTAACTATCATCCAACACATATATTGTCCTTTAGATCCTAAATGTACCAAAAGAGTCTAGGATGTACGACTGAGGTTATATATATTGACAACACTTTGAATTCAAAAGTGGTCTCTATATTGATCAAATTGTCTTTTACCATGAAGAGCCCTAATTCTATTGGCCTAATATTTTCTGCCAAGTTTTACTTGCTCTCTACATCTAACTTACAATAGTAGGTCCGTCCTAGAGCAAACTATCCAACAATTGTATTTTTAACTAAGGGCTTGTTTGGCATGACATGGGTAACTGTCGATAAATTGGTAACCCTAATTGCACTATTTGATGGTTTGTTATAGTTTTACTGGTTTGAGTGGTTTGGTGATTGTAAGGAATACCGACGACTCAAGAGGGTGCAGGGTTTAGGAGATGAGATATACACATCTTTATCTCGAGCAACTCGAGAGGGTGTTTCTGATAGGCCCAAAAGAAGCAGTATGATCAAAAATATAAACAAAACACACTACAAAAGAAGGATGATAAGGAAAACCTTGATAAATTAAAGAGTATAGAGTCACCGACTAATTATATGGTGTGACATGTAATTGTGAGGAGTATGCATTTGAAATTGGAGTGAATGGAGAAATTATATGATGATTGTTGAATTAAATACGATTTACGCTCATATATCAAGGATCAACCCTGGCCTCTAGGGTTTTCCCAAATTACCCCTGATTTTCCAAGGACACTGTACATGAAAGTCGAAACAGAGACCTTATGACACTATCCTAAGATCCTATTCGCTTCACTTAACTAGATGCGCGAAGGCCCGAAATCACCCACTTTGGGTAAGCTGTACTGGATTATTGTACATTACTGGTGCCCAAGTACCAGATGCCCAAAAATTTAACAAACGGCCCATGCTTTGGCCCATTTATCTGGGCTTACTAACCTTAAGAGCCCAAATACATGTATCCAGTACACATGAAATTAAAACTACTTAATGCTCCCAAGTGGGATGCTTGCCTGTCCTACTAAACATAATCACAGGAAACAGAGACCTTAGGAAAAGGCCCAATCTTGAAAATAGCAGTGACAAACAAAAACACACTAAAAAAGGCACTACTACAAGCTGAAATTACTAAAATACAATGATTTGATTCACAATATAATAAACCAATAAACTTCTAACAACTATATGTCACTAACTACCACATTGACTGCTGCTTATAGCTGAAACACTCAAAATCAAATGCTTGTCCATAAGCTGAAAAACTGTGCAGGAAAAGCCTGACTGTACACCAAAATTTACTTCAAAATCTAGTCGAAATCGTGGCAAGGGGCGAATCAAAGAGAATATAACTGTGGGGGAAATGGGACATACATATCTATCTAGTTCCACAACAGAATCTACTAATTAAAACTCTTTAGTACTTGATGATCTTTCTCTTACCATTGGTAGCAATTTCGCGCTGGCTACGAAAGTGACTGAGCAACTGCTGCGCCTGCAAAATCATACAAAAAAAAAATGTTAGGCTAGTAAAAAGCGAATTCATAGTGTGTACCCATGAACACCTGTTTATTATCTAAAGTTGGAAACTATATCCAAAACTATTCGCTAATTGGAATGGGTTGACCCCATAAAATCATATAAAATTGCTAAACAATTAAGTAGATTTAGGTTTACACTTCTTATGTATTATAAAGACATTTTTGTTTATAAAGTCCTAGAAATGTGCCAAAAACAAGTTACTTTTTTCACATTTCAGAGACTTTATAAATGAAAATGTCTGTATAATGCAAAAGAAGAACAAACCGCATTTTTACCATGGGCACACACTAGAAAAAAGCCATGTATGTTATTTTTATAAAGCATACTTTCTCCCTTGCTCTTGGAGTTCCAGTCTGAGAAAGCGCAACAAGAGGCGGGATGGCTCCTTCTTCAAGAACCATGGTGCAAAACTTGTGACTATGAAGACACAACTGCAACAAAGACGACGCAGCATTCTCCTTTCCCCTTCTGGATCCACATTCAAGAATCTCAATGATCAATGGAATCCCACCTTCTCTCACAATAGCTGATCGTCCCTCTGAAACCGTTGCAAGATTCGTAAGGAGGGCGATAGCCTTGTCAACCAAACCCGAACCCTGATCCAGCAACTCAACCAGATACTTCACTGCACCAGCTTGGACGATACGAGCTTTATTTTCATGGCAGATTGATAAGTTGAAAAGGGCTGCTGTTGCATCCTTTTTACCCCTTATACTCCCTGTCCCTAAAAGATTTACCAACGCTTTGATCGCTCCCGACCGTCCAATCTTGACCTTGTGTTCTTCAAGAACAGCCAAGCTGAACAGAGCAGCCGCAGAGTTTTCCTTAGCTGTGTCGTTCCCTGAATTCAGCACGTGTATCAATGATTCTATACCTCCGACTTCTGCAATCTCAGCTTTGTTTTCGTCATCGATTGATAAATTAAGGATCGCTGTAACCGCGTGCTCCTGAGTCGTATTTGTACCAGAGTACATGAGTGATGTCAACGGGCCAATGGCACCGCATTTTCTGACAATGACTCGGTTTTCCATGTTATTTTTCGCAAGTAGGCGGAACTCGAACGCAGCTGAAGTTTGCACTTCAACCGATTGGCTCTTAAGATCTTGGACGAGTTTTTCAACATATGAACAAGTTGTGGTCTCGTCGGATCCCACATCGGACAATCGAAACGAGTCGGTACGAGGGTAATTACTGTTTTGACTCTCTGACATCTCTGTGCTTGATCCCATGTTGTTTTGTGGGCTGAAACACTCTGACTTGATTTCAATACTCGAAACCGACTGAGTCCTGCTGTGTGAAAAAGAATGCTCGGGAGAATTCTCCTTCTTAATCTCACTCCTCTGGCATATAATCGGTTGTTCATCAGTACACGAATGTGAATCCTCGGATTTACTCAGAGTCTCACGGTTTTTTTCCTTGAACCAACTTACTATCATAGCTTTAATGGTGTGATTCATAATGACATTAGTGTGTGCCAGAAGTTCGCCTGTCTTGGGGCAAATATTCAAGCCATGATCAATCCATTTCTGAACGGAAGCCCTCTCGAACGTTTGACCAGAGGCTACAATCACCGGATCCGACATGAGCGCCAAAGATAAGGGGCAACGGAAGTATGATGGGATGGAGAAACCATAGCTAGAATCAAAGTATCCACTTTTCAGCAAGTATTCATAAATACGAGAAATGAGATCGGTTGCCATTTTGATATGATCAGCTTCATCCTTGCTCATGTTTGCTTGAGCTTTAATTCCCTCCAATTCAATGGAGATTCTCTCTTTAAGCAACTCTTGGTTTGACTTCAGACCAAGAGACTCTATGATTACTAACAAGTCTGAGTTGTCGCTTTGATCCTTTAAAGCCTGTTCAATATGTGTTGAGATTCTGTTTGGTTGCCAGTTTCGAAGCTCCTGCATGAATTTCTAAGAATGTTTACAGCTAATTAGTCACACTTACTAAAGCAATATAAAAACATAACAGGAAAGAGGATTTAAAGAAAGAATTTCACCATGAGATCTGTGCATAGTTGCACACCATCCAAAGTAGAAGAAGATGGTGATGCTCTTAGCAATCTGCATAGGATACGACATATCTCAAGTGAAGAGCGTCTTATTCGGGTCAATAGTAGTTCAATCTGCCAAACCTGAAAGTGTGATCAAGATCATGAAATCATCAAATAAAGACTTATTGAGAAGAAAATAGTTTGACAAAATACTTTTCCTAAAATTTGAGAGCTACTCACGGATAAAATCACACTTGTGTTTGAGGACCGCCTCTCCATGAATTCTCTAATCTCATTAATGTCAATATCTAGTGTCTCGCACTCTTTGAGCAAAGTTTGATCAGGACTCGTCTTTTCATTCACAACTTCATCAAGAAATGGCTTCAGATGCTTCATCAACACAGCCATACTCTCAAAGTCTCTGTGAGTAGGTAACAATTTCATTGTCTGACATGAAACCAGATGTATAAACCGAGATATACTGTTGGTTAAGCATTTTGCAGATTTAAACTCCATGAACCCTGTTTCAAAGCACAAAATTGTTGATGTTACAAAAATAGAATCATAAGTGTTGATTTTGTCAGCATGTAATAGACGCCTCAGCAAGATACGATAGATCTATGAAGATGCAATGAAAAATGGGTTTATATATGGCTTAATGATAGATTATGGAACACGGAAAAGAAAAGGCAAACAAAGCTAATACAAGGACAAGGTTACATGACTTTTTCTTAAATAAATCCAAACCACAAGAATCCATTCTTAGCTAATAGAATATCAGGAAACAAAGACAGAATTTTGTTTGATTCCAAAAATAATAATTAGAGAAGCTCCATAAATAGGAAAACCTACATAAATTTAAAGATGTAATACAAATACAGAATGTTTCTAATGCTTCTGAATGCTAACAAGAAACCAAACTGGATACCAAAACCAAGGATCTTGTTTGCAACCAATTTGGGCAGGTACACAAAATTACTCAGAGGTATCAATCTCCATCGCTCAATATCCACTTCTATCAGACCTATTAATGATTCTATTACTTCACATATAACACTATTGGCTTACTATCTAAGGCAGCAAACAGAGTTCTTGATATTGTAACCATTAACTTGGGTAAACTGCAAAAAAAAAAAAAAAAACCACCTTTTATGAAGAAAATTGTTTACAACAACTCTTCATCCATGTTTTTTGCTAGCAATGTAACACCTACATTCCCTCACAAGAGATATAAACATACAACTGTGTATTAAGAAGGGTAAATTGGACAGTTTACATTTTTCTCCTCAATGATTTAATAATAGTTATTAATTAAACAGGGATACATGAGAGCGAAACACTATCTCGTTTATAAACCCAATTTGTGCAAACTGCAAAATGACGGAAATTAGGGGTGGTTTTGTGTAATTTGCTCTATTGTTTTTCCCATTGAAATGACAGTGGTAGGAATCTCAAAACCCTAATCCATCTGATTAATTTCATCAGAGGGAAACAAAAACAATCACACCCAACAACAGCAAGCCCAAGACGGTAATAGGCAGGAATAAATGAAGCAAAACTGTCAGATGTTTGACAAACCCCAAATTCCTACCTTCTTAATTGGTTCTCAGCACTTGTAAATTGGAACCTTCTTTCAGTATCATCTCAATATTCACCTCAAACCAAGCACTTACAACAAGTATCTCCTAGAGAACCTCCCAAGATATTAGAATTAAGAAATACCCACATCAAACAAAACCCAGAAAAAAGATAACATGCAAAATCAACTTATTAAAACATCAGAAGGGAAACCCACTAATTTCTTCCTCATGCCAACTACATAACATGAACAGAAGGTCAATAAAAGAAGCACCTTGATCACTAAACACCAAAATTAGGAGACTAGTATACCTTGAAAGATGCGAAGTTGAATTTCAAACTTCAATCAACTCCAGAGCATGAAAATGGGTTGAAAAGGCAATTGGACTCTCCTCTTCAAGTGTACCCAAAATTTGCATAATTTCAGCAAACACAATTCCAGATACCCTAACTTGTTTAAAGCGCTCCATGAAAATTTCAGGTGCCGGGTAAAGAAAGAAAGAATACCCAAAGCCTCAAGGAGGAAATAGTGCATTTTTGGGGTCCACTTGACCCCCCAAAAAAACTCAAAAAAAAAAAGAAAAGAAATCATTTATTTTGGTTAAGGAACAAAAGAACAGAAGGTCAATAAGAAATGAAGATTATTTGTAAAGAGGATTAATCTAGGCCTCTAATCTTTGTTTGGTTTTCTGTTCCCTTTCAGCCCGGAGAGATTGATTGCCACGGGAAGAGATCCCTCTTCAGTTTCCATAGAGTGGGTGATATAATTTTGATTATATCCAATCCACCTACTCCAAACACAACTTAAGATTCATTATTAGCGGGGGAAAGATTTGAAATTTATCTCAAAACAAGATTAAAAAAATTGGTAGGCCTACCTAGCGCTATGTATGATAAGCTTCTTCTATAGAGTAAAGTAGGAGTATTTAGTACTAGCTCTTTAAATAGTTTGTTGTTAGAAAAGCTTTTCAATGCCAAATTCATTGAATAAGTCTTCACATGCTTGCTTGTTTCTATTTTATTCACCAAAAATCATTTCTATCACAGAAAGGGGAAAATGATCAGAGCTGGATAAACTAAACAAAACACCCTTTTGAGTTCGATGGCATTGCAGGGGCGGAGTTATGTTGGGGCGGGTGGGAGCCATGCCCCCCCCCCCCCCCAATTCAAATTTTTGTTCGTATACATGTTCCTTTTGTCAATAGCTTCGATTTGATATATTATAAGCTCAATTCTGATATTTGAGCAAAAAGTTATGAACGTTTGAAGATTGGATGTATAAAAACCACTTTTAACAAGTCATTTACTTAGTTATAATGCTTTTATCTTTTGTTAAACATTCTACTTTCATAATGTGATTGAATCCGAAAACTTTGAAATAATAAGTTATTGTTGGGATATCTCGAATCATACAATTCTTTATTAGCACGAGCGTTTTAGTTTGGGTTTTATTTTTTAGTTACGAGCTTTATATTTATAGATTCAATTCATTTGTATTTTGAAACATTTTTGTTTTCTTAATCAAAATGTAGTCTGAAACATAATTCATAATTATATAAGTTGTCATTATAAACTCTTGTTTATTAATGTAATTATATTTTGAAATATTTTAGTCCATCCTCTATAAAATATGTTTTTTCTTCTTTGTCTAAATTTGTATTTTTTATTTCTACATCTTTTTTCGAAACCTACATTAGCTATGTTGGAAAATTTTGTCGGCCCCTATAATGATAAATTTCTAGCTACACCCTTGTGGCATTGGTAAGGTAAAAGATTAATATTATCCTGTAATGTTCTATTCCTTTTATATGATTTTGTTTTCATTTCGATTTCATTCTATTCTTGTTTCCAACTTTAGTAGGTATTAGAGTTGTCAAAACCTGACCGAACCCGCTAACTCGATCCGACCTGCCTGATAATTTTAGGGTTAAGACCCGAAAATTTGAACTCGAAATCCGAAATCAACCGAACCGGATAGAATCCGAAATCCGTTGGATTGGCCGATTTAGTATATTTATAAAATTTATATTTTAATTTTAAAAAATATAATATATTTTATCATTAAAATACATAAAATAATATATTATAACTAAATATTATTATTTAATTAAAAATCTATTTTAATAATCATAAAAAAAATTATGTTTTTGACCCGCTGGTCAACTCGACTCGCCCGAAAAACCGCATCGATCCGACCCGATTTAACCCGTGACCTGTAACTAGGGGTGTCCATAAAAAACCGAAACCGAAAAACCGATTATTTTTTAGGTTAACCAAACCGATTTTTTTTGAATTTTCGGTTTGGTTAACCGAACCGAAAATATTTCGGTTTATCGGTTCAATTTCGGTTCCCGACTTTACATTTAACGGTTAACCGAAAACCGAAAATATATTAATATTTTATTCAAATATTAGTTATCTTTGATTTTTTGTAGTGGTTAAACTCTATGATCTTTAAGGTGTTAATGTGGTTTGTCTTTCATTCTTCAATTTTAACAATTTACACACTATATTTCTATATTACATTGATATAAGAGTCGCTTATTAAATTTGATGGGATAAAAATTAATGCACACAATATTTGATTCCACACAATATAGTATATACTCTCGATATTTGTTTACAACAACCAAAACAATATGATATAAATACATATTTAAAATAAAAAGTCTTACTTGATCACTTTTTTTATTCAAAATTTATTATTTTAGTCTTAATTATTTAAGGTAAAATTACATAAACGGTTATCGGTTAACCGAGAAAACCGAACCGAAAATTATTAAATCGAACTACGGTTAACCGAGATTCACGGTTCGGTTTCGGTTCATGATTTTCACTAACCGAAATCATGGTTAACCGAACTTCGGTTAACCGAAATCACGGTTAACTGGGTTTGGGCACCCCTACCTGTAACGACCTAAACCCAACTCAACCCGAATCTGAAATGACCTAACCCGAACCTGCACGACCCGACTCAATTGACAGGGCGCTAGTGGGTATTTCTCTCAAAATTAACTTTATAAGTACGGAGTAAGAATTAGATAAAACAATTCCAAGACATGTATGGTTAATTAAAAAATCTGGGAGACAAAACATAAAACACTACAATTATCGTATATAAAAAAAAAAAAGGTGAACACAAAAAATTGTAATGACTTGAAAATAAGTTGATTATGACACAAATACGGATAAGTAACTAGAGTGGCGCTCTCGTGGCATAATATCACAGGATGAATAATGCGAGCAAATCTCCGCCGTTAGATGGAAGGTATTAACGGTGTAGATGGATTGAGACGATTTTGAAAGAAAAATAAAAAAAGGGGCGCGTTCATTTACAATGGCACGCACGGTAATTTCAATATTTTCTACTCTCAAATGTCGCTACTACCCTTCACCCCAAAACACGAACTCCTCCCCCCATTTCTCACATTTTCAGTCGAAAACCGTAACGAACTCCGAAAGTTCAAAGGCGAAAGAAGTGAGAAGTTTCGAATTCTCCATTAACGAAGTTCACAAGCAAATACATGGAGAAAGGAACAGAAGAAGGTACGAAATCCTCCAATTTCTACAGTGAATCGTCATTTAAAGCACTGAATTCTAAAAATCTAGGGTTCATCTCAAAAGATATGAAAGTTGAAGACGAGGAGGAGCAAATAGTTGAAAATGCGAGCAAAAACAAGCAAGACCATGGTACTCCATCAAAGAGCGTAGAGGACCAAGAGCAAAATCACCCTTGTCCACCACAGAAAGGTTCGTCGAGTTCTATTTTTGAGTTCATACAAACCAGTTTTGAAAAGTTCACAAAAACTGGTTTCTTATTGTCATTAGTGAAGTTGTAAATTCAAGGTTAAAAGGGTTCATGTTTCATAACTTTAACGTTAACCGTAAGAGTACTTAGAGTTCACTATTTTAAGTCTCGGATTTGCAAGTTGAAGGCACAACAGATGGAGTAGATGAACAACAACTAGAAGACCATGGTGTTCCATGAAAGAGCGTAGATGACCAAGAGGAAAATCACCCTTGTCCACCACAAAAAGGTTCGTCGAGTTCTTATCTCGAGTTCATACAAACTAGTGTCGAGAAGTTCACAAAAACTGGTTTCATATTGTCATTAGTGAAGTTGTAAATTCAAGTTTGAAAAGTTCATATTGCATAACTTTAACGTTCACCGTAAGAGTACTTAGGGTTTACTGTTTTAAGTCTCAGATTTACAAGTTGAAGGTACAACAGTTGGACTAGATGAGGACCAAATAGAAGACCATGGTGCTCCAACAAAGAGAGTTGAGAATGAAGAGGAAAATCAAACTCTCATCCAAAAAGGTTCTTTAAGTTGTTTTCTCAAGTTCATATTAAATAGTGTCAAAGTTCATATATCTGATTTTTTTTTCTCTATGGAATACCATTTTATAGATCCAGTTGTAGAAGATCACACACAAGAGCAAATTGCTCCAGGGAAAGATAGAGACCAAACTCAAATGCAACAAGGTTCATAATGTTATTGCTTTCAAGTTCACATTAGATTTATATTAAGGTTCAAACAGTGAACCACATAAAAAATTAGTTTAGGGTTCACATTAGATTTTCATTCAATGATGCAAGGTGATCAAAACAAGGTAGAGAAAACAAAGAAAAGAAAGGAGATTGAGAAACCAGTTCAGAAGGAAGGAAAAATTTCAAAGCAAATACAACTTCCATATGGAACAATGACAGTTGAAGGTAATAAAAATACTATGGCTTTGATTTTTTCTTTCTAGGTTCATATTTTATAACTAATTTGTTCATTGATGTCAACATTTTGGTTCCAAAATCTAAAACAATATTTTTTGATTCAGCTGAAACACAGGGGGTCGCTCTTGAAAGAGCTAAGAAAGAAAAGAGGAGCAAAAAAAAAAACAAGACGTTGTCCAAAAACAAAAACAAACTCCCTCGAAAAAAGCTTCATATAGTTCAATTTCTATGTTCAAAATATGTCATTTAAAGTTTCATTTCTTAAATATGGTTAATAGTTGGTCTTGTAGTGGTTCATAATTGGAATTGATAGGGTTCATATTAAAATACAAACTTATTGTAAGTTCATGGTTGTTTGATGTTAGGTTCATAACTAACTAATTTAAGGTTCATGGTTGTTTGATGTTAGGTTCATAACTAACTAATTTAAGGTTCATGTTAAAAGTTTATACTCTTATGTTGTTAGGTTCCTATAATTTGCATATAACCTTACATGTAATTTAATCATTGTTGTTTTTATGAATGTGCCAGTTGTGACTCCCAAAGATACAAAAAAAAGGAAAGAAGTTGTACCAGTACGCCAAAGCCCACGCTTCAAACAACCTATGAAAAGAATGAGAACACTTTCAACTACTCTTACCGGCACCTTAGAGATAGAAGAAAGTGAAAGCGATGAAGAAGTTCAGACTGAAAAGGCAATGAGTGGGGAAAAAACAGATCAAGAAGTTGTACAAAAACGTCAAAGCCCACGCCTCAAACAACCTGCAAGGAGAGTGAACCCACCTTCAACTGCTCTTACTAGTTCATCAGAGATGGAAGAAAGTGAAAGTGATGAAGAAGGACAAATTGAAAAGGCAACTAGCGGGGACACAGTTAGTGAAGATGTAGACACTGAAGATACAGTTAGTGAATACCATGACTTGGATGGTGGAGATAATGATGACAGTGTAGATGACTTTGAGACTCCAATTAAGGTTGCAAAGACAATGGTGAAAGCTGTAGCCAAAAAGAAGGTTGGTCAGAAAACTTCAAAAGAAAAGGGGAAGAATGTTAAAACTGTCAAGAGCAAAAAAAATCAGCAGGTGGACAAAACTGATGCAAAAACAGAAAAAGAAAAACAGAAAGTGCATGAAAAAAGAGGAGGAAAGGGAGATCAACTAGTGATAAAGGGTAGATTGGGTACCAAATACCCTTATTTGTTCACAAGAAACACTGTAAAGTCTTTTGTGGAGACCATGAGCAAACTGAGTGATATGAAGAAGGAAATAGTCAAGAAAATGGGGTTTGGGCAATTGTTAAGGTTTAACATAGTTGATTTGCCCCACTACCTTGGCTATTGGGTGTTGGACAATTTTGATGAAGTCCAGTGCAGACTGAAGCTCAAAAATGGGAAGGGTTTCTACATCAATGCAGAACAAGTGCATAATGTTCTAGGGATCCCCAAAGGCTCTATTCCAGTTGTAAGAAAGGACAAAAAGGAAGCACCGGAAATTTGGCAAAGTTGGAGTGAACAGTTTAATGGGATTTCTGAAGTAAGGCCTGGCCACATAGCAACAAAGATAGAACAATGGAAAGATGATGAAGACGATGAAGTGTGGTTCAAGCGCCACTTCATTTCCTACTTTGTGGGTTCACTCATTGAAAGCAACCAAAAAGGGACAGTTTTGAGGGAGTTTATAATAGAAAATGTTGAGGACATACCACAAATGAATTGGTGTGATTTTGTTTTCAAGAGTTTGATTGCAACAAAGAGAGACTAGAAAGCAAACAACAAAGGGTTCTTCAAAGGCCCAATCCTCTTCCTAATTGTAAGTACACTCTTATCATCAATTGTTTTATCCTATGCTTATTTAACATCACTTTTATTTCTCATATAATAACCTCATACTTTCATTTTTATCCAGCTCTGCTATGTGGACAGAGTAAGCATTTTAGGCAAGGAAAACCCAAGGTCCTTGCCTATCTTCATAAACTAGGGTGAAGACCGATTAACAAGCAGAGAGAATGAAGAAGCGGTTGATATTGGAGGATTTGGTTTGGGTCGCATACTTGCAAGATTGGATGAACCAACAAATTGAGGAGAAGGACCCTCCCAAATACATCAAGATACCATGGAGAAGGAAAAGCAAAAAGAAGCAACAGAAGAAAGGAGAATACCAAAAACATTGCAGGTATGAAAACATTAAAAGAAAAAAGCTCATGCATCATACACAAAAATACATAAGTTCATGTTATTGAATGCTCAGGTTCACGATTATCAATGCTCAGGTTAGACTTAGAGCTTACAAATTCTAGTTCATGAGCACATATAAGTTTGGATCATGATACGGTTCATTAGAACATAATGTTTGGATCTTAATTCAATTTACACATTAAGTAGGTGCACAATTTCATATCATGTGGTTCATTAGAATATACGTTTAGGTTCATGAGCATCTTATTTCAATTTACACATTCTGTTTTGAACATGCATGGATTATATTGCAGGATTGCATTCAATTGTTTGCTGAGAGAAAGATGAGATTGGCTCGTGCAATAGTAGATTTGGCTGATGTTGTTGAAATGATCCCAATACAATTCAAGGCTGATCAAACACTTCAAACAATATTGAATAATGCAAAAGCGTGGATTAGCACACCAAACAATGAAAGCCCCCTGCGAATGATTTTATGGAAGATTGGGAGAATTCTCAGCACCCAATATGGTCAGACACGGAGTTGTTGAAGATCTTACAAGAAGTTGAAAATGCTTCAGAGAGAGTTGAGAAAGCTAAGAAGATTGTTGACTTCAATTGCAACAATGAAATGAGAGAGGAGAACAATGAAGTGAATGCAATTGTTGGAGGAAACAACAAAGAGGGAGTTGAAGCTGGAAAGGAAGCAGAGACAGTTAGCTTTGGTGAAGGTAATAAGGCTGTAAAAGAGCAAAGGAAGGTTAGCTTTGATATCACACCACCAACATTTAGGCTGTTGACACAGGAAATCAGCCCAGATGTTGTTAACTCAGAAGCAAACAACGAAGCCATCAATGAAGCTGAAAAACAAAATGAACAAGTGCTTATTGAGCCTGGTAGGGATGAACCAGATAAACCAACAGAGGAGACAACAAAGAAGGTCACTGACAACAAGAAGGTTAGTTTATTATGTGTAAGTTCATACAACTTTTCTTATCAGTTCATGTTATACATTGTTGAGGTTCATAATAATTGACTTTTTCATTTCTTAATACATGTATTTAAACTTGAAACAGAAGAAGGGAATGAAGGTGGCAAAAACAACAGAGCCATCGAAGGACAGATCTGGTAAAGAAGAGCGTGGAAAAAGAATCACTAAACCTAGTGACACCACGAGAAGTCCCTATTACTTAAGAATAATCAACATTAGTGAAAGCAGAATGAGAAGCAAAAAACAGTTTGGAAATATGTGATAGAAAACACTGAAGATAAAAAGTAAGAACTAAAATATCTAAAAAGTGAAATTCTGAAGATTCGGTATTTGTACTTCAAATAATTATTGATGATTTTTGGTACAATAGTGAACAGGATAAGATGTTCAAGTTCAAAGGGCAAGAGCTTCTCAGAGTCAACCTCTCAACTATGGATGTTGATCCAGATCCTAAAGTCATTGACGTATGGGCAAAGCACCTGAATGGACTAGAAAGATTCAAATGCAACGAAAAGCCCGAACGACTATTTGGTAATGTATTTAAAAAGGTATGTGGCTAAACATCAATGAATTTTAAATAGCCATAAAAATGAAATCTCTAATGTGCTTTTCTTTTCAATCTTATAGGGAGATGATATGCACAAGTCTGATTTTGCAGTAGCCCTAAAAGAAGCTGTTGAAGTGGTACCAGGGCGGAAAATAAATGATATTGATATGGTAAATTAAGCTATACCAATAAAAAAAACTTGACGCTTAGATACAACTTGATTACATTAAAAAGAAAAACTAACATGTATTTATGATTTTGTAGAGTGTGATCCCAGTCCAAGCAGAAGATGACCACTACTATGTCATGAGCTTCAACGTGAAGAACCCAACGGTTGAATCACTGGATAGTGTGAGGAGTGAAGACACAATCCAAAAACGCTATGGAGAAACTCCAAACCAGCTGGTAAGTTTAGATGCTTATGTATTAAATCAGAGGTTCATAACTAATTGTGTAATGGTTCATAGATAACTACTATAACGGTTCTTTGTAATTCAAATTTTCCAGAGGGCAATGGTGGTAAACTATCTAGGAATCAACTTTCTGAATGTAAGGAAGAACAAAATCAAGGAAGGAGTGAAGGACATAACATCGGTTCATATCCCATGTGCGAACTATGGTGAAAACGCAGATTAGGGAATTTTTGCCATGAGACATATGGAGACATATATGGGGTCAACTGTTGGAGAATGGGAAACTGATCTCACAGAAAAAATGCGGAAAAGAGCATTGAAATTCTAAGGGGGAAGTACATCTATGAAATCATCACCTCAGATGTTAATGAATTGAAGATGGAAACAATGGAACAAGTGAAGAAGTTGAAGATCAAGATTGGAAAACAGAAGAAGTAATATGTAAATTAGATGATTTAGTAGGATTTGGACAACTAGTCTATTACTAGGTAGCAGTACTTTTGTTTTAGGTATGCACAATGTTCTAAAAAACGCTAGGTGGACCCTGGGCAGAGAGGGACCGCCTAGCGCTTAGACGGCCTGAACGGTGGTCTAGACGGTATTAGACGGGTGCCTAAGCGGTCTGGACGGCTAGGTGGGATAGGACCTTCTAGCGCCTAGGCGGGGCCTGGAAGGGATTTTTAGAACAGTGGGTATGCACAACAGTTTATGGCTAAGTGTTTTGATGACTATGGTTGATGACTATGGCTAAGTGTTTGGAAAATACAGTAGAATTTTGGGCAAATTGACATCTAACTGGACGTAATAGAATGTTTGATGACTATGGTTCAGTTTGAATGTATGGGTTCATGAATATTAACCATATAGTTCATTGTGTTCAACGTGTAGGTTCAATTTGAATGTCATTTTTAAGGAGTTATGTTTTGCATTCAGGTATTTCACAGGTTCATGCATATTAAACAAACGGTTCATGCATATTAAAAAATGTGAAATCTCTTTTGAATTCAGGTATTTCAAAAGGTTCATTGTGTTGAACGTGTAGGTTCATGCATATTAAACAAACGGTTCATGCATATTAAAAAATGTGAAATCTCTTTTGAATTCAGGTATTTCAAAAGGTTCATTGTGTTGAACGTGTAGGTTCATGCATATTAAACATACAAGTTCATTATGGTAAACGTTGAGTGCATTCAGGTATTTTACAGGTTCATTATGGTAAATTTTGAGGTTCATGCATATTAAACAACCGGTTCATGGAACACTAAAATGTATAAAAACAATCAATGCTTTTTCAAAACAAACAAGAAGCAGTTTACTTGGAACACACAAACCAGAAGCACTACAAAAAGACAAATAACCAAATGAATAAAAACGTTCATTCTTGGAACACACAAAAGCAGTTTACTTCCCAGCACAAGTGCGACTATTATGACCGTCTGTTTTCCCTCATTTTCCACAACGCCTTTTTCCAGCAGTGCTTGATGACATTGATTTTTCCCTTCCACCCATTATACGCCTCCCAGAACCCTTGTTCTTTGCTTGTTTAGGTTGTTGGATATGTACCTCGCTTGGAATACTAATTCCAGCTAATGACTCCACGCTTCTAGCATTCACAGATTTCCCACTGTAGGAAGAACCACAACCAGACAAGAGTAAATCTTTTTGCTCCCTAATGAGACAGGAGAACTCATGTAAGTGTTCAGGATGATCTTCTAAAATGCCGAAGCAACTATAGAAATCTGAGATCACTGAACTTGTTAAGGATTGTCTCTCCTCAATAGCAGCACACTGATCAACAATTGTACCATCAATGCTAAAAACCGGTCTAATTGTTGTTGCCTTTGTCCAACGTGAAAGGATGAACTGTTCAAGAATCTTTTCCATGCCAAGATTTTTAAAAACCACAAACATGTGACGACAAGGTAGACCGATCCTTTGAAACATTCTGCACCCACAAAGAACATCATTGTTCAACAAATTGTGAACAACTTGCACTTCATTCAGCCCATCCTCCTTTATACCAAAAATTTTGCTTCCACTTTGTGCAGTCAATGACTCAATACAACCAGAGTAGCATGCAACAAAGATCTCTTTTTGAACCTCATGGAAAACAGAAAGTGTGTAAACTTCAGCTGCTTGACACTCCAACTTTAAAGATGTTTTCAAATCAGGAACCATGTGAGCAGAATCCAAGGCAGTCTCAAAATGCATCACCAACTCACACAGCCTAAAATATCTGTCAGTAAAATGGCCAAAGAACTTATTCTCAACCTCAGAAATTGAGGTAGTCCTGACTAATCCACCGAACATTTCATCCCTATAAGCTGGAATCCAAAAATATGCCACATTCCATCCATGTCATCAAACCATCTCTATTTTTAGATGAAAGATAGCTAACCAATTCCATCCATCTAGACTTAAACTCAGTTGGTTCAATCTAATGACTCCACACTACATAATTGAGATTCATCCTAAACTCATCAACATCATGTTCTTCAGGTTTTATCTTCCCAGGAACCTTCATCATAATATGCCACATGCAAAGCCGATGTCGAGTTTGAGGAAAAACCTTCTCAATAGCAACTTTCATGGCAGCATCTTGATCAGTAACCAAAATACTTGGTGACTCGGTTAAAGTCGTCGTGCCAAATCAAAAATAAATCCCTAGTTACTCAACAAGTATAGTCGATAAGTCAGGGTCGAACCCAAGAGACACTTGTATCCTAAGTTTTATTATTATCAACTCAAAGAGGTAATAAAGAGGGGATTTTGGAATTAAAACTAGAAACTAAGAATTGAAACAAACAAAGCAAGCAATCAAACAATGCAAAAGTTGGATTTTTATCAATTAGGGAAACGATCAAGCAATTGATCATAAATTCAAACAAGTTATTCCTTTCAGTTATTCCTATCTTGATCAGAATTATAACATGGCAACGAGACATGCAACTCAACATCCAAACAATTCATGAAACGATCATAAATAATAAGGATATTAGCATTAAGAACAAGGATAAACAGGATACATGCAGTTGAATTCCAACGAGTCAAACAATCAACATGCATTCAAATCTCTTCTCAATTGTTTTAGTCCAACGAGTCCTAAATCAATTGAGTTGCTACAAAGATCAGGCTTTTCTACGAGAAAACCTAGATCTAGCAATAGATAATATCAACTCCAACAAGGTGATCAATCATGTAGAAATCAATACAATCAATAATAATTACGCACAAGAGAATTGAAATAACCTGTAGAAATAAAACTGAATAGATGAATCTCACAACAACTTGAGTCTGAAAAGATTCAACTTGAATAGAATTAAGGAGTTTAGTTCTCCATAAGAGAGAAAAACACAAAGTCTGAAATTAGGTCTAAGAGAACACCAACCAAAGGCTGAAAACTAGGTCTAAATAGTCTCACATACACGGAATAAAAAGATAAAAGGAAACAAATATAAAAGATAAATATATAGATAAAACGCCGCCTCGGTTTTCGATGTCGTGTAAAACCGCGATCGCGGTGAGTGGTGGCCGCGATCGCGGCCCTGCTTCTGACAACATTGCAACGTTGTTTTCGGAAGATGTTTTGACCACCTTAGAGTGGGAATTTCGACTCGGAGTAAAATATGAATTGTATCTCTTCGAGTTAGCTTTCCAATGATACCAAATTCAGCTTCATCCGACCACCGTAGCTCCCGAACGAAGCGTCACAAGAAAGTGGTGTCTAAACATCAACTCCAATGCATTGCCCGGTTTTAAGTGTTCTTTTCCACAACCTCTTGGGCCTTAATGATCATCAGAAATGGCTTGAATATCCACGGAAAAGACACTTGAATATCTCCAATCTTGAATCCTTCAACTTACCAATCCTTGCTCCTCAAAACGACCTAAAAACACAAAAGTGCAAGAGTAGACACCGAAATGCAAAAACTAAAAAAACTAAGCAAAATGCATGCAACTACCTAAGATTTAAACATAAATATGCCCTAAAACTAACACCTAAATGCATGCTATCACTTGGATCATGTGACATAGCTCGCTTAAAATGCTCAAACAACCAAATATAAGACTCTATGTCTTCCTTCAACAATAAACCAACTCCAAATGTAACACATTTTTTGTGATGATCAATGCCAGTAAAAGGTGCAAAAACCATACAATACTTGTGACATGATAACAGTTCATAAAATATGAGAATAGTTCATGAGTATTAATATATAGGTTCAACAGATTACAAGAAACAGTTCATAAACTAATGAGATACCTGTTGGTCCTATATGTCGCATCAAAAGATACAACTTCTCCAAAATATGAGAAGTTCTTGCGTGAAATAGGATCAACCCAAAAGAGTTTTGTTAACCGGTCCGAAGAGTCAACATCATAAGCAAAGTAGAATGCATCACATAACTCCTTTTTTTTTTAAAAATCTATCAATCACCATTTGAGCATCGAACCCATTAATGTAAGCCATCAAATCACGTTTGTGGTTCTTAAAATCAATAGCAGATGCGCCAACATTTTCGTATCCTCCAACAAGTTCTTTGTATATCTTATGGCTCTCCATCGGCCCGATATTAGCTTTCTCACAACTCAAAATAAATTTCTTATGCCCAATATCAAGCTTCCTACATGACTTCATGAACTGCTTGTCCTTTCCAGTTACAGGAGGATGTGAGTGACGCTCTACAAAGGTTTGGACAACATAACCCAACATGCCGGCAAATTTTAAAACAATATGGGCATCGCAACCAACCCTAGTTGAAGCTCTTAAATGTTTACCCATATTATTTTTCCCTTCTTTAAAACCTTCTCGGTTACACAACAAATGCTTGTAAAGTATAGTATTATCTTTTGTGGCAACACGAGAAGAACCAAGACGAACAACAAAACCACAAACCGAGGCATACATCATATAAAATTCAATACCTTCATCCAATGTCATAAAATGCTTGCCTTCAACTGGTTTTAACTCATTTGGGCAACTCGGCACATAATATGAACAATCATGAGAAAACTGAACAGTATAATCATCACTAGCTTCTGGATCAACCAATGCAACTCCGTCACTGATTTCAGGATCTACACTATCGGACTTAGAAACGTTAGGATTACCCAAGCTTGACGAACCACCTACAAAATGCAAGACATACATCTTCTTAATTATAATTTTGCCAACACAAATTCATAAAGTTGGTGGCATAATAGGATGAACATATACGGTTGACTTCATGGTTCATAATTGTAAACATGTAGGTGCATAAGATGAAAACAATAGGGTTCATCGAGCACAAATAAAATTGATATTCAAATATAGACAAACACCAAACATTATGAGCTTTGAAATGCCACATTGAGTACACGTGATAAAAAAAAAGCCGAGTCGAAGCAAAAATACAATTGATTCTTTAGATCGATGATATTCAAATAACAAACAAATTAGAACAACAAACAAACAACACAAATTAGATGCAGAAATACAATTCAATGGAGAATAAAACAATACATTCTTCAAAGATTGAAGAGAGAAACAAGTCCAATCATACAAACACATGAAATCGGAAAAAATTGTGCATCGATTACTCGCTAGAACAACAATCAAACTTACCTAAATCCATTGTCAGCAAATGTCGGAGAGAAACCAGAGAGGAAACACGAGGAATAAGAAGGCGAAGACTGATTCAAACCAGATCGAAACGGATCAACTTTTCGGAATCGAGCGTGAAGAGAGGTTTCGATCAAGCGTGAGGAAGGAGATAACAGAAACGCGAAAAGACGAGAATACCCCTCCGTGTTTATTTTGATTAAAATTCACTTAAACGCATGGAGAAATCGTGACCATTGAAACAACAGATCCAACGGCTGAAAAATGCCCGCATAAAGCACTGTAGACAAAATTCGTACCTGATCCCAATTCTAAGTAACTATGAATATAATTTTATTTTCATAATAAAAGAATAAGTATACCTACCCTGGTAACATTTTTTTAATTATACTCTGTATAATTTGTTATGAGTGAATTAACATTTTCCTCAATTTTAATTTTTTCTTTTATTGCATCGAAGTATTTTTTTTCCTTCTAACTTTCACAGACACACAAAATAACAAAAGTTTGCAAACAAAAAGTGGGCTTAAAAAGTAGTGTAAGAAGTTAGTCAAATCTGAAATGGTGAGAACACTGGAGGATGATTCCGTGACACACAGTGTCATGACACACTATTAAAATAATAATAAAGCTAGACACAAGTGGGCCCGCATTTAATTCTTATAATAAAGTTTAATTTTTTATTAATTCTGATTTGTATCCGAACCTAGGCTTGGATGGACCCACATTTTAGGTTTAGAGTTAGGATTAAATGGGCTGTTAAAGTAGGCCAAAAAATCATACTACATTTTTAGCCCAATTCTCATGAATCAAGATTAACCCACTATCTTTCGACAAAAAAAAAAATTAACCCACTATCTAAAATAAAGCCCAATCTAATATAACTTGGCATATTTTTTATCCGATCTCATTATACATTAGAGAGATTTGAAGAGTTTCTGCTCTTTCACGTACGTGACTATTCATCTTCCATTGACGACGTTTCACTTGAAGAACTTGAAGAAAGCATTGAGGTTGGTAATTCGAATTCGTGTGTGTTGCTAATTTAATGTGTCTTGTAATTTTTAATGCTCGAGAACATCGATCTTTAACGTCTTGTGTTTTGCTGATTTAATGTGTCGGTTGACCTTAATTCTTGCTTTACTGTTTTATTGCAGTCCACAAAATCGATTGATGTCTATGGTAATGATATGAAATATGCAGGATTTAATGGATGCAAAGAGAAGGTTATTTGATTTAAAAACCGATTTTGTGGAGGGTTACAATGAAGATGATTTTCCATTGATGGAATTAGACGACAATGATGATTCAAGTCAAGAGGATGTGGAAGATCTAGATGAAAGAATCAATGATGATGTTGTGGACCTAACTCTTGAGAATGATGATGCTGTTGTGGGTGGAGCTCTTGAAAACGTGGTTGGAGAACAAGATGTTGAAGCCGAGAATGTCACTGAGCCTTGTCCTGAGATGAATTTCGACTCTTGTGAAATGCTAGTGTGATTTATGCCTGACTATGGCAAGTCGAAGGGATTCCAAATACGGATTAGGAATTCTTCTTTTAGTAAAGATGCAGACGACGTAGAGAGTATCACAGATCAGTATGCTAAATATATACGGTTGAGGATGGTATGTTCTAAAGAAGGTGAGTGTCAAACGACATCTAAAAATCCTGCAAAGGCTGTAGCTAGCACTCGATGCAGTTGCCCATTTAAGGTTAATGCATGTGCTTGTAGTGATAGAACCTCGTGGAGAATTAGCTCCCTAAACTTTGAGCACAACCATGAATGTCACCCAGAAAACTCAATTTTCATGCCTAGGTATAGACACATAAGTGGAGGGAATAGGATTATATAGCTGGATAATGACAGGGCTGGTGCTCCGGTGGCTAAGAACTACAACTCCTTTGTGGCCAGATATGGGGGTCATAACAAAGTCCCCTTTTCTGAGAGAGATTGTAGGAATGTAATCAGTTCGTAACGAAGATTGAAACTTGGGAAGGGAGATTTTGCTACAATGAGAGATTACTTTGAAACCATGATGACAAGCTCCTCAAACTTTTTCTACAGTTTTGATACAACGGATAATGGTGTATTGAAGAATGTTTTTTGGGTTGATGGACGTGCTAGGGAAGCTTATAAAGACTTTGGGGACGTCATATCCTTCAACGCCACATATGTCAAAAATAGATACAAAAAGCCGTTTGCTCCATTCATAGGAGTTAATCACCATGGCCAATCAATTGTGCTAGGGGCTGCATTGTTGGGGAGTGAAGATGCCAAGAATTACATTTGGTTGTTTAAAACTTGGCTCAAAAGCATGAATAACAAACCACCAAAGGGCATAATAACCGATCAATGCAAAGCTATGGGTAAGTATCCTATAATTACCTTTAACAGTTTGGTTTTTTGCATAATGATGATGAGCTTTCTTTATTTTATGTAAATTTCAAAAATCTGAGCATTCAAACTAACTATTTTTTCCTTTTGTTTTTCTTGAAGAAAATGCCATTGTTGAGGTGTTTCACAATACAAGACATAGATGGTGCTTGTGGCATGTCATGAGGAATTCTAATAGTTGTCTTACTCTCATGGTAGGTTCCAACACAACACTTGCCACCATTTCAAATTATCCATCAAGGCTCCAATCTTGCTCCTGATACATTTTATTATACATATGGCCAACATCAATAGAGATGGTTTTCAAGTTTTCCATTCCAAGTTTTATTTTAGTGGATTTGATATTTTGGTTTAGGGTCTAGCTATTGGGGTATATCTTATTGCTGCAAACACTAAGTCAGCCATGTGTTTCATTTGGATTATCAAAGCTTGGATTAAAATTGGCATGTTGCATTTGGGTTCAAGCCACCAACAAATATAGTATATCTGTTTTGTTTGATATGAAGCATTTGTTGAGTATCGGATGGTGTGGTTGTTTTATAGCCCAACAAGAAACTAGTTCATTTATGTTATGAAACCTTTTGAATCGTAAAAGCCCAATATACTTTCATATGATCGACTTCATAGAAAAAATTGACCAAGGAAAAAACGTTTACGTCAAAAGAAACGATATCATAATGAATGGGACTAACAACAAACGTTTAGAGAAACTGTTTAGGGTACACAAAAATGACCAACATTCATACAACAATTCATAGTACTTATTAGTGCAACACAATGACCACTGGTATGAAGTACATTACAACCGCAACTTTGGCCAGACAATGTAAAAATAAGATGATCTCTTTAACGTCATTCTTCAATTCTTCTATATCATCTCTAGACGCAATTTGGGTTTGAGAGGTACGTGAAACCTGACCGTCGAATACCCCATTTGACTCGTCATACCATCGGAAAAAATTACAGTGGTCACATTTGTAGAACAATCTGTTAGGGTTTCTTGATGACCCTGAAACCCTAAGCGAAGCAATTGATGGTGGATGACATCTGATGTCGCACTTTTTAGTTAGCTTTCATGGGTAGTTTTCTAGTTCGGATTGAGTCTTTTCTAAGTTTATTGTGTTGCTTTGAGTCATTTTTGTGGGTTTTCATATTATCTTAAGATATGGAGTCTACATAAGTTTGTTTGATGTTTTGTAGGTCTTTGAAGCGTTGAGGAGGAGATTTCTCGGTTTTTCAAGCTTTCTAGGAGGTGGTGCTAGAAGTTGTTTGGTGGTGACGTTGATAGAAGAGCAAGAGTCGATACATTTGAAGGTTTGATGATTTAAGAGTGAAGATTTCAAGATCTAAGTGCTTAAAGAAGGAGCTAAAGGACGTCTTAGAAGGCCAAGAGTGATTGAAGAAGGAACAATGAAGGAAAGCCAAGCATTGGAGCAAGTTTTGAGCAAGAAATGAAGAGATCAAGTGCAACCAGAGGTCGGTGACGACCCATACATGGTCGGTGATGACCCACTCCGTGTGTTGCGGAATTTTTACTTGCGCTTTAACTTTGGTTTAGTAATTGTTTTATTTATGGGCCTTTTTAAGATAGATTTTAGTTTCCTTATAGATTGATTTCTACTACTATATAAGGATCTCTAGGGTTTTATTTCAAAGGAGGCTTTTGAGAGAGACGTTTTTAGGGTTATTTGTGGAAAACGAAACGAGTTGCAAGTTTGGTTTTCTAGGTTACTTTGATTCCAAGCTCTTGGACAATTAGAGAGACTTGGACGTTTGCTTAAGTTTGTAAGTTTTCTTTTGAATTGAAGTTTGATTGGATTTGAATCATGTCTTCTCTTTCGTTTATGATTGTTGATTGTTTCATGGATCGTGAGTAGTCTACTTTCTAGGGTTGGGGTGAAACCCGACGAGTTGTGCATGATTAAAGCATGAATATTTGAATGAACCATCTCTTTTAATCTCTATCTATTATCCTCTTGTTTGCTATCAATTCCTTGATGAAAGTCAAAGCATGTTCATGTTTATGAGTGAATCGAAAGATTTAGTTGTGAATTTGGATTATATTTGGTTAAAACGAAAGTTAAACCTTTAGGAAACAAGTAGGGTTGTAAGTCTAGATCTTCATGAAAGTTAAGATTTTTACTTGATTTATCATGACGAAAGTCATTCATGGGATTATTTATGGTTGATTTTGATTCATGTTTGCATGCATAAACTTGTTGTGGTGAATCCTTTGCTCTAGATCTTCTTTAATTTGGTTTCTCGGAATTTTCTCATACCCGGATAGGTCGGTTACGACCACTTGTAGGTCGGTGTCGAGCGCCTGTCTCCCTTGTTTTTCTCCTGCGTTTGTGTTGAGTTGTTGGTCGTTTACGACCTGTTGTGGGTCGGTGCCGAGCACCTGTTTGAGTGTGTTGCTTTGTTTTGTTTTCTTTTAGTAGAATTAGTAGCTAGACATAGATTCTTCTAATTCCCATGGACGAACCTGACCTCCCTATACTCAGCGGGGTCTTGACTACAAATTTATTTGTTGTCGGGAAACCCTTTCAACAAATTGGCGCCGTTGCCGGGGAATTAGTTTAGTTTCTTGTCTAGTTATTTTTGGGTTTGGGATTAGCCCATACCCTTTTGTGTTTACTAATTCGTTTTCTTGTGATTGAGTGTGTAGGTGCATGCCCTCTAGTTCGCGAAGGGAAATCGACCTTTTTCCTTTTGATTCTGAACTTGAGAGAACCCTTCACCGCAGGCTAAGAGAACGGCGAGCAATGGCCAACGCTGAGGAACTTGCTCACCTGATGGCTGAACTTCGCCTTCAGATGGAAGGTATTCAAAAAGAACGTGATGATCAAACTGCTACTGCTACTCTTTTTTGACAACAACTCAATGCTATTCCACGTAATGCAAAGCAGTATATGCATCCTGAATTCAAGGTTCCCAAATCTGCTATTGTGCTCCCTGTTATTGAGCACACTTTTGAGATCAAGTCACACTTCATCACTCTTATCAAGAGGTCGCAATTTGAACGCAAGCCCACCGAGTGC
The DNA here is from genome assembly GCA_964016875.1 of Fallopia convolvulus. NCBI lineage: Eukaryota > Viridiplantae > Streptophyta > Magnoliopsida > Caryophyllales > Polygonaceae > Fallopia > Fallopia convolvulus. Next base: position 5,409,416 of record OZ024724.1, on the reverse strand, counting down.
CCCATGGAGCACATCAAGAACTTCACTGACCTTTGTGACACTATTGCGGCTGATGATGTATCGCTAGAATATGTGCTTTTAAAAGCGTTCAAATGGTCTTTGGCCGGAAAGGCTCTTACTTGGCTTGAAAGTTTACCCTCCAAATCGATCCATACATGGAAGGCGTTGCATGATCAGTTTCTGACTAAATTCTTTCCACCATCTAAGACTACAGAGCTAAGAAAGCGCATAACTTCTTATCATCAACTTCCCAATGAAACTTTTGTGGAAACTTGGGAGCGATTTAAAGAACTTCTTCGGCAATGTCCTACTCATGGACAACCACCTTATGTGCTTCAAGAGATCTTCTTTCAGGGAATCAATGCCGCTACTAAGGACCGCATCAACCTTCACACCGACTGTGAATTCATTGAGATGGATCCCGATCAAGCTTGGGCCTTGTTGGACAAACTTACCAACTATGATGCAATGTATGGCACCCAACAATCCGCCCGGGTTCAAATGAAGAAGCTTTATGATCCTAATGCCGAACCAATTGATCCGGATGTAAGGTTCCAATTTATTCAAGATGAGATAAACCGGCTTAAGAAGCAAGTGGGCCACTATAAATCCACCGCTCAACCTTGTCAAGAATGTGGTTCCCCTGCTCATCCTACTTCTTCTTGAACAAACGTGGAACAAGTTCGAGTTGCAGAGGCTTATGCGGAAGCAAATTATATGAGAGGACCCTACCGTGGCCAAAACAATGCTTATCCAAGAAACAACAACAACTTTTCTCAATGGAACAACACTGGTTTTGGTCAAGGTTTTCAAGGACCACTACAAGAGCAGAGAGCCCCGCCCTATAGGCCCCTCGGTTTTCAAGAGCCACCAACATGGGCACAAGGACTCCTTGAAGGAATGAATGGCATCCGAACCGATATGAATGGAATCCGAACCGATCTTAAAGGGGTTCAAAACTGATTGGGAGACTTTGAAGCTTGGAGGAAGAATGTGAATTCTCAACTTGGTGATTTAGCGGCCCAAATTCCACGACCACAAGGGCGATTACCGGGACATTCTGATGAGAATCCTAGAGGACAAATTGTTGCAATCCACTTGAGAAGCGGAACGAAGTTACCGGACCGAGGAACAAGCAAGAACAAGGGGGACGACGAAGACCGACCAAGCTCGGAGCAGGTCGTCACCGACCCACCTATGGTCGTGACCGACCATCCTCCCACTACAGATAAGGTCGTCACCGACCAAACTCAGGTCGTGGCCGACCTCATTCCCGGAATTCTTGCTTCCGTCCCTTCTACATCAACCACAAAAGTGCTTCCTTTCCCATCCAAGAAGGCTAAAGATTCCACGGACGGCAAATTCAAGCGTTTTGTGCAGGTTCTTCAAGGTCTTAACATCACTATTCCTTTTGCTGAAGCTTTGAATGAGATGCCCGCCTACACCAAATTTCTCAAAGAGATCTTGTCCAAAAAGAGGTCTATGTCCGAACTAACTGATGAGGTGCGATCTTTAGAGCTCCCAGAGAAACTCGGTGATCCGGGTAAATTTGCAATCACTATTGGCATAGGTGCCCATCGTTTTAAAGCTTTATGTGATCTTGGCGCAAGTGCTAGCCTTCTACCTCTCTCTATATGGTCCAAAACCAACATGGGTCCTTTGGTTCCGGTGAATATGAAGCTTTATATGGCAGATGGTTCTTGTGTTAGACCCACAGGAGTTGTTGATGATTTCCCTATTCAAGTCGGCAAGTTCTTTGTGCCTAATGATTTTATTGTCATGGAGATGCCGGAAGACCCTGTCGTCCTGATCATTCTTGGGCGACCTTTTCTTGCAACCGCTGGAGCTATTATTGATGTGAAGAAAGGTCTCCTTACTTTTGAAATCGGCAATGAGGTGGTTGAGTTCCGGTTCAATCCAACGATGAAGGAAACCGGTGAAGCTATGGAAGTGAAGATGTTGTACACTCTCTCAGACTACATTGATTGTGAGGATCCGATCGAACGTTTGTTTGGAGCTTATACACGTGAAGCTAAAGCCGAGGAAGAAACTGCAAGGTTGGCACCAACCACATTTTGCTTGGCACCAACCACATTTTGCTCGGCACGAACCATCTCTAGGTCGGCACCGACCACTTCCAGCTCGGCACCCATCCCCATTCCGATCGTTGTTGAAGATTTTATGCTTGCTTCTGGCTCGGTGACGACCTCCCTATGGTCGGAGCCGACCCTTTTGGAGGCAGATGATACTACTTACTATGAAGAGTTTTTCAAAATGGAGAAGGTTGACGATATTGTTACACCACCACCACCGACTCCAGAGCTTAAGACTCTTTCCGAGTCTTTGAGGTATGAGTTTCTTGGCCCTAATTCCACTTTTCCTGTGATTATTAATGCTAACCTTAATGAGGAAGAAGTTGGAAAGTTGTTGAATGTTCTTAGGGCTCATAGGAAGGCCATTGGATACTCACTTGAGGATTTAAGTGGCCTCTCACCTTCTTTGTGTATGCATCGTATTTTTCTTGAGGAAGGACACAAGCCATCCATAGAGCATCAACGAAGGCTTAATCCAAATATGAAGGAAGTGGTAAAAAAGGAGATATTGAGAATGCTCGATGCAGGTATCATCTTCCCTATCTCGGATAGTAAGTGGGTAAGCCCTGTTCATGTTGTGCCTAAAAAGAGTGGTCTTACCGTTGTTGAGAATGAAAAAGGCGAGTTAGTCCCCACTAGGACTACCACTAGTTGGCGCATGTGCATTGACTATAGAAAGCTAAATAACGCCACTAGAAAGGACCATTTTCCCTTGCCTTTTATTGACCAAGTGCTAGAGAGATTAGCTTTGCATGATTATTTTTGTTATCTCGATGGCTATAGTGGTTTTTGGCAGGTTCCGATACATCCGGATGATCAAGAGAAAACCACCTTCACATGTCCTTATGGCACATTTGCTTATAGGAGGATGTCGTTCGGGCTTTGCAACGCCCCAGCCACTTTCCAACGGTGTATGATGGCCATCTTCTCCGACATGATTGAGGACATTGTGGAGGTATTTATGGATGATTTCTCGGTTTACGGTACCACTTTTGACTCTTGTCTTGCCAATCTTACTAGAGTACTTAAGAGATGTGAGGAAACTAACCTAGTACTTAATTGGGAAATGTGTCACTTTATGGTGCAAGAAGGAATTGTTCTAGGTCATGTTGTGTCAAAAAGGGGGATTGAGGTTGATAAAGCTAAAATTAAATTGATCCAAAAATTACCACCCCCTTCCTCAGTGAAAGATGTTAGGAGCTTTTTAGGACATGCCGGGTTTTATAGGAGGTTCATTCAAGATTTCTCTAAGATTACCAAACCGTTAACTAACCTATTAATGAAGGATGTTGTGTTTGAGTTTTCTTCCGAGTGTCTTGCAGCTTTCCACAGGAACCGGGATGCACTTGTATCGGCTCCTATTATGCAACCTCCGGATTGGACCATTCCCTTCAAGATCATGTGTGACGCTAGCGACTACGCCGTGGGTGCAGTCCTTGGGCAAAGAAGAGAGAAGAAGCTTCATGCTATCTATTATGCGAGCAAAATGCTAGATGAGGTTCAAAGCAAATATACGGCCACAGAGAAGGAATTCCTAGCCGTTGTGTTTGCCTTTGAGAAGTTCCGGTCGTACTTGGTGGGTTCCAAGGTAATCGTCTACACTGATCATGCAGCTATCCGTTATCTTATGGATAAGAAGGACGCCAAACCGAGATTACTCCGATGGATGCTTCTATTGCAAGAATTTGACCTTGAAATACGGGATAAAAAAGGAGCGGAAAATCTTGTGGCGGATCACCTTTCTCGGTTATCTATGGAACACATTAAGGAGTCTGGAGACACAATACCTATCAACGACTCTCTCCCGGACGAAACCTTATTGAGCAATGAAGTCTTACGGATTGAAACAACACAAGCTGGGTCGGAGACGACCGTTTTTGGGTCGGAGACGACCGAAGTTGGGTTGGAGACGACCGAAGTTGGGTCGGAGACGACCGAAGTTGGGTCGGAGACGACCGAAGTTGGGTCGGAGACGACCGTTTTTGGGTCGGAGACGACCCCCCATTTGCAGATTTTGGCTGACACCGAGCTGGAGAGCACGACACCGACCCTTACCACGACCAATCAAGGTCATTCTTCTAACCCTTCTTCGGTACTTTCTACTATTCTTCATTCTTCTCCTCCCATGCTCTCTTGCCATTCTATCTATGCTATTCGAGGGGCGAAAACCCCTTGGTTTGCGGATTTTGCTAACTATGTTGTAGGAGGCATTATCCCCGATGGATTGACTTCCCACGCTCGAAAGAAGTTCCTCCACGACGCCAAGCAATACTATTGGGACGATCCCTACCTTTTCAAGCAAGGGAGTGACCATATCTTTAGGCGTTGTGTGCCGGACGATGAGATTGTGGGGGTAATCCGACAGTGTCATACTCTTCAAACGGGCGGCCATGCTAAGGGATTCAAGACCACCGCAAAAATTCTTCAAAGCGGATTCTACTGGCTTACCCTCTTCAAAGATGTTCATACCTATATCACGGCTTGTGATGAGTGTCAGCGTGCGGGAAATATCACATTGAGGAATGAGAAATCACTCACAGGGATTCTAGAAGTTGAGCTTTTTGATGTATGGGGAATTGATTTCATGGGGCCCTTTCCCTCTTCGGGTCCATACAAGTACATCCTCGTAGCGGTTGACTACGTGTCTAAGTGGGTTGAAGCCATAGCCACGAGAACTAATGATGCACGAGTTGTGGCCAAGTTTATGAAGTCCAACATCTTTCCCCGCTTTGGTGTTCCCCGAGCCCTTATTAGTGATGGCGGTTCTCATTTCATTGAGCGGAGTTTTGAGGCACTTTTGACTAAGTATGGGGTCATTCACAGGGTAGGAACTCCCTAGCACCCCCAAACTAGTGGTCAAGTGGAGATCTCCAACCGGAAAATTAAAAACATCTTTGAAAAGACGGTTTCCCGCTCAAGGAAAGATTGGGCTTCCAAATTAGATGATGCACTTTGGGCATACCGCACCGCCTACAAGACTCCACTCCGCACTACTCCTTACAATCTTGTGTACGACAAGTCGTGTCATTTTCCCGTCGAGCTCGAACACAAAGCTCTATGGGCTCTCAAGGAGCTCAACATGGATCTTGATGCGGCCGGAGCAAAGAGATTTATGGACTTGCAAGAATTGGAAGAGTTACGGCTTAAAGCGTATGAAAATGCCAAGATTTATAAAGAAAGAACCAAGAAGTGGCATGATAAGAAGCTCATCCCAAAGACCTTCAACAAGGGTGATCAAGTACTCCTTTTCAACTCAAGACTTCGACTTTTTCCCGAAAAATTACGATCCCGATGGAGTGGACCATTCGTTGTTCATCACATCTACCCACATGGAGCGGTCAAACTTTTAGATGAAAATGGAGGGATTTTTAAGGTCAACGGGCATCGATTGAAGAAATACTTTGCAAGGGCCGAACCCGATGAAGAAATTCGAGCCACATGGGCTCTCACATCTTCGAACTAAGTAGAGGTATTTCTAGTCTAGCTAAAGACGTAAAATTAAGCGCTTTCGGGAGGCAACCCGCTCTGTTTTTGTTTTGGATTCTTTTTTTTTTTTTTTAGTTTCATTTGTTTTTCTTAGTATAGAATAGCTAGTTTTCTTGTCTTGGTTCTCCACTAACTTTTTGTAGGAAGCCGAGAGCGGCGGGAGAGGATGAGGGGGCCGAAATACCCAAGTAAAGGAGAAGAAGCAATGGTCGTAACCGACCTAGTCTGGGTCGTCACCGACCCCTTCCAAGCAAATATGGTAAATATTTTCAGAAACTTGGAAATTGCAGGTAAGTCCCTCAATTTTTACCCCTTTTTAACCCTATCCCCTCCCACCTCTTTCTTCCTCACGCCGACCCATCTCCCATTCCAAAACTCCATTGCTCCTCCCACTCTCTTTGCCTCTCAAACATCACAGAATCCTCCATCCCCGTCCCAAATCCACCAAAATTCTCCCTTGTGTTACATAAACTCTCCAAATCATTCAACAAAACCCGAAAATTTCACCCCCACCACGAGTTTTCAATTTTTCGAACCACTTTGGTGCTCGTAGACGACCCCCTTCTACTTTCATTCTTATACTCTTGCTCATCTTTGGTATGTTTTTCTACTCCTTTGATCTTATATTCAGGTTTACTTGATTTATGTTTAAGGGATTAGTTGAAAACCTAGGTTTTGGGTGTTCTTGTGTTTGAATATGGAAATTTGGGTTGTTTGCATGTTTAGGTGGTTAGATCTATATAATACCATGATTAATTGGGGGTTGTATGTGGAAATCTTGATGCATATTTGGTTCTTTGATTGATTGTGAGAGTATTTGATTTTTTCGGAGTATTTGGGTACACATACATGAACAAGGGCCGAATTTGAGGGCTTCCTCTTGCCCGGAATGGTCGGCACCGACCCCCCATGGGTCGGTGACGACCCATCAGTACCATTGTTTTTAAATCCCCTCGACACCAAGCTTCCAAAGGTCGATACCGACCCCGATTGACGGGTGTCCCTCATTTCATGCATGATAATGGAGCTATTTTTACCATGATTTGGGTGCTTTTAGCTTGATCTTTCCCTCTACTTATCTACTTTTTCATGATTAAGCATGCTAGGTTGAGATCCTTTCTAAATTTGAGCATGTTTCTTTGAATAAGTATGGGGTACTTCTTTGGAAGTGACATGTGTGTCTTGTGTCTTGGCCTTGTTCTTTCAAACTATGGAAATTATCTTGGAAAGTTGTTGAATGTTTTGTAGGACAATGGCTTCATCCTCTAGTCACCAAACCAAGAAGCAAAAGAAGAACAAGCAAAAAGTGGATACGGTGGTGTTTTACTCGGAAGATCAAAAAGCTCGGTTTCTTGAGATGTGGAAGGGCGATGTGAGTGTACGAGCTTATCAACGGGCCGGGGCAAATAAGATCGGTGTTCATAGAGAGGTGCTCGAGGCCTTCTCTTGGATTGGTGCCCAACACCTCATTCTACATCCTATCGAGGAGCATTATGTGGAGCTAACATGTGAATTCATGTCTAATTTCCGCTTATACCGGAACGAAGACGATTTCAACCTCTCCAAAGTCACTTTCCAACTTGGTAATGAAGAGCATGAGATGAACATCAAGAAATTCAACAAGCTTTTAGGTTTCTGTGCCCCACCCGGCTCCTACAAACAAACGGACTTCCTCGCCGAAGAGTTGTGGCAATATCTCACCGGAAAAGAAGAGTATCCCACCAACCACCTTCCCGACGAATTCATTACAAGTTCGGTTTTCCGGATTATCCTTCGCATCTTGGGCTCCACCATTTGGCAACGATATGAGCTCTCACGCCCACACAAGCAAGAAATTGCATGCTTATCCACCATGCTCTACGAGCCAACCATTCACATGAACTTGGGATTCGAGTATGCTACAGCCGTCATCAACCACTAAGGCCAAAAGACTCATACTATTACCTACTTTGGGTGGCTTGTAGCTATTCTTGCAAAGGCCTTAAAGGTCAACCTTTCCGCTTACTCTTCAAGACCGGTCATTGATGTCTCTTTATTTGGTGGTGTTTTTATATATGATTTCCTTTGTAAATATGTTTCTTTTTCCCCTTTTCTTGTGTGTTTTGTTCCTTTTTAGCTTAGTTCCCGTATTTCTATGAGATTCGGAGACTACGCGCGTTTTATGTGTTTTGTAGGTAATTTGGCATGGATCAAGGGTCGTTTTGAAGGAGGATCGGAACATGGAGCAAGGCCCGAGCTTAAGAGGGAAAGAGAGGAGCAAACCATGAAGAAGAACAAGAGAAGCCAACAAGAAGAAGGTGGAACGAGGTCCGGACCGAGCTGGAACCACGCCGGGCCCGAGATGAAGTTTTCGACCTCGGACCGACTTGCACAGTAAGTCGGGCCCGAGGTCCTCCGTGTCGGTCCGAGTTGGTCAATTGGTGCTTGGGCTCCAAGGCACGAAATGGTGAACTTCCACTTTTGCCCCTCATCTACAAAGGCTCTCTTGTCCTCTAATTAAAGGAGGTTCCCACACTTAGCAAGGAACCCAACCCTCAAAAACTCTCAAGAGATACTTGGAGAGCAAGGAGGAAGGAGAGTAGAAGGAGAAGAGAGAGAATAGGCCATAGAGAGGGAGATTTGATAGGTTTGGTTAATAGATTAGCTTTGCTTTGTTTTGATCTTGTGGGTTTGGAAACCTTTGATTGGAGTTTGTGGATTGCTTTTGATTTGTGAATGAAACTTTGCTTTGGTTTGAGATTGATGATGTTGATTGCTTTGCTTTTTGATTTGTTTGCTTTCTTTGTTTGCCATATGGAGTAGATCTCCTTGATCTTGGGTTATGGGGGAAAACTCTAGCTAGGTTTGGGCTAGAAGCCCCAATTCCATAGCCTTGAGTGCTTGATCTAGGAACCCACTCTACATAGAGCTACAATTCCTTGCGAAAGTTGGGAATCAAGGCTTGTGATTGGCAAAGTAGCGAAAGTGAACATGTGCCAATCTCAAGACCTTGCTTTGAAGGGGATTTCCCCAAAGATCGATGTGTAGAAGTGGTTGGAACGAGGGCGAAAGCACTCGATCCTATTCCGATCATCACTTATTGCTTGAATTGGGGTGGAAAAGCCTTAATCTACTAGAGAAGGAACCCAAAAGCCCAAGATCTACTTTAAATCTTTGAGTTCGACAAACCCAGCTACCTCGGGCCCGACTTGCCCTACGTCGGTCCCGACTTCCTCTTGTCGCCAACCTCGGGCCCGACATGACACTTGTGTCGGTCCCGACTGTTCTCTTTGTTTTCCTTTGTTTTAAGTTCTCCTTTTCAGCTTTCTAGTGTCTAGGCATCTGAATCGAGTAGATTTCCCGAGTGTTCGACACCCACCACGTGCTACAACGGGGTCGGGTTATAAATTGTATCTCTAGACCCTTGCATTTGTGAGCGATCAAAAGATTGGCGCCGTTGCCGGGGAAGTCTAAGTGCATTGAGTGCCAATTTGGTGAGTTTCTTGTGTTTTGGTAGTGATTTGGGTGAGGGAATAGCCCAAACCCTTTGTTTGTTTTTGATTTGTTTTGGTTTTTGTCTTTGTTTCGTAGGTGTATGTGAGCTCGTTCCTCCCGAGGAACACTTGAGCTTGAGTTTGTGAGTGATCCGGAAAGTATCCTCAAAGAAGCCCGAAGAAGGAAAAGGATGGCGAATCAAGCTCTCCATGTTGATGAGGAGTTGGCTCAACTTAGGGCCGAAATGGCTAGATTGCAACTTGAGAAGGACAATCAAGAGGCGGAGGCAAGAAGAGAACGGGAGCAACGGATGAGGGCCGAGGCTCAACTCAACGCTCTACCCCGGAATGCACGTCAATACATGCATCCGGAGTTGAGGGTACCCAAACCGGCTATTGTGCTTCCCGAGGTTGCCAAGAATTTTGAGAGCAAGACGCAATTCATTTCCCTCATCAAGCGTGATCAATTCGAGGGCCGTCCACATGAGTGTCCCATAGAGCACGTCAAACGCTTTGTGGACATGTGTGAGACGATCTCTACCGACGAGGAGACGTTGGAGTATGTGCTTCTAAAGGCGTTTAAATGGTCACTTGGGGGCAAGGCCACACATTGGCTCGAGAGCCAAGCCCCTAGGTCAATCACAACTTGGAAGGCACTCTATGATGCTTTCTTGATGAAGTTCTTCCCACCCTCAAAGACAACCGAGCTAAGAAGGAAAATTGCAAGCTTTCAACAAGGTCCGAATGAGCCTCTCTTCGAAGCATGGGACCGTTTCAAGGAGATGTTGCGCCAATGCCCTACTCATGGCCAACAACCATATGTGCTCCAAGACATCTTTTTCCAAGGCATCAATCCGGCAACGAAGGACAAGCTCAATCTCCACACCGATTGTGGGTTCATAGACTTGACACCGGATCAAGCTTGGGAGCTACTTGACAAGCTATCCGATTACGAGGCCATGTATGGGGTGAGTCAAGCTAGCAAAGAGGTGAAAGTTCAAGGTGAAGGTGCAAGGAAGTTATATGATCCAAAGGGAGAAGACATTGACAAGGATGTGAAGCTCCAATTCCTTGAAGGTGATGTTCGCATTTTTAGTATAGTTTTTGATAGGTTTTCTTTGTTTATTAGGTTTAGTTTTGTTTAAGTTTAGGTTTAGTTTTGATTATTTTTAGTTAGTTTTGCATAAATCTGTGGAAAGAGTGGAATCTACACTATTTTGTGAATTTTGCAGGTTTTAGCAAGGAAAGAAGCTGAATGGAGCTGAATTTGGAGCATCACAGTGAAGGACGGGAGAGTGCAAGATTTAAGTAGTTGAATCGTAAGAGTACAAGAGGAGGTGTTGAAGAAAACAAATCCCAAGATCGTTAACGAGGCTGTGAAGGGTCGTTATCGAGGCCACGAAGAGAAAGATTTCGAGTATTATTTTTATTATTCACCGATCCTGAGCGGGAATTTATCGGTTGGGTATCTTTTTAGAATCTTTATGGGTTATTAGAATATGTATTTTAGGGTTTACTATCTTTCTAGATTTTATTTCTATCTTTTAGAGATTGTTTCTATCTTTTTAGGAAAGTTTTTATCTTCTAGCCTTTTTAGTTTTTTAGGATTTTCTAGTATAAATACCCTTCTATCTAGCATAGAAAGGGGGGGTTGTTTTGGAGAAGATTTGGAGGAAGGCCGAAAGAGAGAGAATCGGATCGGAAGTCGGTGACGAGGTTCGGTAGACGACGGTTTCCGAGGTTCGTTGATCGAGTTTGTGGTTCGGTGAATGTTTTGCTTAGTTTTCTTCTGAATCTCTGTAAGACGATATTTTTGTTATTAATTTAAGTTTGAAGTTTTGCTTCAATGTTTATTTTTATTGAAGTTTTTAGTTTCTTAATCATGAGTAGTGAGTAGTCTATTTTTCTAGGGTCGGGGTTAAGCCCGGCATAGTTGAGCATGTTTGATGAGTAAGATTGTGTGTTGAATGCCTTTTATCTTTTATTAAGATTGTTTGTTGTGCTTAATACCGAAACGAATGTTGAGGTAATTTGAGTTTTAACTTGATTGAAAGAGAAAGTTAGTAACTTGAAGGTTGATATTGTTTGAAAACGAAAGTTTCAAGCTTTAGATCCAAAACAAGCAATTGAGTTAGTTAGTTTATGAAAGTAGATTAATTTACTTGTTAAGTCAATGAAAGTTGATGACTCTATCTATTTAAAGGCATGATCTTATCTTCTTACGAATTCTTATGCTTGGCTATGTTGTGGTGTCCTTTATCCTAGATTTTTGTTTTAATTGAAATTATTTCTGGTAAATCTTCGTTGCTGAGTACTTGCCTCGGTACCGAATATTAATTGGAATTTAATTAGGTCGTGAATTGATGTTTTTGTGTTCGGTGGTTCGGTAACGATCCTGACAAGGTCGTTAACGAGGCATCTCGTGAGTGTTGTGTTTGATTTTGTTTGATTTTTATTAGATTGATAGACAAACAACCTTGCTTCCTGTGGAACGATCCTGACTCCACTGTACTCAACGGGGTCTTGACTTACAAATTTATTTGTTGGCCGAGAATACCCTATCAACAAATTGGCGCCGTTGCCGGGGAAGCAACGAGTTGTTAGTTTATCTTTGGGATCGGGAATAGCCTGACCCCGTTTTTGTTTTTAATTTTTTGTTTTCTTTGTTTGTTTTCTCAGTGTATGCCGGTAGGACGAAGAAGTCTTCAGTTTGATAGCTCCAGTTATTACTCAGAACCCGAACGTTCCCTGCACCGACGACTCCGAGAAAACCGAGCCATGGCCACAGTTGAAGAGATGGCTCGAGAGTTAGAGATCCTCCGGACCCAGATGGAGGCACTGAAAGCCGAGAAGGACGGCGCAGACGCAGACAAGGCTCGATTGCAAGAAGAGCTAAACGCCTATCCAAGGAATTCCAAGCAATACATGCATCCGGAACTAAGGGTGCCAGAATCTCCTATTGTGCTTCCTGCGATAGAGAAACCTTTTGAGATCAAATCTCAATTTATATCCTTAATCAAACGGGCTCAGTTTGAAGGGAAACCTGCTGAGTGCCCTATGGAGCATATTAGAAATTTTCTTTATTTATGTGACACCATATCTGCTGAAGGTGTCTCGCTAGAATATGTTCTGTTAAAAGCTTTTAGATGGTCACTTACTGGAAAGGCCCTGAACTGGTTAGAGAGCCTACCTTCTAAGTCTATCAGGACTTGGAAAGCTTTGTATGATCAATTTCTTACAAAGTTTTTCCCTCCTGGTAAGACAACGGAGTTAAGGAAACGCATCACCTCTTATCACCAGTTGCCTAATGAAACATTTGTTGAAACATGGGAAAGATTTAAATAGATGCTTAGACAATGCCCTACTCATGGGCAACCTTTATATGTTTTGCAAGAAATCTTTTTCCAGGGTATCAACGCGGAGACCAAGAACCGCATCAACACGCATACTGCGTGCGGTTTTATAGAGATGAACCCGACAGAGGCGTGGGCGCTGTTGGACAAGCTGGCGAATTATGATGCTAGGTACGGAATCCAGCAGGCTCCACAAACTCAAAAACGTCTCTATGTGCCCAACCGAGATGAAGTTGACCCCGATGTTAAAAATCAATTCTTACAAGATGAGGTCAACCGTCTGAGGAAACAGGTAAGTTTTCTGAAATCCTCTCAATCATGTCAAGAATGTGGTTCTTCTGCACATAGTACTTCTGCTTGCACTAACATTGAGCAGGTTAGAACCGCTGAGACAATAGCTGAGATGAACTACATGAGAGGACCCTACAGGAACCGGCCTAATTATAATGACAGGTCAAATAACTATCAACCATGGGGCAACCAGAATACAAATCACAATTATGCAGGGCCCACACAAGATAGACGACCTGCACCATATCGACCTCCAAGCCATCAGGAGACACCATCATGGGTTCAGGAGATTAAAGAGAGCATCAACGGAGTGAATAACAAGGTTGATGACGTCCAAGCCAAGCTGAACCGCCAGGATAAAAGATGGGGAGAGTTCGATATTTGGAAGAGGAGCGTTGATTCCCAACTAGGAGACCTTGCTGCACGGATTGCAAGAACACAAGGGCAACTCCCGGGCCGTCCCGAGGAGAACCCGAGAGGCCAAATAGCAGCGGTACACCTCAGAAGTGGGAAGACACTACCGGAGAGAGTTCAAGCTGAAGAGAAGGAGGAACCGGACCTCGCCAACCAGCTCGTTAACAAGCCAGCGAGAGCACATACCAAGCCTACAAACAAGGATGACGAGGCTCCGAGGGTATCTAACGACCCTAACCCAAGTAAGTCTACTAATACGAGCCTCCCTCTCAATCCCAGGGTCGTTAACGACCCTATCAGGGTCGACCGACCCGTAGAGGATATCAGTCGACCTCAATGTCGACCCGGTACTCTCACCTCTCGAGCCTAACTTGGTTCCGAGAATGGTGAAAACTCTTCCATTTCCAACTAATAAATCTATGGACTCTACTGAGAGTAAGTTCAAGCGTTTCGTTAAAATACTTCAGGGCATTAATATTTCCATCCCATTCGCTGAGGCCCTAAGCGAAATGTCGGCTTACACAAAATTCTTGAAAGATATTCTTAGCAGGAAAAGATCTATTACAGAGCTGCAGGATGAAGTCAGATCAATAGCTCTACCAGAAAAGCTTGGAGATCCCGGGAGGTTTGCAATCACAATCGGCATAGGCAACCACAAGTTCAAAGCTTTATGTGATCTTGGTGCCAGTGCTAGTCTTGTTCCGCTCTCAATCTGGTCTAAAGCCAATATGGGACCACTAGAGCCAGTAGACATGAACCTATACATGGCAGATGGGTCAAGTGTCAAGGCCACAGGAGTAGTGGATGATTACCCTATTCAAGTCGGGAAATTCTTTATACCGAATGATTTTATCGTCCTTGATATGCCTGAAGACCCTCATGTCCCCATAATTTTAGGGCGACCATTTTTAGCCACAGCAGGAGCAAGAGTTGATGTACGGAAGGGACTCCTCACTTATGATATAGGAGAAGAACGGGTGGAATTCAACTTGGATCAAAAAGCCAACGACCCAATTGGAGTGGCACAAATAGAGTTGACCCAAACCGAACTCGATACCACAGTCCCTACAGAGCCACATCTACCGATCACTGAGTCTCACGTGCATGAGTTCAACCAAGGCCCTACTACAGAGGTTACAGAAAAATCCAAACCACCTTGGCTTGCGGACTACACTAAGAATCCAGGGATATGGAGCTTGCTGATAGAAGAAGAATGCCCTAATTTAGCAATTCAAGCACACAGAGGCAGTAAGGCTACAGGCAAGGTATCTCAAGACCCCAACATGGCCAGACATGAACCACCATGAGATTAGCAAGTGAGCTCGTCGGGCTAACGACGTTAAACATAGCGCTTACGGGAGGCAACCCGTTTTTAGAATAGGTTTAGTTTATTTTATTTTCTTTTTATTTTCTTTTTCTTTTTAGATTATTTCTTAGCTTTCTTTTATTGTTCCTTTTAGTTTTAATTAGGATAGAAATAAGATCATTTGAGCTAACAAGATTTCAGGAAAAAGGGGTCGAAAATTCACTCAGAAAGGCCACGACGGCTCGTTAACGACCCACCCAGGGTTGTTAACGACCCGGTTCGGACGACCCGATTCGTCACAATACGGGGCAGGTAAGTAATTCTAACCTAGTTAACTTCTTTAACCCTAGCCGCCACCCCTTCTACCCATTACCCCTCCTATAAAAACCCTTCTACCCCTCCCAAAATTCTACCACAATCCCTTCAACATTCACTCTCAAACCCAAAACTCTCTCAATCCCTCTCAATTCTCTCCCAACGAGTCGGAATCCCCACATTAACGACCGCCGGAGTCGCCATCGTTACTGGAGTTCGGAGGCCACACACCGTCGACGCCGAGCTCGTTAACTACCCCGATTCCGACCCTTGTTCTTTAAATTCTCGGTTCTCCGGTATGATTTCTAAACCCTTGCTTGAAATTGCTTAATTGATTATTTATAGGGTTGAATTTCATATCTTGAATCATGATTTTTAGGGAGATCGATGAGCATGCTTAAATTCCATTCTAAAAATTCTTGATTGTGCTTAGTTGTTCATGTTCTAGGGAGACTACTCATGTTAGATTAACTATGGTAACCCTTTAGTTAGGAAAGCATGAATTTTTCTTGTCCTAGATCTAAAAAGTTCGAACTTTGCATGTCAAAATTCCGAGTAATTCTTAGCATGTTCGGGATGGGTAATTGAGTAAGTATGGGGTGCTTTTACCCTATGGGGGATTTGTGGAAAATAATAGAAGATTGCATGCTTGATGAGTGCTGATTAGAGGTAGACTTAATTTCGGAACATACTGGTTTTGCTCTCGGCGGGTCGTTAATGACCCACCCAGGCTCGTTAACGACCCTGCACTTCATCGATGATCGATCCGAGGCCAGCATCGTGAACAACCCAATTGGGTAGTTTATGAATAAATCCGAGGTTAATTTTGAGACCAAGTATGGGGTCTCGTACCTATTATTTTTTAATGGATCTTATCTTGAAAATTTTTGATTATTTTGTAGGATCCATGGCTAGTTCAAGCAGACCCGCTACCCGAGCCCAGAAGAAGAGGAGGAACCACAGGTCTCCATCTCCACCCCGAGTGGACGATGTGATTTTGAGCAGTCAGAGCCAAGTACGGCGCTACCGGGATTTTTTGGAGAAAGACCATTACACCCGATGGTTCTCGAAGTCTAGCGCCGTCTCTACGGGCATCTACATGGATGTCAAGGACGCCTTCATCATCCTTGGGGCCGCACACTTATTGAAGCAAGAGAGCTTGCCGCATTACCCGTCCCTCACATCCGAGTTCTTGGCCACCTTGGAGACCAACTTCTCGTCGAATACCTCGGCGGGACGCATTCGGTTCCGGCTCGGTAACGAGGACCGTGATTTCACAATGGCAGAGTTCAATGCAATTTTGGAGATCCCAAACCCGACATGGGACTATAGCTTGAAGGACTACCGAGTGACCCGCACTTGGAGCTACATCACCGGAGAAGTTCAATCCTCTACCGCGGCGCTATCCGGGGCAAACATCGTCAACCCCATCTTCCGGATTATCTTGAGAGTCCTCGCCGCAACATTTTGGCCGAAGAAAGAGTTGAACCGGCCTACAAGAACGGAAGTCGCTTGCTTCTGCACCATCCTCTTCGAGGAGCCCAACCCCTTGAACTTGGGGTACGAATGGCTCTACTATGTCGAGAAGTCCACCAAGTCCAAGGAAGTGTGGTGTGGCAATTTGGTTAGCCTCTTGGCTAAGAATCTTGGAGTTGATCTCACCCGCTACACACCGGCCCACGCCCAACTCCTCAACAAGAACTATTGGTATAGTTCCGGGATTATCGTGCAAGCCGATGGAGGCTACAAGGTGAAGGTGCACGATCAACTAGTCATCCCTTCCCTCGACATGTACGAGCTACTATACGTACCAAATTGGTATGAGGCGTGGACAGGACACCCTTACCCTTTGGAGCCAAAACCGGAGGACGAGCTCTCACTTAGGCCTTGTGAGACCCGGTTTGAGCGGGATGATGTGGATGAATATGAAGAAGAAGAAGAGCAAGAGGATACCGAGGTGCTTGGCAATGACACCGAGGAAGCCGACACCGAAGGCGGCACTGAGGAGCTCAACTTTGAAGAAGAAGACATGAACACGGAGGGATTAGGAGGCCACATCTTCGTCAACGAGCCTACCAGGGTCGTTAACGACCATTTCCAGCCACCACCCAACACTGTTAACGAGGCAACCAGCTTCGTTAACGAGGTGCCGCAAGCCACTGTCGACCCACCACCAGCTCCTATCGACCCTCATGCATACGGTCTCATGCCTTATAACCCGGTGATGTATCAAGACCATTTCCAGCCTCACTACCCACCACCTTCTCAGCCCGAGTACGCAGGATCGAGTATACCACCACCATGGGCCGAGGATCTTTCTTCACGGATGCAACAGCTTCACCTCCAGACGAATCACATTCATAGGAGGATGGATAGATGGGAAACCGTTTATTCCGCTCGCATGTCGATGGAGGACGAGCGTCAGCGTCAGAGAGAAGCAGAGGATGCTGAGCGCTGGAGGACTATGTACGACTTCATGGGGAACTTTGAGCACTATTTTCCTCCACCGATCTGTTGATTCAAGCTCAAGATGAAGTCTCCTTTCCTTGTTTCCACTTTTGTAAGTTTTATGTTTTCTTTTTCTTCTTTTTAATTTTTTTTGTTTTGTTTTCTATTTCTTTCCCTCTTTTTCTTATTTTCCTTACAGTGGGGACACTGTAATTATTAAGTATGGGGTGGGGAGAAAGTAGAAAAATTATGTCCTAGGTGTTTCTGTGTTCTATGTAGTTGTTATTTCTTTTTAAATAGAAAAAAATCGAAAAAACCAAAAAAATTGAAAAATTTAAAAAGCCAAAAAGAGTTTAGAATTGATAGATATCCCTTCTTAAAGTTCTATGATAGCAATCACTAGCTTAATCATATAATTCCTTGCAAATATGTCTTTGAAAGTATATCCGGATTCTTAAAATTGAAATTATTGTTTTTAGAAGAGAATAGCATTTGATGAAATTGAGCACATATACTTTATAGCATAGATGATGCAATCCAACAAAATCTACCTTGTGAGAAATTTTTGGCCTTATAGGGAGAACATTTATAAATCCCTCTTCTTTTTTGTGTGATTTACTCTCTTTATGCATATTATCTCTTGGAATTGCGATGGTTATCTATTTCTTGAGACCCTTATAAGAGTTTTAGTTCATTACTTGTGAAAATCATATGATGGAGAACTTATTTTTATGAGCCCTATTATTCCCTATCTACCTTTACATTATTCCTTCTTTTGATAACCAATTCTGGCCTGAAACCTTTTCTTATTTTTAGCTCCACAAAAATTATTCCCTACCCGAGATAAGCTTGACCCTATCCGGGAATTAGGACTTAGATTGGAGAGGTAAAGTTTTGTGTTTTGTTAAAAAGAAAAGAGTTTATATTTGCTTGGATTGAAGGGTATTTGGGAAGGGTAGATTGGAAGTCTCTTGTTATTACATGTAAGAAAGGTCTCTTGATTAAAAGATGCACAAAATAAGGTTTTAAAGGAAGAAATGTATACGGTGGATCGTTAACGACCCGGATGTGGGTTCGTTAACGAGGCAGCGAGAAAAAAAAGAAAAGAGAAAAGAAAAGAAAAAAAAGAAAAAAAAGAGAGGAAAAGTTGAAGTGCATTTGTGTTTATAAATAATATCAGGAGATTCTTTTATTTTGGTTATGAGACTTTCTAGGATGATAAAGAGTGAGTGAAAATGAGTGTGCATAAAGAAGAGTGAGTTTGGTATATGTTTTATGAGAGTTTTTTGTTATGTGTGAGTTTTTAGGAGTCTTTGATTCCCGGATATTATTAGCACCACATAGCCAAAATATTTTCCACTCCCTATTGTCTTTTACCAAGCCCCATTACAACCCGGCCGAATGGAAGCTTCTATGAAGTTTTTCATTGTGCCTAAGTTCTCTTGATGATTCTTTGCTTGTTTTGACAAATCTTGGGTGGAGAGTATTGGTGATATAAGTTCCAATTTCTATGAGTTTTTGTATATAAGATGAGTTGAGAGATTGAAATTGTAAGCCCAAACACTTGAGAGTTGAGTGAAACACATTATATCCCTTGAGAGGTTGGATTGTATTATTTTATGTCTATTTAAGTGCATATATGTGTAAGGATGTTAATAGTCTTTTGCTATAATTTTCTTATGTGTAGATGTTGCTTTTTAGAAGATGGCTATGTCTTAATGAGCATGATTTGTTTTGGTTTTGGTCAAGTATCTTGTTTATTGCTTGAGGACAAGCAAGTCTAAGTATGGGGTATTTTGATGTTCGCATTTTTAGTATAGTTTTTGATAGGTTTTCTTTGTTTATTAGGTTTAGTTTTGTTTAAGTTTAGGTTTAGTTTTGATTATTTTTAGTTAGTTTTGCATAAATCTGTGGAAAGAGTGGAATCTACACTATTTTGTGAATTTTGCAGGTTTTAGCAAGGAAAGAAGCTGAATGGAGCTGAATTTGGAGCATCACAGTGAAGGACGGGAGAGTGCAAGATTTAAGTAGTTGAATCGTAAGAGTACAAGAGGAGGTGTTGAAGAAAACAAATCCCAAGATCGTTAACGAGGCTGTGAAGGGTCGTTATCGAGGCCACGAAGAGAAAGATTTCGAGTATTATTTTTATTATTCACCGATCCTGAGCGGGAATTTATCGGTTGGGTATCTTTTTAGAATCTTTATGGGTTATTAGAATATGTATTTTAGGGTTTACTATCTTTCTAGATTTTATTTCTATCTTTTAGAGATTGTTTCTATCTTTTTAGGAAAGTTTTTATCTTTTAGCCTTTTTAGTTTTTTAGGATTTTCTAGTATAAATACCCTTCTATCTAGCATAGAAAGGGGGGGTTGTTTTGGAGAAGATTTGGAGGAAGGCCGAAAGAGAGAGAATCGGATCGGAAGTCGGTGACGAGGTTCGGTAGACGACGGTTTCCGAGGTTCGTTGATCGAGTTTGTGGTTCGGTGAATGTTTTGCTTAGTTTTCTTCTGAATCTTTGTAAGACGATATTTTTGTTATTAATTTAAGTTTGAAGTTTTGTTTCAATGTTTATTTTTATTGAAGTTTTTAGTTTCTTAATCATGAATAGTGAGTAGTCTATTTTTCTAGGGTCGGGGTTAAGCCCGGCATAGTTGAGCATGTTTGATGAGTAAGATTGTGTGTTGAATGCCTTTTATCTTTTATTGAGATTGTTTGTTGTGCTTAATACCGAAACGAATGTTGAGGTAATTTGAGTTTTAACTTGATTGAAAGAGAAAGTTAGTAACTTGAAGGTTGATATTGTTTGAAAACGAAAGTTTCAAGCTTTAGATCCAAAACAAGCAATTGAGTGAGTTAGTTTATGAAAGTAGATTAATTTACTTGTTAAGTCAATGAAAGTTGATGACTCTATCTATTTAAAGGCATGATCTTATCTTCTTACGAATTCTTATGCTTGGCTATGTTGTGGTGTCCCTTATCCTAGATTTTTGTTTTAATTGAAATTATTTCTGGTAAATCTTCGTTGCTGAGTACTTGCCTCGGTACCGAATATTAATTGGAATTTAATTAGGTCGTGAATTGATGTTTTTGTGTTCGGTGGTTCGGTAACGATCCTGACAAGGTCGTTAACGAGGCATCTCGTGAGTGTTGTGTTTGATTTTGTTTGATTTTTATTAGATTGATAGACAAACAACCTTGCTTCCTGTGGAACGATCTTGACTCCACTGTACTCAGCGGGGTCTTGACTTACAAATTTATTTGTTGGCCGAGAATACCCTATCAACAGAAGGTGAAGTGAGCAAGCTTAAGAGGCAAGTCCACTACTACAAGCAAAATGCTAGAGCTTGTGAGGAGTGTTGATCCTTTGCACATGCTACACAAGTTTGTCCGAATGAGAGCCAAGTGCGCTTGGCCGAGCGAATTGAGGAGGCAAACTATGTTCGAGGAAATTTCGGTGGAAGAGGCAACTACAACAATGGTGGTAATGGCCGATGGAACAATGGTCAAGCTCAAGGCTACAAAAACAACTTCAACCAAAACGAGCCAAGGGCACCGCAACCACCACCATATAGGCCACCGGGATTCAATGAGCTACAATCATTTGCTCAAGAGATGAGGGATGGGTTCAAGGAGATGAGGACTCAATTCAATGAGTTTGGTGCATGGAGGAGGCAAGTCGACAATCAATTTGCCCAAATTGCAACTCAAGCCCCGAGAGAGAATGGGAGACTTCCGGGCCGACCCGAGGAGAACCCACGAGCTCAAAACAATCAAAATGAAGTCCGGGCAATTGGATTGAGAAGTGGCCGAAACCTACCCGAGCCACACATGCCTAAGAAGGATGAAGAGAACCGGACCGACTTACCCAGCAAGTCGGATCCGACGTTCCCCGAAGTCGACTCAGCAAGAAGATCGACTCCTCTACCCCGGACCGAGGTTGAAAGTAAGTCGGGCCCGACGAACCCAGACCACGATCCGACTACTCTGCCTCAGCTTTACCCCAGGACCGAGATTCATAACATCAGGCCCGACGTGGTGCCTAAGTCGGTCCAACCTGGAAATGTTGCAAGTGAAGTGGGGAAGTCCAAGGAGGTTGATCCAAGCAAGATTCAAGGTGCAACAACTCTTCCATATCCCTCAAAGAAGCCGAAAGATGTTGTTGAGAACAAGTTCAAGAGGTTTCTCAAACTTTTGCAAGGATTGAACATCTCTATCCCGTTCACCGATGCATTGGCGAGATGTCATCCTATGCCAGGTTTTTAAAGGAGATTTTGAGCAAGAAGAGGTCGATTGTAGAAATGCAAGATGAGGTCAAGACCTTGGAGTTACCGCAAAATCTAGGAGATCCCGATCGGTTTGCTATCACTATTGGTGTGGGGTCTCAAAACTTCCAAGCCTTATGTGACCTTGGGGCAAGTGCTTCGGTGATGCCCGCTAGCATTTGGAGGAGGGCAAATTTAGGTGAAATGGAGCCGGCCGATATGTCCCTAACTATGGCCGACGGTTCCATCATCAAGGCTAAGGGAATATTGGATGACGTGCCGGTACGAGTTGGAAAGTACTTTGTCCCCAATGATTTCGTGATCTTGGACATGCACGAGGACCCCTTGGTCCCAATAATCTTAGGAAGACCATTCTTAGCTACGGCGGGGGCAAGGTTTGATGTCAAGAACGGCAAGGTTTCCTTTGAGATTGGTGAAGAAAAGGTCGATTTTCACTTCAACAAGGCCTTGAATGAGCCGGACGCCTTGGCTATCCTCAAACTTGAAGAGAGTGCCAAGAGAAAAGGAGAAGAAGTGTAAGTTGCTAGAGAGGTCATTGTGTTGAGAAGTGATGAAGGGTTCAATAAACAAATACAAGCAAGGGAGTTGTTGGAGCAAGTTGAAGATCAAGATGAGTCAAGGATCAATGCTAGCCCAAAGAGAAATGAAGAGTATCCTTACTTATATCCTTTTGATGTTGGTGATGACCACAATTCTTCCCAAACTTTTGATTCCTACATTTGTTTAAGTGATTTGAAAGATGACTTAGGAGACTCCTACATTTGCCTTAGTGACTTGAAAGATGAATTGGTAGAATCGCCTAGGAATTCTTTGGATAACTTTGGTGTAGGAAAAGAGGAACATGATGGAGCAAGTAAGGAGGAGAAATCTCATTCATTGGAGGAGTATGATGAGAGAGGCCCGAGATCGGAGAGCCATGCCTATATAGACCATCGTTGGTGGTTTTATGGGTATGAGGGAAATGGGAATGGGCACAACAATGGCGAGCAATTCACCGTGTTTCACCCGCCATGAGGTTGAGGTTAGGAAGTCAAGCTAGTGACTCTAAACGAGCGCTTCTCGGGAGGCAACCCGATCTAGTAGCTTTCTTTTCGTAATTTTAGTTTGATTTTTCTTAGTTTAGTCTAGCTTTTCTCTAACCAATCTCTATCTAGTGTTTTGTGGATTTTTGGTGTTGTGTATTCTTCAAGGTTGTGTAGGATTTGAGGTAAAATATATAAATGGAAATATGGGAAAGAAGTTGCAAGAGGATGGAGTAAAATTGGTGACCCGAATACTCCCACATCGAGCCCAGGTAAGTCGGGCCCGACATAGGGACGTCGGTCCATGAAGTCGGTCCGACCCGATTTGACTAGGTGGAATGCCAATTTTGCCCTTGACCTAATTTGTCCTTTCCTCCATTAAATACCATCCCCCACCTACCTACCATCTTCATACTAACCACCATTCCCAAAATACAACCCACCTCCTCACACTCTCAAAATCGGCCTCCCTCTCTCATCATACTCGATCCAGACATCATTCCTTCTTCATCTCGATCCAACCACGAAAAAGCCTCCCTAACCCGATTCCAAGTAGAAATTTCGAGTTCAATCTCGTTCTTCATCCCCCATCTCGATCTAGATTGAGAAAGTTTGAGTTCTAAGTTGTTTGATTGTTTAAAAGTTCAATACTCTTCAAATCCGGTATGTGTTACTCGATCTTTACCTATTTCCTTGGAGATTTTGTGCTTTCATTGCATAGATTGAGTAATGCCATGTTTGATTGAAAGTTTGAGCTTGAGCATCAATGGTGGATTTGCATGATTTGTGAAATTGAGCTTTAAAGTTGTTTATGCATGCTTAGATCCATTTAGAACTTCGATTAGGGATGTTTGATGGTTGAATTTGAAATTTAAGTGCATGATAGAGTGATTTGGGTTGATTTGAGGTTAGAGTCGAAGCATGAACTAGGTCGAGATCGACGTTCCCAGGAAAGTCGGACCCGAGTTGTGGAAGTCGGTCCAACAAGTCGGACCGAGTTTGAGTAAGTCGGGCCCGACATAGGTTGGAAGTCGATCCATGTTGTTTTTGCTCTCTTCTTGTGATATCATGTGGATTCATGTGTTTCATTGTTGGCTAAGGCTTAATCATGATGTAGTATGATCATTTGCTTAGCCATTGTTAGAAGATATCCATGATGATTCATGTTGGATTGTGATGCATGTGTGTTTAGAAACTAAGTATGGGGTTCCCCTTGTGTTGAAGTGTTGTTGTGTGTTGATGAGTGCTTTTGTTGAGTTGTATGGAGTTTATCTTGGACCCTTTTGTTTGGTTGGATGTGTGTAGGTACCATGGAGACTAGAGCTTCATCATCTCATGCGGAAAGGCCGAGGAAGAAGTCCAATAAGTCAAGGAAAGAGCCAAAGTTGGATGATGTCTACTTGGAGGATGATGAGCAAGTTGAGATTTATGCAAGGTATATGGCGCTTGAGCATCACACAAGGTGGCTTGATTGGGAAGCCGTGAGGAAGATGGACATGGATCAAGCTCTTCCAAGGTGCTACTCCCACATCGGTCTCAATGGAATGCTAAGGTGGGACAACACCCACTATCCCGCCCTCACCTCGGAATTCATGGCCACGTTTGAATGCACTTATGATAATGTGGAGGATGAGGAAGGGGCGATCACTTTCCAATTGGGCAATGAGGACCACAATCTATCTCTTAGGGACTTGGCTACCTACTTCGGGTTTCCATGTCCAAGAGAAGAGACCGGCGTTGACAACGAGAAGGTGAACCAAGTGTGGCGGCATGTGGCCGGGAAGAGCGAGATGAGAAAGGGCGCCTCCACAACCGAGATTGCTTGCCCTCTTTTTCCGGTCATGGTGCGAGTTTTGGGATGTGCAATCTATGCTCGTCATGAGTTGAGCAAGCCGATGAAGGAAGAGATTATGTTGCTACATGAGATGCTCTTCCACACCGAGATGCCCATGTACCTTGCATGGGAGTGGGTCAAGATGGTGCGAGACTTCCAAAGCTCCTCTTGGATCTACTTCAGCGGGATGATAGCAAGGCTAGCCATGCGTCTAGGAGTTGATCTTAACAAGTATTCTCCGGCTCCGAATGGTGTTGAGTATATGAACATGAAGTATTTCAAGAAGGCCAACATCATCAAGGAGAAGCTCTACATGATTTCTTTGGCCCCTCACTCGAACTATGATGGTGTGTCGATCCGGTTGGCGGCCAACCTCTATGATCTTTCTCGGTATCAAAATTGGTACCAAGTGTGGGCCGGCAAGCCACACTCATTTGGTGACCCCGAAGGTGCAAGAGAGGGGCGGCGACAACAACCTTAACACATTCGGTTTACATCCCCTCCATCTTCACCGGATTTCGACCAAGATAACTTTGTGTTTGCACCTCGTGGGGAAGACATGGACGTCGATCAAGAGCAAAATGAAGAAGATGAGCGCTTCCAAGGTTTGATGGCCAACCTCCGAGCCACGCACCAAGCTCCAACACTGGCGGACCGAGGTACACACCACGTTGGGCCCGACTTCCTTCAAAGTCGGTCCGGTTCCTTCTATGGTGATGAGGTCCCGAGGCACTATGAGCGTGGAGAGGGGAGCGGTGCAAGGCGAGAACAAGCTCAAGGTGGCGGTTATGAAGGCTGCGCCCAATGGTATGGTCCGGGAATGGTGTTTCCCGAGCAACAACAAACGGTGGACATGTCCTTCTTGGCCAACCAAATGGCCCATCTCCAACTTCCACAAGAGAATGTTCTTCAAGAGGTCCATCAAGTGAATCTCCAACAACAACACATGTACCAACAACAACAACAATTGCTTCAACAACAAGGTGCTTTTCAAGCTCGCCAAGAAGAGATGAACCGAGCCCTCGGCTACACTAGGCGAGAGGTGGAGGAGCTTAGAGAGGTGGAAGACCAAAGGTGGCGGGTCCAAGATAGCTTCAACATATGGATGAGCGGGAACTTCCCTTCCAGTGAGGACCAATGGACGCGCCCTGATCCTCAACTCCAACCACCACCACAAGACTTCTACCAAGAGCAAGTGTACGAGAGGGAGCGACAAGCGAGGCTCCAAAGAGGATGTAGGCGTGACAACCCCTTCGAGTGATCCTAGACATGCCATTGAAGAATAAAGAAATTGTGAGCTCTTCATACTCTTCTCTCTTGCTTTTAAGTTTTGGTTTCCTTGTTTGATGGGGACATCAAAATTTTAAGTATGGGGTGGGGGTAAGTGTGCTCATGATTTCACTTGCTTGTGTGTTTGTTATTTTAAGGATATTTGGTTTTCGATTTCTAGTTTGTGTTTGGGATGTTTGTTTCTTGGTTTGTGGTTTGATGAAAGACATGGATGATTGATTTGGTTTTGAATGGATGAGTCTTTGTTTTGGTTTTAGAGAAATTTTTGCAAAAATCCATAAAAAAATTTGAAAAAAATAGTGTTGAAAACAACAAAAAGATTTTGTGTTTTGTAGTTTTTGGACTAGAAATTCCCATATTAGATTGCCAAATAAAAGCTAATGATGATCTGAGCATGTAAATTCCTTTGCATATTTTCGGATGGTTTAGCCTCTAAAAAGATGTTGCTTTTGATGTGATCATGATATCTTGCTTGTTTTATTGAACATGTGAGTTCTAGGATGAGTTCTTATGCAACTAAGTATGAGTGACCCTTGTGAGATTGATTTTTGGCCATTTTAGGGATGCTTGTTCATATTTGCATATCCCTCATGTTTCTTGTGTGATTAGCTCATGCATGCTTAGTAAAACTTGCTATTGCGGTGTTTATCTATTTTCCAAGACCGTCATGAGATTTGTCCTAGCATTGTCACATTGATTTTGAACTTTATTCTTCTAGTCACATAAATGTTCCATATCCTACCATGAAGTGAATCCTTTGTTTGTAGCCCCGTTTTTGCCTAAGCCTTTGTTTGAAACTCCTCAAAAATATTATTCCTAGCCTTATATGACTTGACCCTTATGGGATTGGACTTTAGAAGAGAGGTTGGAATTGTATTTGAAGAGTTGAGATTCTCTTGGATTTAAGGGCAAGGAATGGTGTTATGAATCATGTGGGTAGTGCATCTTTGTTGTATAAAAAGAAAATGAAGAAAGAAAGAAAGAAAATGTTGGAAATGTAAAGTGGAATGAAGGCAAAGAGCTTAAGTGAAGAAAAAGGGTCCGACCGAGTTACACGCCACATCGGGCCCGATGTCATAAGAAAGTCGGTCCAATGTAGAAAGTGTGGAAAATCCAACAAAAAGCCTAAAGAGCAAAGATGAAGTGGAATGTTTAGTGAAATTTTGGGTTGAAAGGAAAAAATGTTAAGTCTTTTGGGTGAGTGTGAAATTGATTGTGGAATTTTGGTGAAGTTGGTGAGAGTTTTGGTTGTTCAATCCCCATTGTAAGCACCACAAGACCAAATAATTCCCACCTTGAGAAATACCAAAAGCCCCATTACAACCCGGCCGAATGGAACCTCTTTGAGGACCTCCATTGAGCCAAGTTCGAATTCTTTGTGTACTTTGTATTAGGCATCTCTAGGTGGAGGAATTGGTGATATTAGCTTCAATAGTAAAGTCCTTACTTGCATGATTTTTGAGCTTGAGTGTTCATTGCTAAACCCAAACACATGATGAGTGATACACATTCACATATCCCTAAAGTGAGGTTTAGTTGCATTGACTCTATTCCTTGGAACACTTAATCATGTGTGATGATGTAATCTTGCTTGAATATCAATCACTTGTGCTAAAATGTGTTTTCATACGAGGCTTTATTTGAAGATTATGTTTCGGTCTTGCTTACATTGTTATTGCTTGAGGACAAGCAAGTTTAAGTATGGGGTATTTTGATGTCTCTTTATTTGGTGGTGTTTTTATATATGATTTCCTTTGTAAATATGTTTCTTTTTCCCCTTTTCTTGTGTGTTTTGTTCCTTTTTAGCTTAGTTCTCGTATTTCTATGAGATTCGGAGACTACGCGCATTTTATGTGTTTTGTAGGTAATTTGGCATGGATCAAGGGTCGTTTTGAAGGAGGATCGGAACATGGAGCAAGGCCCGAGCTTAAGAGGGAAAGAGAGGAGCAAACCATGAAGAAGAACAAGAGAAGCCAACAAGAAGAAGGTGGAACGAGGTCCGGACCGAGCTGGAACCACGCCGGGCCCGAGATGAAGTTTTCGACCTCGGACCGACTTGCACAGTAAGTCGGGCCCGAGGTCCTCCGTGTCGGTCCGAGTCGGTCGATTGGTGCTTGGGCTCCAAGGCACGAAATGGTGAACTTCCACTTTTGCCCCTCATCTATAAAGGCTCTGTTGTCTTCTAATTAAAGGAGGTTCCCACACTTAGCAAGGAACCCAACCCTCAAAAACTCTCAAGAGATACTTGGAGAGCAAGGAGGAAGGAGAGGAGAAGGAGAAGAGAGAGAATCGGCCATAGAGAGGGAGATTTGATAGGTTTGGTTGATAGATTAGCTTTGCTTTGTTTTGATCTTTGATTGGAGTTTGTGGATTGTTTTTGATTTGTGAATGAATCTTTGCTTTGGTTTGAGATTGATGATGTTGATTGCTTTGCTTTTTGATTTGTTTGCTTTCTTTGTTTGCCATATGGAGTAGATCTCCTTGATCTTGGGTTATGGGGAAAAACTCTAGCTAGGTTTGGGCTAGAAGCCCCAATTCCATAGCCTTGAGTGCTTGATCTAGGAACCCACTCTACATAGAGCTACAATTCCTTGCGAAAGTTGGGAATCAAGGCTTGTGATTGGCAAAGTAGCGAAAGTGAACATGTGCCAATCTCAAGACCTTGCTTCGAAGGGGATTTCCCCAAGGATCGATGTGTAGAAGTGGTTGGAACGAGGGCGAAAGCACTCGATCCTATTCCGATCATCACTTATTGCTTGAATTGGGGTGGAAAAGCCTTAATCTACTAGAGAAGGAACCCAAAAGCCCAAGATCTACTTTAAATCTTTGAGTTAGACAAACCCAGCTACCTCGGGCCCGACTTGCCCTACGTCGGTCCCGACTTCCTCTTGTCGCCAACCTCGGGCCCGACGTGACACTTGTGTCGGTCCCGACTGTTCTCTTTGTTTTCCTTTGTTTTAAGTTCTCCTTTCCAGCTTTCTAGTGTCTAGGCATCTCAATCGAGTAGATTTCCCGAGTGTTCGACACCCACCACGTGCTACAACGGGGTCGGGTTATAAATTGTATCTCTAGACCCTCGCATTTGTGAGCGATCAGTCATTGCTATGGACGTCAAGTATTTCTTGAATTCTAAGGTAATTGCTCCATCTTTTACCGGCTACATCAACAAGTTCTATATTAGCAAACATGAGACTCATGATGTGGTTCTTACCGAGGAGAATCTCGAGCTTTTCTATCTCCTTAATTGGTATGATGTTTGGGCCCCCGCTCCTTACCCTTTGAGAGCCAAAGTCCAGGATGATGAGAAGATTAGACGCCAGCCCAGTAGATTCCGCCGAGCTATACCCAATCCACGGCCAAGAGGAGCATCTTCCGAGTCGGACTCACCAAGGGGCCATGCTGGGGAGGTCGGTGACGACCACCAGAGGGTCGGTGACGACCATCACCCGCTCGGCGATGACCATTATGGGGTCGGTGGCGATCCTCCAATGGACAGCGATTACAACAACTAGCCCGGTGTCGACCCGATGGACTACACAATGGGACCTCAGTCTGACATGGTCCCTTACTATCCACATCCATATGGCTTTGATGGGTCCAGTGGCTCACACTTTCAAGGACAAGGTACGTACCATACCGGTTCAAGTTCGGGCGGTAACCCCGACATCTCTCTTCTTTCAGCAAAAATGGATGCTCTTATGTTTCACCAACACCATCTTTATGGAGCACTAAACCACCACCACAACCAATTCGTCAACCACCAACAAGAGCTCCACGACTTCCGCATTGAGTATTATGAAGACCATAAAGAGGATGTCGCAAGATGAGAAGCTCAAGAGGATTTTAACCATTGGTTGGGGCAATACCTTTACCAAGCTCCACCACCTCCTCAACCTCCTCAAGCATGATTCTCCTCCTTTGTCAACGCTTCGAGTGTGTCCAAGTAAGTTCTCATTCCTTTCTCTTTACTTTCTTAATCAATGGGGACATTGATGTTTAAGTATGGGGTGGTTAGGGAGATTACTTGTTAGAGTCTTTATTTGTTTGAGTCATGTGTTGTTTTGTGTTAATATGTGTTTAGTTGTGTTTAGTCCTGTTTTGAGTCGTTTTCTTTTGAATTTTTAGATGGATAAATGCCCTATTCCTTAGATGTGAGTCTTTATTTGTTTGAGTCATGTGTTGTTTTGTGTTAATATGCGTTTAGTTGTGTTTAGTTCTGTTTTGAGTCTTTTTCTTTTGAATTTTTAGATGGATAAATGCCCTATTCCTTAGATGTTCTAGGACGGAAATTGCTTGCATTATCATGTAAACCCAATGACATGCTTTAAGAATCACCTAAACCATGATCTTGTTTTTTTTTAGTTTTGAGCTTATAATGAAAATTGAGCATACATATTTCTAAGTATAAGCAATCCAACAAAAAAGTGAACCTAAGTGAGATATCTTTGGCCTATAAAGGATGTACGTTTTTACTCCTTTCTCTTTCATGTGTGAAATACTCTTCCAAGTGCAAATATACCAATTGACAATGGCATGGTTATTTTAAAATTTGAGACCAATGAAGATATGCTCATTACTTGATTGAATCAAATGATTTTGAACTCATTTTTATAAGCCTGTTATATTCCTTTTCCTACCTATACATGATCCCTCCTTTTGTAGCCCTTATTTTTTGAGCTTAAAGCCTATTTCTAGCTCCACAAAAGTTCCCTAGCCATGATAAGCTTGACCTCTTTGATCTGGGAATTAGGACTTAGAAGAAGATTGTTGAAAATTGTTATGATTTGAATGGGTGAAGAACGAAGTGATTATGGAAGGTAGATTAAGAGTGTTGTCTTTGAGAATCAAAAGGAATGAAGTGTTTTTGGACTCGAAAGTGCATGTATGTAGCTCGGTGCCGACCCAAAGTGGGTTGGTGCCGACCACCCCAGTAAAAAAAAAAGAGGAGAAGTTCCATATAATAAGTGTAAGAGTCCAAGGCCTTCAAAAGAATAGAAGAAAGACGAATGGTGATAGGTGAAAAGGGAAGTGCATTGTAAAGTTTAAGTGTTTGGTAATTGAAGAAGAGGAAAGAACGTTGGATGAGTGATGTATAGTCTAGGAGTATTGATTCCCGGATTAGTTAGCACCACAAGGCCAAATTATTTTCCACACCCTTTGTTTTCACCAAGCCCCATTACAACCCGGCCGAATAGAGACTTCTTTGAAGTTTCTATTGAGCCACCCGAGTTCATTTGATGATTTGACTTGTTTTGACTTCTTCGGTGGAGAGTTTGTTTATATAAGTTCCATTGACTATGCGGTTTTGTGCTTGGAATTTGAGTCGAGAGATCATTGATATACCCTAAACACTTTGAGAGTTGAGTGAAATACATTCCTTGGTGAGGTTGGATTGTGATTGCTTGGAATGTTCATGTATGCTAGGATGTGGAAGTTGTTTGCTCACTATTCTACTTGTGCTTATTTTTCTATAAGATGATTCCTGAGTTTTGTTCATTGGTCTTGATGCATGCTAAGTGATTGCTTGAGGACAAGCAAGTCTAAGTATGGGGTATTTTGATGTCGCACTTTTTAGTTAGTTTTCATGGGTAGTTTTCTAGTTAGGATTGAGTCTTTTCTAAGTTTATTGTGTTGCTTTGAGTCATTTTTGTGGGTTTTCATATTATCTTAAGATATGGAGTCTACATAAGTTTGTTTGATGTTTTGTAGGTCTTTGAAGCATTGAGGAGGAGATTTCTCGGTTTTTCAAGCTTTCTAGGAGGTGGTGCTATAAGTTGTTTGGTGGTGATGTTGATAGAAGAGCAAGAGTCGATACATTTGAAGGTTTGATGATTTAAGAGTGAAGATTTCAAGATCTAAGTGCTTAAAGAAGGAGCTAAAGGACGTCTTAGAAGGCCAAGAGTGATTGAAGAAGGAACAAGGAAGGAAAGCCAAGCATTGGAGCAAGTTTTGAGCAAGAAATGAAGAGATCAAGTGCATCCAGAGGTCGGTGACGACCCACTCCGTGTGTTGCGGAATTTTTACTTGCGCTTTAAGTTTGGTTTAGTAATTGTTTTATTTATGGGCCTTTTTAAGATAGATTTTAGTTTCCTTATAGATTGATTTCTACTACTATATAAGGATCTCTAGGGTTTTATTTCAAAGGAGGCTTTTGAGAGAGACGTTTTTAGGGTTATTTGTGGAGAACGAAACGAGTTGCAAGTTTGGTTTTCTAGGTTACTTTGATTCCAAGCTCTTGGACAATTAGAGAGACTTGGAGGTTTGCTTAAGTTTGTAAGTTTTCTTTTGAATTGAAGTTTGTTTGGATTTGAATCATGTCTTCTCTTTCGTTTATCATTGTTGATTGTTTCATGGATCGTGAGTAGTCTACTTTCTAGGGTTGGGGTGAAACCCGACGAGTTGTGCATGATTAAAGCATGAATATTTGAATGAACCATCTCTTTTAATCTCTATCTATTATCCTCTTGTTTGCTATCAACTCCTTGATGAAAGTCAAAGCATGTTCATCTTTATGAGTGAATCGAAAGATTTAGTTGTGAATTTGGATTATATTTGGTTAAAACGAAAGTTAAACCTTTAGGAAACAAGTAGGGTTGCAAGTCTAGATCTTCATGAAAGTTAAGATTTTTACTTGATTTATCATGACGAAAGTCATTCATGGGATTATTTATGGTTGATTTTGATTCATGTTTGCATGCATAAACTTGTTGTGGTGAATCCTTTGCTCTAGATCTTCTTTAATTTGGTTTCTCGGAATTTTCTCATACCCGGATAGGTCGGTTTCGACCACTTGTAGGTCGGTGTCGAGCGCTTGTCTCCCTTGTTTTTCTCCTGCGTTTGTGTTGAGTTGCTGGTCGGTTACGACCTGTTGTGGGTCGGTGCCGAGCACCTGTTTGAGTGTGTTGCTTTGTTTTGTTTTCTTTTAGTAGGATTAGTAGCTAGACATAGATTCTTCTAATTCCCGTGGACGAACCTGACCTCCCTGTACTCAGCGGGGTTTTGACTACAAATTTATTTGTTGTCGGGAAACCCTTTCAACAACATCTACAATACACATGGGTTTCTCTTAGGGGAGATCTCGTACTTGATGAGGAACCATGAAGATCCATGTCTTTTACTGAAATCAAAATCAACCAAGCAACCAAAAAAACAATATTATTTCACCACAAGATACAAAAAGCTCAAAAGATACAAAAAATCTATAGCTCTGATGGGAGGCTCAAAAGGACTTAATCTAAGTTCATGCAACAAAATGGAGCAACTACAAACATGAAAAAACCACATGTAATCAACATTCCAAGTAAGAACACACAACAATTTTAGGGTTAGGGTTTAGGGTTTTGATAGGAAGAGAAAGCCCGATTGAAATATTGCGAGTACAAACAAGTTTTAGGGTTGCTCTGATATCACTCAAATAACTTACCTGCAGTCGGAGAAGGGTAATCGGAGGAGAAACAATCTATTGTTACTGCATCCATGAAAACATAAACCCCATCCACCCCAATTTTCAAAAGAAAACTCCCATAATTACCCAGGGTTAGCACGCGTCTTGAATCCACCAACCCCATCAATGCTCTCTTTTTTAGAATGCCTTGAGAAAACCAAACCCAATCAAAGGGCGTCGTTCCACCGTTTGCTTTTTGCAGACGGAACCCTAGACCCATCATTGCAGCCTATAGGAGAATTGCAAGAGACGATGTTTTTTTTTGGTAGAGCAAGAGACGATTAAGAATAAGCAAGCGTTATTTGCTTTCATATTACATTATTTCATAAAGTTTAGGGTTTATTTTATATGTAAATAAATACTATACGTTTATTTTATATGTAAATAAAGAGATTCAAAACGTTTAGGTTATGGTTGATCACTTTAGGGTATCTATTTGTAATTGAAAAAAAAAATATAATCATACCAAACGTTTATTTTAAATGTAAGTAAATACTATAGGATTTTGTGAGAAAATAAATAACTATACAAACATTTAGGATATAATGTAAATACTATAGGGTTTTGTGAGAAAATAAATAACTATCCTATATTATAAAAACATGGATAAGAATTTATCCATGTTTAGTATGATAACATAAAAAAATAATCTAATGATCTTCCTATCTATCATATCCAAAAACAAAAGATTGTTTAATAATGAAAATTTCTATCCTAAATTATAAAAACATTTTTTTTGAAAAATATTATAAAAACATGGATAAAAATATTATAAAAACATGGATAAGAATTTATCATGTTATTTATATACATTTTTTCCATCATCTTATATGAATTGTATTGATTTGTTAATAAGTAGGACCTTATATGGGAAAAATGTCAAAAAGGGTACTCCTTGCCTTTAACCTAAATAACGAGATTTCTTCATATTTTGAAAAAAATGGAAAATGGAGTATAACAAATCAACATCGATCCTTGTATTCTGCTTTTTTAAATTTATTACAGTGCAATCATTGCCTCGTTAAATGAATGCCCAATTATAATTAATTAGTATTTAAATTTCCCAGATCCGAGTAAACCCAATTGTCAACTAATGTTCTTTGGATTTGGTCGAGCTAATTTCTTCTCATTGTATAAAATAAGGCTTCAAGAGAGGGAAAAAAAACAAAAAAACGGGTGGCTTTCGCTCGCCCCGTTTCGAACGCTAGACCTCACTAACATATGCGCGTACCTAGATCAATTGTGCCGCATTGGAAATCGATTTTTATAGGAAAAATTATTGATTTATACTTAATTCGAAGCTTTTGATTTAATTGAATAAATATATCAATGTTAATTTATATGTTCTGTACAATTCATTATAATAACAATTGATGAATTAGGGGGGCATTCTATGATCTTATGTGAAATCGTTACACACTAGAATCGATCATATATTCTTATATGAAATCGCACTATGTTCCTTTCGGTTTGATCATTCTAAGAAGAAATGGTGTTACATTCTTTTAGTTGTTCAGTCTTATAAGAAAGAGGAATATTTATTTAGAATCGATCATTCTTATAACAAAGTGTTACATTCATTTAGAGTCGTTCATTCTTATATGAAAGCGATATATTCCTTTAGAATCGATCATTCTTATAACAAAGTGTTACATTCATTTAGAATCGATCATTCTTATAACAAAGTGTTACATTCATTTAGAGTCGTTCATTCTTATAGGAAAGCGATATATTCCTTTAGAATCTATCATTCTTATAATAAAGTGTTACATTCATTTAGAATCGACCATTCTTATAACAAAGTGTTACATTCATTTAGAGTCGTTCATTCCTCTCGTTTCGATCATTCTTATAAGAAAGTGTTATATTCATTTATAATAGATCGTTGCACTCTAGATCATGTTGTTTAGGGTTTAGGGTTTAGGGTTTAATGGAATAGATTGTTACTCTATGAGAAAGCGATTTATTCCTTTGAATTTGATCATTCTCATACCAAAGTGTTACGTTCATTTAGAATCGATCATTCTTATAACAAAGTGTTTCATTCATTTAGAGTCGTTCATTCTTATAAGAAAGCGATATATTCATTTAGAATCGGTCATTCTTATAACAAAGTGTTACATTCATTTAGAATCGATCATTCTTATAACAAAGTGTTACATTCATTTCGAATAGATCGTTGCACTCTAGATCATGTTGTTTAGGGTTTAGGGTTTAGGGTTTAGGTTTTAGGGTTTAGGGTTTAATGGAATAGATGTTACACTATAAGAAAGCGATTTATTCCTTGAATTTGATCATTGTCATAACAAAGTGTTACATTAATTTAGAATCGATCATTCTTATAACAAAGTGTTACATTCATTTAGAGTCGTTCATTCTTATAAGAAAGCGATATATTCCTTTAGAATCGATCATTCTTATAACAAAGTGTACATTCATTTAGAATCAATTATTCTTATAACAAAGTGTTATATTCATTTAGAATCGATTGTTACATTCTATATTCATTTAGAATCGATAATTCTTATGTGAAATCGTGACACACCTTTAGAATCGATCATTTGTATAAGAAAGCGTCATATAATTAATATTACCTCTAAAAAATACTATAATGTTTTTATCATAGTATTCTATTTACCTAATTAATGATGAATGATATATATCACTAAAGTTTACAATCACTCTCTCAAAAATTGATTAAAGTTAGTAGTGGTGAACAAGTGTTACATTTCGTTTACTAAAAGATTAATTAAAGTTTTGCCTCTGGGCAAAAATAGCCCTCCTTTTTTACCAATTTTTTTTTTTAAAATTTTGCCTTACCAACATAAACGTCATCAACCTCAACTGCATTAAAACAGTGCAATAATTGTCTCGTTAATTAAATGCCCAATTGTAATTAATTAATATTTAAATTTCTCAGATCCGTGTAGTCACATTTGCAATTAACGCTCTTTGGATTTGGTCGATCTCATTGTTGATTGAGAAGTACTCCGTATAAGTTCTCCAGAGACAGAAAAAATAATTTTGAAAAAAAAGGGTGGCTTTCAATTGCCCCGTTTCGAACCATTGACCTCACTAGCATATGCCCGTACCTGGACCAATTGTGCCGCATTGGCAATTGATTTTTATACGAACATTTTTTGTTTTATAATGAAGTCGAAACGTTTAATTTAATTGAAAAAATACATCAATATTAATTTAAATGTTCCAAACAATTCATTATAATAACAATTGATGAATTAGGGGGCATTCTATGATCTTATGTGAAATCGTTACACTCTATAATCGATCATATATTCTTATATGAAATCGTTACACTCTAGAAACGATACATTCCTCTCGTTTCGATCATTCTTATAAGAAAGTGTTATATTCCTTTCAATTTGATCATTCTTTATTATAACAAAGTGTTACATTCATTTAGAATAGATCATTGCAATCTAGATCATGTTGTTTAGGGTTTAGGGTTTAATGGAATAGATTGTTACACTCTATAAGAAAGCAATTTATTCCTTTGAATTTGATCATTCTCATAACAAAGTGTTACATTCATTTAGAATCGATCATTCTTATAACAAAGTGTTACATTCATTTAGAGTCGTTCATTCTTATATGAAAGCGATATATTCCTTTAGAGTCGATCATTCTTATAACAAAGTGTTACATTCATTTAGAATCGATCATTCTTATAACAAAGTGTTACATTCATTTAGAGTCGTTCATTCTTATATGAAAGCGATATATTCCTTTAGAATCGATCATTCTTATAACAAAGTGTTACATTCATTTAGAATCGATCATTCTTATAACAAAGTGTTACATTCATTTAGAGTCGTTCATTCTTATAGGAAAGTGATATATTTCTTTAGAATCGATCATTCTTATAACAAAGTGTTACATTCAGTTAGAATCGATCATTCTTATAACAAAGTGTTACATTCATTTAGAGTCGTTCATTCTTATATAAAAGCGATATATTCCTTTAGAATCGATCATTCTTATAACAAAGTGTTACATTCATTTAGAATCGATCATCCTTATAACAAAGTGTTACATTCATTTAGAATCTTTCATTCTTATACGAAAGCGATATATTCCTTTAGAATCGATCATTCTTATAACAAAATGTTACATTTTATATGCCCGTGCTATGCACGTACTTTTTTTTTACTTTTTATATATATTTATCCTTAAAAGATAACTAAACTAAAATAATATTCACTTGTAATCATATTTTAAAATATGGAAATTAATTATTTTTTTACATATTGAAATTTATTATTTTAATTATATGTTTTTATTAAAATCAAAAGTATTAAAAAATTTCACGTATTTTATTTAAATTTTATATAATATTATTTTTCAAGAAGCTTATTTGGTGTATATATATATATATATATATATAAATTAACCATTGAAAATAAAATGAATTGTAGAATTTTATCTTCACACAGTCTTGTTGCATATGTTTTTCTCAATATGTAAGGCTCAATCCACTAAGGTCAAAAACTACACTAAGATTATCACAAAAAATATTCATATTTTATGTGAAAACTAATAAAAAATTGCACAAACTCATACATTTAAAATTATGAAAACTTTCTAAAACCATTGTTTAATATTATCAAAACAAATCAAACTTAATCAAAGATCACACAATAAAAGTTGAATACACTTATTTGCTTCCAATAAAGCCTTTTGAAGCACTCCTTTACCAATTAAAAATTTCCCCCAAAATATTCAATTTAATAGCTTTCAATCTTCCCTCCTTCTCCATAACTAACATGAGACATTCCCTTTTGCAATTTGTAGTCAATAACAAAAAAAGAGATATTAGCATAAATAAATATAAATAAATTTATAGAAAAATGCCAACCTCTCAAGCACACATAGTATTTACTCCAATCATTCACCTTATGCAATCACCCTATAATACATAGAAGATGTCAACAAATATTCTTTCATTATTAGTTAAAATGGAGAGTATTCGACGATAAATATATAAAAAGTATTTCTAGAATTTTACGGATGTAAGAAAAGAAGATACATATTATAACTAATTTTCACTAAATTAAATCTACAATAAAAAAAACTAACCTTACTGAAGCAAGATGACCACGTTTGTAATCTCTAAACTTGCACCGATGCCTCATTTTCCCATTCTTCATGCTTAGTTACACCATAATATACGAGTTAATTTTTTTTATCTAATGATACCTTGAATATGCTTTTAAATCATACATACGTTACATTGTTTTAATGGATAATTAATTATAATTTAAATGGTAGACCCATTAATTGTGATAAAGTTTTAAAAAAGAAGCGTTAATATCACTTTGTAAAGTCTACTACTAATGGCTACTATTAATTAATATTGCACAAATAACCTACAAAATTGATTTGCTTATGTCATCTAGTATTCTAAAATTAATTTGGATATGTATGTTACTAATTTGATAGGTGGGAAGATTGACCAACATTATATATGTGCCAAAAAAGTAAAGTTAACTATAATTGAGAGGTAAGAACCCGGTATCTAATCTAATCTAATCTAATAATAATATATTAAACAGGTTATTGTACGGTACATGTCATGTGCCAAAAGGTTATAAAATATTTCTATGTAGTTTTATTTTTTACATTATAAAGTAAGCTTAATTAGAATGATCGATTCTAAAATGTAACACTTTGTTATCAAGTTATGCTGCATTGTCTTTTGATTTCATGTGTTTGACAAACACAAACAACACCTTTTGATTTCTGGTGCTTGAGATGATTCTCAAGTAAGGAAAAACTAAAAGGAAATATACTCTTGTTGATAATTATGTGTTGGTGTCAAACTTGTTTTTTGCCAATGCTAAACATATACATACCAATGCCATAGCACTAATACCATTGCATGAGATCTACACCAAATAGAACTATGAAATTTGATTGCATATTTCTTAAAACTTGAGGTACAAAAACTACTCATCAATGGCACACAAAATCATCACTACAACTAATAACTCTCTTATTGCATTTGTTTTCTCATCATGTTTCAACAAGGCAAAAAAGGATGTGATCAAGCACAAGACATCAACACTGCAAAACTGTATTCCCTCAATTCATAAAGACCACCAGCTTAAACATCCAATTCCAAATCATGATTCATCAATTGACCCTAATCCATCTGATTTTCTCTCTCGTTTCCTTTCTTTTTGTATTTTATCTTGTTAAGTACCAGAAAAACCAGGAAAATTGCAATTTCATTATCCCCAAACACAGTCTATCCAGAAAAAACCATTTGACAATTATAAATTCAAAATCGCGTTCATATGCTAGCAGACATCATCAAATTGAATTCAAATACAACTTACTGTTCAATTCATAGAAAAAAAAATCATTCACTACAAAATTTATCACCTGAGAATGAAGGGGATGATACCGAGATTTCATTGATTATGAATACCCCAGATTTGTGTCCTTTCTCCCAGCACCTCTTCACTATATCTCCACAGCAAAGTGAGCGACGAGATCGAAGATGACGACCAACTTGAGGATAAGAGCATGAATCGACCCCTCATCCATCGTAGCTGGTGACGATAACCGCTTACCCGAGTGCTCCAACATTTCTCAGATCTGGATTTTCTTCATCGAGTTTGATATTGTACTCGAGTTTGATATAGATCTGAATATATGATATATGTTAATGTTAATGAATTTGGACTATATGTTATATTACCCCATATACTATTTCTGATAGTAAAATATAAGCCCATATACTATTATTGATTAGGACCATTATTTTTTCATAATGTAAGCCCATTTGATTTTACCTAAGCCCAATAACCTAAAGCCCATACCAAATAGCCCATCTGTGATACAAACCTAAACCCGACCCTATAGGTTTGGTGTACCCTTAGCTGAAATAAAAAAAATAAAAAACGCCGTCCTCTACCTACTTTTTCTACTTTTTCTCGTCTCTCTCTTCTTCTTTTATTATTATTATTATTATTATATTCATTGTGTCATGACACCTTGTAGCCCATCTGATTTTTTCATAATGTAAGCCCATTTGATTTTACCTAAGCCCAATAACCTAAAGCCCATACCAAATAGCCCATCTGTGATACAAACCTAAACCCGACCCTATAAGTTTGGTGTACCCTTAGCTGAAATAAAAAAAATAAAAAACGCCGTCCTCTACCTACTTTTTCTACTTTTTCTCGTCTCTCTCTTCTTCTTTTATTATTATTATTATTATTATATTCATTGTGTCATGACACCTTGTGTCATACAAACAATTTCCGCAAACACTATACACCACACGAGTTTTCATTACATGACAAGATTTGATGCATGCAAGTAAAGCCACCAGCATCATATTCTTTCCTTCCATTAATTACATTCCATTGATCAAAGGTAAAGAAACAAGTTTATAAATTAATTGAAAGCCCATATATAACTCTACGTTTGATCAATGGTTTTCAAAGTTTTGATAATAATAAAGGTGCGTTCAGCAACGATATACTTATATGAGTTGATGTTGATGTAGTTTATGATGATGTAGTTGATGCTGAAATTATGAGCTAAAATTAGTAGTTGAAATGAGATATTTATATTTTATATAAATTACATATTGTTCGAGAAAATAATAGTTCATGAGAGTTGAAAATGGTTGAAAAAATATTAAATTAAATTTCAACTAGTTCAAATAAACGCATTTCAACTCCATAAAGTCCTCCCCCTCACCTTATTTTTTTTCCTAAAATTTCAACTACTATCAACTAGTATAAATACATATCAACTACCACACTCGAACAGCCATATAGTTGAATATTTTTACATTTCAACTACATAAGTTCATTTCAACTCCCATTTCAACTCTAACGAAGAAACCCAAAAACTTAGAACTAATTCCCTATTCAAGTAAATTCAGGAAAGATACAAGATTACAAGAAAAGGAAGGAAAACATTTTTCATGAGCAACCTGGGTACGTGGCAAATTAACTGAAGGACAAAAGAGACTTTTCATTGTTGTCTTTGGCGGTAAACACAAAAAGATAGAAATGTCCCAAGATGGAAAGTTTCCAAAATGGTACGCTGGTCATTTGAAACAGTATCGTGTGCCCCAAGAGTTAAAGGACAAAAGCGTCAAATGAAAAGAAGCTACCACTATAAATAGAAAGAAATGAAGCTAGGTCAAGCACACTCTCAAAAAGGAATGAACAATATTCTCTAAATGTAATCGCCACTATCATAACTATAACCTAAAGCGGAGGTTAAAACAATTATTAAAAGACACATGTCACTCTTAGATTGGACCACACCACCATTTTTTGTAAACTAATCTTTTATTTTTAGATATGATAAATTCTTATCCATATTTTTAGAATATAGGATAGAAAATTTAATTATTAAACAATCTTTTATTTTTGGATATGATAAATAGGAAGGTTATTAGGATATTTTTTTATGCTATCATACAAATTCTAGAAAAAATACTTTTGCATATATCAATTTTAAATAATTATTTTAATACACGTATAACTTTATTTAAATATCCTTGCCAATATCAATTTAATCAAAAATTAAAAAATACAAATAAATAATAAAATAATTTTATAAAATCCCGTGCAGGGCACGGGAACTTAGACTAGTTTCTATATAAAAAGAAACGATTATTTTATTTATTTAATTATTTCTTTAAAATAGAGAGTTTATTCATTATTATGGTTTTTCGTAATATAATATTAAAATTTGTAAGAATATAGCATGATGGCAAATAAAAAGTTAAATATTTAAAGATAAATAATATTTTGATTTATCTTCCCATTTAAATTAAAATTTAATAAAAGAAAATAGAGAGTGGACAAAAAGGAAAAATGCGAGACATGGGACTCGAACCCATGACAACCCATAAACTCTTGCACTTTCCAAATGACTCAGACTCCCCATTTCCACTATGCTAGAGTGACTTTTATATCAACTTAAGATTCAAAAACCTCTTATTTTATTCTTTCTCCCTTCATATTAGAAAGAGAACCCATAAACCTCTTATTTTATTCGGCGCTCCAGCCCCCGCCTCCTCGCTCCGGCCCGCCTCGCCAGTGCCGCCTCACCAGTGTCGCCGCCTGCCAGTGCCGCCGCCCCCGTACCGCCCTCTCCGCCCCGGTTTATTTCCGCCTCTTTTTCCGGGTATTTTCTCCTCTCTCGGGTATTTTTCCGGGTATTTGAATAAATTGGGTTGTTGTTGTTGTTGTTGTTGTTGTTGTTGTTGGGGAAATTGTTGTATATGTTGGATAGAAATTGAAATTGAATGAATGAATTTGTATGAGTTGTTGTTATTTGGAGAAATTTGATTGGACTTAATGTTGTTGTTTCCGTTATGCTTGATTGACAAATTGTTGTTGTTGTTGTTGTTGTTGTTGTTGTTGTTGTTGTTGTTGTTGTTGTTGTTGTTGTTGTTGTTGTTGTTGTTGTTGTTGTTGTTCCTTACTTTTCCATGTGAGATAATCGGGGATTATGGGACTCAACCTCTAGTAGACCAGTGCTGGCGACGTGCTTGGAGATGGTGGAGGGTGGTGCAAAACCAGACGTCACAAACTCCTTTTGTTCATAAGCATCCAACGTGTCAAGGACATTAAAGCACTAGATTGAGTAGTTGGCGCTATCCAACTTGAACGACAGAGACAAAAATTGAAGAGTTCCCTTATTGTTGGCGCTAAGTGTAGTGGCTAAGAGAGATGCATCACCGAATCGGGAGGAGGATTCAATGTCATCAGTAATGGTGGGGTGATCGTTGGAGTAAAGCCATCATTGGGGGTGGATGGTGCCATGAGGACAAGCGATTGAGACTAGGGTTTTTTTTAAAAAAAATGGGAATTTTGGAGAAAAATTGGATCATGCTCCGATACCACAAAAGATTGAGAACTCAATTGATCTTATCGTACTAAGATTATCGTATTTATATAGAGAAAGATTTCCATAAACAATATTAAGGATATTAATAAATTTACAAAATAACGTAAATAAGGATACACGAAGCTTTTATACAATTACATCTCTAATAAGAAGGGTATGGTATTGTTAACCAGTGAGTTGTTGGAAGTCTTATGCACATTGCAATCGATCAATTACTGCAAGACTACTTCCCTTAGTCTTTTTGTTGGATACTGGTACCATGGGAACAATACCGATCGTTCCCTTGAGTTTTGATAATGACAAACTCTATGAGAATTGATGGGTTGTATGTTTCCATAGTAATCTCTGGTAATACAAGTAAAATGAGAAGTATGGAAGCAAGAATGAGTTGACACTAATGTGAGGGAACAACAGTGTCTGCGCTTGGACAAATTCTAAATAAGGAAAGCACGTCCTTTCAACTTTGGAAGATTTGATTCTCGAATATTTGACAACTGGAATAGTTGGTTATTAGATGATAATCAGAATCATATCTCACCAAATTAGAGGTAGCTTATGATGCAAGGAGAAGATTTCTGGGATAAGAAAAGATCTCATGGAATATTATATCGTGTAATCAGTTTGTAGAAGATATTTTTGGGTGAAAAAATATTATTCCGTGGAAAGGAAATAATATTTATATCAGATCCAAGTCTCTTCTATAAATAAGAGTAGACTTTAGGTTTTCTATCGATTGATCTCGACAGATCTCCATTGCTATCGAGTAGCAACGCATTCAAGTGCCATTGAAGCTTCGCCAAGGTGTTAAGTAAGTTGTTACTAGGGTTTTTTGGTCTTCTTAGCTTATTATCTTTACGTGCTTAAGCTGAGAATTTAGGGTTTGATAGATCTAAGGTCGAGAGATTGGACTAGATTATCTTGGAGTCCCTATTTGCCTTTGTAGCTCGTGAAAGAATTAATAATATAAGTAGTCATTTGAAATCTTCTAAGGAGGTAGTGGTTTTACTCGCTCGACTAGTTGGTTGATCGAGGTTTCCACTCTAAGAGATCGTGTCAAACTGCTACCTGCATAACTATATTTATTTCGTTGTCCAGTTCACTGTTTCCGTAGGAATAGTGTCTGTATTACTAACACACTCGTTCCAACAGTTTCAATCTTTGTAAATAATTTTTCAACCCTTTCAATTAACCTATTGCTTGACGGAGAAGAAACAAAGGAGAAGAAACATGGATTTCTTATCATCTTCGAGTGAGTGTTTGTGTTTCAGTGCAAGAAAATATGCATGATAAGAAACAAACGTTAGAAGATAACAAATTAACAATGAGAGTTGTGACTCTAGTTATTATTATTGTTTTTGCTAAATCCACCTTTTTGCTAGACGAGATATCCAATATATATAAAAAGTTCTCAATAGAATTTCATGAGAAGTTGTGAATAACATTATTTTGATGTACATGAGAAGTTGCGTTGGTTGATATATGAATGCTCAGTTGTGAATTTTTTGGCTAAAGAGAGTTGCATGCCTCATTAAAATCAATACTTCAGTTATTCAATTATAGATCTTAATTAGTGTTACATACAAGCATATGTGTGTAATTTAAATGTAAATTCATAACACGTGTAAATTACAAACTATATATACATGTAAACCAAACATTGTTTATTGTAAGTTTGTTTTTCATCTTCCAACTACAACGAGTAGCTACTCCAACAACAAGCTTCTAGTTTGACTATCATTCAAGATTGGACCAATATTTTGACCTTCGTAATGCGAAGGTATCCATGGATGATGATTTTGTGTCCTCATTATAGCTTCTAATTCCCTTGCAACTTCTTTCATGGATGGCCTTTCTTCTCCTTTCACATGCAAACAGTGTTTGGCTAAATATGCTACTTCCTTAAGCTGCTTCAAATTTCCATTATTCTTTATTTTCTCATCGAGGATATCAAACAAATGTCCCTCCTTTAGTTTATGAAGAAAATTCATAGCCAAACTTCTCTCATCTTCAGGCCTACCATAGGAAACTGCTTC
Source organism: Fallopia convolvulus (assembly GCA_964016875.1). Taxonomy (NCBI): domain Eukaryota; kingdom Viridiplantae; phylum Streptophyta; class Magnoliopsida; order Caryophyllales; family Polygonaceae; genus Fallopia; species Fallopia convolvulus. The sequence goes on along the minus strand of OZ024724.1, from coordinate 5,364,424 downwards.
CATTCTTGTCAATAATTCTACCATAACGACCCCAAAACTATAAACATCACTTTTTTCCGTTAATACACTTGTTTGCAAGTATTCAGGGTCTAAATATCCATGCGTACCTATCACCATAGTTGCCAACTCACCATGATCAGTGGGTACCAATTTTGAAGCTCCAAAATCAGATACCTTTGCAGTGTAATTTTCATCCAAGAGTATGTTCATTGATTTCATATCTCGATGAATGATTGGCATAGCAATTGTTGTGTGCAGATAGGATAAAACACTAGCTATAGATTCAGCAATACTCAATCGAATATCCCAAGAAAGTAAAGCGGCTCGTCTAGTATCATGCAAGTGCTCGTATAGTGTTCCGTTAGTTATGAACTCATAAACAAGTAAAGGTATCTCTGCCTCTAGACAACATCCAAATAGCTTTACGACGTTCCTGTTGTTGATCTCAGAAAGGATTAAGATCTCATTTATGAATTGCTCCACTTGGTTGGGATTTACTTTCAAAGATCTTTTGATAGCAACATCTTGACCATTGGCTAATGTACCCTTATAGACCATCCCAAAACCACCTCTACCTATGATACTACTATCACAATAATCATTAGTAGCTTTCTGAAGCTCTTTGATTGTGTAAATCTTAAACTTCTGAACTGACAAGTCAAATCCTTTGAGCTTTTCACTTAATATTAGACCTCCATTTTTTTTGAAAAAACTTTCCCTCAGTATAATTATTTTTTTATTCATGTGATGCATGTACAACAAAAGACCTCCAAGAAGCAACATCATCAAGCCAATAGTAGTACCTGCATAAAATAAAATAAAATAAACATATAGATAACCAAAGAAATGTGAACTTGGAAGGCTGGATTGCCAATACTATCAGAAGGGGTGTACTTTATGTGTGCACATGCACTTATGGACTAGGATAAGAACTTAGTAAGGTTCCATCTAAAACTAATTGGTAATAAGAGTAATCCAATGATTAATATACTAATTAAGTTTCTATTAGATTCCCATTGTGGGATATATTTTCACATAGTTTATTTGCTCTTCTCTTTTGATAAACTTGTTCTCCAAGGAGACTATTGTAATCTTGTTTCTATATGCTCATATTGTAATTCTGATCGAGATTCTCACCATAGATTATTTCAATTCCTCTTAGTAATATTACATGGCACCAAAGCAACAATGTCTTTTCAAATATAAGCCTCCCGACCATTCCTCGAAAGACTAATATAGTCATCTCAATGTGTAATATTTTCCGTCTCATCATCTGTTTAAACACCTCAGTCAGACCACACAGGTATGCGGTAGCCAACAATGTCTTTTCCCAATCTTCCCTTCAAGATCTGGCTTGGCATTTTGATACGAGATCTACTGATCATGTCACAGGTACCTTTTCCTAGAGCGAGTTGATCTTGACCATTGTACTTTGACTCGATGGACCTTTGTAAGATGGACATCGAGTCCAACATCAATGGTTCAGATCAACTCGCTTGAGAAAACGATAGCTTTTTACCCATTATTCATGTTGGCTCTTCTTCTATTCCATCTTACAAAACTCTCATTCGCTTATGTAAAAACTTACTTGTCCCTAACATGACCAAAAACCTTATCAACATAACTAAGCTTACAAAAGCTAATAATTTATTTTTTAAAATTTTTCACAACATTTTGTTTGCTTAAGGACAAACATAGACAAGTACGAATCAAAGGCATCTTTAGGAACACGCTCTACAACCTACCTTCGACTGCTTCTTTGGCACTGAAAACGCCTCTTGTAGGCGAGCAGACATCCTCTACTCACTGGCATAATCATTCAGGTCATCCTAGTTAACCTACTCTTCGTCTTTTATTAAGTTGTTTCCGTTTGATTGTTTTGTCCTTTGATTCTAAGATTCTTTGTCAATCGTATCCTCTAAGAAAAAGTTGTCATTGCCTCTTAAGTCTCGTCTTGAGTCTAAAACAGTTCCCTTTGAACTCATATATTCTAATGTTTGGGTCCTGCTCCTTAATTATCTATTAATACATGTCGATGTTTTGTGTTATTTGTGGATGATTGTAGGCGTTTTACATGGATTTATTTTATGCATCATAAGTCTCAAGTGTTCCATTACTTTAAAATGTTCAAACCATGGTCACTACTCAATTTCAAGCAACAATAAAAGCTATCAAAACCGGTTGGGAAGGCGAGTATTGCTGGGTCTCCACTTTCCTACAATCTCAAGGCATCCATCACCGTGTTTCTTGCCCCCGTAAACCTAGTCAAAATAGTAAGATCGAAAGATGAAACCGTACCATCCAAGAAAAAGTCCTCACTTTTAGCCCATTCCAAATTACCTTCTAAAATTTAGGAATATGCCTTCCATACTGCCATATTCCTTCACAATCGAACCCATACCCATGTTCTTAACGATGACTCTCCTTTTCAATGGCTTTATCATCGCGATCCTGACTACTCCTTGTTAAAGTCATTCTGGTGACTTTGTTTTCCTTCTTTGGGACCATATTGCCAAAATAAACTTGAGTTTAAGACTATTAGTGTTACAATGTTGAATCCCAACAAATATATATTGGGTTTACTACATGGTAAAATGTATATTGCCAAAATAATGTAGTAATGGAGGATACCAAGCCTTAAACTCAATATATATATCAGCTTCGGCTATGTCAACACAATGATAATTAAGATCTTGTGCATGGTAAAATGGAGGATACAAAGCCTATCTCTACTTCTGCTGAGCCGCATTCTCGATTACAATTTAATTGTCATGGTATACTTGATCCTTCTTTATGTAGGTCCAAATTTGGTGCCTTTTTTAAATTATTATTACTCATTTAGAGCTCTCCTGTGTAGTTAATCGAGTATGCCAGTATATGCATAAGATGACTGATTAGCATTAAAGTGCAGTTAAGCGTATTTTATGTTATCTTAAGGGTAATCTTACACATTTTCTATGTCCTATGCCGACACCACAATCTACTCTTGTTGCTTTCAGTGATGCCGATCGAGATTCTAATTGATCTAGATGACTATCGCTCTCAGTTTGGTTTTGCCATTTATTTTGGCCAATCTTTGATCAGTTAGACTTCCCATAAGTAGAAGGTTGTTGGTCATTCTAGCAATGAGGCGGAATATTAGGCTATTTCATCCACTATTGCTGAAATGTCATGTATCCTTCAGCTCCTCCATGATCTTCTTTAGCAGCCTTTGTCTCTTCTTGTGTTACTTTCTGATAGCATGATTGCTTGTTTTATTACTAAGAACTTGTTATTAATCCATTGTCCAAGAACATTCATATTGATATCCACTTTGTTCATGAGAAACTAAAGTCTAAAGGGATACTTGTTCATCATATAAGTTATGATTAGCAAATTGTAGACTTCTTCACTAAGGCTCTTACTTCTACTTGTTTTCTTTACCTTCGTTGCAAGCATCATGTTCAGGCTCCTTCATGAGCTTCCAAGGGGTGTTAGAGAGAAGACTATATAAGATCTAATATTCTCTTATCTTATATATAATATAGTTTCCTTATTATTCTAGATATGCCTTGTACTCTAAGATAATTGTAAATCTCTTTGTATAATACAATTCAACCCTATATGAGATTCTCAATAGGACTTCCATAATTCTATCATTTTAAGGCACATTTTCTAAAAAAATGTCTAGACGGCCTCATAGGCGTCGTATAGAAGTTGGTCGCCTAGGTGGGTTTTGCATGCCAGGAGGGCTAGGCGACCTTTTAGGTGGCTTAGGTGAACTCTAAGCTAGGCTAGGTGTGCTCTTTGCTTGAATTTATGTGGAGACATTATGATGAGATTATTCTTTATTTATATAATCTCTCCAATTGTAAGTAATAACCTTATAAAACAAAAATTGTATTGATCAATCTAGACTCCGATGGGCTACCACCTAGCCGTCCAAGCGCTAGGCTCCGTCCCACCGCCAAGCTTTTGTCTAGCATTTTTAAGATCACTGTTAAAACATAATCACCCTTATGTGTCCATAATGTACAACAATCTCAGCTCTTGTGTAAATCGACCAAAGTCAGTCCTTTGTTGATGCTTGAACAAATGTTTCAAGCTCATTCAAGAGCTATGTGGATTAATCATATACCAAGAAATTTGGTTCTTTTTATTAGCCCGTTTATTGCCTTGTGATAAGCCTATATTGCAACCTTACTCTTGCTTTCTTCAACGTTGTTGCTCATGGTGTGGATGCTTTAGCTCCAAGAAATGGATGCTCATTCATGACCTTTTGTCTGTCATCATTCACATTCGATTGTTCTTTTTTTTACCTTTTATTGCTTGCGTTGGCCATTGCCACTTGTTTACATGGTATCAAAGCTACCAAGGTGAAGATCCAAAGGAATAAAACAAATCAATGATTTCTGGAGAATCTATCATTGAAGGCTTCGAGGTAGTGATAATATTGACCCTTTCTTTCTCTCTGATTCGGGTGCTTTAGGAATGTAGCTGGTGTCAGCACGCTTTAATGGGACATACTTCTAGAGTTAGAGTAGAAGCATTAAATTCATTTTAAGGGCTAAGATGAAGTTTGGTTTCATTAATTAAGGTGTAACTAAGATAGATAGAAATTCTGGAGAATACGACAGATGGGAGAGGTGTGATTACATGGTGATAAGTTAGGTTTTTAACTCCATGGTAAGAAAAATTGCTCAAAACTTCATGTATGTGTCATTTGTCCAAGACTTGTGGAGTGAACTGAAGGAGAGGTATGTAGAGTCAAATGTGCCTTTAACTTATCAAATGCAGCATGATCTGAGTAATATAAGACAAAAAAATCTTAGTGTGATGAGTTACTATACTAAGTTGAAGAAGATATGCAAGGGAAGAATTTAATTTGATGCTATTTATAAGACTACTATGTACACCTATGGTGCATTTGCTTAGTATGGTTGTGCTTTTATGAACAAAGTGGTTGACAAGGAACTAACTGCCAAGCTTATGTAGTTTTTATTGGTCTTTCTGCCATGTATCAAGGAATTAGAAGCACCATTCTATCAACTAATCCCTTGGCCACAATTAATAGAGCTTTAACTTTCACATGGTGATGGCCATAGAAAAACAAAAAGAAATAATTTGGATCCATGTATACAATCATGATGCTTTAGTGATATGATACAATCTAGCTTAAGAATTATTATTATTATTTTATTAATGTAAACTTTTTTAAATAGAGTTTTATAAACCCATTTATGGGTTTTATTATAGGTTGTTTCCCATGACGCTTTTATTGAACCGATAGGGTGGTATAATAAATACCTTATATTGCTTCAAAAATTAATCAAAAAAGAAGAATATCATTTGTCCTAATCTCTCGTCTTTTCCTTTGTCTAGTCTCATTCTTCCCCTAGCCAATCGACCCTTCTCCCCTTCACTGGTTTTATTATTACTGTTACAGTTTCTTGGTACGGGAATCCTAAGATTTAACTTATTAATTGGTGCTTTCATCCCTTAAATTTGCAATCCCTGTATGCTAACAATAAAATCGTCGTAGAATGGACTTATTGCTCGACAATCGAATCCGCGCTAATAGAGGTAATCCGATGGAGAATCGAACTTTGTATATCAAGATTCATTGGGAACTCTACCCATTTTCTGCTACGTATTGGAGCAAATGTTTTCTGCGTTTAGAATTATAGAGGACCTTGAGAAAGTAAGCCTAAAAACAGGGTTTCATTCAAAATTTTGTTTTAAGAACAGAGAAACCCCCATGGATTCTTTCAACTCTTTTAATGGAAGATGCATATATGATGGATGTTGTCGAATGGAATTGTTCCTCGATGACTGAATCGGAAACAAATTACACGAGATAGACACTCATGTTGAAGAGGCGAGTAGACCCCTCCTTCTAGCGCCCAACCGCATCTGCCATTAGCCTTATCGGGGCCGTCCGACGGCCCAGTCGCACCTGCGGCCGACCTTGTCGCGCTTGCGACCTGCTATGCTGCGCCCGCCGCCTGTAGAAATCATGCGAAGTTCATCTCAAGAACTTGGTGAAACGGAGTCGGAAGATTCATCCAACAAAACCAAATAATTGTATTCCGATTTGGTTATGAATCAATCCACGGGAGAATCTTTTCAAGAGAGGGCCGACATTATGCATCAGTTGAGGGAGAATTCCAAGGAAATGAAAAATGAATCGAAGATTATTCATGAGGAAAGTGAGGCTTCAGAATCAAATATTAATTCCACTAAGGTTTAAATCGATTCATTTGATAATTCAATTCAAATTGATGATTCAGTTGATGAATTAGTAGGGTTCAGTTTAGGTGAGTTCAAATTGAATTCAATTGCGTTTTTGGACATCTCAGAAATTTCGGTTGGACACAAGGTGTTAGTTGAATTGTCTAGGCATGAAGTGCTTAAATTGGAACCACATTTGATTAGCCATATTGTTAAATTTCCACTGCTAATTGATGCGATTGTAGACAAGCATACATGGTGGGATATAAACTTAGTTTTTGACCAAGGAATTCTAGGCATGAGCCTGTGAAAAGGGTCTTCAGTTGTTTATGTCTTGTTTTCCAATGAAGATCGGTTTGGGCATAACCGAGTGGTTGGATGGTGATATTTGGACGGGTCGTAGTAATGGAAAATTTGACCTAAGAATTCTCAAATTTAGAGGTTGTGTTTTGTTACTAGGTGGTGAGTATACAAATCCCTAGTATTTGATTTGAAGATTTGAAATACTCTTCAGTTACACAAGTCTTTGATGTAGGTGGCAAGATCCATAACATAGTGTGATGTGATTCCATCGATGTCCGAGCCAACTATGGAGCACACTTCGGAACACTTGGAGGAGCAACACTTGGAGGAGCACACGTCGGAACACTTGGAGGAGCCTCGGCATACCCTAGACGCGCCAACAAGCTTGGATGGTGGCGCGCCCTTGCCTTCCGGTTTTGATGGTGCCAAAGCTCAAGGAACTACACCACCTTATCTAGGTCGTATTACGCGATCCCGAGCTAAGGCCATTCTATGTCAAGTGCAAGAAGAGCTCATGGGGTGTAGCTTTCCGAAAGAGTGCAATGAAGATGGTTGGAGTTTTATTCTACTTCATGGTTCTAAGTGACAATTCGACGGAAAGGACAATTATTAAGTTTTCGGGTTTTTGGGTTAATTTTTGTAATTTCCTTAAGTGAAGGGGCTAACTTTGTGAGGTTGCTTTCTAGGTTATATGGTCGTCCCCCTCACCCTTTGTTGCTAGACTTGGACGAAATTTGCTTCTCTTTTCCTTGCATTTTCAATTCGAAGTTCTTGTTTTGTTTCGTTCAATTCTCGTTGTTCAATTGTTGGTGAGTCATATCCGACAATTTCGAGCATCCTAGTTTGTTTGAGAGCTTGGTGAGTCATATCCAAGTTATCAAGCATCCATATCCCCTTGTTCTCTCCATTTCGAACCATCATCCATCTCGGAGGTTTCTGCACCATCTCAGTAAATTCGACATAACTTTCAATCCGCTCATCATCTCGGTCTCATATTTTGAGGACTTCAACTAGACTCATAGATCTAACCTCTCGAATTGGAATCACTCAATTTCGAGTTCGGACGAGGAAGCTCCAGCCAGTTGAAGACGGGTTAGTTGCGTGGTGTTTGTTGTCGGAATTCCTTGGATTCTCGTGGCGATCTCTTTGCACCATCATCCCCTCCATCGATCCTGCCATCAAGTGGTATCAGAGCCACACGAAGGTATCGCCATCTAAACCTTGTTCCGACCTTGAATTTCCACTTGTTGCAAGGTTTTAGGTTCGAACTCTTTATTGGTTGCGTTGTGTTGTTGTGTGCGACCATAGTGTCCTTGTTGTGTGTTGTTGTGGTCGTTGCTTTGTCTTGATCTTGTGGTTGTCTTGGCCGAGTGTGTGTTCAGCCATGGCTGCAAACCATGCTCAAAAAACGTTCCAATAGAACACCCAAAAGAGTTATCAAAAGTTGGTAGTTGAAAGGGTGCATTTGTTGCTTGAATTTAAGCCTTTCTTTAGTGTTGGTTTTAAGTGTGTCTTGCTGATTTTGCTGAGTTAAAAAACGTGGGATTGAGGTCCAAACCAGCCTTGTTTGTTGTCATTACATGCTTGTTGTTGGCTACGGTGCTAGGATACGGGAACGACACCAAGACGAGACATCTTGTGTTGTTGTTTAAGTGTCTTGAAATTTTTTGTTGAATAATCAGAAAAACCTTGCCGGCGGCGAAAGCTAATAAGGGGCCAGGCATAGAAAGAAAGATTAAAGACTAGAAAAACCTTGCCCGGCGGCGTAAAGCTAATAAGGGGCCGGGCACGGAAAGAGTAGTCATCTTGTAGTGCCTAGCAAAGGCCTACAAAGAGTAGTCGTCTAGTAGTGCCTAGCAAAGGCCTGCTCGAAACAAAAAAATAATAATTAATTTGTAATACTTGGTGTTGAGTCTTGGTGGTTTAGTAGCTTCCTAGCATTGTTTTCCTAAGCAAGTGTGTGGTGAATTCTCTCTTTGTTGCCTTTGTTGTTTTTGCCTACTTGCAACTTGTCGGATTTTCATCTCGGGCAAGTCTTGGTGATTAATTCGTGTGACCTCTATACCTTGATCTTTGCCTTGTTTTTACGATGACAAGTGTAGGTGATGACCAGAATAAGGAACAAGTTGAGGAGACGTCCACTAGTTCGGTGGCTGCCATGTTGCAAAACATGCAACAATCCTTGCAACAATCCATTGAGGCTTTGGGAACTAGGTTGACTGATTTGGAGAGCCAAGTGCGAGGCCAAGATGATAGAGCACGGGTGTCTCATACGGGGGCTCTACCAAGTGTGCTACAAAGCGCTAACCAAGTGGAGTCGTTACAAGAGGAGGCCTCTACTTCTTACTTGCCAAACTCGGAGGCGCAAGTATCCATCGGTGTGAGCACCTCCATGGGGATTATGCCTCCTTACATTCCTCCGACGAGCTTCCACAATCCACACTTTGTGGCCAATTCCGGGGTAAGGCCTTCATTTGCTACATTTCCTAATAGTATTCCTATTAGTGCTACTAACTTGTCAGGTTATGGAGCGCCGAGCTATCAAGAGGTCAATCCTGCAACGGCTACTCAACCCCCACCTCTCTTGCATCTCCCAAGGCGCGGCCAACCTCCTAGAGGGCCGGCCAATGGTGGTGCCGGGCAGCCTTGGCATGGCGCGCCGGTGCAACAAGAAGAGCGGCCCCGGGATCCCCATTACGGCATCAAGCTGAACGTGCCGACATTTTCGGGAACTTCCGACGCCGATGCCTGTCTTGATTGGCTTGCCAAGGTGGAGTCAATCTTTGACTTCTATGGCTATGATGATGCGAGGCGGGTGGCCATGGCGGCCATACACTTCACCGACTTTGCTTACCAATGGTGGCTCGAGGACAAGGCTTTGAGGAGAGCACGTCGGATGCCTCAACTTAACACATGGCAAGATCTAAGAGAGGCCTTAGAAGAGAGGTTCGTGCCTCAAGATTACACGGAGCGCATCCATGCCAAGTTGGAGCAAGTGCGTCAAGGAAACCGGACTCCCGATGAGTTCTACAACGAGCTGCGTATGCTCATCTTCCGTTCCCGAGTACAATTTCCCGACGGGTATGTCATCTCTAAATTTGTCAATGGGTTAAATTTGGAACTAAAAAATGTGGTGAGTATGCAGCATTTTAGTAGGGGTACCGATATTGAGCAAGTGCTTCATTATACCAACCATATCTACAAGCAACTTGCTCAACGACGTTCGAGTTCAACCACTTCTCGAACGTGGCAGCCTTCATCCACGGCTCCTAAGGCACCACCAACTCAGTTTAGGAAGCCGGAAATAAGGAAGGACTCGACTCCTCAACCGAGGAAAGAGTTTTCCCCACGTCCTCGGCAAGAAGGCGGTGTGAAGGCGAGCGACGTGAAGTGTTTCAAGTGCCTTGGACATGGGCATTATGCTCGGGATTGTCCCAACGAACGGAAGGTTCTTCTTAACTCCCAAGGGGAGTACAAGTATGAGGAAGAAGGGGCTGCGGAAGAGGAAGAAGAGAGCCCCGAGGTTGAGGAAGACGGCCTCCATGTCACCGCCGAGGAGGGTGAGTGCTTCGTGGTACAACGGACGCTTTTCATGACGGAGAACACCACCACACCTAGCCAACGAGAGGTTATCTTTCACACTCGATGCAAAATTATGGATAAGGTATGTAGTGTGATTATCGATAGTGGGTCTTGTTGTAATATTATTAGTCAAGAGGTGGTGGATCGCTTTTCCTTGAAAACTACTTGCCATCCTTTACCTTATCCTCTATGTTGGTTGAATTCTAATGCCCCGATCCAAGTCAAGGAAAGGGCTCGTATTTGCTTTTCTATAGGGCCTTACAAGGATGAGGTGGAGTGTGATGTGGTGCCGATGACCGCTTGTCATCTTCTTTTGGGGCGCCCTTGGAAATATGATAAGGGAGCTATTCATGATGGAGTCTCCAACGAGTATCACTTTCAAATGGAGGGAAAGAAGGTGACGTTGCACCCGATGACCCCCCATGAAATCATGTTGGACCACGCAGCGAAGGAGCAAAGGAAGAAGCATGCGCTTCGAGAGGGAAAGAAGGACAAGAAGCTAGCTCTAGGCGGCCCTTCTACGCCCTTGCTTTTGTCCAAACCGAAGGAGATTATTCATACTTTCAAGGGAAGTGGCGTTTGCGTTTTACTTGTTTTTCAAGAATCTTATTTATCTTCCCAAGAATTAGTTGATCTTCCTCCTTCCATATCTACTCTTTTGCAGGACTTTGAGGAGCTTTTCCAAGAAGAGGTGCCACCGGGACTACCACCGCTTAGGGGAATCGAGCATCAAATCGACTTTGTCCCCGGTGCCACTCTACCGAACCATCTAGCCTATCGAGCCAATCCGGAGGAAACTAAGGAGCTTCAACGGCAAGTCCAAGAGCTCCTTGATAAGGGATATGTGCGTGAGAGCCTCAGCCCGTGTGCCGTGCCCGTCATTCTTGTGCCTAAGAAGGACGGCACATGGAGGATGTGCGTTGATTGTCGAGCGATCAACAATATTACTATCAAGTATCGTCACCCGATTCCGAGACTTGAGGATATGCTTGACGAGCTGCATGGGGCAAGTCTCTTCTCCAAAATTGATCTCAAGAGCGGATATCATCAAATAAGGATGAAGGAGGGAGATGAATGGAAGACGGCGTTCAAAACCAAGCAAGGCCTATACGAGTGGTTGGTTATGCCCTTCGGATTAACCAACGCTCCGAGCACTTTCATGCGCTTGATGAACCACGTCCTCCGCCCTTTTATTGGTAAGTTTGTGGTTGTATACTTTGATGATATTTTGATTTATAGCCACGATTTATCATCCCATGTCGAGCACCTTAGGCAAGTGCTTGAAGCTTTGAAACGGGAACGCCTATTTGCTAACTTCAAGAAGTGCCACTTTTGTTCGGATCACGTGGTATTTCTTGGTTTTGTTGTGAGTAGGAATGGACTTCAAGTAGATGAAGAGAAGGTGAAGGCGATTCAAGAATGGCCCACACCGACAACTATGACGCAAGTCCGGAGTTTCCTTGGCCTAGTCGGTTTCTACCGCCGGTTTGTTCGTGATTTTAGTACCTTGGCTGCGCCTTTGACCTTCCTCACCAAGAAGAATGTTCCATTTATGTGGGGAGAGGCGCAAGAAGAGGCCTTTGCTGCCCTTAAGGCTAAGTTGACACACGCGCCGTTGTTAGCTCTTCCCGACTTTGGCAAGATGTTCGAGATTGAGTGTGATGCGTCGGGAATTGGGCTCGGTGGTGTGCTTATGCAAGAGGGACGTCCCATAGCCTATTATAGTGAGAAGCTTAGAGGTGCCGAGCTCAAGTACCCCACGTACGACAAAGAGCTACTTGCTCTTGTTCGAGTGCTAAGGGTGTGGGAGCACTATCTCTTGCCTCGAGAGTTTGTTATCCATTCCGATCATGAGGCGTTGAAGTACTTGAGAGGGCAAGCAAAACTGAATCGGAGGCATGCCAAATGGGTTGAGTTCATTGAATCCTTTCCCTATGTCATCAAGCATAAGAAAGGCAAGGACAACGTCGTCGCCGACGCGTTGTCCCGGAGGTACGCTCTTTTATCCTTACTAGATGCACGATTGCTTGGATTTTCTTTCATGAAGGAGTTGTATGCTCATGATGCTGAGTTTAGTGATATTTTTCATGCTTGTTTGAAGGGGGGAAGTCGGGATCAATTTTATTTGCATGATGGGTTTCTTTTTAAGGGAACTCGCTTGTGTGTGCCTAGTGGTTCGGTTAGGCGTTTGCTTGTCCAAGAGGCCCATGGCGGCGGCCTCATGGGACATTTTGGTGTCATGAAAACTTTGCATATGCTTAGGGAACATTTCTATTGGCCTCACACGCTTAGGTCGGTAGAGAACTTTTGTGCTTCATGTGCTACATGTGTGCGTGCAAAGTCTAAAGTGCACCCTCACGGTTTGTATACCCCTTTGCCTATTCCTAGTGCCCCATGGGAGGATATTTCTATGGACTTTGTTTTGGGGTTGCCTAGGACAAAAAGGGGTAGGGACTCTATTTTTGTGGTGGTAGATAGATTTTCTAAGATGGCACATTTTATTGCTTGCCACAAAACCGATGATGCTGTTAATGTTGCCACCTTGTTCTTTGATAATGTGGTTCGGTTGCATGGGGTCCCTAAATCTATTGTTTCTGACCGTGATGTTAAATTTCTAAGTTTCTTTTGGAAGAATCTTTGGTCCAAGCTTGGAACCAAGCTCTTATTCTCTACTACTTGCCACCCGCAAACGGATGGGCAAACCGAGGTCGTTAATCGTACCCTTGGTGCCTTGTTGCGTTCTATTTTGAAAACTAATTTGCGCAGGTGGGAAGAGTGTCTTCCTTTCATTGAGTTTGCTTACAATAGGTCCATTCATTCCGCTACAAAGAAGACGCCTTTTGAGGTGGTGTATGGGCGCAATCCCGTTACACCACTTGATTTAGCGCCTTATGCTATGTCCGATCGAGAGAGTCGTGAAGGACGGGACCGGGCTGAGTATATTAAGCAGATTCATGAGGATACTCGTCTTCAATTGGAGAGGCGAACATTGCAATACAAGCGCCAAGCTGATAAAGGGCGCAAGGAGCTGATTTTTGAACCCGGCGACCTTGTTTGGGTTCATTTGAGGAAGGAGAGGTTTCCTACTCTTCGAAATTCTAAGCTTAAGCCACGTGGAGATGGACCATTCCAAGTGTTAGAGCGCATCAACGACAATGCTTACAAGCTTGATCTTCCTCCGAATTATGGCGTCCATGAGGTATTCAACGTATCCGATCTTGTTCCTTATTTTTCTAACAATGATGTTGAGTTTGAGCAGGATCTAGGTTCGAGGACGAACCCTTTTCAAGGGGAGGAGGATGATGTGATTCCATCGATGTCCGAGCCAACTATGGAGCACACTTCGGAACACTTGGAGGAGCAACACTTGGAGGAGCACACGTTGGAACACTTGGAGGAGCCTCGGCATACCCTAGACGCGCCAACAAGCTTGGATGGTGGCGCGCCCTTGCCTTCCGGTTTTGATGGTGCCAAAGCTCAAGGAACTACACCACCTTATCTAGGTCGTATTACGCGATCCCGAGCTAAGGCCATTCTATGTCAAGTGCAAGAAGAGCTCATGGGGTGTAGCTTTCCGAAAGAGTGCAATGAAGATGGTTGGAGTTTTATTCTACTTCATGGTTCTAAGTGACAATTCGACGGAAAGGACAATTATTAATTTTTCGGGTTTTTGGGTTAATTTTTGTAATTTCCTTAAGTGAAGGGGCTAACTTTGTGAGGTTGCTTTCTAGGTTATATGGTCGTCCCCCTCACCCTTTGTTGCTAGACTTGGACGAAATTTGCTTCTCTTTTCCTTGCATTTTCAATTCGAAGTTCTTGTTTTGTTTCGTTCAATTCTCGTTGTTCAATTGTTGGTGAGTCATATCCGACAATTTCGAGCATCCTAGTTTGTTTGAGAGCTTGGTGAGTCATATCCAAGTTATCAAGCATCCATATCCCCTTGTTCTCTCCATTTCGAACCATCATCCATCTCGGAGGTTTCTGCACCATCTCAGTAAATTCGACATAACTTTCAATCCGCTCATCATCTCGGTCTCATATTTTGAGGACTTCAACTAGACTCATAGATATAACCTCTCGAATTGGAATCACTCAATTTTGAGTTCGGACGAGGAAGATCCAGCCAGTTGAAGACGGGTCAGTTGCGTGGTGTTTGTTGTCGGAATTCCTTGGATTCTCGTGGCAATCTCTTTGCACCATCATCCCCTCCATCGATCCGGCCATCATAGTGTTAGGGTTGTCTAATTTTGTCAAGAAGAGGGTTGGTTTTGTGTAGTTGTTAGCCTAAGTTGCTAATGTTCCTAAGGTGTTTGTTGTCTTTTTGGAAGTAAAGTCCATAGTTTTTTTTTCCATTCTATAAATGTGCCAATATTGATGGACAAACTTGGATATGGAATTTTTTTCACTTAATGTTGATGGGAATTTTTTCAAGCTTGGAGGTGGTTTTGGGATCTTTGATTCGGGTGGTCTTATGACTCAAGATTGCTATAGATATTTTTGGGGACTGTTGGGTTACAAGGAATGCTTTCATGTACTCATGTTTGATGGTGGGGACAAGCAAGTTGTTAAGGAAACTGTTTGGGGTCAAACGTTGAACAAGTGTGCAGGTGATGATTCAATTGAACCCACAAGGAAGCTAGTTTTTCAAATGAAACCCACCCAATATGGCCTTGGTTGTAACCTACAGATGCTGTTTACCCATTGTCATTTGGTGTTGTGTGACAATTCAGCTTTTGGCAACCAGTTTTGTTTCATGTAGGATCGGTCGTTCTCTCGACCTTTGCGTGCCATTGATGAAAGGCAAGTCAGAGTTGATGGCATCCTGCGATTTGATCGGTTGATTATGTGGGTTGATGGTTTCGACATTGATGCTTCTTGGGAACCGCTTGAGCAAATCCGTACGTTTTTTTTCTCTAATTTCCGACTTTAGGACAAGTCGATTGTGAATGTGGGAGAATTAATACAGTATAATCTGGCTTAAGAATTATTATTAGTGTTTTATTAATGTAAACCTTTTTAAATAGAGTTTTATAAACTCATTCATGGGTTTTCTTATCGGTTCTTTCCAATGTCACTTTTATTGAACCGATATGGTAGTATTATAAATACCTTATATTGTTATTTCAGAAATTAATCAAGAAAGAAGAATATTATTTTCCTTAATCTCCTTTCTTTTCCTTTGTATAGTCTCCTTCTTCCCTTGGCAAATCGGCCCTTCCCCCCTTCACTGGTTTGATTATTACTGTTCATAGTTACATGGTACGGGAATCCTAGGATTAAGGTATCATTTAGCAATCAACAAGTCTAGGAATATTGGTCAGAACCATGGGTATAAAGGAAATTACAAAGGCTACGGTGGAAATTATGGTGGAAATCAAGGTTATGATGGACAAGGGGATGATGGAAGGGGCACTCAAGGCAATGAGATAGGAAAGGATTTCAGTAGAGATTTAAAAAAGGCCAAGATTGATAGGAATTACAGCTTTTACCTAGAGAATAAGCATGTGAAATAGACATGTTTCAATCTAGTTGGTTACCACGAATGGTGAAAGAGGCTAGGGAAAAAGATCATATGAAAGATGATGGCACAAGTTCAAGATATGAGCGCTTATAACACTCTTCTAGATAATGAAGAGAAGGAGAACAACAAGAGAGATCCAACACTAATAAATGTAGCGGTTTAGGAGGTGCTCAGAGCAACTAAAGGCAAGACACTAGTGGAGTAGAGTTACAACAAAGTACATGGAAGAGGAAATGCAATTAACTTTGCATGTAACACAACTTTGCTCTCTCATGAGTTGAATTTAAGTATAAGCATTTGCACATGCATAGTTGATTCTAGAGCCACTAACCATGTGACATACAATACTTGGCTTTCTAGTATGTTGAAAGAGTTGAGTCAACCCACTAACATTGGCCTTCTAAGAGGATCCATTCTGATGGTGAATTATCATGGAATTGTGTAGTGTCTCCCATATTACACTTGACAATGTATTATACTTGCAAAGTTTCAAAGATAATTGGATTTCAATGACAAAATTGATGGTTGATAGGGAGTATGTTTTTGTTTTTGGTCACAATTGATGTGAATTACAAGAGTTTACCACTACCGAAGACGTGGAATATGGAAGAAACGAAGTGTTTCCACGCACCACATTTGTGATATGTTCAAACATGAAGCATCTAAAGAAGTGTTTCCAAGCACCACAATTTCTTGCATGCTATGTTATGGGTCATGAGGTTTTGAAGGCTGGAATGTTATGGCAAGTAGGGTACGACAAGACGATTAGGGCTTGGGATGACATATGGATCCCGTGACTCTTTTCCTTTAAGGTGGTTAGAAATTTTAAAGGCGCACTGATAGATATATGGGTTTATGATTTGATTGTTTGATATTTTAAGCATTGGAATATGAAGAACCTTGAAAAATGGTGTTTCCCATGTGATGGGGAATACATTAGGAATATTCATTTGGTGGATAGAAGCGTTTCCGGTCAGATTATTTGGTTTATGAGAAGAATGGATTTTTCTATGTTCGATCAGCTTAAAAGGCAATTGTTTCCCGGAATGAGGCGCCCCAAAAAATAGGATAGAATGGGGGCAAAGGAGTGTTAGGGACCAGGAATTGGAGATTGCTAGTTTTATCTATAATTTTGTCTTTCATGTGGAGAGCGAGAGGCAATGTATAGCCATGAATGGCTAATTTATTACAATAAGAAATTGCGAGGGATGATCTATGTTAGGTTTGTGGTCTAAAGGGGTCGGTCTTGTACTATTTAAGACACAACATTCTTCCAAGGAAGGTTTTGGGTCGGCTTGGTGACCTTGCTAAATTAGGTGAGTCTTCTCAGACTTTTCTTGACTTGGCTAAGAGGATTCGATGTAGTATAAATGATGCGACCCCGCCCATGGACGCTGGCCAAGCGAAGGAAGCCTTGTCTGTGCGCTCCGACGGAGCCATCACACGCATCTAGACCCGTACATTTTATTGTCCACTCGCTCACTAGTGAACCGAGTCTATGCGTGCCTCGATGCTCTCATGTGAAAGCCACCACTCGTTTGCCTCCTTTCTCTTGGAACCACAGATCCGAGCCCGGCATGCCTCGCCGTTCCAAACCCGTGTTAGCATGCTATGAACTCGACACTTGAGGTTCATGCCAACCCACGTCGTGCTAGTGTGCAACGTTGCACCAACACCATGACACCATCGTGCCAACACCATGCCAGCGTGCCACGCCATGCCAACCCACCCTAGTGTCATGCCATGGCATGCCTCCGCGCGCCTGCCTATATCGACGTCTTGTCTTGGCATGTCAAGACATGGATTTGGTGCTATCTTTCTTATTTTAGTTTTGTTGTTACTTTGAGACACTTCATTAGGTTTTGTGCTATTTTTAGTATTTTGGACATTGAGCCTTTGTTGCATCCAATTCTAAGTCTGGCCCTTTTCTACCTTGGGTTTTGAAGTGCCTTTCTCTATATATTTAAATGCCACTGTTAGACTTGTGTTGGGCTACCCATTCTAGTAGTTCAACATTAAAGTCTTGATTGTCTCCTTGTCTTGAACTTGTTCATCACCCCTTCTCCCTTCAATCTACTTCCTCTCGATCAACTCTCCCTTAAGTTGTTCATGTCTTATCTCATGTAAGTCACACACGTTACCCTTCATATTAATTTGCTCAAATTTGTTTTTTTCTACGATCCACTGTTGTCGACCTAGTTCTACCGTCTCTCATTCATGCTCATCTAGGACACAATTGTTTTCCTTGTTCACGTAAAATTTTCTATAAAATCATACAAAATAGCCCTACCATACTCACATCTTGTTATGAATTGGTGATTCAATTGCATCGTGTGATAGTTTGTGCATGCCATTCTATTCCTTGCATTGTATTGTCGGCCATTTTTACTTGTTCAACGTGGAAAGAGGATAAAATACATTTTCATTTTCGGATCATCAATTGTTCGTAGAGGATAAAATCCATAAGAAGAGAAGCGCAAATCTTTCTTTCCATTTTTGTTGTTATTGTGTGAAAATTTATAGAGGATATAAATCAATAAAAAATCTCATGTGTTTCTTTTTTTTTAAAAGAGAGAAAAAGAAATCAATAATAAAAAAGGAAAGATATCAGAAGATCAAATCACAATCCAAAATAAGGAAAGATTTGATCTTATACTATCCCATCACTCCAATCTTTAATTTCGGCAATTATCAATCATATCATCTCTATCTTTTATTATTATCTTGCATATAAATTGCATATCTCGCCTTCCCTATTAGGTCGAGATCTCTCACTTCTCTCTTTACTTTCTTTGGTTGTATACCTTGTTCATATCTCACCTTTCCTCTTAGGCCGAGAAACACTTGCTCCTTTCATTGCTTTCTGTCATTGCATTTTTTTTACTTGCTTGTTTTTGTTTGATCCATTCTTGCTTGATTTTCGAGTAAGCCTATGCCACCCTAACCGAACATCCTTTGTTTCATGTGCTTTGAATCATTTGGTAGATGTGACTTGTCTTTCTTGTACTCTCTTTTCTGTTTTTTTTAGATAGGTGACTTTTCTTGTACTCTCTTTCATGACTGGTGTTGTGATAGGTGATCCTTCAAACACAAGAAATGAGTTGCAAGATCAAAGCTTGCCTAAAGTCTTTTCCTTGCCTACAAACCCGACCTTGTTGTCGACACCCATGATCGACGACAATGCGTGCATCGCTTAATTGGAGCAGATTTTGACCAAGCTCCAAGTGCAATACAAGCACACCATACATGTTGCACCAACGGTACGACCCAACCCTAGTGTGCAACCACATGTCGACGCTAGGGGCGCTCGTGCCTCAACGCAACACAAGGCCAAAGGCGTGGCCAATCTTTCTTCGCAACAAGGGTTCCAATGCATTGGATCAATAAAGGAGAGCCGTACACAACATGATTTTTGGGATGATCGTGGTCGAAAGGCCAAAGATCCTCGACATGTGCTGCATGCCTATGAAGATAAAAAACAATGTTTACCCGATAAACAAGTCAATGATATGTTAGGGATAATGCCTACTAACTCGGCCTCCCGTGTAAGTATGGCATCCATGTTTCCCCTTTAATGTGTCAGATCTCTCTCATCTCTCCTTTCTATGGCGTCCACTCTTTCTTTAATGCCTTGTTTGTTCGCTCGGATGGACCCATCACATGTAGTCAGACCCACGCCATCGCATCAACTAGTCACTCGCTAGTGACCCATGGCTTGGCGTGCCATGGCGCGCCCATATCCGAGCCACCGCTTGTGTGTTTTATTGCTCTTGGCACCGCAAATTCAAGCCTAGCGTGCCTCATCGTGCCAGACCAGGCGCTAGTGTGCCATGACCTCGACACTTGAGTTTCACGCCAACCTGCGTTGCTCCACCATCGTGCCAGTATTGCACCAACACCATGCCATCGTCATGACATCGTGTCATGTCGTGCCATGGCATGCGTCCAAGCGTGTGCCTATGCCGACGCCTTGTCTTGGGATGTCAAAACATGGCTTTGGTCCTATCTTTGTTGTTTTAGTATTATTATTATTACTTTAACACACTTCTTTATGTTATGTGTTATTCTTATATTTTTGGACGTTGGACCTTGGTTGCATCCAAGCCCAATCCATTTCCTTTTCTACCTATAGTTTTGGAGTGTCTTTCTCTATTTCAAGGCCACTTTTAGACTTGTTCTAGGTTATGCATTCTTTTAGTTCAACATTAAAGTCGAGATTGTCTCCTTGTCTTGATCTTGTGCATCACCCCTTCTCCTATCAATCTACTTCCTCTCGATCAACTCTCCCTCCCTTGAGTTGTTCATCTCTTATCTCTAAAACAACCACAAATTCACCAACAAACCTATTGCTTCCTCCAAATCGCTCATCAAGGCCCCATACACGGACACATTCAAGATCCACAATGCGTTCTCAGATATATCTTAACGAAGACGGGTTCACGTTAATAAATGCTAGTCATTAGGGTAGTTGAGAGTATGTGCTTTGCGGAATTTAGCAGGCAAGAAATCAGTTTATCTTTGAAGGTGTGGCTTCGAATCTGATTGTAATTATCGATCGAAGTCTGGCTTGTTACGAGAAGTTTTTTGTTTTGAATATTCTGGGGAAGAAGGCTGGAGAACAATGTGAGTGAATCAGTTGTGTATTGCAAAAATCGGCATTAGGTTGGGTCTCATGGTGCTTCGATGATGCGGACAAGGACAACCTAGATGGGATTGGTATTATATGCGAAATTTTGACGTGTGGTATTTGTGGGCTCTAAGTGAATTCCCTTTGTTTCGGAGGTTGAGCTTATTGAAGCTGAGGCGGTGAGATTAGGACTCTTAGTTGCCATTTCTTTGGGAGTGAAGAAAGTGGTGGCTTAGTCGGATTCTCTTCCACTAATTCATAAGCTTCAAGATGGTGAAGTTCCGAGTTTGGCCACCGGACATTTGGCGACTTTAATTGTGGAGCTTAGTATGTGGGACTACTACATTAGACATGATAAGCTGATTTTCCCATTTCTTTTAACTAGTAATTTCACATTTTCTGTTAAACTTAGTGATATTTTGTCTTACGACTTTAAGGGCTAGTTTGGTTGAGAAAGAAATTCCTAGGAAGTTGAAAATCCCATGAAATGAGGTGGGAGACCCATGTTTGGTTGAAGATTTTTTATCCAAAATCCTGAATTTTTCATTTCATGTGATTTTTCATTTCCCCCATTTCAAAGAAATTCTAATTACTTAGGGGGCTTAGTAAGATAATCTTCCCCATTAATTCATGTGAATTAGAGTTTAACCAAACATAATTTATCAATTCCCAAGAAATATAATTCCTAGGAACTTAATTC
The DNA here is from genome assembly GCA_964016875.1 of Fallopia convolvulus. Classification (NCBI taxonomy): domain Eukaryota; kingdom Viridiplantae; phylum Streptophyta; class Magnoliopsida; order Caryophyllales; family Polygonaceae; genus Fallopia; species Fallopia convolvulus. The sequence goes on along the minus strand of OZ024724.1, from coordinate 5,343,481 downwards.
AAAGGATCTAACTTCATGGAAATTTTACTTCCCGTGTTCAACCAAACGAGCACTAAGTTAATGAAATTTTGTTTTCTACCAAAAAAAATAAGACAAGAACTCAATCTACAAAATTATATGTCATTTCATCACAACAATTATAATAGTTTGGGTTTTTAAGGACACAATATTGATATTTCACAAATAATTCGCTATAAATAACTTAGCAGTGATTCTAGTGAATTAATTTTTTAGTTGAAACTTAGTAATGAATTAATTGAGGAAACATTGGCCATCGGGTATTTGGTTCAACAGTTTGGTCATTGGGGTAATACTTTGATGTCACCGTTTCGAATCTCTTGGGTGACGGTTTGTCCTTTACTCTTTAAAAATGCTAAAGGCGAGCTCAAATATAGTTGGTTAGTAATCAGTTCGATTTCATCCCTAGTGAATTTATGGCAACCCTAATCCTTACCCTATCAACAAAAAAAATCGAGGAAACATTGTAAATTAAATAATTATTTGCGGTTACCAATAGTGACTTTCACTCGAGAATCCATGTTCTTCCACCATTGACGGGTGAATACTTTGGCACGACATGGACTAGTCGTGGTTCCATTCCCAGAAAAGTCATCTGGGCACTGACAACGATAACTTCCGATTGTGTTGACGCAATACATTATTTTCTCGCACTGGTTATGTTGTGAGCATTCATCAACATCTACAAAAGCCATCATCATATGCGCATGAGTTAGATCAAATATACTGTAATAGATTATGAATTCGTCAACCTCTTCTCATGCCACTTCGATCATCAGATTCAAAATCCATTAATTAAGTTGTAGCCCCTTAATTAAAAACCTATCATTAAGGCGCGTCTTTATGAAATCATATTGATCCCCCGTATTATATGGGATTAATGCTAAAATTCTTATCTTCTAATACATGAGTTTGGTTAAAATGAAACGAACTCTTATCCTGAAACGAACTTTTATCCTAAAACGAATAGACTTTTTTTAGTTCGTAGTGCACTTTTCTTATTTCATAATGCACTTTTTTCGGATTTGCACTTTTTGTAATACATTTTTTCGGATTACACTTTTTTGTATTTTGCAATGTACTTTTGTATGAAAAGTGCATTAATAACTAGAAAAAGTGCATTCATATTACGTTTCAGGATAAAAGCTTATTTTATTTGAACCAAACTCTATTACATATCCTTATTATTTTCTATACTATATTTTTTTTTATTTATGAGTTTCAAATTTCAAATTTCTATATTCTTCTTGTTAAAATAAATTATTTAGTTATTCCATATATAGTCATTGGGTAAACTAAAACCTTTTTTTAATTTTAAATATAAATATTTATTAGATTTGTAGAAATTGAGGTATAATTATGAATTTATATACTATTACTAAACTCGAATCATTATATCCTATTTGTCACTCATCTAACTATGCCACATAAGCATCTTAATTTTTAAATTACTTCTTTACCATTTCTTCTTTTTATTATTTACAATCCTTAAAAATGTAATATAATGATATTACTATTGCTATTAATATACAATGATCCACTACTTTCTTTTATGGACAATTTAAATATTATATAATTGTACATCATCATCTTTAATATGTATCGTTATTTTTTTCAATGGCAAGTATGAAACTATCCATACATAATATCTCTTATATATAGAGTTTGGTTCAAATGAAACAAATTCTTATCTTGAAAAATGAAACGAATGCACTTTTTCGAGTTCCTAGTGCACTTTTTCTATTTCAAAGTGCACTTTTTCGCATTTGCACTTTTCGTACTTTGTAGTGCACTTTTCATATTTTTTGTAGTATACTTTTCGGATTGCACTTTTTGTATTTTGTAATGCACTTTTCGTACTTTATGGTGCACTTTTAAATTTCCAAGATAAGAGTTTGTTTCATTTGAACCAAACTCTTTATATGTAATGATCTACTACTTTTTTTATGGACAAAATTTATATATTAGATAATTGTACATCATCATCTTTTCAATAATTAAATAATAATAATATATAATATAATAGTATTGCTACTTTTATCAATATATAATTGTATCCTTAATTATAGTATGATTTTATCCTTTTTCCAATATTATATGTACGTTCTTTTTTATAATGTATCTTAATTTTTTTCAATGATAAATAGTAAATTTAATATTATGCCACGTATATATATTTAAATGTTCATTTATCTCTTTGTCCTTTAATATTTTTTAGAATTTACACTGTCTATATATTATAATAATATTATCTCATTTATCATTATTACTTGCCATATTCAATTAAAAAAAATTCAATTAGCTATGTGCCTATGTTATTACTAAGCATTCTTTACATATTGTAATAATATTACCTTATTCATTACTATTACTTACCATATTTAACTAATAAGTATGAAATGCTTACCATATTCAATTAATGAGTATGAGAATATTATTCAGTTTTTTAGTATTTATTTACCTATATATTATATAATATTATCTCATTCAAAAATTGAATCACATATACTATATTATTGCCTTTGCCTTAAACCATATTTAATTGTATTTTGTTTTATGCTTAGGATGAGATTGTAAGGATCAGAAAAATATTATTTTGCCATAACCGAATTGGAAGATAATATTCTTTCTGATCTGACCTAGTTCTTGTGTATTTAAGCTAAGTTGTAGGTTTGAGCACACACGAACTCAATTCTCCACTTGTGAAAGAAAGAAAAAGAGTTGGGAGAGACATAGGCTTGATAGTTGGTTGAGGATTGTGATTACTCGGTTCACAAGAGTTCTAGTGTGCTTAGGAAGTAGGACTAGTTCTGAGATGTTCTTGTAATCGATTCAAAAGTATCAATAAAAGCAAGGTACGACTTTTAATCCTTCCAAGCGAGAACTTGGAAGGGAGTGATTTTCACACTTGATTAACTGAGTTTGTTGATCAAGTGTTTCCAACATAAAAATCCTTGTGTTCAAGTAAGTCTTTCTTGTAGTTAAAATTTCGCTGCATTTACTTAAGAGGTCGACGACTTAGTTGTAGTCGGCGAACTAGAAGTACTAACAATCCTACAATTGGTACCAGAGTCTTGGCTCTAGATCTGTTTTAGTACTTTACATTTACAGGAAAGATGACTTCAAAAATCACAAGCATCAACGATTCATTCTAAGAACCACCAGTGCTCAAGGTCGGTGAGTATGATTGGTGGGTTGAGCAAATAGAGAACCATATATGCTTTCTCGATGGACAACTTTGGAAGCTTATCAAGATAGGCCTTGAAACCTCTCTTACTGCTGATGGAAAGGGTGAGAAGAAGAAGGAAGACTATAGTGATGCTTACTTTAAGAAGTTGGAGAAGAATGATCGTGCTAAGAAGGTTCTCCACCATGTTTTAACCCCGGGAGACTTAAAAAAGGTTGTTCAATACTTCACAAACAGGATTTGCATTACGTAGTTTACCTAAGCTCGATCCAAACAAGTATGAAATTTGTGAAGCATGTGTGAAAGGGAAACTGGTTAGATCTTCATTCTAACCTAAAAAGGAGGTAATTACATCTAAACCTAAAAAGGTTGTGAACCTATGCGAGTGAGAAGTCGATGAGGTAATAGATATGTGTATGTTATTGTTGATGACTTTTCACGGTATACTTGGGTGTTTTTCTTGTCTTATAAAGACCAGGTATTTGAAGATTTCAATGCCACTTGTTATGTATTAAACAGAGTTATGGTGCATCCTCTTCTTGGGAAGACACCATACGAGCTTTTGAGAGGAAGAAAACTGAACGTTGTCGACCTGCGAACGTTTGGCTGCAAATTGTTTTGTGCATAATAATGGCAAAGATAATCTGGGTAAGTGGGTGCTAGAAGTGATGATGGAACTTTTGTAGGCTACTCTCAGCATTCCAAAGCCTACAAAGCCTTCAACAAGCGAACCAGGAAAGTGGAAGAAAGCATTCGCGTTGTATTTGATGGAAACACAATGGGAGGAAGCTCTATTGAAGACGAAGATGAAGGTGATCTAGGTTTTCATCTTTTTGATGAGACAAAAGTTCCCTTTGTGGAAATTGTTCAACATCCAAAGGTTGTGGACCCAAAACAAGTGGTTGACCATGATGATTCTAATATGCCATCTTTGGAAAAGGCATGAAGAAAATGAAGATTATAAAGATGTTGAGTCTAAACAAAGTGAAGAACCAACTAAGAATGATAACCCTGACTCTGAGCAACATCGTGATAGTAAGGTGATTGACCTCACTCAGCTTCAATTGAACTATCAACAAAATGATGCTCATCCAGTAATAAACATTATTTCTGATTTTTCAAAGGAAGTTCAAACACGTTCTTCACTTAGAAATTTCTGTGCATTCAACGCATTTCTCTATCCTATAACTCAAAAATGTAGATCAAGCCTTGAACGATCCAAATTGGGTTTGTGCTATGCAAGAAAAGCTTCATCAATTTGAGAGAAACAAGGTTTGGCACTTAGTTCCCCGACCTAAACGCAAAATTGTGATTGGAACGCATTTGATATTCAAAAATAAGCTCGATGATATAGGAAATGTTGTGAGAAACAAAGCAAGACTTGTGGTTAAAGGATATAACCAACAAGAAGGGATATATTATGATGAGACATTCGCTTATCTAGCTCGTCTTGAGGCAATTTATCTCTTGATTTCTTACTAATCTCATCATGACTTCAAGCTTTAACAAATGGATGCAAAAACTGCCTTTTTGCATGGCATTCTAAAAGAAGAAGTCTTTGTGGAACAAACCCCTGTTTTTGAAGACGTCGCGCATCCAAATCATTCTTTCAAGCTTGACAAAGCACTTTATAGGTTGCTCCTAGAGCTTGGTATGCCATGCTCTCTCAATTCTTTCTACAACATGGATATGTTCGAGGAAATGTGGATAAGACTATCTTTCTTCTCAAAGAGGGAAAGCACACTCTGGTTGTGCAAGTCTACGTCGACTACATCATTTTTGGGTTAGCTGATGATAAGTTAGTAAAGAGGTTTGCCAACCTCATGGCTAGTTAATTTGAAATAAATATGTTTGGTGAACTTAAGTTCTTTTTAAGACTTCAAGTTATTCAAGGAGGTGATGGAACAAGAGTACATCTACTAATATACCTCAGGGAGTGTGTCAAGAAGTTTGGTCTAGACAACTCGGAATCCTTTGATACACCTATATCCCCCACCACTTCTCTAGGAAAAGATGAGAACGAGAAGAAAGTTGATCAAACTCTATATCGAGGCATTATAGGTTCTCTACTCTATGTCACGACAAGCAGGTTTGACATCATGTTCACTGTATGTTTATGTGCTAGATTTCAATCCTATCCAAGTGAATCTCATCTCAAAGCAGCGAAAAGAATTCTAAGGTATCTCAAAGGTTCGGATGACTTATGATTATGGTACCCAACCTCTTGCGACTTTGGACTAGTCGTGTACTGGGATGATGATTTTACCGGGAACAAGGTTGATCGAAAGAGTACTTTAGGAATGGCTCAATTTCTTGGACCATGTTTTGTGTCTTGGGGTTGAGGAAACAGATTTCGGTTGCTCTCTCTACTGCGGAGTCTGAATACATTGTCGTTGTTGTGTGTTGCACTCAAATTCTTTGGCTCCAGCAACAACTTCATGATTTTGGTTTGAAGTATGATGGCATACCCATACAGTGTGACAATACAAGCGCCATCAATATTTCAAAGAATCAAATTCAACACTCACGAACCAAGCAACGTGCATACATATTCACAAAGGCTCTCAATCATGAACCCTTTGTACAATTTTGCATGGAGCTAGGTATGATTTCGTTAAACCAATCTATTTCCTATCCATGTTCCCTCAATGATGGGCTAAATTAGATGCTCTCTTTATGATTCAATAGTTTTATGATCTTAAGGTATTAAGTTTTGAATGATTCCATATTACATACTCGTGAACCATGCATATCATTATGTATTCATTCTTTGCTTCTTGAATTTTGTCTTAAATGCATTTTGGAACCATTCTTTGATCCAAAAAGAGTCAAATATGATATTCCTAACCCTTACCAGCACAAATGACGGTTTACTCTACATTCTACCCAAGCCTGTCATGTTAGGGAGACTCTATGAGATTTTTTTTAGTATTGATAGACGGAGACTTATCTACATGATTGACAAATCCAGATAAATATTTTCCCCTGGTTCTCTTTGGCACCCCTGTGCAAAACCCCAAAGAATCAGGCATATTCTCTTTTTCAAATGGATGTTGGCAACTTGAGTAAGGTTAGTGATTGTGTAACACATGGGGAACGTTGTTTGTTTGGAAATTTTGTTGTTGGTTAAGTGGTTGACTCCGAATAGGCTGCAAACATCGAATTTAGAGTAAGACAAGAACCGACTTTCTCTAACGGTATCTTTTTAAATATTTGGAAATCTTTTTACAAAAGGAAAGTGCATTTTCATTTGCATTTAATAAAGATCTTAAGAAGATCTAGTTTCCAATCTAATCAACTACAGTTCAAAGTTTAAATAGGGAGGAGACTAAATTCAAAAGCTACACTTTCTCTCTCTTGCATTATTCTTACTCTCTTGCTATCTTCTTTTCTAGCAATCCCTCTCTCCCAAAAAGCTTTAATCATTTCTCTTCAATGGCATCAAACCTAACCCTAATCCCTCATCCCCCATTCATTGTACTGAAACAACACACACCCTTCCCTCAAGCTCGAGAAAGTGGTTGATTCACAAATCCTGGCTATGTTGTTAGCCGCCATTCAAACAACCAACAAGCCCTCCTCCCCTCTCTTTCTCGAAGGCCCTCAAACAACCCAATTTTAAGAATCACACCAATCTTCTCAAAATCCAACAGAAACTCTCCCCAATCCTCAAGAAAACCCATCAACGCAAGCCTCTCAAGTAAATCTCCCACCTTTTCCACAAAAATCTCTCCCAAATTCCAATTCTTGCTGAGAAAGAGCAAGGTGAGCATTGATATGTGCTAGGGATCAAAAGTCCCAAAACAAATGGCATGCAAGGCGATTTTGACTCTATACAAGAGATGGTACAGTCAATTGAGGTTATGGAATCTCAGGAAAAAGAAACAGAACCAGTCGATGCAAAGAAGACGGTCACTGACCCAAGCAAGGTGTTAGAACCCATTGATGCTCTTGATTCACCTCTACATCCTATGAATTTTGAAGTTCAAGACAATTCTAAACAAGGTAGTAAGGTACTCCTACTGATTTAGAACTCTATGCTCTTAAAGTTGTAGCATCTGCCTCTAGGGCAAAGTTGAAGGAAGAAATTAGGCAACTATTTGAGTCTTTTGGAAAGTCTGATGTGGATGATGTCTTGATCACTAAGGAATTAAGGAAACATAAGACTAGGGGGTCTAATGCTAAGGTTACTGGTAAAAGAGGTAAGGAAGTGACTCCGAAACATGCTGGATCTGAGGGTAGAGACTCTATAGTTTCTATGAAAATTGTGAAGCCTAAGAAAAGTAGAAAGGCTCCTACTAGAGCAAGTGGATGACTTGCTTCACGTGGGAAACCCAAGAAGACTAATGTGGATACAAAAGGTGAAGGGGGAAGCTATATGGTTGAGTGTGATTTTGTGAAGAAACTCATCATAGACGATGAGTTCATCGAGCCTACTGAATTAAAGGGTGTTTATGAGTTGTTGTCTTTTCAAGGATGGGATCATTTGTTCAAGGAAGAGGAAAATTTCAACCCTGGGATAGTGAGAGAGTTTTTATAGGTCGTTGACTGTGGAAGACAGGGAGAAAACGACTATGGGATACTATGAGCTCAATGGAGAAAAGTTCACCATGTCAAGTATGGAGTTGGCTACCATTCTAAAAGTGTCACACAAAGGTTTTATTGAGTATTATAGAGGTGTGTGGCCTGAAGACGTAGATTCTAACGAACTGTTGAGACAGGTAGCAAAGGTGTAGGATTTCGAGGGTGGCTCTTTTGTCACCAAATCAATGAGTGCTGAGAGAAAGGTTCTCTTTACCTAGGACATAAGCAACTTGATTCCACATGAGAAAAAACGGAGCATTGCCATGATTCAAGACAATTTGGTCATGGACAAAATCATCAAGAAGGAATCGATAAATTTTGCTCATTTTTTGTTTCTCCATATGAAGTCTGTCAAGGATAGTGCACGACATGCTATAACTTTCTTCTCAGTTGTCAAGAAGGTTCTACAATATCATGAGGTTTACGAGGCTGGGGAAGAGGTTGTACACGTTCGCCACTTGGAATTCTGATATTGTTTGCAAGATGGGTTTCAAGCTAATCAATGACAAGTGGATGTCAAAGGATGCAGGAAAGGATATTGTTTTTGATGAAGAGATGGAAGATTCTGAGTTTGGCATCAATGATGAAAAAGGGGAAGGTTCGAAACTTGGTAAAGTCATGAAACTGTTGGTCAATCTCCAAAGCCAAAACCAAGAATTGCTTGAGAAGGTTGGGCAATTCTTGCAAGGTCACACTACGCTCAAGGCTTGCGTTCATGGATTAACTGAAGCGCTTGATGACCTATCTAAGTCCTTGACTTAGCTCGAGTACTCAACGTCTATTTTCCCTTTACTATCCCTAGCATATCTACTATCTCAAAAACTTCTCTTCGGTTTCATGTTTGTTTTTTTGCTTTAAGACTATTTTTCTCTGGTTGTTATTGTTCCTTATGTACGTTGGACAGTTTTGTTATTCACCCTTGTTTGATGATCTCTATTTGCATGATTATTTAGAGTTTTCTTTTTAATGTTGCCAAAAGGGGGGAAAGCTTGGGGGTAGATAAAATTAGAAGAGATTTCAATGCTGAAATACATGTGGGTTATCCAACTTAGGAGGAGCTTTTGGAAAATTTGAGTTTATTGCATATCTTGTCGATATTTGGTATTTCCATGTTTAAACATGATGAAAGGAGTTTGCCACCATCAAAAGGGGGAAATTTGTTAGAAAAGATGAAGGATTTCATTTTGATGGTTCCAAACGTCTGTCACGTAGACGACCTCAAGTCTGTGAGCAGAGTCACCAACGTTAGTCAGGTCGCCATTGTGAGTTGAACATAGAAGATCTTGAAGATGCGTGTGATCTTGGAGATTTGGATATTATATTCTTGTTTTAGGAAAGATCTTTCTATGATAGGATAGTTTGCCGATTATTGACTTTGCTCTAAGCCTTATTTAATAGTATCTTGTTTTATGCTTAGGATGAGATTGTAAAGATAAGACAAATATTATCTTGCCATAACTAAATTGGAAGATATTATTCTTTTTTATCTGATCGACCTAGTTTTCATGTATTTAATCTAAGCTTTATGTTAGAGCACACACGAACTCAATACTCCACTTTTGAAAGAAAGAAAAAGTTTGTTCGAGAGTTCAGAGAGACGTAGGCTTGATAGTTGGTAGAGGATTGTGATTACTTGGTTCACAAGAGTTCTAGTGTTCTGGGGAAGTAGGACTAGTTCCGGGGTGTTCTTGTAATTGATTCAAAAGTATCAATAAAAGCAAGCTCGAGCTTTTAATCCTTCCAAGTCAGAACTTGGAAGGGGGCGGTTTTCACACTTGATTGATTTCGTTAATCAACTGTTTCCACCACAAAAATCCTTGTGTTCAAGCAAATCTTTATTGTAGTTAAAATTCCACTGTATTTACTTAAGAGGTCGACGACTTAGTTGAGGTCGGCGACCTATACTTCGCCTTCTCTTTCCCCTAGTTGCCTCGATGTTTCAATTGTTGCTTCCCTTAATTCATTCACGACTTTCTAATGCCAACCGATGCTCTTCTTTCCATTATTTGAACTCCTTGATCGTACTCGATTTTCGTCGCTCCCATGTACGTCGCACGACTGATTGCCTACTCAATAGTAGTCTCGGTAGCTCGATAGGTTGTTACTCATCTCCCCCTCCCGTGACCTAGATGCTTTTGTAATTAAGGACTTTGTCCCCTCGTGATTTCGTGTCTCGACTCATAAGTTGCATCATTGCGGGTAGTATCCTCCTTTTGTCTGCTTCTATCTTTAACGACACTGATGATTTATGGTTTCTCGTATGCTAACTTTATTTGGCCATTGGGAGGCATTTGTTGCTTTTCTTCAAGTGTTTCTTTTAAACAAAGGATCTCTTCGCGAGCATGTGCCACCACGCGTTCATGCTTTTGTTTCTTAGTCTTTTCTGCAGTATATTCTGCTTAGATCCTCTCAACTCCCAACTTCAATTAGCTAAACATCTCTAGTGCGCATGCTTTCGATAACAATCACTTGAGGCGATAGTGATTGATCTTAGCTCGTCCATGATCATGACTCGTTGTCGTCAATGCTCTCATCATCTCTCGCACTCTTCTTTTCCTTTGGACAAGAATATGCTCTCACTGCGCAAGTCATGTTCTTTGTTTGTTGTGTTGTTTGGTTCTAGTTTGCCCCTTTTTTGAATATGCTCTCCCTTGGAGCCTTGGATTGTGCATGAAAGGAAATCTACACATTTTCTCACTTCTTATCCTTAAAGGAGATGTTTACGAAGGTTTATGGTAGGGTGTTTGCGGCAATGCATGGTTGAATATTTGGATGAAGGTGGGCCGTCAACGTCCTCAGTAAGTAATGCTTGGGGCGTTGACTTCATCATCCTTGGCTGTTTTGCTGCAACTACCAGCACAATGGTCGAGTTATGTTAAGCCTCCAAGTCTTCACAGGCCTATTTTTTTGCTTCATATTGAGCTACATGTTTCTTAAAGCCTTCTTTAATTGTAATATGGTCCTTCTACACTTCTTCGTTTCTGGAGACGCTTTGACTACCTTGTTGCATTCCAATGAGCTTGTATTTGTTCCGGTGGCAACATTCGGTGTCATAGATGACAATGACTTGGTTGGTGACATAGATGAAAGGGAAAGCACCTAGGCATGGCAATGGGTCGGGTCGGGTGCGGGTGGACTACTTCCACCACCCGACCCGCGGTTGTAAACCGCCCACCCGACCCGGTAATTTCACCCGACGGGTTCCACCCGAAACCGACCCACCCAAAACCCGTCGGTTTTCGGGTCGGGTCGGGTTTTTTTCGGGTGTTAAAAAAAATTAAAATTTTCAATTTTCAATGATAAATTAACCTTAAGTTTATTTGTTTAACGGGTCAACCGATGACCCGTAAAAAAATAAACTAAAATTAACGGGTCAACCGATGACCCGTAAACAAAATAAACTAAAATTTAAACCTATTTATATAGGGCCTACCCATTGGATTAGCCAAAAAATAGATTTAATTAAAAGTCTCAAAGTCCATCTCTATGGTTAGACTTCAAACACTTAACCCTCTCCTCTTCTCCTATCCTTTTTTATAAGCTCCTCTTCTCCTTTCCTTCTACCAATTTTCCGATGTGGGACAAAAAACCGGGTGGTCGGGTCGGGTGGTCGGGTCGGGTGACCGGGTCGGGTGAGCGGGTCGGGTGAGCGGGTCGGGTGATCGGGTCGGGTCGGTTCGGGTGAGGCTATACCCGAAACCGTACCCGCTCCATCACCCGCTCACCCATCACCCGTTTTTCACCCGTTTTTAATCGGGTTTTTTTCGGTTTTTTCGGGTCGGTTTTTCGGGTACCCATCGGGGGCGGGTGAAATTGCCAAGCCTAAAAGCACCACAAGTGTCATGTATTTTCTAGCATAAAGATTGGTTGGATATGGAACCAAGCTAGAAGAAACTGTCTTGCTCACACGTGCTGAATGGAAGGCTAGGGAAGATGTTAAGTCTTGTAAGAAGCCTAGAGATCATGCCAAGAATAAAGGTAGTAGAGGTCATGGACGTGGAAGAGGTAGAGGTAGAGGCAGTGGTGATTCAAACCATGTCAATGAAGAAAAATCTCAACAACCAAAGAGGAAGTTCGACAAAAGTACAACTAAGTGTTATAGTTGTGGACAAATGGGGCATTTTGCCTTTGAATGTCCCTCAAAATGAAAAGAAGAAGAAGCATATCGTACTAGAGAGGATGAGCCAACACTGCTGGTTATGGAGACTTGTGAATTGACCAATTCACAAGAGATGGTACTTGGTTTTGCAATGTTGATTGAGGAGAAACTGATTGCTCAAGAACGGAGTGCGTGGTACCTCGACACAGGTGCCAACAATCATATATTTAGAGATAGACATGTTTTATTAAGATTGATAACTCCATCACAAGAAAGGTGAGATTTGGTGATGGATCTGTTGTTGACATCTGTGGGCAAGGATCTATTTTGTTCAAGTGCAAAAGTGGAGAGCATCTGATCCTGTCAGGCGTGCACTACATTCCAAAGCTCAAAAGCAATATTATGAGCCTTGGACAGCTTGATGAAGGTGGAAACAAAGCTGTCATAGAAGGAGATCACATAAAATTGAATGACAGATGACAAAAGCTGATTGTTAAAGTCAAGAGACAGTCAAACAGGTTGTATGTGGCAAAATTCAACTTGGCTAATCAAGTGTGCCTAATGACCAAAATGACAGATGAAGCATGGTTATGGCATGCAATATTTGGTCACTTGAACTTCAACTCTCTAAGCAACATGGCAAAGAAAGGCATGGTTGAAGGCTTACCAAAGATTCATCAAGTGAATCAACTATGTGATGGATGTGTCGTGGGCAAACAACATATAATATCATTCCCTCACAAAGCAACCTTAATAGCCAAGAAACCACTAGATCTCATTCATTAAGATCTATGTGGTCAAATCTCACCAGCAACATGTGGAGGTAACAAATACTTTATGTTATTAGTTGATGATTTCTCACGGTTTATGAGGGTGTCAATGTGGAAAGCAAAGATGAAGCATTTGTTACTTTCAAATAATTCAAGAAGAGTGTAGAGGTTGAAGTTGAGATGAAAGCGAAGGGGTTTAGAACAGATAGAGGGGGAGAGTTCACATCTACTAAATTCAACCAAGTTTGTGAAGAAGAAGGGTTGAAAAGGTTTCTCACTACACCAAATTCACCTCAACAAAATGGTGTGGTTGAAAGACGAAACCAAACTGTGATAGAAATGGCTAGAAGCATGATCAACAGCAAGAGCTTACATGCAAAGTATTGGGGAGAGGCTGTAAAGACTGTTGTGTACATCATGAATAGATCACAACCAACCAGTATAGAAGGAATGACACCTTATCAGGCTTGGCATGGAAGAGTTCCTAAAGTCCATCATATGCGTGTGTTTGGTTGCCTAGCACACATTAAAGATGTGTCACCACACCTTCCTAAACTTGTAGACAAAAGCACTAAAGTGATCTTACTTGGCTATGAAGAAGGGTCCAAACCATACAGACTATTGGATCCAAAGAAAAACAAAGTTGTGATCAATAGAGACGTGGTGTTTGAAGAAGGAAAGAGTTGATGTTGGCAAAAGGCTGCTCAGTGAATGGAACATGACTTTGGAGGTAGCTTCTTTGTGTGCTACAAGGAAGATAGAGAAGTGACAGAAAATTCAAAAAATCTGGATGATTATTCAGAATCTGTTGCACAGTCTAGAGGAGGTTCAGAAATTGAGTCCATTCCAACCACACTAACTAGCTCTACAAATTCAGATACATCTAGATCAAGCTCAGAAGCTCATCAGAAGTATAGATCACTCCAAGAAATATATGATGCCACCAGAGAATCTGATGTTGAAGTTGGTCTCTATTTCCTATCCATAGAAGAGCCCAACACCTATAACGAAACTTCTAAAGATAGGAGTTGGAACTTGGAAGCATGCAATGGAATAGGAAATCACTTCAATAAGGAACAATGGCATGTGGGAGCTTGTGAACTTGCCAAAAGATCACAAAGCAATTGGATTGAAGTGGATTTTTAAGCTGAAGAAAAACCGAGAAGGTGAAATTGTCAAGCATAAAGCAAGACTCGTGGAAAAAGGCTATGTGCAAAAATAATGAGGTATTTGCACCAATAGCAAGATTGGAAACAATCAGGTTGTTGCTTGCTTATGCATCACATGGATATGAAAACAACATTTCTAAATGGAGAGTTTGAAGAAGAGGTGTATGTTGCTCAACCTGAAGGTTTTGTAGACAAGAAAAAATCCATACAAAGTGCTAAGACTCCATAAAGCATTGTATGAGTTAAAACAAGCACCTAGAGCATGAAATTTCAAGCTAGATAAGTCCTTGTATTCACTTGGCTTCACAAGGTGTCCACAAGAACCAGCTTTGTACAAGAGAGTTCAGGGTGATGAGTTCCTGATTGTGGGAGTGTATATAGATGACCTCATTCTAACAGGTTCAAGCAAAGACATCATCAAAAACTTCAAAGCTGAAATGCAAGAGAAGTTTGAAATGACTGATATTGGTCTTCTAATTCAATGGTCAAAACTCTCAAATTAAAAGCAAGAATTGTAACAGTGTCCACGCTTAAGTGCTCAATAGGACCGACGATTTGGTGATCTAAGTGCTCAATAAAACCAAAATTTCTTGCTTTGGTTCGGGCTCATCGGTGGCTTTGATCAGTGTTGATCATCATTAGTCTTCGCCAGCATGAGCTCAGGTACGTTGTGGTACAATCGTCGTGAATCATTGTTGGCGGGAAGACGATGGTGGGCTCGTGAGCGAGTGGAAATACTAGGACGCGATGAATTGCAGCTTCCGACAATAGTGTGGCAGTGCGATCTTCAACAGTGTAGTGAGCGTGGAGTCACACGGGAGGTGGCGTCAAGATTACAAGCATTTGGAACACAACTTCCAACAACGGTTTAGCGAGACATGCAGATGGGAACGACGACATTTGTCAACGTTGATGCAAGATCGTGGACAATGGTGTGGGGGAAGTGTCGTGGACGTTAGCATTGACGTGAGATCACAAACGATAGTGGTGACTCGCGGATGCGAACTGGCGACTTTGCACCTGGCCTCGAGTCAGGCCCGTCTTAAAAATTTTTGGGGCCCTGTTCTAAATTAGTAAAATTTAAGATTTAAAAAAAGATGATTATATTAATATTTTATACATAAATTATGTTTTGATGCATGATACTAATTTAAAAACTAGGTTAACATTATTGTATTTTATAATTTAAAAATCACCAATTATTTATCAAAATTAAAATATTAAATACTTCAATATACTTAATTGTTGCAAAAATTAGTAATAAGATATTTAACACAATCACTCTCTTAAAAATTATCAAAATGATGAAAAAAAAGGAGTTGGAACAAGCAAGAGAATGAGTTTGCACTTCACCAAAAAAAAGAGAATGGGATTGTATTTAAAAAATAAACAAAAAAAAAACGAAGGAGAGGACAAAAAATGGATAAACGGATTGTATTTAAAAAATAAAGAAAAAATAAATGAAGGAGAGGAAAGAAAATGGATAAATGGATTAAAGAGTTTGGCAACGCTCGAACACGGAGCTCTCAACTCCCTTTCCCAGCCCACTTCCATCTGGGCTATTTTGCTTATGTTATATATAACAGTATTTATAATATATATTGGGCCCTTATTTTTTTCGGGGCCCTGTGCAATTGGGCCTCTTGCACTCCCTCATCTACGGGCCTGCCTCGAGTGGTTGTGCGAGGGACAATGAAGATGCGCAATATCGATGGGATTGCGAATGACGACGGCTCGATCGAATGGAGAGCCGACCCACAATAACGGGGCAAGCGACCCTTGACCACGGTGCTTGGCGAGTGGTGATCTGACGATTCCAAGCAGTGGTCCGAAGGCTTCGAGCGGTGCAGTGAGTGTGGGTATAGTCTTACTTCCCATAGCCGCCGCCAATTGTTACGGAAAAATTGTAATAAGAAACTAGGGTTTGGAGATTAGCTAGAGAAGAAAAGAAAAATTGATCCCTTTATTATGCCCGGAGGAGATTTAAATAGCCAAGTGGAAGATTATATAATTTTTATCTCTACAACACTAAATGTTGTCCCTCTCAAGTCAAATAAATGGGTGGTAGATTGAGAAAATAAATCAAAATAATACTTAACTACATATCAAATTTAGGTGGAAAATAAATTTAATATATCTTTAATTTGTATGAAGTGTACGTAAACCGATTAAATATTCAAATAGTGTATTTATGTTTGATTTGCAACATATTATTTTGTTTTAGTTATATTATTACTTATGCAATTTCCAGATAAAATTCAATAAACTCGAATTTAGTACACTTAATAATATGTTATAATTTCTTAAAAAGCTAGAAATATGAAATCTACTATATATATAAAAGCAATAAAGTTTGGAGCCTCCACGTTGCGCCACGTCAGCTTTTTCCACATGTCGTTTCTAGAATACGCCACATCGGTTTTACCACGTGTCGTCTTTTCCTTAAGCCATGTCATGTAATTTTTGACACGTCATAGGCCACATCGTATTATTTTCACCCCGTCACTTACATGTCTTATTTATCTATAATGATAAAAAATACTTTCCTTATAAAAAATATTTTATATAAATAGAAAATTATAGGCCTATATATTTTGATAAATCTATGCTTTTTTTAATCAAAATACTTCCTTGTAAGAAGTTTGGTCAAAATACCTTCCTTTTATTGCAACTCACAATTTGAAAATTTACCATAACATTTTATGAGCATTGTATATATTATTCTCCTTATTTGAAAATTTACCATAACATTTTATGAGCATCGTATATATTATTCTCATTATTTAAACTTAATAATCTAAATTTGATTTGTTTTATTTGATTTTGAAAAACAAAATAATTTTTATACATCAATAAATTACTTACATTAAATTTTATATTATATTTTTTTTTATTAATATCTTTTATATAGTATATCTAAAAAATATCGAGTAATAGTCGTGCATGGCACGACGGGGACAACTAGTAATAACAAACATAAAATATAACATTTCTCTCATCCAACCGACGAGATTAACACTCTATTAACAATTTAAAAAAATATCCCGTCATATTTAATACTTTCCTTATTGTTATTAATATTTTTCCTATTGAATCCTATATAGCCATATTTATTATTTACTGGTATATTAGTTATAGTTATTTAAGCCAATTAATTCATATGAAATAATGTCATATTCATTAATCACTCTAGTATATATAATTGTTTTCAAGGATACTTCACCCAAAAAAAAAAAAATGTTTTCAAGGATATAAATAAATGGACATGTACACAACGCACGTACCACTACAGCCACTGGGAAGGTAAGGATTCCCTTCATAGCCGTCGGAACACAAGCAACGGTAGCCTTGATGAGTATCGTTCGCATTGTTGTCCACGCATCTAGTGTTATACCCACATCGGTTAGCGATGTCGTCGCTGCAACGACCATGGATGATTGACCAGTCAAACACGAGAGGGAGTCGAAGACCATCGAACTTGCTTTCTGGAGCTGTTAGATTCAGAGTTGAGAAGTTGAACGCGCTCTTCTCCACCACAAACGCTGCGCTGCAAGGGTTCCAGGGTGCATTCCGATGTCGGTAGTAGCTCCCCACTTGGGACTGGATTCTATTCACCCCTTGGGGGATCGGATTCTCGCAGCATCCGACCCCTGAACAGCTACCATTTTTTATGTTCGTCATAGAGGTACAATACGTGGTGCACCCGGTGTAGTATGGCTCGTTAAACCTTCTACCCTTGACTCTAGCTATGGTGTCGCACCCGATAGCTACGAACATATTCCTAGACGCAGAGGCTGTGAAACTCACAATCGTCAGATTTGTGAACCAATAATTGGTTGTCTTATTGTTTTCATAACACTGAAACGCAACACGGGCAGCAATCCGAAAGGTATGATCTTGGAGATCGATGCTGAGAAGCGGAATATTCCTAAAAGAAATCGGCGGCGTCAGGCTCTCGTAGCACTTGATGTTATAACTGTTGCCATAAGCGGTTCCATTCAAGTAACACCCGTCTCCGATCCCAAATGGGTATGGGATTTTGACACCATGGCACTCGTCGGGACACCCGTCCAATGCTAGTTGGAAGTCTGCAGCAAGTTTGGGGAGAAAAAATGGCAGTAGTAGCATTAGGAAGAGATACTTGAGCAACATTCCCACACTTTTGTTCTTTTGGCTTGAGTGCTAATGGATTTACAATGTTGGAATTATAATGTAAAGCCGAGATTGAACCAATCAAAGTTTACACCTGATCAATGAAAACGACCAAGAGTTGGAAAAATTCAAACAACTACATATCAATTTTTATTCGTAAGCTGAATTGATTGGTGAGCCAGATAATGAGTTACACGGCAACAGAGAATGACATGTGTCATTGTATATGTCTCCATCAGTTCATCTGGACTTGCATTTTCCTACTTTAGATCGACTTTAGAGTATTATATATATGTAACTTACCCGGCCATAAATAAGATGATAAGATCCCAAACCATGTTGTAGTCGTACGTTTTCATTTTAGGTGACGCGACCTCTCGGATTCCGGCCGTTTATCCTTTCTTCCAAATGAATGGATCATAATATAGATTGTCAACAGTCAGGAACTGTCTAATATCTATTGATGTGCAGGAAAAATCATTTATTCAATCCGAGGAGAATAATTTGGTACAAGTGATTGAGAGCGGTTCAAGTGCGAATGGCCGCATATATGCGAATAGAGAATGAATCTCCACCGAAGCGCGCGCGTCCAAATCATTCAAAAAAAAGACCGAGTGTACGTCAACCTCAACTAAAAGCTACTTGTCGCCCAAGCAAACCCCAAAAAAAGAAATTTTTGATCCTCTTTCCAAATCAAAACCAGAAATCTCTTTTTTTTTCTCTGCAAAAATTAAGTTTCTAAACTAGATTGAAACACAGAGATTTACGATTTGGTATGTATGTTCTAATTTTCTACTCTAATCTTGCTATATGAGTGCACATTCATCATTTAGAGCTTCGATTTAACTGGATTTTCTCTTTTCACATAGAAACCCATACATTTTTGAAGGAGCTTTGTTCAGATTTACGATTTCCTCAAAGTTACAACGAAGATCAGGCTGATTACCTTTAATGGAACCAGGTAAAAGCTAATACAACTCAATTTTGAGGTTTTCATCACATTTATCGTCAAAAATTACCCATTAGCAATAGGAAACTCCATTTTATGGTTTTGATGGAGATTGTGTTGGAACAATGGTTGTTCCATGGTTTCTCTTAGTTTTGATGATAACAAACTTAGTTGATATAACTTGCTTTTACATGTAAGTGTTTCAGGAAAACAGGTACATGGTCACGAGTGACGGAACATTGTGAGGAACAATGGAGGGAACGAGTGACAGATTTAGGAAGCGCATCTCAAAAGGAACGCGGTTTTCTATAAATGGCAAGTTACCATATCTTCTGCGAGCGATCTTCTACGAAGATTTACAGCTGTAGGCGGTTGCTTAAGGAGATAAAAGAGAAGATAAGATCAATCTTCACACGATCTTATCTTGGGAAATCCGAGATCATTCGGTTTTGGGAAGAATCGGCATGGTTGAGGATCCGAAATCACAAACAATGTTTTTCCTTATTGTGTGAGATTTGTTAAGTGGAATATCAGCGTAATTAGGCAAGAAGTACGTGTGAGATCAGACTTAACTTATCTTATAAATAGCTAGGGTTAGCTAGGGTTAAAGGTGTGGTTGAAGACGACGAACTTGGAGAGAGAGCTTTTCAAGTGTATGAGTGTGTGGCTTTTTCCGGTGAAGAATCCACAAGTAAGTCAGTAGTTTACTTCTATTTAGGTTTACGCTTAGGGTTGTAGAAGTCTAGTTGGTTGAACTTCGGTCGGTGTCGTAGTTGCCAGAGAACTTTGATTGGTGCCTTAGTTACTTGACTTGCCTTGTAATCGTTGAAACTTAATAAAGGTATTCTATTAAAAATCCTTTGAGAAGGAGTCTCAGAGGTAGAGGTTTTTCTTTCTACGACTTGTTGGTCAGACAAAAAGTTTTCCTCTCTAAATTTTGTGTTCTACTGTTTATTTCCGATGTCCAGGGAACCTTACTAGTTCCCTGTATTGTTACTAACGCATCACGATCCAACAATTGGTATCAGAGAAGGTTTGCTCTAGATTGTATGTTAGTGCAGGAATACAGAATGAGTTCCAACAACAATCACAACGTCAAAAATTGGAAACAACAAGCCTCCATTGCTTGTTGCTGGAGAGTATGACCACTGGAAGAAGCTCTTCGCCACATGGCTCAAAAGCAATGACTACCAAGCCTGGTCGGTTATTGAAGATGGAGACTACGTCATTCCTGAATCCAAGAAGAACAAAAAGACCGAATGGGGCCAAACTGAATGGACATGAATGGAGAAGAACTACAAGGCACAAATGGTACTAAACAATGCCTTGGGTGCTGAAGATCTTCTAAGATTAGTCAACTGTGAGACTGCTAAAGAAGCATGGGAAGCCATTGAGCAAATGCACATTGGTAGCGTAGATTTGAAACAAAGCCATCAGAAAGACGCCAAAAAGGAATTCTACAATTTTAAGATGAAAGATGGAGAAACCATTGCCACACACCAATCTCGGTTTGAAGGTTTGGTGAATCGCATTAATCATCTTGGAATTGGGGATTTTATCAAACATGCTGAGAAAGTCTCTACAATTGTTGATGGCTTAGGTCCCCAGTACGTGGTCACTGGAGGTCTCCTCAAGGAAAATCCAATAACAAAGACTTGCAAACGTCATGAGATCTTTGGAAAGCTAACTGACTATGAGTGATATGAGAAAGACAATAGTAGTGCTTTGAGCTCTAGCAAGGGTATTGCTCTTAAGGTGGAGAAGGCCATTGACAACATCACTGCTGGAAATGATGATGAGCTAGAGAAAGATTCTGATGTGGCTCTCATAACCAAAGCGATGAGATCTTTCTACAGGAGAGGCAAGAAGCAAGGTGCCCTGAAGGAAAGAGTCAACTTTGAGAAGAATGAAATTAAGGATGTTACCTGCTTCAACTGTCAGGAAAAGGGTCACTATGCAAAGAGTTGTTCCAAAGGTAACGACACTGGGAACGAGAAGAAGAAGGCCTACATCGCTGCATGGGATCTTGACTCAGATGATGAATCTGAATCAAAGGTCTGCGCCATGACTCTGAAGACTGAAGATGTCGATCAAGAGGTAACTCCTGAACAATTTCTTTCTAGTATAGAAAATGCTAAACAATCTGATCTTGTTATCCTTGTCAAAAAGCTTTTTGAAGATAACTTAAAGATGCAAGATGAAATAGAAGCTTCTGATGAGAAACGTCTTAATCTTGAAGAAAAATTATCAAGAACTACTGTTACTAATGTTGTTCCTTGTTCAGAGTGTGAAGATTTAAAGAAAGATATTAAGACTCTAACTGAAACCAATAACGAACTTAGGTCAGATTTGCTTGTTCACCAACTCAAAAGGGAAGAATTAGAAAGTGAACTAAGTAAACAAACTCAGATTGAGTTTAATCCTACTAGGTGTGGAATTGGTTATGGTAAGAACAAATCTAAATATCCTCCTTATGACCTTACCTTTGAAGAGAAAATGGAAAGAAAAGCTAGGAAACTGCAATCCGCTAGAGATAAGGTAACTCATCTAGAGAGTAGAGTCAAGATTCTTGAAAGTAATCTGAATGATAACTCTGAATGGTATTCTGGAAAAACGGCTCATAAAATATACCTAAGACAGTCTCAAGGGAACCAGCATAGAGTTCCTTCTAAGGAACGATCAAAGGAACGTAAGGGGATTACTTGATTGTATAGCCCTTGAATGAGGACATCCTTCATGGTTGGGTCTTGTTCTTGCTCGATCTCGTTCAGTTGAGTGATGAAGAGAGTGCGAGGATTGGCAAGTACCCACTCTTTGATTTGTGCGAATGTGTGTTGGAGGGCCATTTTTGTAAGAATTTGGGAGGCTTTGGAGGTTTCTTGAAAAGAGAGTGAAAAGGATTTGGGGAAGACGAATGACAGGGATGTAAGATGGAGTAAAGGGCCTAAAAATGGCAAAGAGGGGTTTTAAAGGAGAGAGGAGGTGAAGGGTAGAAAGGGAAGTGGAATAACCTCGATAACCGTTGCCCAATGAACGTGGGGCGCCGTTTCAACTTCTCAAGCACGCTTCTGGACACGCGTCACAATCTCTTGGGAAGTCCTTTTCAAAATTTGAATACTTGGCCTGTAACGCTTCAGAGCTTCTGACACGAAAGTCCGCTTCCCAAGTGACGGTTTTTCTTTGAAGATTAGTCAGTGTTCCCTTTGTAGATGCAGCAGTTCCCATGATCTTTTCAAGGTCAGGGAGAGTGAAGTGGTTGAGGGAACTTCACACTCATCTTTTTGTGAGGCTAGGGAACTCAAAGGGAACCAGACAATTTGCAACTCGATAAAGGAAATGTTTTGGCTCATGAGAAGCATTTGTCTGGTCCCTAGCTTAAGGTGGGTCATATGATCAACCGTCATGGTGGCTTGTAATGAGGGATAAAGGGAACTCTGGTTGATCATTTTGGGCCAAAAGAAATAGAGTTCCTTTGTACACATTTTTCTCTAGACTAGTAATCATGGCATAGTGAAAGCAATGAATCCAAGTTCCTTATCATGCAATTTTAGATAAACTAGTCAGGCATTGAGAGAGAGATAAACAGGGACTTGTTTAGTTTAGAGTTATCATCCCTAGAAGCATTCGAAAACGCTGGTAGGGACGTCTGTCTAAAGCTTTGGTAAGAATATCCGCAATTTGCTCTTCAGTTCTACAGTGTTCCATCGAAATGTTCCCATTCTCAACATTGTCACGTAGAAAGTGATGCCTTATATCAATATGCTTAGTTCTAGAATGATGCACAGGATTTTTGGAAATGTTTATGGCACTAGTGTTATCACAGAGTATGGGAACTGGGCCAAAAGACATACCGTAATCCTGGAGTTGTGACTTAAGCCATAGAACCTGGGAACAGCATGATGCGGCAGCCACATATTCAGCTTCAGCTGTGGAGAGTGCCACTGAGTTTTGCTTTTTAGATCCCCACGAAACTAAGCAAGACCCTAGGAACTGGGCCATTCCTGAAGTGCTCTTTCTGTCAACCAAGTGCCCTGCAAATTCAGCATCTGTGTATGCAATGAGCTCAAGGGAACTGTTCCTTGGATACCAAAGGCACAAGTTATTGTTCCCTTTGAGATACCTGAAAATTCTCTTCACCTCTTTCAGGTGTGATTCCTTAGGGTTAGCTTGAAAACGAGCACAAAGACATACGGAGAACATGATATCAGGTCTACTAGCTGTTAAGTAGAGAAGGGACCCGATCATACCTCGATAGTTCCTTTGGTCCACACTGATACCTGTTTCATCTGCATTTAGCCTTGAATTTGGTGAGATGGGAGTGTCAATGAGCTTTGAATGTTCCATCCCATACTTCACGAGCATTTCCTTGATGTATTTCTGTTGATGGATCTTTCTTCCCTCCTTTGTTTGGGATATTTGAAGTCCCAAGAAGAACGTGAGTTCCCCAATGAGACTCATCTCAAACTCATTGCTCATGAGGTCCTTGAACTTTTCTACAAGAGTTTCGTTAGTTGCTCCAAACACAATGTCATCAACATATACTTGCACAATCAAAATGTCTTTAGATTCTTTCTTTAAAAACAAAGTCTTGTCTATGGAACCACGAATGTATCCATGGGACAAGAGGAATTGAGCAAACCTGTCATACCAAGCTCGGGGAGCTTGTTTGAGTCCGTAAAGGGCCCTTTCCAGGAAATAGACATGGTTGGGCATTTTCTCATCTTTGAATCCTGGAGGTTGGGCCACATACACTTCTTCCTTGAGATGTCCATTTAGGAAGGCTGTTTTCACATCCATTTGATAAAGTTTGAATCCCTTGTGAGCAGCATAGGCGATGAGGAGTCTGATTGCCTCGATCCTGGCAACTGGTGCGAAGGTCTCATCGTAGTCAATCCCTTCCTCTTGCCTGTATCCTTGTGCTACTAACCTAGCCTTGTTCCTTGCTACAGCTCCAGTATCATCGAGCTTGTTCCTAAAAACCCATCGGGTTCCTATGATGTTCTTGTTTTGGGGCCTAGGAACTAGCTTCCAAACTTTGTTTCTCTCGAATTGGTGGAGTTCCTCTTGCATGGATTGAATCCAATCTGGGTCCTTTAATGCTTCTTTGATATTTTTGGGTTCCACCATTGAAACAAACGCGTTAAAAGCACAAAAATTATTGAGAGAGGAACGAGTCTGCACACCTTTAACAAGAGGGGAGATGATGTTCTCAAGAGGGTGGTCCTTCCTTTGTTGAAAGGTTCTTATATGAGTGAGTTCCTTTGCATGTGTATCATCCTCAGTCGATGTTTCTTTGTCATGGGAACTCTCATCTCCAGCTTCTTCATTTGATGTTTCTTCAGAGATTTCTGGCAGGTTTCCTCTTTGTTCCCCTTGAATACTTGATTCTGGCAAGGTATTGTCTTGGGGGACAGCAGAGTTGTTCCCTGAAGAGGGGACCTCGAGTGAGTTGGAGGTGTCTTGTGGTTCTTCTGAGGAAGGAGCCTCGAGGAAGGTTTGATCAGTGAGGGTTGGACCTTCGTCGTTGTTCCCTGGTTGCGGGATATTGCTTGCACTTGGATAGTCTTCATCCCTTTTTCTTGGCTCATCCTCGTCATCATCATCGTCTTCATGTCTGACTAGCTTGAACAGAGTTCCCTTCCCTTGGATCTTGGTTCCCATCTTTACAAACTTTTCATTGAAGACGACATGAATGCTTTCCTCTATCTTCTTGGTTCTTTTATTGTAGACCTTGTAAGCTTTGCTTTGTGATGAGTATCCCAGGAAGATCCCTTCGTCGCTTCTGGGGTCGAATTTTCCAAGATTGTCCTTGCCGTTGTTATGAACAAAACACGTGCAACCAAATGTTCTCAAGTGTGAGATGTTTGGTTTTCTCCCTTTGATGAGCTCATAGGAGGTCTTGTTGATCAGGGGCCTTGTCATGGCTCGATTTAGGATGTATGTAGCTGTGGAGATTGCTTCAGTCCAGAAGTACTCAGGAACTCCACTTTCGATCATCATGGTTCTAGCCATGTCCTCCAGAGTTCTGTTCTTTCTCTCGACCACTCCATTTTGCTGAGGAGTACGGGGAGCTGAAAAGTTGTGAGAGATCCCATTCTGTTCACTGAAGTTTAGGAACTCCGAGTTTTGAAACTCAGTTCCGTGATCAGATCTGATTGCTTTCAGTTTCAGCCCCAAGCTTACTTCTATTCTTTTGATGAAGGGCTCAAATTCTTCAAGCGCTTGTGACTTTGCCTTCAAGAAAATAACCCAGGTGAATCTTGAAAAATCATCAATTAAAACATACATGTACCTTTTTCCACCGTAGCTAGTTGTTCTCAT
Source organism: Fallopia convolvulus (assembly GCA_964016875.1). Classification (NCBI taxonomy): domain Eukaryota; kingdom Viridiplantae; phylum Streptophyta; class Magnoliopsida; order Caryophyllales; family Polygonaceae; genus Fallopia; species Fallopia convolvulus. The sequence goes on along the minus strand of OZ024724.1, from coordinate 5,318,232 downwards.
GGGACCACAGAGATCCATGTGAATTAACTCCAGGGACCTGGTTGTGCTTACCACTTTCTTGGGTTTGAAGGAGATCCTGGTCTGTTTCCCTCGAACACATGCTTCACACATTTTGACTCCTTCGAGATTGATTCGTGGAAGACCAATGACCAGATCCTGTAGATAAAGCTTTAGGATTTGATTCACACCAGCATGTCCCAGTCTTCGGTGCCAGAGTTCCGTGTCATCTTGGGAACTCGCAAGGCACAGCTTCATTGGTGGTTCAAAGTTGGTGTCCACCACATACACATTGTTGTATCTTTTTCCTCTTAGAATTACTTTGTTGGTCTTTTTGTTGATGACGAGACATTCATCTGAGTCGAAAGTAACGATGTTGTTTCCTTGATCACACATCTGGGAGACACTCAACAGATTATATCCCAGATCCTTTACCAGATTTACGTTGCTGACTTTGATGGATTTGTTGAGCAACACTTCTCCTTTTCCAATAACTTCTCCTTTGTTCTTGTTGCCAAATGAGACGTGGCCTCCTTCGGCATGAGTGTGGAGTGAGATGAGGATATCCTTGTTTCCTGTCATATGGTTCGAGCATCCACTATCTATGAACCATGTACTGTTCCCTCTCACAGCCACCTACAAGGAAAAGTTAGTGTTTTGAGACCCAAGCAAGATGACTCTTGCCAGGTCCCTTGCAAGCGAAAACATTTTCATTCAAGATATAGTCAGAAATGTTGATGTCGTTGGAATTTTGAGAGTTGGAGTTCCTTTGGTGATGAGCATGACGTTTTTGTCTGTTTGGGAACTCATGGCTTCTAGGGGTTTGGGCTCTCTTCTTGGGACATGCATCCTTGTAGTGCCCATGAGCACCACAGTGCCAACATGTCTTGTAGTATTCTCCCAGGTAGTATTTTGGGTGTGGTCTCTGGATACGGTTCCTATCCATGGTTTCTTTGTTGTACACTCGAGACCCATTTCCCTTAGCAATTTTGACATAGATTCTATGTCCAGAGTTCCCAGTATAGTAGTCTTTCTCACCATTGTTTCCACTCTCTAGGACCCTGATTTTCTCCTCGAGATGAGCATTTTTCTGTTTCTCGCACTGGAGTTCTAAGGCCCTACACTCATGGATCTCATGTTCGCTCAGGGGTGACTTTCTGTTCTTGGAGCACTCACCTTTGTATCCTATGCCATGTCTGGCTGGGACAAACTTAATTTGGGAACTAGAGGCTTCAGGATGTTCGGGAGTCTTACTCAGGTTTTGCAGGAGGGTGTTCTCATCTTTCTCTAAAGTTTTGATTTCTCTTTCTAGATCTACGATGTGAGACACATGGGACTTGAGTTTTTCTAGAAGGGATATGCAGTTGGGACAGGGCTCAAGACCAACTAATTGAGAATTTATGTGTTCCTGTTTTTCCAACTTGTTTTGCAGTTTTATGTTATCTTTAACAAGACTTGAAAGAATTTTCAACAATTCAGGTTTTTCATAATTACTCAAGGAATCAAGAACAGTTTCAGTGGTTACCTCACTGGGTTGTTCCCCAGTGGTTTCTCCTATGGCCATGCCACACATGTCTGGGAGTGCCCATGCTTCAGGATCTTCGTCTTCATCATCGCTCCAAGTAGCGATGTAGGCCTTTTTTCCTTACTTTCTGCCTTCAGTTCCTTGTGGACATTCCTTCACAAAATGTCCTTTCCTGTTGCATTTGTAGCAAGTCACTTCTGAGAGATCCTTCTCTGTGGGCTTTCTTTGGGAACTCTGTCCCTTTCCCCAGTTCCCACTGTTCCGTTGAGACTTTCCTTTGTAGAAATTTCGAAGAGCTCTTGTCACAAGGACTAGCTCTTCATCCTCTTCTTCTTCGGAGTCTTCATGTTGTTCTTGGGTTGATTTGAGCATTTTTTCGATCTTGAGTGCGATCCCTCGATGAGCTCGACTTTGTTCCTTATCATCGATCTTCCTCTTCTCATGTCCCACTAACTTTCCAAATACTTGATGGAGCATAAGCGTTCGATTTTCTGGGTTTTCCTTGAACATCGTTCTTTCATTTGCCCATTCTCCAGTCAATCCATTGAAGAGCTGTTGGACCTTCATTTTGTGGGTGATTTCTTCTTTTGTGATCCCCAATCCTTCCATCTTAGTGCAAAGTCCTTCAAACCGAGATTGGTAGCTATCGACGGACTCTCCCATCTCCATTTGGAAGTTGTAGAACTCCCTCTTTGCGTTCATTTGAAGATCTTCTCTGAGATCTGAGTTCCCAACGTGCATTTGTTGGATGGCTTCCCACATTTCCTTGGCTGTGTCAAGGTTGGCAACCCTGTCACAATCTTGTACGCACATGGACCTTTTTAGATACTGTTTTGCTTTGTAGTTTGCCTCCATGCACTTGTACTCGTTGGGACCCCACTTTGAGAGATCGTTGACAATAGCTAGATCGATTTCGAAGTTCCCCCTTTCGATGACGCACCAGGCTTGGTAGTCTTGGCCACGCATCCAATCTTTCATGTCGCGTTGCCAGCTTTCAAATCTTCCTGTTATAAGCCTTGGCGGCTTGCTGGTATTATTCCCCACCTGAGTAAGTTCCTGAGCCATTTTGGCACCTGCGATGCTAACACAAATCTAGAGCGCTGTCTCTGATACCAATTGTTGGATCATAATCGGTTAGCAGTGAGCTTGGGAACTGGCAATTAAGTTGTTCCCAAGGCAGCGGAAGTAAATAATCGCAAGTAATAAAAACAGTGAAAGGCACAGTTCCTTTATAGAGGAACCCCACTACAACCAACTAGTTGTATGGGTAAACCTCTACCTCCGCTTGGAGGATTTTGAATGACTTACTTATATTGATTGCTTTGTTCCTTAGTTACACAGCCGGATTTACACTTCTCTGTTCCTACAAGTTCTTCCTAACTCTAGCAACACTAGTAAATCCTCTCAACTGAGTTCCTAAGCTCACAATAGCAAAACACAAGTAACTCAAACCTTACGCTGACTTCTCAGTTCCCTTGCTCCAGGGAACTTCAGCTTCACCGTCGTCGAGATCACACACTCGTCGGCGGGGACTTCTCTTCCTTTTCTTTCTTTTCTCTGATGTGGGTGTTTGTAAGTTCTGGGAGAAGTACTCAGACCGAGTACTATTCATTCGGCTTTATAGTCCATTTGTCTTGGGCAGTCGCATCTTTCGTTTGTGTCCAAAATGCCCTTTGCTTGATGCCCAAGTTGTACTTTCTTCACATGTGACTTTGGTTTGAACTAGGTCAACTTCTTGAATCAATCGGACCGTTGGATGAAGCGTGACAGTCTGATCCTCAGACTGTTCCCTCTGGCTGTCTGAGACAGAATCCCGCGATCTGCGCTGAACGGTCGTTGTCTTCACATGTGAATTCCCATTTCATGGGAACTGACTTCTTCAGAGTTCCCTTGATGGAAACTCTTCATCGTTGTAAGCTTGTGTTTTCTTGTTTGTTTCTGGGAGTTCCCACTTCATGGGAACTTTCCTCTTCAGAGTTCCCTTGATGGAAACTCTTCATTGTGGCCAGTAGTGGCTTTGTCATTCATAGGAGTTCTTGGTTGTACCTGTGTTCCTTAGAAATACTTGAACAAACCACATTAGTTCCCTATGGTATTTGTCATTATCAAAACTTAAAGAGAAGTGAATCGTTGATCCGTTGCTTAGAACCAGAGGTCCCAACAACGTCCCAACACTCTACCATTTAAGCTAATAAAGTATGAAATAACATCATATGTATTGACATTTATAATGAACCTTCGCATACAAAATTATGAACCAATGGAATAATTCTTATGAACCATAAGTCATGACACTAACTACTATGAATTATAATATCCGCAAGACCACTTATAATGAACCAGACCATATAAACTTATGAACCAACAAATCATATATTATGAACTGTATCATAAGAACACTTTGTAAAAACAAATAATCATGAACCTAAACGTGCATGCCAAGTATCGATGTCCTCATGAAAGATTGTAAAAGACTTCTTGACTTTTGTTGTATGCAATGCCATAGCGGTGGAAATTTAGAAAACTGATGCAAGCATATGGTAGTTTAGTGGTCTTAGTTGAGAATTGAGCGAAAACACCATACCTTAAATAGACCTGGGACCGGAACCGAAACCGAAACCGAAACCGGGCATGGGCCGGTTCTGCGGTTTCGGTCCCGGTTCCGGTTCCAGCCGGTTCCAAAGCCATTGGAACCGGAAATATTTAAAAAAGTCTATTTTTTTCACCTCTGAATGAAAACTGCGATCGCGGTCCAATGGGCCGGAATCGCAGTTTTCATTCTGTGGTCGTGGTTAGCCAAACCGCGACCGCGTTTACGCTATTTTTATTTTTTTCTATTGGTGGAACATGAGGTTCCATGCGGTTTGGAACCGCTGATTCTTGGTTCCGAAACCACCGTTTCTCCGGTTCCAAGGGTGGAGGAATCGGAACCGGAATTGGAACTATAGTGGAAACCGAAACCGTGGTTTCGTTTCCGGTTGGTTTCCCGCCGGTTCAGTTGAATTGAAACCCAGGTCTAACCTTAAACACTTGAGGAGAGAGATAAACACATTTACCTAGTGATGTTTAGAATGAATGCATTGTCTTGGTCTCTCTTATATCCTAAAGCATGTGCAATGATTTCTATTGGTGAGCTACAAGTCTATTGGTTGTTGCTTGTCAAAAATTTGAGGTCGAAACTCGAATTGCATTGTCTAGTAGGGTGTTGAGTTTCATTTCTTGCTTGAGGACAAACAAGGTTCAAGTTTGGGGAACTTTGATAACTTGCATTTAGAACATGTTTAGGGTTTATTTTAGATCATATTAAGTTATGTTTTTAGCTTGCACCTCATCTTTCTAGGTTGCATTTCTCAGAATTTCAGGTCAAAAGGAGAAGGAAATCGAGCTATTCAAGGAAGTTGGGATGTCAAGGATCTAGAAGAAGAGTCAAGACAAAAGGTTCGACGTCAAACAAGTCGAGATTTTTGCCTAAGAAAGAAGCCGAGTCAAAGAGCAAGTCAATTAAGAGTTACCCTACCAGAACCACTCATGGTATTACCCAGGGTAACAACCAAGGTAATGTCAACTGAGAGTTACCCGACCGGATAGTTGGTAGCGTAGTCTCCCGTGTTGGATTTGGACGAAATCCTCTTGATTTATTTGTTTCCAAAAATACTTTTAGGCTAGTAATGGAACTTGTTAAAGTTTGAGATTAAAAGGTGATAACTTAATTTGATAAATAGTAAGACAGGGAGTTTAGACTAAAAGTTCCTTTTTTTTTGTTGGAACCCTAGGATTTGAACCTGAGTTTTCTTTATTGCAAAAGTATTTTGAATTCTCTTGTGGAATAACATTTGTCATAGAAACCTTAAGATTGGGTTGAGTTAGCAAGTCGTGAAAGTGGATGTTGATTCAATTTAATCTAAAATTCTAAGTGCTTAAAGGTCTAAATTTTAATTTGTAAGTCACAAAAGTGGATGTTTAATTGAGTCTAGATACGTTTTTTGACATTCGAAAGAATTTAGTGGATACATTAGACAATTGCCTTCAAACAAAGTCAAAATCAAGATTGTGCAATCATCCTTTAAGTCTACCGAAGCATTGTTGTGGGGATCCTTGATCTTAGAAGCTTTTCTTCCATTGATTTCTCTCAAATTTACTTGTTTTCTTGCTCATAATTAGTTCATAGGTTAAATCACAGCTCAATATTTTCTTATTTTACGACTTAGTCTTTTGATTTGACTACAATTGATACTACTTAGTCTTAGAGCTCAACACTTAATTTGTATTACAACTGATCCCATAAGCAACAACTACTTGATAATGCTTCTCATCTAAATAGCCACTCTAAGAAAAAAAATCTAAACACTAAAATATAAGCAACATAGCCAATAATAGTGAGTAAATAAGGTGTTTAAAAAATACAAAGACATCATGAACCTTTTTCTAAACACCACATGTCAATATACAAAGATAACATTGCGTATGTGGTTAAAAGTTTGTTCTAATAAGAAATAACATGAACTTGAAATCCAACATCATAAACCTTTTCACGTGGGGGATAAATTTCGCTCTTGCCCTACCAATGCTCTTTGATATGTCATGGTCTTCAATAGTTTTGCTAGTAATCTCTCTTTGTGATTCATCTTCTTCAGCTAGCCTTGTAAAACAAGAAACTTAAGCAACAACCAACCAAGTTCAAACAATGAACCACAACCCTAGAAATTTAAGTAACTCAATTTTAAAGGCAAGTGCTTATGTCTTTTGAAAACGAAGAACAAGTAATTGTCTTTTTATATAATGATATGAGTAACTATGATATTTAATCACCCATTCAAGAAGAATCAACACAAAGCCTTTGTTCCAAACATGTCTTCATGCGACATTATACCATTGGACTTCTAGAATAAATCTTTGGAATTTCCATTGCAACTTTCTTAGGGCTAGCTTTTGGGACTACAGTTTTGAAGTTCATGTGAAAATTTGGTTATTTTGAATGAGGGAAAATAGGTATATGTTAGTGTGTTTTAATTCCTGACAACATATCCTTTAATCTTTATATCATTCTCAGACAGATAAATGGAGTGCTTTAGCTGGCTAAGGGTTTGTCTAACATGATGTTTCAAAATGACATTTCCAATTATAATGTGGTTTTATGGTAAAAAAAATAGCTTTTAGAACTTATGAATTTGTGTTGTGTTCTAAGACTTTTGGTTAAAAATAATATAATTTGTAAATTTTACTTGTAATATAACTAAAAAATGTTATTATAATGTGAACTACCAAACAAGCCCCAAGTATCCAAGATGACTACTTCACAAGAACCGGCGGGAACTTACCTTGATACATCATCAACTACTTCAATTGATGGTTTTGAAGTGTGTCTCGGATCAACCATGGCAGGTAAGATCTAGAGTCTATTTAAGATCTTTGAACAATTTTATTGCTTTTATGTGAATAATCGTGAGAGTCGATGCTTGCAAGTCATAAGGACCGTAAACTCTATGAATATTTTGGAGAGCTGATGCTTGCAAGTGTATAATAGATGGAATCAGTTGATGGAATAACCCTATAAAATAGTCCACAGGAAGTTTCAATATGTTGAGTCTCTATTAATAAGAAGTTATCTTAATCTAGAGATGTTTTTAGACCCTTGCAACCTTCGCCTTCTTCAACTCTTTATAGACATTGAGAAATGTCGTAACTTGAATTTATTAAATGTGGGAGAGACTTCTTAATCTTTGAGGTATTCACCATTGATTGGTGGGATGAGAGGTGTGTGGCGTGTTGAGTTGCCATTGGTGGAAGGTGCGGTTATATTTGAGGTATCAAGATCATCTGATGTGGGATGGGCGAGTAGACTTGTGGGGTGTCCTTTGTTGATTAATGGACAAGGAATTGGATGTGATTCGTATTATAAGTTGGTGAGTTGTGCATGCGACGTCATTAGTTGTCATCACTAGTTAGAATCTTTATGGACTACGACTTCCTCTAGCATTCACTCAACGTGCTTACTAGGAAAGGTAGTTGGCGACTTTGTAGGATGTGCGTGTTGTTTATACCTAGGCATCACGGGAGTTTCACTTGCTCTTAGACCCTTATGTTCTTAGTTGATATGTGTGTTGTTCGTACATATATTGGTTAAAATCGTCTTGCCTAGTTGAGAGTGTTGTTGGGAGAAGAGATTGGTATTCATGCATTTTTGTAGGTTTCTTGGTTTTACGTGTGTCATCCTGATCTTGCAGTGCTAGTTTCGAGCTTGCTTGTAGTAAATTCCCTTGATCTCTTCTCTTGCTTGGATCATTCTCCCTTTTATCATCTAGCACCCATGTTATTCATGCTCCATTAACTACAATCTCCATTACTCTTCTTCCATTCTTGTGCAAAGCATATTGTTAGGAGTTTTATATCCATCTATTGAACATCAACAAAAAAAACTAAAGTACATGTCAACGATTATCATTAAAAGCGCGCATATTAATCGATCTAATAGGTTTTGATGAAAATAATGTTATTGATGTTATTGATGTCATCAGATCCAAAAAAAAATAAAAGTGTTTTTCTATTTAAATCATTAACATGTCCATCCACACTATCATCAAATATATTTATGAATAGTTGTCATCAACAATGTTATCAAACATGACGTATTTGTCATCAATTGTCATCAACTGTGATCAAACTTTCTATCTATATCATGAAATCTCACCCAAAAAATTAATAAATTCAATTTCGATTAAATTGTCAGCAACAATGTCATCAAATATGTGATCTATGCTATTCAATGTCATCTAATTTTTAAACTTTGTGTGTGCATTATTCAAACTTGTTATCTATGTTATTGTACATGGCACAAACCTATCATCACATCCAAAAAATAAATAAAAATATATTATGTTTAATGTGTCATCAAACATGTAAATCTATGCTATTCAGGTGGCACAAACATACGAGACAAGTTGATCCGGATTACATTGATAGCATGCATTTAGACATAGTTTAGGACATGTTTACTTTCATGTTTTGAGTCTTTTCAGCTTATTTTTGAGTTAGTTTTATGTTTGTTTCGTTTGTTTTCTTCGTTCGGTATCTACTCTTCTGTTGTGTGGATTTCAGGCTATTCTGGATGGAGATTCAAGAATTTCAAGGATCAAAGCTAAGAGGAGTGTTTCATGGAGCCTAAGTCATGAAGGACGGAGCTTACAAGTGGTTGCTCGGGTGCCAAGACGGAGCAACGAAAAATGAAGAAAAGTCAGCCCAGCCGAGTACGTGACCAAGTACGTGACCGAGTATGTGGCCGGGTTCTCAACTACCCGACCAAGTACGTGACCGGGTTTAAGACCGGGTACTTCAAATAATGTCGTTGGGGCTACAGAAACTTACCCGACCGGGTACGTGGTCGGGTAGTAGGCCGGGTAGTTCCCCGTGTCGGGATTTGGGCCGAGTTTGCACTTTGTTTTGTCTCTTAAAACACTATAACCCTAGTTTTATGATATTATTATGTATTATTGTCTCTAGCCTCTCTAGAGAGAATCCTAGTTGGAGATTAGTTGGAGATTTCTATAGACTTGTTGGATTGGAGTTTTGCATCAATTTGAAGACAATTTGGTATGTTGTTTATTAAATTTGATTTGCTTTCCTCCCTTCTCATGTCTAGCTAATTCTCTTATTCTGAGGTTGGGTTAACCCAATGATGATGTAGGTAGATCTGAATTGTGATGTTTGGTTGAACGGAAACTTGATTGAAGGTTGATTTAATCCTAGGTTGCTTTATGCCCTATTTGCTTTGCATATAGGATTCTTGTTATAATTTGAGACCGACAGGAGATAATCGTAACATGATATTGATTTAATAAGTACCAAAAATTGGTTCTGAATGAGATCCCTAGGTATTAAACTAGAGAATTATTTATGCGACAACAACTTAATTTCTCTTGTGTGAATTTCAACTATCGTAGTAGTTCTAGGGTTGGATAATTCTAGTGGAACGCGACAGCGAATGCTAGGTTGTTTGTCTCTAGTCTCCAAAGAGCTTAAAGGGTCTAAAACTAATTAACCTTACGCGACATCGATTGTTAGTTGAGTCTAGGCACATTCACTTATTTTCTGAAAAGAGATTTGTGTTGGTTTTAGATAGTGAGTTCCTTCAAACGACATTCAAGTTGAAATCCAAATAGACATCACTTAAAGATTTACTGAAACATTATTGTGGGAATCCTAACCTTGGAAGCTTTTCTCCACTGATATTCCTTGTTATTCTTGATTACTCATTAGCATTTACATTCAATCATAAACTCTTTTCTTACTTATTTGGCTTGATCTACTAGTTCGAATATCAATTGGTACTACAAAGTTCCCTGTGTTCGACACCTTGATTACTACAACCGAACCGTATACTTGCGGTGTAGGAAAATAGCCTATCATACATCTCACAAAAAATCTCAATCCAAATCGAAATATCAAATGTCATCAAGTTGGTTGCAATGAAGATGTTAACTTGTTACAATTTTTTTTGATTTTATTTACTAACGCTCAATTAGTACTCTAGTTTTTACCAATTACTTAGATCGTTCATTACTTTGGCCTTGGTACACTTCTTATTTTTAAGTACTTTCTAGCAATTAGCATACTTTTTTTGTCTTGAGATTTGTGAAAATCAATTACATTTTACAAATTCCAAGATAGTTTAAGTATGCTTTCTTGAAAAAAGTACTTTTCAAAAATGAAGTGTAGCAAGGCCTTTATCTATAAAGTCGTTATGAAATTATCATATTTTTATTTTTAAATTAAAGGGCTGAAATATGATTTTCGAAGAGGGCATTCAAAAAGATTGAAACGACCTTGAGTTACTGGTTCAATCTTATGTTTCTTTAATGGAAAAATTACTCAAAATAATACCAACTTTTACCTATTTATCCAAAATAATATGAACTTTTAAATTGACTAAAAATAATATCAACTTTCATCATATTAACTAAAAATAATACTAACTTTTATTGTATTAACTAAAAATAGTATAACGGTGTTTTTTGTGAAAATTTTGGCAAAATATGTGATGTGGCCATTGAAATATGTTGGTTGGTAATTAATAATACCAAGTTTTGTTGATGCCACAAGGTGAAATGATAGTTTATATAATGCAAATCGATACTATTATATGCGAAATGGTAATTTATATGATGATTGTGAGTAATAATCACATCAAAATCTTAGTCATCGATATTTTTTAATGTTATAGTCAACAAATTTTGATAAACAAATCATATTTTTTTCCGAAATCTCCATCGAAAATGTCTTTGTACTATTTTTGATTAATACAATGAAAGTTGATGTTATTTTTTATCAATTTAAAAGTTCGTATTATTTTATAGGTAAAAGTTGGTATTATTTTGAGTAATTTTTCCTTCTTTAATTGTTTGTTTGAGCAAGAGAAGGTTAACTTTACAGATCGTTAAGGGAACACCATCGAGTAATTTGGATTAATGAAATTCGGAACCTAATGTTCGGTGTATGATTCAGACGTTTCAAATTTTGTTCATCACGAAAGGTATATATTTGTTTTAGGGTAGCATTATAAAAATTGGAAACAGTGAGCCGGTACAATTGCGGAAACCAATTGAAAAAATAACTGTAGTTCATTCAAATTCGTGAACAACAACTTGGAAACGAAACAAACTTTAAAAAACACGGCAGAATTAACAAGCAAAGCAATTACAAGATAGAATTTAAAGAAAATACATTTAGTAAATCAGAGCTTAAAACTTTGATTTGATAATCAATTTCACCGGTGGCATACGCAACTTAGGATTCTCGACTTAATCAAGTTGGTTAAAGAAGTATTCCTTGAACTTGTCGACATGTGCAGCCTGCAAGCACATCACAACAATGACGGAGCCTTCCTCTTTTCCGGCAAGAAGGCTAGCCACCCCCTCCAACGCCTGCGGGGAGCTGGCCATGTGTGCCTCGCTCCCCCACCCGAAATCCAACTTGTTGAACGACAAATTCATCCAGCTTATCATCATCACGTCCGGGTTCAAGAACTGGCCTTCGGGGGTCATGAGGCCCCGCCACACCCCCAAGTCTTCTAATGACTTTTGGTGGTCCACGTATTTCCACACAAACTCGTCCGTCACCTTGTCGATGGTTTGCCTTATCCTGCCGCACGCATACCCAAGTGGATTCGACACGAGCTCCTCAGACTTGCTTGTGGCGGTTAGCATGACCACCGCGTTGCCTGTGAATGCCAGTGGGAGAGGTGGGTTTATGCGCTTGCGAATGTCCACGGCTATGCCTAGTGCGTTTGGTTTCTCGCCGCCTTGGCCTCTAGCCATGGTTGCACATCTGTTGGAATGTCATATTAGCGTTTTTCATGGTCAAAATGGAGATATCTTAATGTAATAATCCACTTTGTCCATGGCTTATTATGCATTTGTTCCGCGTTACTAAAATTAAGTAAATACAACGCTCTATAACATGTCTTAGGGCTGTATTTACTTAACAAATTTAATGAAGATATTTCCTACAAATGAAGGGTGTTCAATGCATAGACTCCATATTTCTTTCTTTCTTGCCAATTCGTTCTCGTAACAAAAAGACGGTATTCATGGGCTCGCCCTCAATTTTTTATGGGCCCAATTACTAATGGTTATATGGCCCATTGCCCAAATCTGTGACTAATCTGCTTCACCAGCTACGCTCTCCAGAGGCCTCAATTCAACCATATTATAAAATACGGGGTTTTTCTAACTTAGGGCATAAGTTAAACATATTAGTGAAGAAAATTAATAAATTTTTTTTAAAAAATTAATTAATTTAAAATAAGTATAAAATTTTGAAAGATTACCTTTTTTACAAGTTTAACTTAAGGATATAGGTTATAAAATCGTATAAAATAATATTATCTCATCAGTTTATATTATCAGATTCATGTTATTACGTTTACAATATTGTCAAACAAACACTAATGTATGCAGGGCCGTCTCAATAATTTTAGAGGCCCTGTTCTAAAATTAATACGAGGCCCTCAACTATTATAAATAGTGGTGATACCAATATCAAAAATAATAGTGATAACAGCAGTATTAAAATAGGCAAAAAAAACTTTTCTTTATGTGTGTAAAAGAAATTAATTTCTCATCATAAAAATGAAATAAACAAAAATAGTGGGCCCCACTGATAAAAATCAGTAGACAGAAATCAGAATTGGTACATACGCCACTACGCCCCGCAGGGGATTCGAACACAGGTGTAGCCGCACAAACGTACATAGACTAACCACTATGACAAACTTGAGTTACCTTATTTTTCTTTTTTTTATAATTTTTATAGAGGCCCTAAAATATTGGGGGCCCTGTTCGAATGAACCAGTTGAACCGCATGTAAGACGGGCCTTATGTATGAATATACATACCTCCATGCATGAGCAGTCAAGACCTCAAAACGACTGTAAGGACGGGCGTCGGTAACGTGTCCAGCGATTTGCTTGAGCTTATTGATTTGGGATTTGGAGACGGGCAACTTCATAGTGACGGTTTGCGGAAAGGGAGGCATCATCATGGGAGGAGGAGGTCCGTCGACTCCGGGTTCAGATGGTGGAGGCATCATCATTGGTGGTGGAGGAGGAGGAGGGAGAGCTGCCTCTTGTTGCAGGCCGAAGTCCGGGACGGACCTCGGTGCCTCTCCGGCTCTCAAAAGTTTACGGTCGTGAAGGGGTGCTAATCCTATCGCCTCACATCGCGCAAGCCTGCACATGCATTATACATATTAATTATCACTTTTTTTTAAGGAAGGACGTTGAGTATAATAATCGAACCCTAAACTACTGAATACTACTATTTTTGAGTCTTAACCGCTTATATGTTATAAATATTTAGGTATTTGTCTATAAGGTCAACCATTTTCAATAAAAATTCTTTTTTTTTTGATCGTTATCAATAAAATTCTTAAAAAGTCAATTGTCAACGAGTACCTGCATATGAGTTGGTAAGTACTTTTTTATGGCTCTGTGAGTAACAACTAACAAGTATCATCACGACGGGTTTAAAATAGTTCAAGCCATTACCTATTGTATCTATATATAATTCTTTATTTCTTTTACTATACAAAATAATACCTAACGTGGTTGGTCGTTCTGATTAGTTAGATTTGATTTGTTTGTTTTTTCACTATGTCATTTGTAGGCAAAAATATATATTGTGTTTTATTTGAACATTTATTGGTCAACAAGGTACTCGTTATTAATATATAATAAGAGACATGCATATATCAATTGCATTAACTTCACAATTAAAATCGAGTATTTAAATGTTGTAAATCTCGGTCATCCACCATTGCACCGCACCACCGTATGAAAGGATAATCTTAGAAATTAAACCTTAAAAAAATAAAAAATAAATCTAAGCCATTAATTTACATGAGCATATAGAGTTAAACTAAAATTATACCTATTTCTTATCATATTAATATTTTTTAGTAACGAGAAATCCACTTTTAATGATAAAGTTTCGGATCTATAAATTAGCCGGACTAAGTAAATCAGCTTATACTAACTGCCGGGTCACAAAGTAAACGGCTCTATCATATTAATTTTCAAACTCTTTAATTTACAATCCGCCCTTTATCACTACACAATGTGCCCAAAAGCCTATCATATTAATTTCAATTCCAAAGTACTAACAATTTATACATATACTAGCAAAATAATAGTACTACCAAAATGAAAAAAGAGACACGAAAAATCACGATACATAAGATGGACCCTAATGGAATTCGAATGTCATATAAATTAAACTCGATCAAATCAATAATTACCTGGTCCATTCTGTGTAGAAGTGCCCGGCGCCAAGCCCATCAACAACAGCATGCGACATAGAAATCCCGACGCCGACACCCCCGCACCGGAAATGCGTGATCTGCACGGTCAGCAGCGGCAGCTCACCCAGCGGCTTCCGGTAATCCACCATCGGAACGAGATGCCGGAACCTCCCCTTCTCCTCGGCCTCGGCCAAGTCCCCCAGCTCCGCCACCTCAACACCCGTCTGGGCCTCCACCACGGGGACCCCCCACGTGGCCTCGTCCAACACCAGCTCCATCCTCCCTCCCTCGGTTGGCCTCAGACGCCCCGCGAACGGGTAGAAGGGGACCAGCACGCGCCCCAACGACTCCTTTAGGGTTTTCGTTATGGACGCCGCGTCCCAGTCCTTGCTCGGCTTGTACAGGTAGAGGGACGGTACGAAGCCTTTCCCTAGCGCCATGTCGAATTCGCTCATCTTCATCGTTCCCATCCATGTCGATTCGGATGGCTTTACCATCTCGCTCCCCTTGATTTGTACTTCCGCCATTGTTATATGTCTGCTCTGAAAATAATGTATGTGTGTTATATGATCACTCTGGAAACCGGTTCTCCATATATATATGTGTTAAATTTTGGTGGAAAAATACAACGTGGGTACACGTCGCATGAATAGATCGAGTTTATGTGGGATAACATTCTTTTACACGTCCCCTCAAGTATCTGACCTCGCAGTATAGCGGTTGTACGTAATCAATAGACCAGGAGTTCGATTGGTCTAATGCAACGTGGGGTACACACATCCATTCATGCGTATATGCACGTTAGGCCCAACACATAAATTAGTGGGTTCCATCCTAAAATCAAATGATAATAGTAGGAGTACTCTAAGGGTATATATATTAGACAACTTATATCAAAATTTTCGCGATGTGGGATAACATACGTTTCAATTCTTGGTTTATGATTGAAGATATGGCATGGAGAAATGAAGATCGAGTAGAAGCAAGCAAAAGCAAATTAGTATAGTATATGATGCCCAGGAGTGCAAGTGAAGTAGAGAAGTCTTACCGGAGAAACAATAGGTTTATCGGGATCGATATATCAATCGACTTACAACAAGCTCCCGTCTTAATTAATCAGATGTGGTTGTTGCTCACCTTTACGTCTAGCTATGAAATGCATTTATTTATAGGTACAAAGTTTAGATTAATTATTGATTATATAAGTACGTAATTATATGCTAATTATTTATTTCTATAAGAAAATATATTAGCTATCGCTATTATATGTGTCACCCAGCAACACAACAATCTCTTGCATATTCACCCATGTTGTCATATTTAATGAACTTTTTTTTATTCTCCATTAAACCCATTTTGTTTACTCAATAATAGTCTAATCTAACGGTTCACCTATACTCGTATTTTTTTTATCCTATAACAAAAATAAGCAACACCCTAATTAAATTAAAACTTGATAATTATACGCGCATACTATTATTAAACTCAAGATAAAACTGTTGTGATTAACCAAAATAGATTTCTTAAGACTTATTGCTTTAAACCTTACAACCTAAAGCAAACCCAATTAAGTGTTCCCAATTGAGTTCGAGAATTCTAGTTGTTGCCCACCTTGTCACGTTCATCGCATTGTCATACTTTGATTTGTTAAATTCATAGATTAAACATCTTAACATCACCACCAACTACTTTCCTAATAAAATAAGTTAAATATTTGATTAACCGTGTTAAAAAATCAAAGTGTACGTAGAAACATGTTCGGCCCAATGATATATATTACATGTTCGGCTTTCATACAACTTAATACATCAAACCTAATGATTGATAATTAGTCAACCAAAATGTAAAAAATAATTAATCAAACTCAAAATCTTAAACTTTTTCTCAATCTTATTACCCACTACCTTTTTGAACCAATAGATGAATAATTTTAGTCAATAAAAACACATTCCAATAAATATTTTCATAACTCACTCCTAATAAATTGCCTAGAAAACTCAAAACGACACATAAAATGGATCAAAAGTAAAGTGTTAAAACGACACTTATTTTGGATCGGAGGGAGTATAAAAATACAGAGTTTGCCAATATACTTATCCAATTAGACTCGCTCAATAATTAAGGTTGAGATCCCACGCGAAAATATGATTACATGAATAATAAGAATGAATTTTGGGCTTTGGATGAAAAAAAAATAAAGGGTACAAATTATTTAATTAGAAAGAAAAAAAACAGCATGATTAAATTTTTAGGGAATTATTTGTATATTTTTCGATATAGAAAAGCGGTTTTTTTATTCAATTATACAACAATTTCGAACTTTATTTGAAAAGTAATTTTTAATTAACTTTTATTATGTGCATATAATGGCTACGTGCATAAAGTTTTGCATTTATGTGCACATAGATTGGCCGACATCTGCTCCAATTTTCTTATTTTGGAAAATGTGCATGAACGTGTGAAAGTCCGTGGGTCCGACAGGTAGATAAACTGGGGACGTGTCGGTATAGGCGCATATGTGCGGATAGGCCTAGCACACAAGCCCATGGGGTTCCATCCTAAAACCAATTGGCAATAGGAGGAGTAACCCAAGGGTATATATGCTAGGACGCCCCCTCAAGTGCAACTGGTAACACTTGGACAAGTATGGATAGATAACGGGCGGGTAGCAACTCACTAAGCGACAAGACAGAAGATTAAATAACGGGCGGGTAGCAACTCGCTAAGCCCAACCTAAGGTAGATAAAGGGACCCAGGACCGAACCGCTCTGATACCATGTGAAAGTTCGTGGGCCCGACAGGTAGATAAACTGGGGACGTGTTGGTATAGGCGCACATGTGCGGATAGGCCTAGCACACAAGCTCATGGGGTTCCATTCTAAAATCAATTAACAATAGGAGAAGTAACCCAAGGATATATATGCTAGGCTTGATATGTTTGAATTTCAGATGTGGGATAGATAGGTTATTATTTTCAACAGAACGTCTACTTAGATACGCATAGTAGATGTTCTCGATGTGCATTGAACTTTGCCTGCATGTATATCAATCATAGTCTGGATCTTCTACATCGATCCTACGATGCAATCTAAATCTGATATACATTTCACTACAAGTTAATTTCTGCATATTTAAGTATGAATTGATTCACATTCGAGACAAAATAGATATGTTACACCATTAACATATACAAAAAACAAAAAAGATCGATCTATACAGCACAAATATGTTTTTAACAAAAATTAGGAATGTTACTCCCGTGATATGACTGAAAATTTTAATTTAATATTAATCTTAAAAATTATAAAGTTAGTAAAAATATATATATTTATTTTAAAATAAATTATTATATAATATAAAGTGTCAAAAATTATAAACTAAATGATATTTAAAGTAAAATGTACACTTGAATTTTACAGTAATATGAATTTTTTAAAATTGTATGAACAACATCCCAATAAATATTAATAAAGAGGCAAATTTATATTTCTTAACAAATTATATGAACGTATTAAATTGAGAATCCAAATAAAAAATAAATATTGATGGAGCAATTGTAGTAGAAAATTGTGAAGATAATATATTAAATTAAAAAAATTATTGAAAAATGATAAAGGAGAATCAAACTACTAAAAATAATGTAAAATGCCATCAAGGAGAATCAAACTCACAATCACAAAATATTGACCCTTTGAACATTTTTTAGCCTCATTATCATCTATGATCTAACAAATTCAACAATCAAATACAAAGATCTAACAAAAGAAGACAACATTTTGAAGATAACCAAACTCTCAACTTCATTGCCGGATGCAACAAAAAATACATAGCTAGTTAATAAGAACTTTCCCCTTTCCCATGCGATTACTCCTCTTTCCCCTTCCCTGAGGGTTCCGCCTCCCTTCCCAATCGGCAGCTGCCATGGCCAAAGGTTGCTGTGGAAAAAAGAAAAAGTTTATCTCGCTCGGCCCTTCCACCTCCTCTCCCACTCAGACCACACCTTCTACTACAAACTCCTCCATCCCTGAAGACCTAATCCGAAGCGTTAACCAACGCATCCTCAAAAATTACCCCACCTCTTCCAACCCTCCGCCCATTCCTTCATCTATCGGATATGAGCTTGTAAACATGGAGCTTTCCCCCCCTCTCCCGGCAGCCAAATCTCCACCTCCCCTTGAGATTCTTGCGCCTAATCCCCTTGAGATTCCAACGCCTAATCCCCTTCCTCTCCTCTGTCGCTGCCGCCGGCTCAGGCCAACACTGCCACAGTGGAAGAGACCCTCCGGCTACGCCGGCGTCGCCCAATACCCTCTCTCCCCCCTCTCCTCCCACTCCTCTTCCCCCCACGACTGCTACTCTAGAAAACCCTAAAAACCCTCTTTCTTACTTTCAAGCAATAGGAATCCATAAGAAACTCAACCCCAATTTGAAATTGAAATTTGTTGAAGGAATCAAAGACGGGATTATTGATGTCGACCCAGATGACATTGTTGATAATGTCGAACGCTGGCAGCTTAGCCTTGTTGGCGTTGCCATGGGAGGAAAAGTTCCTTACAAAGCAATGGAGCGCTTCATCACCAACAAATGAACGAGAATCGTAGCCCCCAGAATGTATCTGAATGACAACGATCTTTACATCTTTAGATTTTCCAAAGAGGAAGAGCTAGCCGCGGTGTTAGAAGCCGGTCCTTGGATGATTGGAGGAGTGCGGCCTCTCATACTCAAGCGATGGCATCCGGGGATTGCCATGGATCTCTCATGCCTCGACTCCATTCCCATCTGGGTAACTCTACCAAACCTGGACCTTAGCTATTGGTCTGATAAGATGCTCAGCATGGTCGACTCAGCCATTGGTACTCCCATTCAGATAGACACGCCCATGGCTTTCCAAGATCGAGTTTCTTTCGCACGAATCCTAGTGGAAGTCTTAGCTAGCCAGAAACTACGCCGAGAAATCTACTTTCGAGACAAAGATGGTACACTAACCTGTCAACCGCTCCACTATGATTGGCTACCCAAACATTGCACCAGCTGCAAAGCCTTGGCCAAGCTGAGGCCAACTGCACCAAAAACAAAGCCAACCACGAGGCACCTCCAGGGAAGAAAACCTCTAATCCTACAGCCAGGCCATCTCTTCCCTCAAACCCAAATTCACCAGCCCAAGCCGGCCCCAATCTAACTCCTCCGGCGCTTGTCGCCGCCTCTCTAACTCCCGTCTCTACCCCTACAACTTCTTTCACCACCCAAAACGAAACCCCACCTACCCCTACCCTTATCCCACCCACAGGGGATCCCGAAACCGACCTCTCTCAACCAGCCTCTCAGCCATCAACTCCAGCACTTGCTGCCACCTCTCTCTCTACTCCCATGTTGCCTCTTCCTCCCCTCTCAGCTCGCCTCAAGCAAATCACCCCAGCTTTTGTTCACTCCTCTTGGCGTTATCGCTCCTCCTCTCCCCTAGTGTTCCGTTTGGGTCGCCCCCTTCTCTCAACCCCAAGCTCTGATCTCACACCCAGTAGAACTAGGACCTTTACCCCACCACACTCCCCCTCTAAATGATTTGCTCCTCCTTTGAATTTTGGAACACTCGAGGGCTTAACCACCCCTCCAAACATGAAGACATCAAATTCCTCATTAAGGACCATAATCTCGACCTAGTAGCCCTCTTCGAAACCCGAACAAAAGCAAAGAAAATTGACTCCGCTGCAATCATGGAAAAATGGAGATATTGCTCCAACTCCCTCTACAATTCTTACACCCGTATTCTCGTTCTCTGGAACCCCACCAATCTCGACTTCAATGTCTCCTACATGTCTCCCCAATTAATTTATGGCAACAACAGAGATTCCAAACATGTGTTGAATTCCATGCTACCTTCCTTTATTCTTTCAATGACCTTGATTTTTGCCTCCCTCTTTGGAATGACCTCCATCTCCTCAGCCAACTCATAAATGCTCCCTGGGTGGTTGTTGGAGACTTCAATGCTATTCTTGAATTGAACGACAAAGTCTCCAACCGTGGTAATCATGGGAGCCACAACACTGAGTTAAGAGATATGATGAATAACACCAACCTTGTTGACATGAAGTATGTTGGTCCATGTTACACTTGAAACAATAAACAGGTTGGGGTTGACCGTACCTGGTGTAAACTTGATCGGACATTCATTAACAACCATTGGGAGACTCTATGGCCCACAACCACCACCTTCTTTGGCCCCCTCCCTCTCTGATCACTCCCCAGCTGTCGTTCACTTCGGCACCAACCCACCCAAAAAAACCCACCCCTTCCGATTCAGCAATGCATGGATCTCACACCCTAACTTCCTTAGCCTTGTTGCTAACACTTGGAGCTCCAACATTAGGGGTTTCCCACTCTTTCAAATCACTCAAAAACTCAAACTTCTCAAGCCCAAGCTCAGAACTCTTCACTCCCAATCCCTGGAAAACCAACTCATCTCCCTTGCCAAACTGAGGGGTAAACTGGCCGACCTCCAAGATAACCTCACCCTCTCTCCGCTCAATCTTGAGCTCATGCTACGTGAGAAAGCCTGCATTCAAGATATCGTCCAATCTCACGCTACCCTAGCCTGCTCCCTTCGCCAATTATCCAAAATTTCATGGGCAAAAGATGGTGACCATTGCACTAAACTTTTTTACAACCACATAAGAGGAAGACGAGCTGACAACACCATCAGCTCCATCCTAGATTCAGATGGCCAAATCCTGGATACCATCCCCGCCATTTCCGATGCCTTCATAAAACACTACACCGCTCTCTTGGGCACCCCTACTCCCACCTCCCCTCCTGACCACTCCTTCCTTAGCCATGGCCCCCTCCTCACCATCACCCAATGCTCCTCTCTCATCAGACCTGTCACACCAAATGAAATAAAACAAGATGTCTTCTCTATCAACCCCAACAAATCCCTTGGTCCCGATGGGTTCAACTCCAAATTCTTCCAAAGTGTCTGGCGAGTTATCGGGCGTGATATCACCCTTTCTGTCCTCGGTTTCTTCCACAACGGGCGCCTCCTCATGGAGGTTAACCACACATTAATCTCCCTCATTCCCAAAAAAATCAACCCCATAACCATCTCTGACTTCCGTCCAATCTCTTGCTGCTCTACCCTCTACAAAATCCACACCAAAATCATTGCCGAGCGAGTTAAAACAATTCTTCCTAGCATTATAAGTGACTCTTAAGGGGCCTTCGTCAAAGGAAGATCAATCCGTCATAAGATCCACCTCTGCCAAGAGCTCATAGCTAAATACGGTACTAGGAACATTTCCCCTAGATGTGCTATTAAAGTCGACTTTCAAAAAGCCTTTGACACCATCAACTTGAGCTTTGTTGAAGACATCCTCATCTTCTTCCAATTGCCACAAGATATGATTAACTGGATCATGAACTGCATCTCTTCTCCTAGCTATTCCATCAACATCAATGGAGAACTCAAGGGTTTTTTCAAAGGGCAAAAGGGTCTACGACAAGGTGATCATCTCTCTCCCTATCTCTTTACTCTTGCCATTGAATACCTCATTCGAATGTTGAGCAATCTGAGCACCAACCGCAAATTCAAATACCACCCAAAGTGCAAAATAACCTAATCACCCACCTTAGCTTTGCTGATGATTTAATCATCTTTTGTAAGGGAACCACCGACCCCATCCAAGCCATTAAATCCGTCCTAGATAAATTTGCCTCCTACTCTGGCCTCCACCCAAACCTTTCCAAGTCACAAATTTTCTTTGGTGGTATCCCTGCAGCAGCTCAAAATGACATCCAAAACACCCGTAACTTCGCAAAAGGCACCCTTCCTATTCGTTACCTTGGCATCCCACTCAGCTCTAAAAAGCTCTACGCCCGAGACTATGACTCAATCATCAACAAAATGACGGCCAAAATCTCGAGTTGGGATGCTAAAGGCCTCTCCTATGCCGGGAGAGCTGAGCTTATACAGTCGGTTCTTTTTGGTATTCAAATTTTTTGGTGTCATATCTTTCTCTTCCCCAAATCCGTCCTCTCCTGCATCAAGCGCATGATTCGATCCTATCTCTGGTCTGGAACCTCCGACTCAAACCGCGCCCTTGTTGCGGGGAAAAACACATGCAAAGCTAAGAGAGAGGGCGGCCTTGGATTCAAGGAACTACTTGCCTGGAACAGGGCTTGCATGGCCCGCTCTCTCTACGAAATCCATTGCCAAGCTAATAATATTTGGTGCCGCTGGGCAATCTCAAACCTCATCCGCTCCTCCACGATCTAGCCCATCCAAACCAAGCCCGCCAGTGGCTACACTTGGCGATCCCTTCTCCAAATTAGGAATCTCCTAATCAACAAAGCTGCAAGTTCCCATCTCCCCTCAATTCTCTATAATGCAGCTGGGAACTTCTCTACGCACAACACCTATAACCTACTAAGAGAACTCTCCCCCCACCTCAGTTGGAGTCGTCTCATTTGGAACGGTTACTCCAACTCCAAATGCTCCTTTAATTATCTCTTGGCTGGCCCTCCACAACCGCCTCCCTACCCGTGAATCTCTAAGCCACTGGTGCCAGATCCTTGACATTTCTTGCATCGTCTGCCACAACCAAGTAAAGAACACCACCCACTTTTTCCATGTGTGCGCCCCTTTGCTGGATTGGTTACCAAGATTGTGTGCTCTAGGACCCACCACCATAGACCTTTTGGATCTCTTGGCGACTGGCTCCAGTGGCTAACCACCACCTTTCGGAAGAAATCAACCCACTCGCGCATTGCGCGCTGCTGCTACACTCACCTCTGTCATCTATCACTTATGGATAACTCGCAATGAAACCATCTTTCAAGGCTTGACGTTGAGGGCTGCGCTAGCAATTTCATTCAACATGTCAAGCTGACATTCATGGCAAAATGGGATAAGACTAACCAAGAGCACCTAAGTTGGATTAATAGGGTTACTGATCGATCTCGGCTAGTGATCATTTTGTCAGTGTTGTAATGTCTCGCTTTGTACATTCTAGTGCTCCACTTTTTGGCCCTATTGGTGCTTCTCTGTTGGCACCATTTTTGTAAAGCTACTACTAATTTATCAATACTATTTAACCTTCTTCAAAAAAAACACATAATCCCATTACAATATTGCTGAAATAATTGTTGAAGTGGAAATTGGAAGATAACTAACTCTCAACTTCCATCCAATCTGTGAGCCAAATTAATTAATTAACATTACAAGAATCATGATAATATTTATATATGTGTGCACATAGAATTTTGTGAGCATTCAGAATTGGAATATTATTGATACTAGTTTTATCCGTCGTACTATGTACGATTACGATTCGATATGTAGGGATATTATAAATAGGATATTAATAAATAAATAAAAATATAATGTAAAATTTAATATAAGTAATTTAGTGCTCGTAGAATGTATATAATTTTTTAATCAAATATTACATTCTTCATATTTTGTTACTGTTAATGTACACAAATTTAGTGTTTATCAAATATTTTAATATATCTATTAAATACTTTATTATCTACTTTTAATAAATTTAAAAATTATAAATATTTATCATTGATTTTTTTATGAAAGAAAATCACTATATATCTATAAATAAATTTGTCACAAGATATATGCTAAAATATTTATATTTATTTTAAGGTATTTTAAATATTTTATCTTTAAATAAATACTTGTCTAAGGAAGCTTCCAAAGAATACTATTATACTAAATAGATATTTGTTTGATGTTAGAGATAAATTTAAATAGTTAAAAAGAATTTAATAGAAAGAAGTTATAATATTAGAAATAAAAATTAATTTTTTTAATATAAGGTGGGCTAGAACTGTTCTAGTGGCTCGAAAAGGTACATCTTTAATATATAGTTATAGATATTACTTATTTTTATTATTTTTAAACATTTTAATATTTTTATTACAAAAGAAAAAATATATCTAGAAATAAATTCGTGAAAAAACATCATGCTAAAAGATAAAAGATATTTATACTTATTTAAAATTATTTTAAATTTATTATCTTTAATTTTAAATATTTGTATAAGAAAGTTTTCAAAAGATATTGTCATACTAAATAGATACTTATTTGATGCTAAAGATAGATTTAAATAGTTAAAGAAAAATTTAATAATAAAAAGTTAAAATATTAATAAATAACTTTAATATATAGTTATGGATTTGATAATTTTTTATTAAAAAAAGAAAGAATAATACTATTCGGCCTACAATGTACAGTTCAAACATTAAGATAAAAGAAAACATATAATTTATTACTTTTTAACTAAAGAATTGTAGGGAATAGGTTTCGAAACGATTTCTTTATATTAAAATTATTCATAGAATTTGAGTTATAATTTTTCTATCTTATAAGATTTTGATAGATTTTTACTAAAAAAATAAGAAAATATCTATAAAAGATAGACAGTAGATAGATATCCGATTTTGAGAAATAATATTATTGGAACAATATTTTTTGAGTGTACGGACATAAAGATTATTGGTATAAGATAGAAATAAAAAAATAATAATAATAAGAATGGAAAATAAGGTATTTTAAATATAGGGTGGGGCCAGAATCGTTCTGGTGGCTCGAAAAGGGACAGTTTTAATATATAATTATAAATTGAATGAAGAAGAAGAATTGCAAACGAAGAGTGCCAAGCAAATAAATCATGCAACACATCATTTATCCACATTGTTTCGATCCATAACTACAAACAAAATGATTCTACCAAATAAGAATGAATACTTATCATATGTATCTAGACCTGTCAATCGGGTCGGGTCGGGCGGGTTCGGGTTCGGTCCTTTCGGGTTCGGGTTAAATCGGATTCGATTTTGTAATGGGTCATGGGTCAATCGGGTCGGGTTGTAGCGGGTTTTTGATCAGTTCGGGTTGAGCAGCGGGTCTAAAATATCCATTTTTTATGATTATTAAAATCACTTTTTAATTAAATAATAATATTTAACTATAATATATTATTTTCATTTATTTTAATAATAAAATATGTTGTAATTTTCAAAATAAATTTTAAAATTTCTGTAAATATAAATCGGTCAACCCAACGGGTTTCGGGTTGAAATTTTCAGGTCTCGACCCTAAAGTTATTGGGCGGTTCGGGTCGGGTTAACGGGTTCGGTCAGCTTTTGACAGCTCTATATGTATCGTATCAAGCTTGAAGCTTCCATTTAAAACATGTATAATTTTGATAATTTCAAGTCAGATGGTCCAAAATGTTTTTTTTGGGGGGGAAAGTTAACTAATATATTTATAGGGGACAAAAAGATTTACAACCCGGTTGAAAACCGGTGCAAACTCGAGTTCAAGAGATCAGAATCCAGGCTAACAGTAAATACATTCAAAGGCCATAGGCAAGAAACTCAACAAAGTCAACATCCTAGATGTTGTAACCAATTGCGCACCCTGCCACTGTTCGATTTCAATCTCCCTCCCAGTCGATGTCTAACGGAATCAATTACACCCCTGCTGCATTGATCAGCAGGTTTGAGATTCCCATGGAAGACCAGTTCGTTCCTGCTTTGCCAAATGTCGTAAACTGCCGCGGTGAGAGTGGTAATTCTAATTTTAAACACCACCGTCCTCTTCTTGTTGCTCTCTGCAAACCACTCTAGCCAGTTCCTTAGGCCTCCAAGATTGCACCTCACTCCCGTCCATGCCATAACAGTGGTGATAACCCTCTCAGAATAGGGGCAAGTGAACCATCTATGAGTTGTGGTCTCCTCACCATGATTACAGAGGGGGCAAGTGCTCGAATTGATGAGACCAAACCTACAAAGTCGGCTGCGAGTTGGCGCTCTATTCCAAGCAGCAAGCCAAGTAATAAAAGCGTATCTCGATACATTCGGTGTCCTCCAAACAAGATCGCCCCAGCCAATGATGTCCCCCTTTTTCCTCCATTTTTCATAGAGGGAGAGAGCAAGATGCTTTGTCGAGTCTATACCCCAGATATCACGCCATTGATTAGGGTCCAAGTTGTCTTTCATCTCAGATAGGTACTTCCTAGCTTCAAACATAGTTTTCATGGCAGTACCATCATGATGTCTGATCGATGCAATCCAAAAATCTTGGCCATAGCCATGGGAAAAATGTGCTCTCATCCAAGCTGCCCAAATATTATCCTGGCCAGTTTCAAAATCTTTGATGTGTTGCGCCATCTGAGAACGGTTCCACGCCAACAGCTCTTTAATACCTAATCCCCCCTTCAGCCTTAGGCTTACAAATATCATGCCAAGCAATAGGGCTTTTCTGAGAGCTGCATACTCCTCTCCACAAGAAACTCTGAAGCATTTTATTGATATGCCGAATCACTTTCTTAGGAAAGAGGAAGACTTTACCCCAAAAATTTAAGATGCCTCCCAAAACTGATTTTATCAACTCTACCCTGCCCGCGTAAGAGAGAAGTTTCGAGGTCCATGAGTTGATCCTAACTACAATCTTGTCCAGGAGAGGTTCAAATTCCCTGACACGCAATCTTCTGTTGTGCAGGGGGATCCCAAGATATTTAATAGGAAAGATACCCTCTTGTACACCCATCACTTGAAGGAGAGTGTCTTTGACAGCTTGATGCACCCCAACAGAAAAGAGGGCTGACTTCTGGGGGTTACTTTCAAGTCCCGACACTTGATGGAACTCTTGCAAGGCACCTTTGATGGCAGTGACAGAGGGAAGATCAGCTTTGCAGAATAAGAACAAATCGTTAGCAAAAGCTAGGTGGATCAGGCCAATCTCAGTGCATCTTGGGTGATAGGAGAAAGGATTTTCAATAGCCATACTCCTCAACAATCTATGCAAGTACTCCATAGAAAAGGCAAACAGGTAAGGAGCCATTGGGTCACCCTGGCGCAGCCCTCTTCTAGCCTTAAAGTGCCCCACAAGGCCGCCATTTACACAAACAGAGAAGGAAGGGGTGCTAATGCATTCTTCAACGAGTCTTACAATACTAGTGGGGAATCCGAAGCCAATGAGAACTTTGGTGATGAAACTCCAGCTCACTGTATCGTATGCCTTCCGGAGGTCAATTTTTATAGCACATCTCGGGGAGAGGTGTTTCCAACCATAGTGTGAAAGCAGCTCTTGACATGTCAAAACATTGCTCCAAACCCCGCGACCTGGAAGGAAAGCCCCCTGTTTGTTATCAATAATTCTGGATGCCACCTCGCTCAGTCTAGAAGCCAGTATCTTCGAAATCACTTTGTAGATGGTGGAGCAACACGAGATGGGCCTGTAATCTTGAAGCCCCACAGGGTTGTCGTGCTTCGAGATGAGGTGAATTGTGGTTGCATTAACTTCTCTGAGCAGCTTTCCATTCCTAAAGAACTGTTGTACAGCTTTCACAACATCGTTACCTACAATATGCCATGATTTTTTGAAGAAGAAGCTATTGAACCCATCCGGACCTGGCGCCTTGTTGTCTGGGATTGAGAAGAGAGCTTGCTTAATCTCTGAAGCTGTGACATACTTGAGCATCTTATTCCACTCATCTGTGTTTAAAGACGGTCCCTGATTACAAACCTCTTGTCTTACCGCAACAGTGGAGACGTTCGATCTAAGGAGATCTTGATAGTAGCTTACAACATACTCCGCGATCTGACTAGAATCTTCAATTCTAGTACCATCCTCCTTAAGGAGAGAGAAGATGCCTCGAGCTTTGGACTTTTGCTTAATAGTAGAGTAGAAAAACTTGGAGTTCTCGTCTCTATTTGTCAGCCACTCAACCTTAGCTCTCTGCTTGAGATCTTTTATGACTAGATTTTGAGCCTGGTTTACATCTGTCAACAACTGCTTCTCAGTCAGAATCAAGGAAGTGTCAAAGGGGGAGTTTCGGAGGTTGTTCTGCACATGGCTCATCTGAGATTTCAGATCTGCAAGGTGGGTCTCAATGCTTGAGAAGCAAGCTGCGTTAAGGTTTTTTAAATCCCTTTTCAAGCCTTTGAGTTTCATCACCAGAACATACATTGGGGCGCCACTAACATGTAGGTCCCAACCATTCCTAACAATATTTTCAAACTCAGAATTGTTGGCCCAAATATTCCTGAATTTGAAGGACTTTTTCACATGGGCCGGCCTACCGAATCTCACAATCGTAGGAGAGTGATCAGACGGGCCTCTATCCGGGAAGAGGGCAAAGGAGTGAGGGTGGGTAGACGTCCAGATGGAGTTGCTTCCTAAGAATTCTTGCATCACCAACCTGATTGTTGGTCCAGGTAAAGGCACACCCTTCAGCTCTCAAATCATTAAGATCAGTGTTGCTAATGAGACCCTTCAGGGCACTACACCCTCTACTAGCCATACCATCAGCTGCGGCATGTTCATGGGCATACAGAATGGCATTAAAGTCTCCCAACACCACCCAAGGTTGGTTGACATTTGAGCTAAAATTTCTTAGCTGGTTCCAGAGCTGAATTCTGCTAAGATGATCATTGGATGCATAAATGAACGAAACAAGGAATCTCTGCGACGTGCCAACAATTTTAATATCACAGTGAACCACTTGCTCCTCAATTGAGAGAACATCTAGGTGAACGGAATCCGGATTCCATGCAATCACAATTCTGCAATTCCGACTGGGAGATCCATTATGCACTTTGTGCCAGCAAGGGAGAAAACTCCTACTAAACTCAACAAACTTATCAAGCTTGATTCTTGTTTCCAAAATCCCTATAAACTGAATTTTAAAAAGAGAGATGAGGCTAACTATATTATTTACCTTGGAGGAGTCATTGCACCCCCTAATGTTCCAGCTCGCGAAGGAGACACTATCCATGAGGGTTGGGTGGTTTGGTGTTGGCTCCCGGTTCACTCGAACTAGGCAATCCTTCTAGCATAACAACAATTGACCCGCCCTTGAGATCATAGTGGGGCTTCGGGGGAGGAGGAGGAGGAGGGGCTGATGGGTGGTCGGGTTCAGGTTGGTTAAGGATTCTTGCGTGAACCTTTTTCCCTTTGTCGATCACCCGCCATTCAGTTTCTGGATTGGATTGTTTGGGAGGATTCCTCGGAATCTCAATGTTGCCCAGTCTACCTTGTCCATAACTCGTTCGTTGTGGTGCGTTGGCATGTTGGTTCTTTTGCTTAGGGCCCAGCAAAGTGCGGTTCCTGTCCCATACTTTTCTTGGCAGCGAAGATCGGACCAAAGCAGTTATTCCTTTATCACAGTCCCCAGTCTTGTGCCCAAAGGAGTTACAAGAGGAGCATGTCCATGGTTTCCAGTCAAAGATCACCTCTTGTTTCAGGATTACCCCTTCAGGAGTCTTGATATTTATTGACTCTTTAGTAGCATGGAGAGCATCCACCTCCACCAGAATTCGAGCAAACGACACACGATCCCAATTCCCAGTCAGCTTGTCTGTAGCAATGGGGTTGCCCAGGGAGATTCCAAGCTTACATAGTGCTTTATCCGACCAGAATCTAAGGTCTAGGTTCGGGAGGGAGACCCAGAGAGGGAGCTTTTTGAAGCTCTTGGGACTCAAGGGGAGACCTGGCTCCCATTTTCGCAAAAGAAGGGCTCTAAGTCCCCCAAACAGCCATGGCCCCTCAGTTAGGACCTGTTCTGCTTCCACAACGTTGTCAAACCGGAAGAGGAATATCCCATCATGATGTTGAATGACCTTAGGCTTACCAATGTGGCTCCATCGAGTTTCAACAAACTGCTGCATCGCACCGTGGAGAACTTTACCTCCTGGGACAAATCCAATCAGAGAGGACGCCCAATAGTTGCAGGGCTCTTGAATATCAGATTCGAGAATCTCAACAAGGTCCTCGTTCACTCCTTCAACTCGGTGTAATCTGATTCCATTGGCCACAAGTCTGTTCCCTAGGAAGGCTTCCTTGTAAGAGCGTTTTTCTCCATTGCCTAATTCTCCAACATCCCCAATCTTCCGAGCAAAGGCGCTCCGATTTGCGGCGTCTTCATTAAGGGTAGATTCACTAACTCGGCTTACAGATTCAACGGACTCACTTGTTGAAGACTCTTGGACCTCCACTGAATTAGGCGGTGCGGGCGGTGGGTCCTTACCGGCGTGAGGTAGGGCCGGCGTGCCGTCGCCATCAGCGGCCTCCTCCTGATTCACTCCATCTTCAGCTTGTTTCTGGTGAGGTTGCCCAGCAGAATCCCCCTTCGCAGCGCTTCGTAGGGTCATGTGATTGGGCATCATCTTCTTCTTACCCGTCGGGGAACTCCTTTTCTGGCCACGGCGAGGCATCGGAATTTCCAGCGGCGCCGCTCAGCGGCGGCACAAACCCTCAGATTGGAACTCTCTGTCTCACTTTTTTCGGGCGCGTGAGGCGCGTTTAGATATCTTCGTCCAAAATGATTTTGAAAGAACACAAATTAATAAAGATGAAGAACACAAGAACATCAATGCAAGCACATTTTAGACAAAAAAAAAAACTCATAAAACATTTCAACACTACTTTACAGCTTGGCTACATCCCAAACCGACACCTATTCCATGGAGATAATTGGAGATGCTAAGAGAAAGAAAAGCATTAATGTAACTACAGATGAAACTGCATATACAAAATTCTATAGGCATCATTAAAAGAAGATGTAAGCACTGCATGGATTGGGCATTGTCGCTTCCAACTTATGTCCATTTGGTTAGATAGCTAACTCCAATATGAGCTTTCATTGTTGAGATTATGGTGTGTCCTGTAACTTTGAATTGTGGGAACTATTTTCTGCTGCGAGCTTTATTTTTTTTTTTAGTCTAATGAAAATTACCTTTTCCAAAAAAAACAAAGATATAAGCCCTGCTTGTCCCATTTGTTTGAAATATTTATTCCAAATCACATGAGAACAAATCAGGAATAGAGTAATAATTAGATTACAATCTAATCAAAATTAGTTCATGATATCACAAAAAGAAGAAAAAATCTAATAAACTTAGCAACAAACTCAGTGAATTATTCTTCTTTTGAAGCTTATGCTTCTCCTTTTCCCTAATAGCCATAGGTGAAGGTTATGCTTCTTGTTTTCCCTAATACACGCTTCTTCTGTGTCGATTCTTCTTCTTTTGATTTACCCTAATTGTGCTGATTTTGCCCTAAATTTGACTTTCTTTTTTTTCTTTCCAAAATTGTCACTAAATAATTTCTATTATAATTTCATTTTTAGCTATTTAAATATATGTTTAATAGAAAATCAATTCTTATATATAGTAGATTTTAACTTTATAATATATATATATATATTCACAATGTATTTCAAATAAAAAAGAATAATATCTTTTGACAAATTCCTTACAAAAATATTAAAAACATAAAGATAAATATTTAAGTATCAATATCTTTTATCTTTTAGGACGATATCTTTTGACGAATTTTATTAGGGATATATGTTGATTTTCTTTTACAATAAAAATTTAATAATAAATGTATATAATATTTAAAATAATAAAATATATAACAATGTAATATTTAATACTTATATTATTTAATATTATAGATATATGAAAGATTTGATACTCCATAAGTTTACTTACATGGAAAGAAATCAAAAATATCGATAATATAATACTTAATTTTATCTAAAAACGATTTTAATCCCAACATAATTGAATTAATTATATATTAACGTACTATTTACAATAAATAAAATTTTATCTTTTATATTAAATTATATCTATTTGTAAACTTAGCACCGTCTATAAATTGATGGCCTATAAACTGAAAATGAAAAGTCGACACACAAGGCAAAGTCTGAGAAACTCAAGAACACAACAACGGCAATGGCTTCCAATTTCCAAATCCCGAGGACGACAAGAATGGCTTCCGCCAGCACCAAGATCAAGCTTTTTACGTCCGCGACGGATCCGGAATGCAAGCTTCAGCGTAGCAACTCCGTCCCTTGCCGGGAAAAGCCGGTGATCATCTCCGAAGCCGAAATTCGACAGCGGAAGAAGAAGACGTCTCCATCTCCATCGGGGAAGAAGAAGAAAATCGAGTTCAAGGCTCTCTTGCGCCTGCAATTTCCACCCATAGGCCCCATAATTCGGCTACCATATTGTTTCTAGAATTTTGATCTCGGTTTTTCTTTTCTTTTCATTTTTTAGCTAGAATTTTGATTATTGAAATTTATCTGTTAGAAGTTGCACTATTTAGATACGTACGTACTTAATTTGTATTCTATTATATTTTTAGGGTACAATTTAAAACATATTTTATGATCTCAAGTAGACTTAATCAATAAATCATATATTTTTATAATCTCAAGAAACAAGATAGAAATCAATCTAGAATGAGACCTGATGCTTTTTGAAAGATAGAACAAATTCATATAATCGCAATAGTGGAAACAAAATTCCCCACTAACCCAAATGAAAAAAATTATAGAGAAAAGCCGATTTTGACTATGGATCATAGAAAGACCCAAACCTAAAACAAACCATTTACATTATACTGTCTTCGTTTTATTCTACTTGTCCTTTTAGATTTTTTTACATATTTTAAAAAAACTCATTGAAAATATAAAAAATATCATTGAAAATTTAAAAATTTAAAAATTTCTAAATGTAATTCACCAATTAAATAAAAATCCTAAATAAACAAGTTTTGTTGAACAAAAATTTGAGGTTTGAAAGACAAGTAGAATAGAACGAAGGGATTATTGTAGAAGAACAAAACCCTAAAAATCTTAAAAACCTTATACCCTAAATCCTAAAACCTTAAATAAAAAACTTTACTCTAAACCCTACAAACCTTATATCCTAAACCCTAAAAAGTAAATCCTAACCCCCTAGGTATGAAACCCTAAACTCTAAAACCTTAAATATGAAACTCTAAACTTAACCCTAAATACAAAACCCTATACTATTAACTATTAAACCTCTAAACCCCTAAACCCTAAACCTATAAATATTAAATTATATTAATTAATTCGAAAAATTTAAGAGAAATTATTTCACGTATAAAAAAATCATTTAAGAAATCCGCACGGTATACATTCTTTCTCATGTAAAAATAAGGGTAAAAATCATGATTTTTATTACGAGATGTAGATTGGGTGTGTAATAACAAATTAAACATACTAACCTGTATTACAAACTATTTTTTTGTAAGAAATAAAGTTACGTACCCTGAGTTCTCAAAACAAACTATACCTGGAAATTAATATATATGTACTGAAATACAATTCTAAGTTGATGAGTATGCATCTATTGACTATAGTACGTACCTGCTAATCAAAGATCTACTTGTTACATGTATAGTATTCGATTTCTCCTTGTCTAGTTCATTGTTCTAAAAACTTGTAATGTCAACATATCAAATAGAAAACACTAATAGAATAATATAGCTCTAGGTAGCTAGTTGTCGGGGATGTGTTCTGTTGTAACGTCATGGATGCTTTTCCTCTTCCTCTTCTTTGACGACTCATCATCCTTAGAGCGTTGAAGGCGAAGGTAGTACTTCTGAGCATGGCTGGCGATTTGGTTGGGCGATTTAGTGGGGACGAACTCTCTTGATATGCTTTTCCAGTCTCCTCTCTGATTAGTCTGATATGCCTTGAGTCCCTTCAAGAATTGCCTGAAAATTCAACCCCACCCATCATTACAAAACAAATTAGCATAATAAATCTTATAGGTTATATAATTAATTGATGGGCTAACCAAGAAAATATATAGGGGTGGATACAAACTACTTACACGTGCTCTTCCGTAGTCCAACGTATTCTCTTGCTCTCTTGGTGGTGGTTGGCGATCGGCCGCGGCTGGACCGGGGGCAACTCCGGCAGCGGTTGAGGAAAGTTGGCGGGAAGTGGTGGTGGCACCAACAAATCTTGCAAAGAGTTTACATCCGCAACCAAATCATTGAAATCCCACTCCTCGACAGCGGCGTTGATGTTGTTGTTGTCGTCGTCGACCACCGCATGTGGTGGTTGTTCTTGAAGCGCAACGTTGATGTTGATGTTGTTGTTGTCGACCGCATGTGGTGGTTGTTCATGGAGCGCAGCAGGGACGTCGTGGAAGTTGAGGCAAGAATCGGCGAAGGCCCAATCTTCAGCAGAGAACTCGGCGGGATCCGGCACGTCGTCAAGCGTGGAGAACAAGTCATCGTTGGATTCGTTGTTGCCTTGCGGTGGTGACATGTTTGTTAGCTAGCTAGAGAGACCAAGAGTTTGCTTTGTTTGTTGATGGGCAAGAAAATTTTCCCTCCCTAGCATCCTTATATATACACACTTAATTAGGGTTTTCATTCAACTAATCCAAGGGCTCTAGATTAATCTTGCGTACTAATTATCACGCAACCTAGCTACTACTACAACAATATTTACTTGGATCATGAAATCTTAAGGGAGATTATATTTATGATATTTACGTGTTTTGTTAGATCTACCTTTACCTAGCTGAATTTCCATAAATAAAATATCATCTAAGTATGTAGTAGTTCCTTAATTAATAAGACAAATTAATCAAGCAATGCCTTTCCTAGCTAGAAACAACAAATTTCAGGTTTAAAACTGACTTCATTTAATTTTTTACGTACATATCGAATAATTATATCTTAAAATAATATCTTGATATATTTATATCTTAAAACAACGATTATATATTAAAACTATTATACTTAAAACAACAATTACATCTTAAAGCAACAATAATATCTTGATATAATTATGCTTAAATAAATATTAAATAGTACTATTTTAAAAACAAAAACAATTATATTTAAGCTTACATATTTTTATTATAATTTTGTCAATTTTAAAATATATAAATACTGAATGATTTTTTTATACTGAATGATTTTTTAAAGGATAATAAGATTATTGTTGAAGGTATGTAAGGAATAACTGTTGAGTAAATTAGTTAGAAATAGTACCCCCTTTGTAAACTACTCAATTAAGACAACGACAAAATTAAAAATCATATTACCAACTGATTCCGTTTGATAAGATTTTCGTATCCCGGCCGTTATTCTCACATGGCAACAACGTAACTTAATTTGATATAGTAGTATCTTTTAGTAAATCTACTCCCTCTCAAAAAATAAAATTAATTAATAATAATATCTATTTGTACATTTAGCACCGTCTATAAATTGATCGCCCTATATAAGCTGAAATTGGAGAGACTCAGAGGCACAACACAACCTGTTGTAGAAAGTCCTTGGGTAAGTCGTAGAAAGTTCAGCAAACACAAAGGCAATGGCTTCCGCCAGCACCAAGATCAAGCTTTTTACGTCCGCGACGGATCCGGAATGCAAGCTTCAGCGTAGCAACTCCGTCCCTTGCCGGGAAAAGCCGGTGATCATCTCCGAAGCCGAAATTCGACAGCGGAAGAAGAAGACGTCTCCGTCTCCATCGGGGAAGAAGAAGAAAATCGAGTTCAAGGCTCTCTTGCGCCTGCAATTTCCACCCATAGGCCCCATAATTAGGCAGCCATATTGCTTCTCTTGATTGCTTCTCCATCGAGGAAGAAAGAAGAATGATTTCAAGACTCTTGCAACTACAATTTCCATCGAAGACTCAGTTTTTACTTTTTTTTTGTTTTTGCTAGAAAGAAGAATGTTTTTGCTAGAATTTAGGAGCATACTATGCATAACCAAGTAGAATTAATAGCAAAACATCAACTATGATTAATTTGCAATTTATTCCCAAGTTCAAAAAAAAAACTCAATTCACCTTCTCCTCAAACCCTAAAAAACTTTAAATTAACACAGTGCTAAATTTCATCAGAAGACAAACACAAATACAACATACATACACAAAAATTAAAATCAAGTACACACCTAAAAACTTTAAATTAACACACTGCTAAATTTCATCAGAAGACAAACACAAATACAACATACATAAACAAAAATTAAAATCAAGTACACACCTAAAAACTTTAAATTAACACACTGCTAAATTTCATCAGAAGACAAACACAAATACAACATACATAAACAAAAATTAAAATCAAGTACACACCTAAAAACTTTAAATTAACACACTGCTAAATTTCATCAGAAGACAAACACAAATACAACATACGTTATACGTACATACACAAAAATTAAAATCAAGTACACACGTACAAATACTACAAGTTAAAGATCGATCAATAACACGATTGACAATTGAAACAAAAAACCTCAAATTTACACAGCAACAAACGCAACGAACCTAATTAACAAAAAAAACTAATTAAATAATCCACTAATTAACCATTCAACGGCGCTCGTATATTATCAATCCACTTATTTTCATAATTTTATTTTTGTAGTTATACACAGCTCACGGTA
The DNA here is from genome assembly GCA_964016875.1 of Fallopia convolvulus. Taxonomy (NCBI): domain Eukaryota; kingdom Viridiplantae; phylum Streptophyta; class Magnoliopsida; order Caryophyllales; family Polygonaceae; genus Fallopia; species Fallopia convolvulus. The sequence continues at coordinate 5,281,669 of OZ024724.1, read as the reverse complement.
ATTAATCTTATAATTGTGAGGTTTAAACAAACATCTTTGCTAATGAATGGCGTGTAGGCATCCAGATCCTTCATCCCTATCGACGACTCCACACAATCGTACCCAAATCTTGATTTGAAAAGCTGCAAAATCTCCATCTTCAATACCAGAAATCACTGCAAAAATGTCCGAAATATCATACTTAAGAACTAAAGAGAGGATTGAGAGAGAAGGAGAATTAGGTTTTTTTTTTACTTAGGGACCAATATATAAATTAATCATATTTGATGTTTTATTATTAATTTTACTGGGTTGTGGCTAGTAGTTATGTTAATTTACATTATTTTTTAATTTAATTTACAATTTATGTTCTCAAGTAGTAATTTTACTGGGTTTTCATGGAAGAGGCTGGAAGTAAGGGTGCTGCAAAGCTTCATCCACACTCAATCTGTCATCCTGCAAAATAAAAACAAAAAAATTTAGATCAGGAAAACATTCTCTTAGAATCCCTTCAAGACTACTTCATGTTTACAGCTTCCATATATAATACAGATTCTGAATCCTTATTATAGTAATTTTGATCTGATGATCATGAAGTAAATGCATATCAACTGTGCATATAACTTACTGGATCCCAGAGCAGCAACTGTCGAACTAGGCGCATCGCCCAAACATCTGGGAATCTGCCGACAAGAGCAGTAGTAGTATTTAGACGCACATTGTTTATTATATGAACTAAAAAGAGAAACAAATTTACAAGAGAGTGGTTAGGAAGCAGACCCTATGTTTAGAGGATCTCTGCTCTTTATTAGATTTGAGAAAAACTCTTCAGAGCATTTCCAGGAAGCAGGTGAAACTCCAGCCTGGGTCACAAAAGAGAATTTCTATGATCTAGAAAAATAAATTTAAAAACTCTTCTAGCTTACAAATAAACATTATGCAAAATCTTATTGCAGTAATTCCTCACTCCATTACGATTCTGTATACAGGTTAAGTAAATCCGTGACATCATATCATCATACACAAGATTCTGACAGTGAATAATAAATCAAGGGAAATTCTAATGTGTGTCCATAGGCACACAATAAAGATACTAATTTTGGCAAATTTGATTATTGTTTGTTAATTATAATTTTTTTAAAAAAGATTTATTAATTCCAATTTAGGGAATAGTTTTGAAATAATTTCCAAAATTAACAAAGTTATTGTGTGCCCATGGGCACACATTAGCCGGACCAATAAATCAAATCTCCCTAGTTTCAATAAAAACAAGATACCATATCACAGAAGTCGATTTCTAGACAATGGAAGCTAGCAAAGCGGAGCAATCAAATTCAAAATACTAAGACGAAAAGAAAGAGGGAGGGAAAAGGCAATCTTGCATCGAGTATCTTGATCATTCAAGATAGAAATGTGAAATGTGTAATATAGAAATGTGAAAGTTGGGATAAATGTGTAATATGTAAGGAGTTGTGGATTGGAAGTGTAATAAGTGAGAAATTTAGCTCAACACTCTTCTAAATAGTCTTTAACTGATTGAATCGAGTATCGAAATAACATAATTCATTTTCCTCTTCTCTCTTTCTCTCCCTTTTCCTTACTTCTTTTACTTCCTTGCACTATCTTGATCATTCGAGTTATGAAATACTGAAATTTATCTCGGATCATAAGTTCATAACACACACATATTAAGTGTTTATGAGGATAGAAAACTTACTCCATAGCCTGAATGCCGATTCTGATGCAATTTACTAGGACTGCCAGTTACTAGTATGCACATTTCCATGAATGACCTAAGTCTGCACACAAAGATATCATAATTCATTAAAACATAAAATTTAATTAAAAAAAAGTAATGATGGTTTCCTCTTATCCAAAATTAATCATGCATGAAAAATGGCAATAAATTCACAAATACAGACTTCAAAGAAGCACCATAACATATGTGCATATCATTTAAAACTGAAACAAACTTGATTAATTGCTCCACTCTTTTCATTTTTTAGGGAGCGATGGAGGGAGGGTTAAGCATGAACATTTTTAGCCGCCTGACTAACAGTTTCTCACTCACAAAGGTTATTTGTGTCTAGGCTTGAGCGTATTTTAAGCATGAGCAAATTCAGCCACCTGACTAACAGAAAAGCAAGACACATATTCTTTCTCACTCACAAAGGTTATATGTCTAGGCATGCACTTATGTATGACCACACAGACAAAGCAAAGTACAATTTGATTAATCCAAGCAACCAAGCCATATTATCAGATTAGTGTTAATTGGCAATGAACTAAAAAGGCTAATATACCAAAGGAGTTCATGTTGACAAGGATCACGGGGTAATTGCTACCCAGTTGGCTGTTAATAATTCAATCAATGCACAGAGATATTGGGAGAACAGGGTTCCTTGATGTAGCAGGACTCACTCACTTATATGCAAGCTCCTTCAAGTCTTCATTCCAGCCTTCAATATGTTTATCTAATAGAGCTCGTGATAGAGTGCTTATCTGGAAAACATCTGGTGAACCTAATATTAACTCTAGAATGACAACACCAACGCTCCACATGTCATACCTAGCAAATACAAAAAAAAAAATCTAGTGAGAGCAATTGAACCTCTCTAATCTAGAATACAGGGCTAACTATACATATGATATATTTATAGCCCTTAATATTGACAATTATCAAATCAAACAAGGCCTACTTGAGGGTTCTGCTTATCGGTCCCCGATACCAGGTAGCATTCAGCATAGCCTCAGGAGGAGTATATTCAAATGTTTGCTCAGCTCTAGATCAAAGAGTTAAAAGGGTCAGACAAGATAAAGGTAAAAAAAGGTTGACGAGCAAACACCACTGAAAAGAAACAGAAAAAAGAGAGTTAAGAAGAAAGAAAGTGATTATAATAAAAAGGGAACCACACTTTTTCTTAATAAGACATATATTGTGTATCCTGAAGCAAGTCATAGTAAAGGAAGATCAATCATTTGCAACTTGCAAGCAGAATTGAAATAGAGTCTATTACAGCAACTCAGAGTTACAGTGAAATTATTATATTTGTAAATAGTCATGTGTTGAGAACTAGAGATCCAGCCAAAAGAATTGTGAAATACAAAAAATAAAACAACCTTGTGGGCCCTGCGGAATTGTACAAATGTTTGATGGTGAAATCATCAATTGCACTACCAAAATCAATAATGCGCCTGTACAAGAACAAAGAACTTCATCATTGAAATGTTCGTGTCAATGGAGAATTTAAGAAGTTTACATTCATGGTGTGACCGCCTGTACAAGAACAACAGAACTTCATCATTGAAATGTTCGTGTCAGTGGAGAATTTAAGAAGTTTACATTCATGGTGTGAGCATCAAGCATTGCAAAATAAAGCTCTTGTGTAGAATCATCCTCAGGAAAAAAATGTGGTGCAAGTTCAACCACATAATTTAATTAGGAAAGTAGTGAGTTCAGACTACGGTCGGCAATGAAATCAATAAAAGTTCCGAAAAAAAATATTGGTGATAAATGAAATGGGGCACCGGGCTAGATGCAGTTTCTAAACAAGAATCATTTTAATGCATAACAAGTAAAGTAAGCAATAAAAAGATTATCAGCAAATAGTATTTATAATTTTCATAAAATTGTCGGGGAAGGGCCATCAATTAAACAAAGTTTATATACCACAATAGTTACCAATTATCGACTATAATTTAGCAAGGTACTTTCCATAGACCAAAAGTTATTACTTTGAATACTTTCCATTGGCCAAAACTAAAGTCTTAATTTCCATGCCACAAGAAGCAACTCTCTTTCTTGCGAAGCCGAGATAGATGCTTCAGTAATATTCTCATATCAAAAAGAAATTCGGGAAGTATTCTTAAAAAAACAAGAGAAGAATTGAAGACCTTATTTCTCTCACATAACCCTACAGTCCACACTAATAAGGAGATTAGAGAAGTGAATAAACATTTTGTATGCGATGAAATAAATTATATACCACCAAATAGAGGATGATATTTTATACTAGCATACATGTTGATGTCATGTTTCACATTACTAGCAGGGCTTCTCTGCATGCATCTTCCAGTTTCAGGGTCTTCAATGCATACGACCATGTTCTCTGCAAAGTAGATTAACGTTTTTGCAAGTAAGTATCAATCTATCTGAATTCTCAAGTGATGCTAAGTAAGATGAAAATAATTAAAGATTAAAATAAAACATTCACGGTCAAGCAAGAATTAAATCCAGACTAAAATTCCCATTAACAGAATGGTATGACAACTTGTCCATCAGCACGGGTTAAAGGGTAAAAGGCTTCAAAAATCTTGTTTAATGTCTCAAAGCACAAATCGTGAGGGATATACATATCAAGAGCATGTCTCATTTACCAAGCGTGAGGGAAATCAAAGATATATGCCACACAAAACATTATGCCAACACAACAATGCAAATTATACATTGATGTACATTTTCCTTTAACTGAAGTTAACCTGCAAAAAGGTTACAAAATTGAAGGTAGAAAACAATTGCTTTAGAATTTTAAAATTCATTAGAAAATATAAGGAATGCTCCTGATGTATCGTATAGACTATGTAATTGGAACAAAGGCATTTCATTGCACTCACCAGGTTTAATATCCCTGTGGGTAATATTGCGGTCATGACAGGATTTCACTGCAATCAACTGAAACACATAAAGAGAAAGAGCTCATATGCATATTATTCTGGGAAAAAAAAACATCAAGAAACATACTGACAGTGTATACAAAATGAACCATTTAAAAGCTCATGCAGGATGAAGTCGTAAGTACATCTACTACAAAGTCTAGAAAAGAAACTCCCAGCATTAGGATAGCTCTCTCATTACATATACAGAATTATTCAAGTGTTTTAATTCATTCATCAAGAAACAGGAAAAACTGTGCTAATTTAACGTGTTTCTAGGTGCTGCTGAACCTTGGTAACAAAGATAATTTGCCTAGACAAAATCTCCTTAGCCGTGATTACAAAACAATAAGAATAAATCAGAAACCTTGTTAATTATCATATTATAATTTCCCTCGGTAAGTTGTCCATACCAGTTGTCTAACAAGATTTCTCATTTCCTCTTGTCCAGCTTTTGTTGTCTTCAGCCAATGCCACCAATCCGATGGCTTTAATAGTTGAGCAATCCCAACTTTTTCAGATTCAGATTCCCCAATATTACTTTTCACTTCTTCAGCTGTGTAAATGACCTTTGATAAAGAAATACCTTCATGCCTAAAAACAAGCCAGATTTCATTAGATCGAGACTCAAAAGACTCAATATATCTGGCAATATGACTGAGGCCTTCTTCGTGGTGGGCTCCATCAGTTGTATTTCTATCCACATTTAGATTTTCAAGACTCTCTGGGTCTTCAGTCTCTGCAGAAGCTGCCTTATCCCTCTTTAACATATCATATAAGTTGGGTTTGAACTCGGGGAATAATGAATTTGTGAATCTAGATGACGAAGGACCTTTCAAATATGCAGAGGCATTCGAGAAAACTTCACCAAAGTACTTTTCTCGTAAACCGCTCAAATAAACAGCAGTTCCTCTCTCCACCTGTTAGATCAAACAAGAATGTTCTAAATACACAGTCCAAATGTGTTAACAAGTACAGCGTGTAATATACAAAACTCTCCACATTTAAATAATTTACCATTACACCACTACCTTTCTAAACTACTTCATACAGAATATCCAACAACTTCTATGGTCAAAGTGAAGGGAAAAAAATGATGAAGAAAGCAAAATATATGGCAGATCATAGAAACAGTCAAACAGAAGGTCATGTATTAGGAATACAGAGAACTCTATAAGGTCTAGGGAGGGTCGTGATAAAACACTTGAATCCTGGAATTTTGTCCACATGTATGGTAACGATTCTAACTACCTGGTGATTCAAAGGTCAAGTACTAGGAGCACAAAAGTGAAGATCACTAAAAGGAAGGCATATAGTGTTCTGCTATCACATTCAGATGAATAAAGTATTTTGAAAATAAAAGCAGGGAGAGGGATTTACTGAAATCAAAATACAAAGTGCAACAAAGAGCCGAGGATGGACAGACCAAATACCAAAGAAATAAAGGAACAAAATTTTAATTTCATTACTCTTATTACCGCATCCAACCTTCTCTATAAATAAGAGTTTCACCCCAATAGCTTAATTATCAACATGATATATCCCAAGCCCACCAAATATGTGTATAATCTACATGTGCAATTTGAACAATTTTCCATGTAAATATCTCATTTCCCCTTCAATAGGGAAACTGTTATATCATAACCCCAGGTAGCCAAAATCAGAGGATGAAACAAAGCACTACCATTATTCTCTTCAAAATGAACATGTTGTCATCAGAAGAGGTGATGTTGCAATCATGGTCACTTCTGTTCATTGGCAAACTTCCTTCGTGTAGATTTTTGTCAATAGAATCTCTAGAGAAGCTTCTGTTTTTGATATTCCAGCTTGAAACATCACGACCTTGAGAACAGTTCCAATGGAAGGCCAACCAAACTTCACCATAAGCTCCACGACCAAATCTTTTGTTCAGTACATACCTGCAAGTCATTGAAAATATCTGAAATATTTCATGTGCAAAGCTCACACAGCAGATCATAAATCACTCATGTTCATGCACATAGGACCCAGAAGACAGAAAGTCTACCTTAGGCCTTCTTTAATGACTAAAGAAGACAAATAACTACGTTCTGGTAAATAGTCCATAAGGTTTTTTTAACTTAATGATTTTCCCCAGCATTAATAACACTAATTCAGCGATATGAAGCTCTATTCTTGATGGTGACATGAATGACAAAAAAAAATAGCTCTATAATTTGCCACCACATAAAATATAAGCAGATAAATATGTATTAAATGTTCTCATTTATATTTTCAGTTTTTAATTCACTCATTACATGTTAATACTACAAGACCAAGTAGAACACAGTTTATAAGCAATGCAAGAAGAAAAAGATCCAGAAGCAGATATACCTCATACTAGGCTTAACATGTTCAAAAGATCCAAAATTTGATCCACTATTATAGAATGGGATGGACTCGAGCAAGCCAAAGAAATTAACAAAAGATTCAGGATATAAGCTGTGATCTCTATCTCCAACATAACTTGTCCCAAAATGCAGGCATATGCTCCTCTCATTATATGATTTAAGAGATCCACCTACGTTCAGAAGCCACAAAGTAAAGAATGCTGATTTTTAGCAGATGCAAGGCAGTTTATGAGGGTTTAGGGGTGATGGATTATTAAACTTTCCAAACAATCAAGGCAGCTAACTCACCACAGCTTGATTCCAGGTCTGGAAGGAGGGCATGTGATAAATCAAAATTGTTCTCATCCTTTCCATCCTCCAAAAGCTGAAGCCTAGAATCCCCGTTTTCTTTAAGATTCTCAGACAAATAAAAACAGCTAAAGCTTCCTTGCTTTGCTTCAACCTACATGAAGAATAAAACAATACTTTATCAAAAATACTATCCCAATGATGAGCAAGTCCAATCAGTCCTTTGCAAAAGCACGTGACTATTGGCTATGTAGTAACCATCATGCAAAACATTCTGACTGCTTCAAGTATTTTCTATTTACTTCACACAGTACATGGAGTAGCCCTTCAAACAAATACCTTTTCTGGAGTACAGAATTCCTATTATTTTATCAACAAACACATAATGGCAGAAAAAGGAATGGAAACTACAGTTGAATATCTATAGCATCAATACAAGTCACTTTACACTTACCAACATCTCATCAAGCTTTGCAGTCAGTGGTTGAGCATGCTCCAAATGAACAAGGACAGAAGAGCGTTCACCTGTTGAAATTTGAAGATTAAAATTTGGTAAACTTAGTATAGTATCCCCCGCAAATCCATGATCATAAACATAAAAACTCTGAATCTTTTGAATGCTGATTTACTGCTATACAGAAACCGCAATAATGCATAGACAAAACTTTAGAATGGAGTTTACCTATCCGTCCATTAGTTTCTCGTGACTTTGGAAAGGAGTATTCAATCCCTCTATCTACAGAATACCTTTCATCATAAAAGGTATTTGGAAGTCCAGTTGGCTTCAAAGGAACAACAACGGAAGCTATGTTATCCCTGCTGCCTTTCTCAAAAGCAGTGTTCACTACACAATCAGCAAATGAATAAGAGCAGGCCGAAGAGAACTTTGATTTCAGAGGATTTTCATTCTGAGCTTCCCACAACAAATCACAAACATCTTGGGCATCCAGTGTCTCAAAAACACCATCAGATGCAGCGACCAGATAGCTGTCATTGGCAGTGAGTGGCTGCCAATCTGTCACCTCAGGAGCAGAGGAAACACCATAACTGGAAGCCACAAAAAAAAAACAAAGCTTCTCAATTTAACAAAAGCTTAAATCAAATGCAAAAAAAATAAGACTCGGTACAGCATTATCGCCCATAAAGTCCGCTCCAGCAGGATTTGGGGGGTCAAGATGGGGGCACCCATAGCCTGAACATGTCAGGAGGACGCGCCCGAAAGACCCAAGGAATTAAAGCATAGCCTACACCACACCTTTTGAAAGACACATCACCAATAGCCCTTGAAATAGCCAGCTGACCGTTAATTCGAGGAACTCCACCCCACTCAACAACATAACCACCAGACTTTTCGACACGAGACTTCTCATCATCCCTACTTGGGCGATGATCTTGTGTTAGCTCCTTCACTGTAAGATAGGTCAAGCCACTTGATGCCATCATTTCCAAGTCACCACATTCTTTAAATCGTTTCACAAGACCATTTCTTCTTTTCTGTTGGCATAACCGCAACAAAATAGCTGCACATTGGAATACATTATATTCATATTGCTACAACAGACATGATAAGTCACAATTGAAAGCCCAGAACAACAACAATACATGGGACAAAAAAAAAGAAACTGATAGCAACCTTCTAACAGAACAGGACACCATGCAATCACACATATTACATATATAAATTGCAAGTTAGTAAAAAGGCAACACTGTACCTTTAGCATCTGCAGGAGATAGGTGATTTTCAGAGCAGATAAGAGCCTTTGAGTCTCCTAAATTGGCAACTAATATCTGTCCATCTGCGATCAATATAATTGTAGCCGTAGAGCCCGAATCAAGATTGTATTTAGATGCCTCCTTCACAGCTCAATCATTAATCATCAATATAAGACAAAGACATAGCATGCAGGCTAGTGAATTTGTTTATTTTTTTTAAAATAAAACACTACTTGCCTTGGAAAATGTAGCATCAATATCATGAATTGTCCTCAATAATGATTCCTTCAAAATTTCCAAGTGAAAAAATCTATCATACTCTTCCGGCCAGGCAATCTTGTACCTATCAAATTATTATTCATAAAGTTTAACAAAGGCAGTATAACAACTCTCTATTTTTCTAGCTTCTCTACTCAACAATATGTATTAACCCTTCCATTGTGACAAGTGACACTGTTTACCCTACAGATCAGAGTTAAGAATATTTTTCGGCTCTTTCCAAATTTGTTGTAAAGTTAAACAGTGAATGTGACAACACATAGCACTGCAATCATTCATGAGACTAGCAACAACATATTTTTACATGAATTGGCAAAAATCACTAAAAGCGTTGTTTTGTAATGCCTCAAATTGTTAAGAACAAATTAGCAATGTGGTTTGTAATGTATTCAAGCAAAGATAAATATTGACTGTAAAATGAAAAAAAAAAGCATGATGCATGATAAATAGGTTATGTCACACCTTGATTGGTCAAAGAAGTGCTGATATCGATCTTTTACAAATTTTCCATTGCTACTATCTGTCAGCCTTCCTATTGGTTTCTTTAACAAGGATGCCAATGTCGCATCAATCAGAAAATATGTATGCAGAACGAGATACTCCATTAGAAGTTTTGAAGCCATGTCACTGGCTTCAGCACCATTGTGACCATCAAAGACTGCTACGATGCCCACTAGAATCTCTGTCAGCCCATAAGGTCCTACACAAGATATCCAAAGTGTAAAACATAGTATATAAGCGCCATTTTTAGCTTAACATAGGATTCATAGAATAAAGTTCATTCAAACTAGTTTGTATTCATGAATTTCCTAATCTGCAGATAAGACTCACAACATTTGATTCCTAGAAGCTAAAATGTTCCCTCAAAACTGCTTTCTTCCAAAGTCAGTCATCAACACTGCTATATGTTTTCTACTTACTGTCATAAATCGATCTTCTAAAATCACACTACTACACGATCTTGTCCAAGAGAACACATGCCTCCCTAAATTTCCACCATCATTAACCCTACTACAGATGCAAATTTAGCATGATCACCTGAACACTTAAATAGTTAATCCCACGGCCAAGCTAAAACTCTAGTTCAAAGTATCTCCTGAATACACGCTATTTGATTCAAAGCAAAGCATAAATGGCAAGCGTTCACGATTTCTAATACTAAAGTAAAAACCTAAAAGAGAAAACTGAAGAGTGGAGTAATGAACGGACCTGGAAAGGGGATGCGAACGTCGAGGGCGCAAAGGATGCGGTCCTCCTGGTAACTCCGGCGACCCTGGAGCATGGCGGATTGGCAATTGGAGGCCCGAGGAGGATGGCGATTGGGCTCGTAATTAGACAGCTTCCAGCGAGGGCATTTTGGCGATTTGAACACCGCTGGAGCTCCCCCCTCCCTGTACACCATCAAACACGTCGGCGATTCTCCAACGGAGAAGGTGGCGGTTGTGATGAGGTGGAGAACCACCATGAACAGGCGGCGGTGGAATAAAGAAGTCATCGGTGCATTTTCCGGTGCCAGCCCGACGGAGAAAAGGGGGTGGCCGCGGAAGAGTTTGTTACTTTCTTATTTGTTACATTTTTTAAACACTAGTCTTTTATCTTTTAGAAAGAAAAAAAAGATGTTCCACCAAAAAAAAAGAAACAAAAAATTACTGTAGTAATAAAATACTCCAGTAAGTTTCAACCAAAAATAATGGAGTAAGAAAATAGTAAGAAAAATATCAGGAGTAAATAAAACACCAAAAAAAATTAGTTAGTTATAAATTTATACTGATTCAAGTGGATGGAAATTAAAAATTTTAGAGAATTTGAGAAAGATCCGGATGAAAAAAAAAGATCTATTCACTGCAATTTTTTTGGGTTGAAACTTTTTTTTTCTTTTGAGACAAATTATATTGAAACCAGGAAATCAGGGCATTCTCAATTCCATGCTCAACGCTCCTCCTCCCCTTAAGTTCAATTGATTCCATTTAGGTAAGTCCTCCAATTCCATATTTTATTTATTGGTCTGTTTTTGGGAATTTTTGTTCAATCTCTAATTCAAAAAGTCGAGTCGATCGTTTGTTGTGATTCCTTATACAGTCTCTGATTGAAAAGTCGACAAAGAAAATTATATATGATTTTCTTCTAAGTTGTTCTTTCTTCTCTGCCATTGATGTGAATTGGGATTTTGTTATGGTTTCTTTCTCAGTTGTACCTTCAATTATGCATGATTTCGTATGGGGTCTCATTGTTTGATTTTGCTTTGGTATAATTTTATTATTTAGTTTTAAAATTAGCTTAATTGTTTGTGGGATTGGCATTAATATTAAAGAAGGATTCATCACCTTAAAGTTCCATGACCAGTGCAACTTTTACTCTAGAATGTTTTATTGTGGCCCCTTGATCAAAGCTCTTTCTTATTGTGCATGTATTTCTTCCAAACATAGCACTTTCTTCTTCTGATTTAGGTAGTGATGCTTCTAAGCATCAATTTTTATGTCTTTCTTCTTCCTCAATTAGTCATGTGTTATTTTATTAATGATTTTACAACAGATTATAAATTTCTCAGAGCTCCTAACGATAGAGGGTCCCTTGATCCAAAGATGCCATCGGCACCTTGTAGCAAGAAATCACAAAAACATTCTCAACGAACTGCAAACTTTTCACTTGAGGAAGACAAACTTCTTATTGTCGCATGGTTGAATACAAGCTTAAATCCAATCAAAGGATCTAATCAAAAGAAGAGCCAACTTTGGAAAAGAATTACTCAATACTTCGAAGAGCATAAGAGTTGGTCGGGTAAACGAACTGAAAAATCACTAACAAACAGATGGTCAAAAATTAACTTCAGTGTGAGTAGGTTTAATGAACATTACGCTGCAGTTGAACACTTACGGAAAAGCAAATACACCGACGCAGATAAGGTGCACTCTATATATTATTATCTTCATTATATTCAAAGCATCATATTGGTCATTTCTAAATATAAATTTTAGTACTAATGTTACATTCTCAAATTCTAATTTTACGCTAATATTTACACGAGTTATTCTTTGCAGATACAAGAGGCAAGAATGATCTACAAAGATAAAGAAGGTCATCAATTTGGATTAGACCATTGTTGGACTCTTCTGAGGTTTCAACAAAAATGGATGGAAGAAAATAAAAAATTTAAATCAAGTAGAAACTCCAAGGCTCCTCTTGCTAAAAATCAAATTTCAATCAACCGGGAAGATGAGAATGAAAATGCTCCTGAACCTACACCCTTGAAGAGGCCTCTTGGGATAAAGGTTTCAAAAGAAATGAACAAAAAAGCAAAATCCAATGCGCAAGGTGGTGGTAGTGGTGTTGATGATGATGACGATGATGATGACGACGACGACGAGAACGACGATGACGACGACGATGACGACGACGACGATGATGACGATGACGACGACGACGACGACGACGACGACGACGACGACGACGATGATGACGATGACGATGACGATGACGACGACGACGACGACGACAACGACGACGACGACGATGATGATGATGATGAAGAGAAGGATTCTTCAAAAATCCAAACTAGGTTGGATGAGTTTAGGGCAAGGAGGCTAGAAAGTGATCGTGTAAAGGCAGAACAACTTAAGGTGCTCATTGATATTGAGCAAAAGCATGTTGCTCTTAGAGAAAAGGAAATTGAACTTCAAGCTCTAAGTGAGGAAACTAAAATAATGTGCATGGATACTAGGTCCATGAATCCTCTTCAATTAGAATATATCATCAGCCTTCAGAGAGAAATTATGGAAAAAAGAGCTAGTAAGAATGGAAATGAGTAGTCTCTTTTGCCATCTTCCACGTTTTAAGTAGAGACTTGTGTTATGTGTTTTGGACAAGTGAGACGTACTAAGACTTGTTGAAGTTCTTATTTATGCTTTTTATCATTTTTATAAAACTACTCATTTTGAGTAGAGAATTGTGGCATGTGTATGGATACTTTTAATGTCTCAATTTTGAATGGTGTGGGTTGGATTTCTAATTTTATAGACTTGTGACATGTGTGTGGATATTTTTCTAGTAGATTTGAAACCTTGCAAGTTGCAAGGCTCTTGATGGTTGGTTTTTTTTCCTAGGTCAATAACATGAAAAGATTTTGTAATATAGACTTGGAACTTTACTAAATGAAACTCTTAATGATTGGGTTTTCTTTCTATGATGACTATGCCCATCATTCATTTAGCACTTCTATGTGCTCCCTTTGCTAGTGGAAATATATTTTTCCTTATTCATGTATAAGATATCAAATCATTCAATATCAAGTGCGAGCATTAGAGCAATGCCAGTAAGTGATAGGAAAAAAAGTCCATTCTACTTGGACGGATTGAGTAAACCAACTGAGTTTTGAATTTGGCTATGGTGAAGACAATTAATACCAAAGACTAGTTTTCTAAGCATGGCTAGATTAAAGTCGATCTTTCTCCATACTTAGGAGAAGACTTCTTTTGTGGTTGCATGCCTTGGAATCTTGATTAAGCAAATTCATCTAGCATGGAGGAGGGAATACTTACGATGTACAGTCAATGCATTAGAGAATGATCAATTCCAAAGCAAAGACACTGGATTTTTCTTCTTCTAAAGAATGAGAGTTGTAATATGTTGGAAACATGAGAGATTGACATGCTTAGGGGGGAATTATCCAAAGAGATCAATTCGTGAATTTATGGATTTATTAGAAGAGAAATTGTGAATGGTAAATTAAATATAATAGGTATGTAAGAAAGGTGTCGAGGAAATGGTTTTGAAGTTGACACTAGAAAATTTCAATGTTGTACTTCCATTAAGTGACAATGAGTAAATAGAGACCATTCAAAATGAGCTGTTGCATGTGAATTTGCTGAATGACAAGCATGAAGTTAGAAAGGCAAAGGGACATGATATTTCTAAGAATAAGAGACATCCAACATCCAATCACTCTTATATGAAGGGATGCATATCTGAAGATGATGTTTTGGCAAGACATGCATGTGGCTATAACCAAAATACATGCACATTTAACATCTCAAGATTGTATTACGACTTCACAAAATGCTCTCCCTTTCGTGGTGGTACGAATAAGATGATACTCAAACATATTCTTTGTGCATTTTGTTAAAAATATTTTGAAAGGTAAAGGAATTGTTTATAAAGGTCATCTATCATTTGCTTCTCATGTTAAATTAAATAGCCAAAAAGATCATTTTTATAAGGTAAGGATTCGGTTTACCGGACAAGCCCGGTAGAACCGAGAGATCGTGAAGACGGCAGTCGGAAAACCGGCTAGAATAGGAGGAACAAACAAAGAGCAAAGCATAAGTACAATTGACGAAAAAAGGAACTAGAATGAAAAGGATAATGGAGAGTGAAGGGCTAAAGAAGCAGCGCCTTTAACATTCGGGTCAAATACGGACTGATCGGGTAATAGTAGTTGTACTACTGAAGTTGCCTCCACCGGGATGAAGGATCTTCAGCAGTCTTGAAAACGTCCAAACGACCTCGCCAAACACAAGCAGCCACACCCAAAACTAGAACCAAATTTCGAAGATGTACAAACCAAGCTCAAGGAGACAAAACAACTACCAAAAAAAAACCAAAAAACACAAGAAGCCAAAAAGATCAAGCGAACAAAGTCTAAGAGTTTTAACCCAAAGGATTGGGCTTGCAAATGGGCTTCAAAGGAGCTTGTGGCCACCAATTACAATTCAAAAGGAGCAAAGCAATTAGAGAGCCGCACAAGAGTACAGGTTGATCGCACTTAGTTCGATCAGAAAAACCAAGCATCAAAGATTCAAAGCCATCCGACAAGTCTGAAACGAATGGAAAAAACGACAGTCTAAGAACACCGACAACGAAGCCAAAGCCGAAAATTCGAAGATTGGGGGCGAGATTGAGAATCCACTAGAAAATTAAATCGGGCAGAAAATTTGAGTGCACAAAGAGATCTTTCAATTCATTTTCAAGACTAAACGAGGCTTTAGGGAAGAGATCGAAAAAAGGATAAAAAAACTCTAGACCAATAAAAAGTTGTCTAAAAGAAGAATAAAAAACTTCCATAACTCAATGGGAAGAGATCTAAAAATCTGGATCAAAAAATTCAATTAACATGGGGCTTTATATTCTTGATGTGATCGAATTTGATTGTGGTTATCACTTTTGAAAATGAAAGTCTGATTAATTAAGAACTAGAAAAAGGCTAAATCAGTGATCTAGGTTTCGTTTACGAACACACCAAATTCTTACCATATAACATTCAATCATTCTCCTAAATTCTAGACAGAAGTCAATTATTGAGGCAGCATTAAGGAAAGGTCTGTTAGATCTTATTTGGAGGTTAGAGCCTCACAAACGGAGGGTGCTCAATAGTCATCGGAGAAAACCGGAGCTTCTCGCTCGAAGAGGGTGGCTTTCACCGACGAACGATTTTCTTCGATTTTGAACGGTTTCAGCGTCGATAGCTTCTCGCCTATTACTTACTTCCGAGGAGGCTTCTCGCCAAACATTATCACAATCTTGATTGAGCTAATTATTTTGAGAGATTTAGGTTGAATTTTGGGCTGGATTTCAGGAGCTTCTCGCCCTAGGTTTCAGAAGCTTCTCGCTCTTATTCAGCCAAAAAGAGATCATGATTGTTGCAACACCGTAGATTCTTTTAGAATGTATATTCATCTAGGGTCAAGACCAACTTAATCAACTAACAATAATTTCACCGAGCATGTGCTTACTTCCCACGTTGACCTTAGGAGTGATAGTGCAACGAGGACTGCTAAACCAACTATTTGTCTCGTTACCAAACCTAAGCTTTCTTCTCGTGTTGACTTTAATTAGGAGTAAACAAGGATTGTTGAACCAACAATCTATCCTATTAAATCGATAATCAACATAAGGCCATGATTGTCTCTACCATGTCTTGTTGTAGTGCCAATGGTTTTGTGGTTCAGAATCTAGATTTGATGAAGATAAATTAAGAACATGGCTGGAATATAGGCATAGTAAAGTTCATAAAGTTGATCGCTTCGTTTTTTTAAAGAAGAATTGGGATGTAGTAGATCCATTTCACTTGAATGAAGAGGTTCTTCTAGACTTGAGGCCATTTGGTTTCAAGTTATTACCATCAAATGAAATCAAGTACAATGGATGATTACCTAACCATATAAGTAATCAAGCATTATATGTTAATATATATGTTGAACTTCAAGCAACTCAAACGGGCGTCCACACTTCTTTGTTGGAGTTTTGGTATGCGGCTGATAATACTCCTATGCTCTTCTCCAAACAATATCCTCTTTCCGAATCTATATTTACCGGCTTGATCAAATGTTAGTTTGACCATTTTTTAATTTGAGGTTTTTATGACCAACACGTCTTTTCCCACACAATCTCCCTATCTCAATCAAGCATGTCTTGTCAATAACCTCACACATGCTCGTTGGAATTGAGAAATCTATCTCAGCGACCTATAGATAAATTGATTACTCTTAATATATCAACTATGACCACGATATTATGAAATTAATTTTCCCTAAAACTTCTAAATATATCTACTTAAATCAAAATAAATTCTTGACATTTAATAATTTAGATATCGCTAAACTATCATCCTAATATCAAATTTCTTTCAATAAGCTCAATAAAATATTTTCATCAAAAATGATTAAAAATAAACTTTATTTAGTTTCAATTATAATAAAGTTATCTCATGAATATCAAAGCAATAATTCTTCTTAAGCATAACAATACCTAAAAACAACTATGTAATGCGCTACATAAAAGTGTAATACAACATAACTCGTTTACTTCGGTACTCGAATCTCCGTCTTCCTCTTCAAATGACGTTGAAGACGCCCATTCTTGAGACGATGACATTTGCAATGAATTTAGATGGATAGATTTTGAATGAAATGGGAAAATTAGAGATGTATATAGGCAAAAATTGTGTCGCTGAATAGAGCCGTTAGAACACACTTGCATTGGAACTTATACAAGATGAGCGCTAGTTAGTGTTGTGCGCCTATTAAAAGCCATGTGTAGTGTGTATTTAGTTCCCATGTACGAGAGTTCTTGATACGCCTCGTGATGAGTCGATCACCAAGGTGGACCGGCCCAAGAGTATGCGTCGTCTTCCGATTAGGTTTAGGGATTACTTTTATAATTTTTTGATTAATGTAATCTTTTTAAACAGAGTGTTATAAACTCCTTCTCGGTTTTCTTTACGGTTCTTTTCCGGGATGCTTTATTTGAATCGTTAGGGCTTAGTATAAATACTTTGTTATAATTCTCTTATGATTATCCAATAATATAGTTTGCCCTAGTTTTGTTTGTTCTCCCTCCTTTCCCTTCGTCACTCTCCCTCTAGGCTATCGGCCTCTTCACTGTCGACTTCAACAGCTCAGTAACGAGATCTTGGTTCGGTTCTTGCCTTGAGAATTGTATCAACTGGTGGTTTCATCTTGAACACAATAATTCCCATGGCCAACGACAAGGCAACATCTCAGGTTACGAGAAATACATCGGATCTTCAAGAGATTCGTGAAATCCTTCAGTCCATGTCATTAGAACTTCGGACCGTTCGTTGTTCAAAGGTTTTACTTAACAGCAAATAAATTTGTATTCAAGACCCCACTGAGTATAGGGAGGTCAGGATCGTCCACGGGAAGCAAGGTTGTTTGATTACCGAACTACGAAAACAATAAAACAAAGAAAAACTAGGTAAAACAAGGCTACGACAGCCCTCGGTACCGACCTTGTCAGGGTCGGTAACGATGCTGAAATTCTACTAAAACTAAAACAAGACAAACCAACTGCAGGCTCGGTACCGACCTATGTGCCTCGGTAACGAGTCTGTACGAAGGTAAAAACGAAGGAAATTCGAATGATAAAAATAACTAGGATAATGGCTACCACGACAAAATCATGCATAGGAACTATTGTGAAGGATAATTATCATACCTTGAAGATAAATCTATCAACTTTCGTTGACCTAAACAAGCAAATCAATCAACTTTCATGAATCAATTTACTTCTCTACTTGGTTTGAATCCAAATCTCGAAACTTTCGTTATCGAACAATATCATCATTCAAGATTACAACTTTCTCTTTCAATCAAGCGATAACTCAAATTACTTCAACTTTCGTATAAGTATAAGCATCAAACAGGTAGATAAAGGGATAAAAGCAATCAAACATTCAACACATTCATTCAACCATGGATAACTATGTCGGGTTTCAACCCCGATCCTAGAAAAGTAAACTACTCAATAATGATTGAATTAAAACAAACAACTATATTGAATGAAAACATTGAATTACAACTTACTTGAAAATATAAAAATCTCGTCTTAAAATCAACCACGTTCACATTCAAACTCAAGGCAATGAAGAACAAAGAACAAGAACAAGGAAGCAAGATCTCGATCCAACTCTCTGATAGCTCGCATATATGAGTAGTTTAGATGCATGTTTTATATATGTTTTGGTTAGGTTTTGGTTAGTTTTTAGGTAGTTTTTAGGTTTTTGTGTTGTCGGGTATTATGCGCTGGTTTGCTCGGTTTTACAGGTTTTTAGGTTCAGGAGCAACAGCGGGGCGAGTGCAGATGGAACATGGTGGTGATGGACGAGATGGAAGAGGCTAAGGAAGCTAGGATGCATTAGGATGAAGAGACAAGGCAAGGAAGACCGAGCCAAGAAGAAGAACAATTGCGCTGGATCGAAGCCGCGTAGCTCGCCGCGCAATGCCATCTGAGAAGCAATTGCGCGGGGTGTGAATTGCGCGGCCGCGCAATATGGTGCCAAGCCGCGCAATCCGGCGTTTCTCACGGACGATGGACTTGGGCCGAGATTTGGTTTTTGGGCTTTGGTGTTGATCTTTTGGGCTTGTATTTTGGCCGAGATGTGTGTTTAAGATATAGTTTGAGGGATATTTTTAGAGACATATAAATACTTTATGTTAGATTATTTTTAGATAACTTTTGATCATACTTTTGGAGGCTAGGGTTTTTCTCTCAAGGAAGACTTTGAAACCTTTGTAAGTTTGATTTCAATTTCAATTATGCATTGCTAATTTTCCTTTGTGTTTGACTAATTAGTGAAGTCATGATTTGTGTATGATTGTGAGGTTTAATTGATTCTTAACGAACTTGAATAGAAATTATTCCTTGTGCCTAATTGAATCTAAATTAGGGTTTTATTAGATTGATCACCTAATAGAATTTCTAGTTAAAACTGAATCTGATTAATTACGGGTTGGAGTTAATTTGATCAAGAGTAGACTTTAATTGATTTAGTACCGGTTGGACAAGTTGATTAAAGTAGGGAATAAATTCACAAGTCACTTAGATGTCTGGTTGCTCTAGGTGCTTGTTTCTATTGATAACTTGAATCTTCATGTTGTTATTTAATTGAATCTAGAAGGTCTTCTAGGTTATTAGATAATTAGGGTTGTTAGAACTGGTTGGTCTATCAACTATAACTGAAGTTCGGGTCTTACTCCTTAGTAGAATCATTATCCACAATAGATTAATCAAGTGAGGAGAGAATCAAGAGAATCGATGATCAATAAAGCAATATCATGATGGATCTAATTAGTTGAACACGCTTTTCTCATATTTGTTAAACTCAATCATATTTGCATTCATAGTTAGTTTCTATTTTGCATAGTAGTTTAGAATTTACAATCAAAAACCCCCATATTAGTTACTTGGCACTTAAGTAATAACATTAGTACACGAGTCTCTGTGGGATCGACCCTTGCTTACCATTCTACTCAAATTGGTTAAGTTAGGATTCTTTGATAGGTAAACGACTGAAAAATACCTCATCACTCTCTCTCTCGATCGCGTCCTCCCTCTTCCAAAACTCGTGAACTCCTTAAAATAGGCTAGAACAAGGGTATTTATACTAAAAGAAACTATCTAACAAAGATCCTAGAAGATAAAAAATTTCCAAACTAAAAAGATTACAAGATAAAAGATAGATTTTCTCCAAGTCGGCGCCGCCTACCGACACAGGCCACCTTGGCAACGACCTGCACAGGGTCGGTAGTGTAACACCCCTTGTTACCTACCAGGGTATTATCGCCAGTAACCTTAATTAATCTTAATCAAGGCCATCCAAGGCTTTAAAACATTACAAACGACTGGTTAAGCATAACTTATTACAAACCATTAACTCTTTCTTACCACAAAAAGGATAATAGTTTCACACTAACAAAACAAGTTTATCACATAGAGCCTAATTCAGCAATACATCCCAAAAAGAAAATTCTTAAATCTCCTGTCGTGATCTTTCGCTTAATCCCTGATTCACCAACTTATCCATCTTGACTCGTTCATGCCCTTATCCATTCCTTAATACAACGAGGGAGGATGACAGAATTTATCTAAAAAGTCAGCCTCAAACTGCAAGGGGTCCTTTAAGATATTCTGATCATATAAAAGTGATTCCCCTTGCTCTAGTTTCCTACGAAAGAGGTTTCTACGCGAAGGGCTTAAATGCAAACCCGTAGTGCCCCAGATAAAAAGATCCTCGTAAGGTTCCAATTCCCGTTTCCAGGCCTGTACAACATTCATTAGCCTTTCCGTTTTTACCTCAAATTTCACAAGTTGAGTTCTCCCAGAGGATATCCAATCCTCTCAAGACCGTATCATCGCATGATCTCTACCTTCAGTTTCCTGAACTGGTCCCCATTCAGAAGAAATAGGACCCGCCGATCCTACCATCTGCCAAGGATAGTCATCCACAGAAGGGGAAAGCCGTTGAGACGAAGTATAAACTCCAGACTCATGTGAAGATAGCGAAGATTGACTGGAGTTAGACTGGAGTTCAAATAACGTATTTGCTCTAATTGCGAGGCCTCTTCTTCCTTGAGGTCTTCTTCTTCACTCGAGATGACTACAGGGTTCACTCCCATACCTAGTTCCTTGTCGTTGGGTATGTTCACATACTCAATTTCCATTCTTGGTGAAGCCGGAACCCCTTTGATTAAACTTACTCGAGAAGATTCCTCTTCATCAACGGTAAGTGCTCCGTTCCTCGCTCTTTTTCCGGGATCATCCTTACTATGCTACCCTTGGTTCCCCTTCATTTTCTTAGAAAAAGAACAAAGCAAAAAAATTTAGAATCTCCACAATTCTATGCATCAATGGTTCAAACCTAAATCCAAGGTTTAACCACTGATTTCCCTTTTTTTTAATCCATCAAAGGATAGCAATTGGTAATCTATTTTTAGAGGACCTTCGACTCTGATACCACTTTTGTAACACCCCTTGTTACCTACCAGGGTATTATCGCCAGTAACCTTAATTAATCTTAATCACGGCCACCCAAGGCTTTGAAACATTACAAACGACTGGTTAAACACAACTTATTACAGACCATCAACTCTTACTTACCACAAAAAGGATAACAGTTTCACACTAACAAAACAAGTTTATCACATAGAGCCTAATTCAGCAATACATCCCCAAAAGAAAATTCTTAGATCTCCTATCGTGATCTTTCGCTTAATCCCTGTTCTTCTGGCTAGCTTCTTTATTAACTACAGCGACATATAACGCAAGCAGGTACCAAACAAAAATAATAATAAAAACAACAACAAGTTAGTCTTATTAAAAGACTAAGCAAATGGAGACGTTAACCCAAGGAAGCTGATTTCAAAAAGTAAGAACTGTAAACTAAGAACTTACAAAAATAGTATATTAAAGGAGTCCCAAGTAGGTAGATAAAAAGTTCTACAGAGAGTTGCTACTATATGGATTAACTTAATCAATAATTGATTAAGAATCCGTCATACACAAAGGATAACAAGAATGGTTATCGAATAGACTAACCATTCGGATATTCCCATATAACGCCTAAGGTACTTAACCTAATTTACATATCAATTTAAACCTTTCTCAAACAGATTCGTTTTCTTGTTAATCGGCTTAACCCTTTCAGACGATTTTTCTTGTAACTGATGTCGTCAGGGTGAGAGGGCCTATTTCATCCGTGACCGCTTGACCCACATCAGTTTCTTTTGCACTTAGCTAGAATGCACATATGTCCTCCTCCAGCGTGGAGCAAGACATGAGTCATGAATTCGCTAGCAAGCTACGCACCCAATACAGACTTTGTTGTAAAGAGGTTATGGGAGACTCGGCTCCTACCCCTGGACTACTTAACTCACACAAATCTCATCTCAAAAACGATATCACCTAAACCAAACCTATTCTCAATTAAAGTACGAAACTGATTAAGAACCGACTCGATCATTACTTCTAACATCTATAACTCATCAACACATTTCAATAATCAAACGAGTTGTTAGTAACTATATAATTCAATATAAATTGAATTTCTTAATTTATAACAAAGAAAAGTCGTCCACTTGTCTTGGAAGGCGTGCTCAACGTCCTTACCAATTCCAACAGTAATCCTTATCACCCTTCTGCCAATCGATGTTAAAACTTGTATTCGCTATAAGTAAAGATTCTGACCTCCGTTTCTCGAGCGGTTTGAACCTACGAGGTCGTAATAAAGTGAAGGTTATAAAAACTATAAAATTAATTAGTAAAACGGAACCGACTGATCGTGCGGTGGCTCCGAGCCCAAATCGCTAAATAACTTCGATCGTGTTTTACCTTCACTTGATCCTATGGCTCGTTTAGCTCGTTAGTAGCTCGTTCCAGGAGCTCGAGGGTGGTTGGGTGTTTCCTGGTGGCGGCCCTCGTGGTGAGTGGTGGTCGGAAGAGCTGGTGATCGCCGACGGTAATAGATTCGAATTCTTTCTTCCCGCGCCTGTCGTTCCGTTCTGATTCTTTCACTACTTCTGATTTCTTTTGCAGCAGCAACGAGCCCAAGATCACAGAGAGGAAGGAGATGAGGTGAAGGAGAAGATAAAGAAGTGGTAGGGGAAGGGGAAAGGTGTGCAGCGGTGAAGCAATCCGATCGCCGAGTCCGTCGCCCTTCGTTCTCTTCTCGAACCCTCCCTCTGTTTCTATCCAGCTGCGCAGAACATATGGAAGAAAAGAAATCGGGCTTTCCTCCCTCATTAAGTAAGTGGAGGTAAAAATAATTTCCCGTTTCGGAATGGGATTTTTCGTTAAGCGGTAAAATTATGTACCTCGGGTGGAAAAACTTACTACACATAAAACGTCCTGTAAATTATGTAGACCAATAAAATCAATTTTTCATGATTTTATCATGCTACCTTTAATTTTTAAGACTTCCAATTCGTATTTTTAATTCCTTCCGGTACATAATTAAAAAGACCGCGTATTAAATAATTATACTTTTTCCATCAGAAAATCCTAGGAAGTGAACTCATCGATAAAATCAATTTTCTATGATTTTTCGATATCATTGAGGATTTTCAATAATTTTAGTTCCCATTAAAATTATTGCATTTCGTGTCAGTATTGAATTAAAAAAATTATAAAGGATATTCGAGAAATTCGAAAATATCCATAAAATTCGCGGATATTACATTAGTACCCCCTTAAAAATGGTTTCGACCATGAAACCAGAAAAATCAAGTTACAAGAGACGAAAGATGTAGATGTACGCCAATACATGAACAAAACTGCAAAGCTGGTAGTACCCCCTTAAAGATTCACACTAGGTGGATGCCAACTCAGGATAACGACTAAGCATTTTTTTTGATCTGCTTCCCATGTCTCCCAAGTTATCCCCTCTCCACCATTTTTAGACCACAGAATTCTTACTAGAGGTACTTCCTTGTTCCGTAGCTTCTTCACTTGACAATCCACAATTCGAATTGGTCTCTCTTCATAGGTGCCATTTGCTTGAACTTCTACATCATCATAGTTGAGCACATGTGATTCATCTGGCACATATTTCCTTAGAAGCGAAACATGAACGACATTGTGGATTGGGTGTGCTAAAGGTGGCAATGCTAGTCAATAAGCAAGCTTGCCAACCATTTCCAAAACCTCGAAAGGACCAACAAAACGAGCATTCAACTTACCTCGCTTTCCAAAGCGGAACACACCTTTTGAGGGTGACACTTTGACAAAAACCTTGTCACCAACAACAAACTCAACATCTCTTCACTACAGATCAGCATACGACTTCTGGCGACTTTGAGCAGTTAACAACCTCTGTCGTATTGAAGCAATATCAATTGTTGTCCTTTCAACTAACTCTGGTCCAAGGAGTATCTTGTCAGCACTATCGTCCCAACAAATCGGCGATCGACACTTTCGACCATATAAAGCTTCAAAGGGAGCCATTTTGATGGTCGAGTGTCAACTATTGTTGTAAGTGAACTCAATCGGGCTTAAGCTGGCATCCCATCTTGTTGAGCGATCCAAAACACAAGCCCTAAGCATATCCTCCAAAGTATGAATCGTCCTTTCATATTGCCCATCAGTATGAGGGTGAAAACCAGTACTGAAGTTCAGCTCAGTTCCCATTGCTTACTGCAGTTCCTTCCAGAACCTGGAGGTAAAACGTTCGTCCCGATCGGAGATAATAGTCTTTGGAATCCCATGAAGATGAATCACTTCATGTAAGAACACTTCAGCTCGCTTTTGTACGCCATAAGTCATCTTGATTGCAATGAAGTGAGCACTCTTGGTGAGTTTGTCAACTATGACCCAAATATCATCTTTCCTTCCTTGGGTCTTGGTTAGTCTGCAAAAAAAATCCATAGTAATGTCTTCCCACTTCCATTCCGGGACAGAGAGAGGTTGTAGTATTCCACCTAGCCTTCTGTGCTCAATCTTGACTTTCTGACACACCAAGCACTTGGAAATGAATTCAGCTACGTCTTGTTTCATATTTGGCCACGCACCAGAAGTTTCTTCTCAAGTCTGTATACATCTTACTAGTACCTGGATGAACTGAATAAGCAGAAGAATGTGCTTGCTTTAAGATGGTAGCTCGGAGTTCTTCAATAGGAGGTACACACAAATGATTTTAAAACTAGAGGGAACCATCATCCTGAATGACAAAACCAGGAGCTTTACCTTCTTGTACTTCTCCGCTAATTTTGATCAGAATTACATCATGACATTTTTTTTCTTTAATTTGATCAAACAAAGTTTGTTGAATTTCTAGAGTATTCAGATACCCTTGTTGTCTTGCAAACCAAACTTCGATCTCCTATTGAATCAGATCCAATTGCAACTTCGGCTGAATAGTTAACATGGCTATCAAACTTTCCTGAGTGGTCTTGCGACTTAGAGCATCAACTACCACATTAGCCTTACCAAGATGATAGAGAAGCTCGATGTCATAGTCCTTGATCAGCTCTAGCCATCTTCATAGTCTCATATTCAACTCTTTCTGAGTGAATATATACTTTAAACTTTTGTGATCAGTAAATATATGACATTTGACACCATAAAGATAATGTCGCCAAATTTTTAAAGCAAATACCACCACAACAAGTTCTAAATCATGTGTTGGATAATTCACTTCATAACTTTTGAGTTGCCAAGAAGCATAAGCAAGAACCTTGCCGTGTTGCATTAACACACATCCCAACCCTTGTTTTGAAGCATCACTATAGACCACAAACCCTTCATTCCCTTCTGGTAATGTCGACACTGGAGCACCGGTAAGACGTCTCTGAAGTTCTTGGAAACATACTTCACATTCCTTAGACCACCCAAACTTCTTGTTGGCTTTTCGAAGTAAACTTGTCATAGGCAAAGAGATTTTTGAAAATCCTTCTACAAAACATCGATAATACCCAGCAAGTCCTAAGAAACTTCTTACCTCCTTAACATTTCGAGGTTGTTTCCATTCAGTAACGGCCTGGATTTTCTGAGGATATACCATAACCCCATCTTGATTTATAACAAGACCTAAGAAAGTCACTTCTTTTAACCAAAAAGCACACTTAGACAACTTGGCATAAAGTTCTTGGTGTCTAAGTATTTCAAAAACCAACCGAAGATGTTGTTTGTGCTCAGCTTTGTCTTTTGAATAGATTAAAATGTCATCAATGAAGACCACCACAAACTTGTCGAGATATCCATGAAAACATCTATGCATCAGGTCCATAAAAAATGTCGATGCATTTGTCAGTATCAAAGGAATTACCAGGAACTCATAATGACCATAACGAGTGCGAAATGTTGTTTTTGGAATGTCCTCTTCACACACTCTAAGCTGATGATATCCTGACCTTAGATCAATCTTGGAGAAAACTTTAGCACCTTTCAGTTGATCCAGCAAATCATCAATTCTGGGCAAGGGATATTTGTTCTTAATGGTAACCTTATTCAGTTCACGGTAATCAATACATAAACGAAAAGTTCCATCTTTTTTTCTTGACAAATAATACCAGAGTGCCCCAAGGTGAAGCACTCGGTCTTATAAATCCCTTGTCTAGTAATTCATGTAGCTGTTTCTTCAATTCCCTCATTTCAATAGGGGCCATTCTATACGATGCCTTAGAAATCAATGTCGTTCCAGGCTCCAATGTGATTGTAAAGTCAACAACACGCTTCAGAGGCAATCCTGGAAGTTCTTCTGGGAAGATATCAGAACATTCTTTTACAAACGGAATTTCTTCAATATCTAACTATTTCTTACAATTCTCCTCAAGGTAACAAAAATACCCAAGACAACCCTGACGGATTAACTTAACGGCCTTCATAGCACTAATCAACCTTCCCTCATCTGCATCACGCTTTCCCTTGAACTGACATACATGTTTTCCTTCATCCTGAATAGTCACCGTTCGAGCACTAAAATCTATTATCGCCCCATGTTGTAATAACCAATCCATGCCTATGATAATGTCATAAGGAGCCATTGGAATACATATAAGGTTGGCTTCAAACTTCCGACCTTGTATGCTAATAGGAAACTTGTTGAGTTGTCTAGTTCCTATTATCTTTTTTTGGTTAGGTAAGTTTACAACGAAAAGGTCACATGCTTCGGAACATTTTAATCCTATTTGTCTTACACAGTCCTCAGATATAAAAGAATGTTTCGTCGCTACGTCTCATCTCATACAATCGTTGGCCTGGCGTTGAAGGAGCCAGAGTCATTAGAGCTTTTCCCCTATTCTGAGCAGTAGACTGAACAGAGACGGACTTAGTAGCATTAGTCGGAACACAGCTATTCTGAGTCACTGAGGCTTGACGTGATTGCACTGGGCTACTTCTATTTTGTGGGCAGTAAGCACGCATGTGTCCTTCCTTCCCACATTGGAAACACTTTTTCATAGGTTTAGGGCATTGCCTACTAAAATGTCCTGTTCCTCCACAGTTATAACAAACTCCAATATTCTTCTTTTGCCCGGATTCTGATGTCTTAAATGAACTAGACTCAGTTTTGGTCCAGTTTGACTTCTCAAACTTCTGATAGGGTGATGACCTCTTAAATCCACTAAGTTGGGTATGTTGTTGGGATGGTTGTCCACGTTTCTCAACTTCTTTATCAGACTTCTCCAAAGAAACTTCTAAACGGTATGATGCATCAACATATTGCTCTAAAGTTGAACATTTAATATGGACCATCAGTGGTTGCATCTTTGGATTCAGCCATTCATAGAACCTCTCAATTTTCTGTTCCTATGAAGAAATTCCCGGACCAGCATACTGCAACAAATGATTAAACTTAGCAGCCATTTCTGGTATTTTCCTACCTTCCACTTGCGGATATAGCAATTCTTTTTCTTTTTCTTTCCTCATAGAATAAGAAAAGAATCTATCCATCATTTTCTCCTTCAACATGCTCCAGTTAAGATTTGGGTGTTTAGATAACCTAGTTCCTATCCACCATTCATTCGCCCCTTCCTTAAGCTGTAAAGCAGCCATACGTACCTTTTCAGCCTCTGCACAAGAAACATTTTCCAACAAATGCTCATTGTGAGAAAACCAGTAAGCTATTCTGACAGGTTCACCAGTTCCGTCATAGCTATCAGGCTTCATAGAGAGGAATGTCTTAAGAGCTCGAGAAAAGTTTGCACTTTGCACAGGATGAGGTACTTGAAGTTCTTCCACTTCCAGGTTTTCTCCTTGTTCAGCTCCTTCTGCTCTAGGTGGTATATTGTGAATGGCTGGGAGAGCTTCTTGAATAGTCTGAAACATCAAATTTTTTAGAGTCTCCAATGTTGCTTCATCAAAGACTATATTTCTTAGAACACTGGGGCCCAGTTGTTTTACATGATTTTGTGACTCTTCTCCTTCTCCAGGGCCCCTATCCGAGTTAAGACTTTGTTCGGATCTTTTGGTATTCACCATCTCAATAAAACAAAGAAAGGTGCAAATTTTCTTCAATTCATAAAAATAAGAAGTCATAACACATACATAACAATAGAAATACCATTTATTTATAACACCAGCGTACTTCCTTTATTTTACAATGCTACTAGTCAACATAGTCAAACTAACTTATTTACCAAAAACCCACAACTTCTTGAGCTCTTACAGCAAACCTTAATTTACATCTAAGAAAACCAACAAAATCAACTTATCCATATTGACTCGTTCATGCCCTTATCCATTCCTTAATACAACGAGGGAGGATGACATAAATTATCTAAAAAGTCAGCCTCAAACTGCAAGGGGTCCTTTAAGATATTCTGATCATATAAAAGTGATTCCCCTTGCTCTAGTTTCCTACAGAAGAGGTTTCAACGCGAAGGGCTTAAATGCAAACTCCCAGTGCCCCAGATAAAAAGATCCTCGTAAGGTTCCAATTCCCGTTTCCAGGCTTGTACGACATTCATTAGCCTTTCCGTTTTTACCTCAAATTTCACAAGTTGAGTTCTCCCAAAGGATATCCAATCCTCCCAAGACCGTATCATCGCATGATCTCTACCTTCCGTTTCCTGAACTGGTCCCCTTTCAGAAGAACTAGGACCCGTCGATCCTACTATCTGTCGAGGATAGTCATCCACAGAAGGGGGAAGACGTTGAGACGAAGTATAAACTCCAGACTCATGCGAAGATAGTGAAGATTGACTGGAGTCCAAATACTGTATTTGCTCTAATTGTGGGGCCTCTTCTTCCTCAAGGTCTTCTTCTTCACTCCAGATGACTACAAAGTTCACTCCCATACCTAGTTCCTCGTCGCTGGGTATGTCCACATACTCAATTTCCATTCTTGGTGAAGCCGGAAACCCTTTGATCAAACTTACTCGAGAAGATTCCTCTTCATCAACGGTAAGTGCTCCGTTCTTCGCTCTTTTTCCGGGATCATCCTTACTATGATACCCTTGGTTCCTCTTCATTTTCTTAGAAAAAGAACAAAGCAAAAAATTTAGAATCTCCACAATTCTATACATCAATAGTTCAAACCTAAATCCAAGGTTTAACCACAGATTTCTCTTTTTTTAATCCATCAAAGGATATCAACTGGTAATCTATTTTTAGAGGACCTTCGACTCTGATACCACTTCTGTAACACCCCTTGTTACCTACCAGGGTATTATCGCCAGTAATCTTAATTAATCTTAATCAAGGCCACCCAAGGCTTTGAAACATTACAAACGACTGGTTAAACATAACTTATTACAGACCATCAACTCTTCCTTACCACAAAAAGGATAACAGTTTCACACTAACAAAACATGTTTATCACATAGAGCCTAATTCAGCAATACATCCCCAAAAGAAAATTCTTAGATCTCCTGTCGTGATCTTTCACTTAATCCCAGTTCTTCTAGCTAGCTTCTTTATTAACTGCAGCGACATATAACGCCAGCAGGTACCAAACAAAAATAATAATAAAAACAACAACAAGTTAGTCTTATTAAAAGACTAAGCAAATGGAGACGTTAACCCAAGGAAGCTCATTTCAAAAAGTAAGAACGGTAAACTAAGAACTTACAAAAATAGTAGATTAAAGGAGTCCCAAGTAGGTAGATAAAAAGTTCTACAGAGAGTTGCTACTATATGGATTAACTTAATCAATAATTGATTAAGAATCCGTCATACGCAAAGGATAACAAGAATGGTTATCGAATAGACTAACCATTCGGATATTCCCATATAACGCCTAAGGTACTTAACCTAATTTACATATCAATTTAAACCTTTCTCAAACAGATTTGTTTTCTTGTTAATTGACTTAACCCTTTCAGACGATTTTTCTTGTAACTGATGTCGTCAGGGTGAGAGTGCCTTTTTCATCCGTGACCGCTTGACCCACATCAGTTTCTTTTGCACTTAGCTAGAATGCACAGATGTCCTCCTCCAGTGTGGAGCGAGACATGAGTCATGAATCCGCTAGCAAGCTACGCCCCCAATACATACTTTGTTGTAAAGAGGTCATGGGAGACTCGACTCCTACCCCTGGACTACTTATCTCACACAAATCTCATCTCAAAAACGATATCACCTAAACCAAACCTATTCTCAATTAAAGTACGAAACTGATTAAGAAGCGACTCGATCATTACTTCTAACATCTATAACTAATCATCACATTTCAGTAATCAGACGATTTGTTCGTAACTATATAATTCAATATAAATTGAATTTCTTAATTTATAACAAAGAAAAGTCGTCCACTTGCCTTGGAAGGCGTGCTCAACGTCCTTAGAAATTCCAACAGTAATCCTTATCACCCTTTTGCCAATCGATGTTAAAATTTTTATTCGCTATAAGTAAAGATTCTGACCTCCGTTTCTCGAGCGGTTTGAACCTACGAGGTCGTAATAACGTGAAGGTTATAAAAACTATAAAATTAATTAGTAAAACGGAACCGACTGATCATGCGGTGGCTCCGAGCCCAAACCGCTAAATAACTTCGATCGTGTTTTACCTTCACTTGAGCCTATGGCTCATTCAGCTCGTTAGTGGCTCGTTCCAGGAGCTCGAGGGTGGTTGGGTGTTGCCCGCTGGTGGCCCTCGTGGTGAGTGGTGGTCGGAAGAGCTGGTGATCGCCGACGATAACAGATTCGAATTCTTTCTTCCCGAGCCTGTCGTTCCGTTCTGATTCTTTCACTGGTTCTGATTTCTTTTGCAGCAGCAACGAGCCCAAGATCACATAGAGGAAGGAGATGAGGTGAAGGAGAAGATAAAGAAGTGGTAGGGCTTAGGGGAAAGGTGTGCAGCGGTGAAGCAATCCGATCGTCGAGTCCGTTGATGAGGTATTTTCGGTGGTCGTTAATACCTATCAAAGAAACCTTATCTTTACCAACTTAGTAGAGCGGTAAGTAAGGGTCGATCCCACAGAGACGCGTGTATTTGTGCTATTACTTGGATGCCAAGTAACCAAGAGGGGGGTTTATTGATTAAATTATCTAAACTACTATGCAAATATAGAAATAAATATGAATGCAAGGATGATTTGAATATATGAGAGACAAACGTGTTGATCATCGATTCTCTTGTTTCTCTTCTCACTTGAATAATATATTGTGGATAATGATCCTACTAAGGATTAAGCCCTGAACTTCATATTTAGTTGATAGAACAACTAGTCTAACAGCCCTAATTAAATAATAACCTAGAAGACCTTCTAGATTCAATTAAATAACATCATGACGATTCAAGTTATTAATAGAAACAAACACTTAGAGCAACCAGACATCTAAGTGACTTGTGAATTTATTCCCTTCTTTAACCAACTAGTCCAACCGGTACTAAATTGATTAAAGTATACTCTTGATCAAATTAACTCCGACCCATAATTAGATTCAGTTATAACTAGAAATTCAATTAGGTGATCAATCTAACAAAACCCTAGTTTAGATTCAATTAAGCACAGGGAATAAACTCTATTCAAATTTGTTGAGAATCAATCAAACCTCACAACAATATACAAATCATGACTTCAATAACTAGTCAAACACAATAAATTTAGCAATGCATAATTAAAATTAAGAACAAACTTACAAAGGTTTAAAGTCTGCCTCTAGAGAGAAAAACCCTAGCCTCCAAAAGTTGATCAAAAGTTCCATAAAAATAAACTAACATAAGGTATATATATATGTCTCTCAAAATAACCCTCAATAACTCTATCATTAAGCTACACTCGGACAAGATATAATCCTAGGCCCAAAAACCAAGCCCAATAATTGTTCGCGTGAAAACACCGATTGCTCGGTTTGACACAATGCTCGGCCGAGCAATGTGCAATCCAGCGCAATTGGCTTCAGATAAGATTGCTCGGTTTAGGTCCAAAATTGCGCGGCCGCGCAATTAGTCATCCCGCGCAATTGCCTCAGTTCATCATTTAGGTGACACTTCAGAGGCTGTTTTGACCCACTTAGAGTTGGAATTTGGACTCGGAAAACACACATGAATTGTAGCTCTTTGAATTAGATTTCAAATGATACCAAATTGATCCTCATCCGAGCATTATAGCTCCCAAACCAAGCATTACAAGATAGAGGTGTCGAAACAACAACGCTAATGCATAGCCCGGGTTTAAGCTTTCTTTTCACACAAGCTCTTGGGCCTTAGCTCTTCTAATCTTCACTTGTATCACTCTAAGCTTCATCTTGATCCTCCACCATAGTCCTCTAAGATCCATCCCATCCATGCTTGTTTACCTAAAGATCTGCAAAACCGAACAAAAACAAGCGCAAAACCCGAATTTCCTAGAAAACCTAAAAACCTAAGAACTAGACTAAACTAAGCTAAAACCATGCAAAATAAACATAAATATGCATCCTAAACACTACCTAAATGCAAGCTATCATCCATCGCCCTTCATTCTCTTCTCGAACCCTCCCTCTGTTTCTATCCAGTTGCGCAGAACATATGGAAGAAAAGAAATCGGGCTTTCCTCCCCCATTAAGTAAGTGGAGGTAAAAAGAATTTCCCGTTTTGGAAAGGGATTTTTCGTTAAACGGTAAAATTATGTACCTCGGGTGAAAAAACTTACTACACATAAAACATCCTATAAATTATGTAGACCAATAAAATCAATTTTCCATGATTTTATCATGCTACCTTCAATTTTTAAGACTTTCGTTTCGTATTTTTGATTCCTTCCGGTACATAATTAAAAAGATCGCGTATTAAATAATTATACTTTTTCCAAGAAAATCCTAGAAAGTGAACTCGTCGATAAAATTAATTTTCTATGATTTTTCGATATCATTGAGGATTTTCAATAATTTTAGTTCCCATTAAAATGATTGCATTTCGCGTCGGCATTGAATTAAAAGAATTATAAAGGATATTCGAGAAATTCGAAAATATCCATAAAATTCGCAGATATTACAGGTAGACACTTGCTGAATTCTTCCAATAAAATCTATGTTGCTCAACACGGTACCGACCCTCACGGGCTCTCTGTTTTGGGTTTTTGTACACTCATCACAACTTCTTTTTGGTTTTCAACGGAATCTTCAGGACGTACTCCTTCTGCTCTTCTCTTTATGCATTCCACCATTCACCACTTGACTCCAACTTCTCTTAAAATGCTCCTTTCTGCTCCAAAAACCTAAGAAAAACACAAAAACGGAGTAGCTTCCACACATTTCACAAAATATGCAAACTTATCCAAAAACATACAAAACTAACAATAAAACTCACTAAAAGTAAACTAAAAAACCTAAGAAAAACACTTAAAAATATACTACAAACACGAACATCATTTGTCAAGAGCAAGAAACGCACCGGAAAGAATTGCAAGCACAACATCGGGACCATGAGATTCAGCGATGCCGGTTGGATCAAGTGTTTCATATTATGGATAATCGGAACATCATCAACGAGGCAAACCAAGGGGTTCACACGGTTCACCCACCAATTGAATTGGGCCACAATCTGCCGGAAGGGCAGCCTAGTCACCAACAACAGCCGCCTGCTATTCCACCGCAGCCGCAAGGACAATTACAACTTCCGTTAGTCGTGATCCCCGCCGCCCAACAGTAACCACTGGTATCGAATTATTATTGTGACACCCTTATACCCTATGACGTATATTTCATAAAACTTATCTCTTATATAAAGAGATAATTCACATATATCAAACTATTCACGTAAGCACATAGGGGAATTACCAACCATAAAAGGTTGCACACTCAAAGTTCTATGTTGTTACTACTCATACTAAAACATCTGTCACTCTAACTTATATTACAACTCATATCTCTATGATGCAAAAATGAGGAGGAGAAGGTTGCATTGAGTTTCAGCCGGCCGACCTGTATGAATGTGACCTCTAAAAGAGACAAACATCAGTAAGAACTAGCTGAACCTGAAAAATTGTTTTGCGATTTACGTGAGTCGCATACTCAGTGAATATAAACCATCATCAATTATTTCACATAAAGCCAAACAATTGGTCAGTATACATATTCATACATATTATATGTGTCATATATGAATTTACTATGCAAATGCAAATGTTGATGTTTCCGATTCTTTATTCTGTGAACTGTTCAAGCCTGAATATGCCCCGGGTTTACTGTATATGGACTCTTATGGTCCCTTTAGCAAAGAAATCCGAAGATCTCCTGAATATTGGCTCTTATGGCCCCTTTAAGAAAGAAATCCGAAGATCTCCTCATTGATCCGTAGGTCTTGTATGACTCGTAGGTCGCTTTAACAAAGAAATCTGAAGATTTCCTGAATTACAGTTCAGGGCAAGACAATCACATGTCCTTTTAATCTCATTGCAATATGCTATGCAATCAAGTGCATCATGTAACCATATATCATATGCCATCTGTTAACATACCTTTTGTGCAAATTTTCCATCGAAATTTCAGAGCTATCATATAAAACACATATATCCATAATATATATATATATATATATATATATATATATATATATATATATATATCCATAGGTTTTGGTTCAAGTGAGACCCACTCTTGTGGTGAGACCTTGGGCTTAAAGTAATGACTAATCTTAACCATTAGATTTACATCATCACTATATATTGGATGATCAAGATTTTTTTATTTTTTTTATTTTTTTTATTTTTTCATTTTTTTTCATTTTTTTCATTTTTTTCATTTTTTTCATGTTTTCGCAAAACTAAAAAATAGCATAAAAAATTAAAAAATTAAAAAATTAAAAAATTAAAAAATTAAAAAATTAAAAAATTAAAAAATTAAAAAATTAAAAAATTAAAAAATTAAAAAATTAAAAAATTAAAAAATTAAAAAATTAAAAAATTAAAAAATTAAAAAATTAAAAAATTAAAAAATTAAAAAATTAAAAAATTAAAAAATTAAAAAATTAAAAAATTAAAAAATTAAAAAATGAAAAAATGAAAAAATGAAAAAATGAAAAAATGAAAAAATGAAAAAATGAAAAAATGAAAAAATGAAAAAATGAAAAAATGAAAAAATGAAAAAATGAAAAAATGAAAAAATGAAAAAAAAATAAAAATGAAAAAAAAAATTGAAAAAATTGAAAAAAGCTTTAAAAACGTTAAATAGGAAAGTTCAATTTTTATATACTACGAGTTCATTTTTATACACTAGAAGTTCAATTTTTTTATATTAGGAGTTCAATATTTAATATTGTATGAGTTCAATTTTTATATTCTATGAGTTCATTTTTTATCTATCATAAGTTCAATTTTTATGTGTTTTAAGTTCATTTTTAAAATAATTCGATTTTCGCAAAATTAAAAAAATAACAAAAAAAAAATTTAAAAAAAAAATAAAAAAAAAAAAAAGAAAAGAAAAAAAAAGAAAAAAAATAAAATAAAAATTAAAAAATAAAATAAAAATTAAAAATTAAAAAAATTGAAAAAATCATGACCATTAAATACATAATAGAGGGGTAAATCCAATGGTTGACATTGGTCCTCATTTTAAGCAATGTGTCTTACCACAAGGGTGGTCCTCACCGGAACCATGCGCTATATTTATATATCCATAAAGCACATATATCCATATAACTCATATAAAACATATATCTATATTGCACATAGGGTTGAATCTCCGGTCTATACTCACCTGTTTAAGACAGATACTATATCTCTTCCCTTTTACTTTGACCACGATCTATGACTTGTGCTCCTATATATAACCCAATGCAAATTAGGCTATTTACTCTTACAAATCCTAACCCCAAATGAATAAAATGTTAGAATGCATTATAACTTTTTGCATATATATCCAAATCCTTTAAAACTTGACAACAATAAACTATATATATAAAGGAACACTTTTCTAGTTCAAACCTTTATGAAAAACTTGATCAAAGGGCTCTCTAATATCATTACAAGGAAAACCCTAAAATTACTCTGAAATCTTTTACCGAATATAAATCCGATATCGAAAACACCCTCTGAGAACTATAAATCGTCTGATTTTCGAACCAAAATCAACAATAGATCTAGATCTGGAAAAATTAGGAAAATCCAGATAAATCACTAACTAATTAAAAACTTACCAAAACACGCTTGTATTTCAAGATTAAAACCCAATTGAAGAGATCTGGTATCAAAATCAACAACCAAACTCAAATCTATCAAAAACAAGGAACCATTTTTTTTAGTTCTTTCTCCTCTCGATTTCTTTCTCATCTCCCTCTATTTTTTTTCTTATTTTGTGAACTTGATTGGTAAGGAAAGCACGAGAAGATATATATATAAACATGTCAAAGTCGGCTTACATTTTCAAAATTTGCGGTTTTCACCCTCAAATCTCCTTTACTACAAACTTTACTCTGAAATAATTAATAATTAAATTTTAGTTAAAAACTTTTTAAAATATAAAAACTTAATTAGAAAATAAATATTAATTTTAAAAATTCACTATATATCATGCCAATATGCTATGCATATGCTATTAATCTTATATGAATGCAGTATGACATATGCTTTTTGGTCGGGGATGTTACATTTCTCCCCCTCTATAAGAATTTTGTCCTCAAAATTCTCTCTCTTCATATTACTTTCTCATCTTATCCTTAGTTTCACAACTTGTCTCCTCTATACCATAATTCTTCTAAACTACTTTCAGAATTTTCATTTGTAACTGTTTGATACTGTATCATGATCGATTCCTCTATGTAGCTCAGATTTTCTGCAAGATGTACTTCTGAATCCTTTAACATATCTGATAGATCATATCAATACTGTAGCAACATACTGACATGGAAAAATAATGAATCTGAGCTAAACATCAATGTGCCACCCTAAATAACAAATGGCGAATTTCTACCTTGTCAAACAATTTCTATAATTTCTGCCAACTTTCCATCTCTTACTTGTGCATCTTTAGTTTTTTGTCTCAGCACTGATCGAATCTCAAAAGTAGCAATCAATACTCATCTGTTTCTAACTATAGTCTAGCATTTACACTTTGCAAAGCAATCAAACATAACACTGAAGTCATGTGTATATCTGCCATCATACCATTAAACTTTTGACTAAAAGCATCTGCTACAACATTGGCCTTTCCTGAATGATACTCAATTGTATAATCACATTCTTTCATTAGTTCTATCTAGCACATCCATCTTTTGGCCCATCAAATACTTCAAACTCTTATGATATGTAAAGATTTAGAATGTTTCTCCATATAGATAATGTCGCCAAATCTTTAGGGCAAAAACTATTGATGTCAGCTCTAAATCATGTACAAGATAAGAAACTTCATGTGATCGATACTGTCATGATGCATAGGCAGTTACTTTAATTTCCATCCAGCATAAAGACACAACCATGGCCCTGATATGAAACATCAGTGCAAATACCAAATCGTCTTGTACCTGTAAGAATTCTCAGTATTACTATTGTAGTCTGTCGGTGCTTTAACTCATTAAATACCTGTTTGTACGCAGAATACCAATAGAATGAAGCATTCTTTCATAGCAATTTAGTAAGTAGTACAGCTATAATAGAGAATCCTTCCACTAATAGTCTGTAGTATCCAACCATACTAAGAAAGATACGAACTTCTATAACTGTAGTTGATGCTTCCCAATTTACCACTGCTTCAAACTTTTTAGAGTCAATCCTCCATACCTCGTCCAGATACTATATGTCCTAAAGATACCATATGATCCAACCAAAATTCACACTTTCTCAGTTTAGCAAACAACTGCTTTTCCCTCAAGACTTGTAGCACAGTACACAAATGATCAACATGCTTAGCTGTACTCCACGAATATACAAAAATATCATGAACAATGATGATCACAAATCTGTCTAGAAAAGATTGAAATACCTTGTTCATCAAAGCCATAAATTCTGCTGGTGCATTAGCCAAACCAAATAGAATTACCAGAAACTCATAATGGCCATATTGAGTTCTAAATGTTGTCTTGATAATGTCATCTTTAGCTATCTTTAACTGATGATATCTAGATCGGATGTCTATCTTCGATAATTCATTTGCACACTGAAGTTGATCAAATAAATCATCTATTCTTGGCAATAGATTGTTCTTCATTGTCACCTGATTCAACTTTCTGTAATCTATGCACAGTCATAAGATACACTAGCCCTAATGAATACTTTGTCCAACAAATCCTGTAACTGTTTCTTCAGTTCCTGTAACTCTAGAAGAGCCATCCAATATGGAAGAATAGAAATCGATATAGTATCTGATATTAATTTCATAGTAAACTCTATCTATCTATCAGTTGGCAATCCCGGAAGATCTTTTGGAAACACATCTAGAAAATCTCTAACAGCTAGAATATCTCTGAACTCAACATATTCAACTGTACAGTTTATAACATGGGTCAGATATGCCTCAGATCCTTCTCTGATTATATAGAAAGCTTCTGTTGTAGATATTAAACAAGCGGGAACCATCTGTCTATCACCATAGAAAATGACTCTAGATTTTCCAAGCGAGTCTATCACTACCTCTTTGTAAAACAATCCACTTTAGCATGACGTCTTGACAATCAATCTATACCCAAAATTATATCAAACTCATATAGGAATAGCAAAATCAGATCAACTGATAACTCTATTATATCCACTCGTATTATACAATCCCAATATATTGTATGTACCTTTACCATTTCTTTTGTACTTCCTCTTCTTATGGTTCATGTGTATGAAATGAATGTTCATGTAGTGATGTATGAGACACTTCTATAGACTGACGTGGCACGGTTGAACCTTCTCTCCTTTATGCATCATGCTCATGAATGCAATTCTAATTTCAATTACATATGCTATATAATGCTTATGAATGCATGCCCTTAAAGAATCATATCCCTGCTCTGATACCAAAAACTAGTTGTGACACCCTTATACCCTATGACATATATTTCATAAAACTTATCTCTTATATAAAGAGATAATTCACATATATCAACTATTCATGTAAGCACATAGCGGAATTACCAACCATAAAAGGTTGCACACTCAAAGTTCTATGTTGTTACTACTCATACTAAAACATCTGTCACTCTAACTTGTATTACAACTCATATCTCTATGATGCAAAAATGAGGAGGAGAAGGTTGCATTGAGCTTCAGCCAGCCGACCTGTATGAATGTGACCTCTAAAAGAGACAAACATCAGTAAGAACTAGCTGAACCTGAAAAATTATTTTGCGATTTACGTGAGTCGCATACTCAGTGAATATAAACCATCATCAATTATTTCACATAAAGACAAACAATTGGTCAGTATACATATTCATACATATTATATGTGTCATATATGAATTTACTATGCAAATGCAAATGCTGATGTTTCCGATTCTTTATTATGTGAACTGTTCAAGTCTGAATCTGCCCCGGGTTTACTGTATATGGACTCTTGTGGTCCCTTTAACAAATAAATCCGAAGATCTCCTGAATATTGGCTCTTATGGCCCCTTTAAGAAAGAGATCCAAAGATCTCCTCATTGACCCGTAGGTCCTGTATGATCCGTAGATCCTGTATGACCCGTAGGTCGCTTTAACAAAGAAATCTGAAGATTTCCTGAATTACAGTTCAGGGCAACACAATCACAGGTCCTTTTAATCTCATTGCAATATGTTATGCAATCAAGTGCATCATGTAACCATATATCATATGCCATCTATTACCTTCTGTGCAAATTTTCCATTGAAATTTCAAAGCTATCATATAAAACACATATATCCATATAATCCATATAACATATATATATCCATATATCCATAAAGCACATATATCCATATAGCTCATATAAAACATATATCCATATTGCACATATAGCACATAGGGTTGAATCTCCGGTCTATACTCACCTGTTTAAGATAGATACTATATCTCTTCCCTTTTACTTTGACCACGATCTATGACTTGTGCTCCTATATATAACCCAATGCAAATTAGGCTATTTACTCTTACAAATCCTAACCCCAAATGAAATAAAATGTTAGAATACATTATAACTTTTTGCATATATATCCAAATCCTTTAAAACTTGACAACAATAAACTATATATATATATAAAGGAACATTTTTCTAGTTCAAACCTTTATGATAAACTTGATCAAAGGGCTCCTTAATATCATTACTAGGAAAACTCTAAAATTACTCTGAAATCTTTTACCGAATATAAATCCGATATCGAAAACACCCTCTGAGAACTATAAATCGACTGATTTTCGACAATAGATCTAGATCTGGAAAAATTAGGAAAATCCAGATAAATCATTAACTAATTAAAAACTTACCAAAACACGCTTGTACTTCAAGATTAGAACCCGATTGAAGAGATCTGGTATCAAAATCAACAACCAAACTCAAATCTATCAAAACAACGAACCATTTTTTTTAGTTCTTTCTCCTCTCGATTTCTTTCTCATCTCCCTCTATTTTTTTTTCTTATTTTGTGAACTTGATTGGTAAGGAAAGCACGAGAAGATATATATAAACATGTCAAAGTCGGCTTACATTTTCAAAATTTGCGTTTTTCACCCTCAAATCTCCTTTACTACAAACTTTACCCTGAAATAATTAATAATTAACTTTTAGTTAAAAACTTTTTAAAATATAAAAACTTAATTAGAAAATAAATATTACTTTTAAAAATTCACTATATATCATGCCGATATGCTATGCATATGCTATTAATCTTATATGAATGCAGTATGACGTATGCTTTTTGGTCGGGGATGTTACGATTATCGCCAGCGGCGGCGCCCCAACAGCAACTCGTCGTACAAGCGGTAGAGTTTGCTCAGCCTCGACAAGGGGATTACCCCAATATTCGAGTTGATGCCCCTCCTTATAATGGATCGGATCTGACAGGCTGGGTGTATAAGGTTCAATGCTATTTTGATTACTTTCAGACGACATTAGCTGATCGTCTCCAACTTGTCGGCATATGAGTGGTATCTTTATCAAAGACGGAATAATTGCATCCGGACTTAGGATGCCTTTTTGGAAGCCGTTAAACAGCGTTCGACCCTCATCACTATGAGGATTATGTAGGCCTATGGGCTAAGTTGCAACAAAAAAACATCTGTCTTGGAGTACCAAACTGAATTTGAGGACCTTTTGAATAAAGTTGAAGGCTTAGCGGAGGGCACGGTGATTTCATTATTCAAGGCCGGATTAAAATAGACGATTAAATGTGAACTTAATTTGTGTAATCCGACGACGATTGCTCAAGCCTTCGCCTTGGCTCGAGAGTTGTTGGCCTCCTATGTGGATACTGTAGCGAGTTTTCCAACTCAACGCTGTTGGAATTCTCCTGGATTTTGAACACCAGGCACAACTACCTCTCCGCCTACGCCGCTAGAAAATACAACGCAGGCCGCCGCGTCAGCCTCATCATCTCAAAGCAGGGTTGTACACACTTTTCCTATCCGGCGTCTGTTTGTGGCGGAACGAGAAGAACGTACGAAGAAGGGTCTTTGCTGGAACTGCGATGAGCAGTATACGCTTGGGCATCGATGTAAACATCGTTTCTTGGCGTAATTGGGTAGCGATGATTCGGATGATAACGAGGCTATTGATGATATTGATGTGTTGGCGATTACCGGGGATATATCGAGCGTTCATTCTATGGAAGGCCACACTAATACGAGGTCTCTAAAAATTAGAGGATCCATTCGGGATATGTCGGTGCAAGTTTTAATCGATCTCGGTAGCACTCATAATTTTATCCATACGTCGATCGTCGAAGCATTGCATCTTCAAGTATCCAACGTGACGCCCTTTCGGGTTTACGTCGGGAACAACACCTCGCTGTTATGCAAGCATCAGTGCCTTGCAACCCCGGTACGATTACATAATCATGTTTTCCCTATTGATTTGTTTGTTTTGGATGTCCATGGACCACAGGTTGTGCTTGGAGTACAATGGCTCCAAACTTTGGGCAAGGTTTCGCATGACTATGTAAATTGACCATGGAATATGCTTGGGAAGGCCAACCGATCCTTTTGCATGGCGACTCTACACCGCCAAAAGCAATATCAGTCCATGCATTAAACTGTTTATATGCGATGGAAGAGTAGGATATGTTGAAAAAACTCAGAGTGTTTTGAGGTGCTCCCGGTTCACTCCGAGACAACTCCAACCGTGTGAAATTCCGGGTAATGTGCACCCCCACATTCGTGAACTCATCTTGAGCCATGAATCAGTGTTTCGAATGCCCACCAGGCTACCTCCCCAACGCCCATAGGACCATCGAATTCACTTACTTCATGAGTCCAAGCCAATCAATGTCCGGCCATATTGGTATCCTTATTTTCAAAAGACGGAAATTGAGCGGCAAGTGTAGGATATGTTGAAAAAAGGGATAATCCGGCATAGTATGAGTCCATTCTCATCCCCGACATTGCTTGTTAAAAAGAAATACGTGAGCTTCCTCTATTGCATTGATTACAAATCACTGAATATCACTACCGTGGCAGATAAGTTTCCTATCCCAACCGCTGATGAATTATTTAATGATATTGGGTAGTGTTGTATTCTTTACTAAGCTCGACTTACGCTCAGGTTACCACCAAATTCAGATGCACAACTCGGACATTCACAAAACCGCTTTTCACACGCACGATGACCATTTTGAATTTTGGTCTTGCCTTTCGGTTTGACTAATGCACCATCTACATTCGAAGCAGCTATGAATCATATTTTTGCAGAATATCTGTGCGATTTTGTCATTGTTTTCTTCGACGATATCTTGGTTTACAACTCTTCTTTGGATTTGCATATTTGGCACCTTGATATTGTTCTTCGGATCTTATAGGTGATCAACTT
The DNA here is from genome assembly GCA_964016875.1 of Fallopia convolvulus. Lineage (NCBI taxonomy): Eukaryota > Viridiplantae > Streptophyta > Magnoliopsida > Caryophyllales > Polygonaceae > Fallopia > Fallopia convolvulus. The sequence goes on along the minus strand of OZ024724.1, from coordinate 5,238,344 downwards.
CTTTGTCAAGAGTTCGAAGTGTTCGTTTGGTACGCAAACATTTGAATACTTGGGCCATATTGTATCTGCTGGCAAGTTTTTAGCTGATTCGGATAAACTTGTTGCCATGTCTAAATGGCCGCCCCCTAAATTAGTTCGTCAGCTCCGCGGTTTCCTTTGATTGACGAGCTATTATCAAAAGTTCATCCGTAATTATGCATTGTTGGCAAATCCGCTTACTACTTTATTATAGAAAGACAGGTTCATTTGGTCCCCTATGGCTTCCGAGGTTTTTGAGCATCTCAAAGCAGTAATGATAAGCCCTTAGGTCTTACAACTACCTGATTTTTCTAAAACTTTTATCTTGGAAACCGGCGCTTCGGATGAAGGGATTGGTGTATTGCTATTACAAGCCAAGTGGTCGCTAACCTTTTTCCGCAAGACATCGGGTCCACGTCGTCGTGGATCCTCCGCCTATCACAGAGAACTCTTTGTTATTGTCTTTGTTGTGCAGAAATGGTGTTAGTATTTATTGGGCCGAGAATTTGTTATCAGATCAGATCAGAAAAGTCTCAAGGAACTTCTTTCACAAGTAATTCAGACACCTCATCAACAATTCTTTATTATAAAACTTATGGGTTGTAAATTCCGCATAGAATACAAGTCGAGTACCAACAATTGAGTGGCAGATGCTCTTTCTCCCTGTATGATTGATGCCAATTCCGAGTTGAAACAATTTTTGTCTTGGTCAGCACCATTGCTTGATTTGCTATATAAGGTTCGCTTGGAGAATACTGAATATGCATTCCTACAAAATTACATTCGGCGGCTGCCCAGGGCTCGTTACCGGTCCCATTTCGTGTTCATGACGGAATCCTCTATTACGATCACCGCCTTGTCTTAAGCAAGGAATTTCCTTTGAAAGCCGACATTCTTACGGAGTTTCACGCCTCTCCGAGAGCCGGTCACCCTGGGGTGGATCCTACATTTCGTCGAGTGGCAGAGGTGTTCTTTTGGCCCAGCATGTGAGGTGATGTTAAGCGATTTGTGGACTCGTTTTTAATTTGCCAGTCCACGAAATATAGTACCAAGAAACCCGCCGGCCTTTTACAACCTCTTTCGGTGCCGCAAAAGGTTTGGGACGAAGTGTTCATGGATTTTATTACCGGCCTTCCGCCCTCCAAAGGTTTCACAAAGATTTTGGCGGTGGTAGATCGCCTTTAAAAGTATGCTCATTTTGGCGCTAGGGGCACGTTACGAAGCGACTAAAGTTGCATCCGTTTTTGTGGAAATTGTAGTCAAGCATCATGGGATACCGGCATCCATCTTATCGAACAGAGACCCAATTTTCACGAGTTCCTTTTGGAAGGAGCTCCATCGCCTCAGTGGAACGACTCTACGTCATAGTTCGACTTACCATCCTTAGACAGATGGTCAAATGAAATTTAAAAATAGAAGCTTGGAGCAATATTTGCGAGCTTTCACACAAGGCCGGCCAAAACGATGGGTTGATTTCTTGCCGTGGGCCGAATTGGCATTAAATTGCACATTTTCTGAAGGTTTGCGAATGTCGCCATTTCAAGCTCTTTATGGTAGAGAGCCGCCACCTTTATTGCGTGTCACGCAGCCATCAAGGCTCCCTTCCGAGGCACTATCTGCAGTCCAAGACTGTGATAGGCTCCTCGAACTCCTCCGCACCAATCTTCGTAAAATGCAGCAGAGAATGGTGGCTTAGGCGAATTTGCACCGGCATGATCTTGAATTTGAGGTTGGTGATTTGGTTTTGTTGAAACTTCAACCTTACCGACAACATTCCGTCGCTAGGCCCTTGTCTTCCAAGTTAGCTCGCCGTTTTTATTGGCCTTTTGAGATCATGGAGCGTATTAGCGCGATAGCATATCGTTTGGCATTGCCAGAGAACGCCAAGATACACAACGTTTTTCATGTCTCCTTACTTCGGCCCTATAAACAGGATGGCTCGGTTTCCGCTCAACCTTCATTTCCACCAAAATTTATTAATGATCAACCGATTTCAATGCTAGTACGCGATTGTTGAACGAAATATTCTGGTGAATGGCCAACCTTTTTTGGAATGGTTAGTTGTGTGGAGTGATGGTTCAGAGACCGACGCTACTTGGGAACCTGTGGATCACTTGCAACGCGTTTTTTCTGATTCGCGCCTTAAGGACAAGTCGATCATCAACAAGCTCGGTAACAAGCTCTTGGTTCGGTTCTTGACCTGAGAACCGTATCAGTTCTCCAATCGAATAGCCTAGGTCATCTCTACGTCAGCAAATTCTAGAACCTTCAATTCCCTATCTTCCTCTTCTATTGTCATCCCTTACCCTACTACTTGCCTTATTTGCCTACCCAAATCTTTTTCACGGACCGGTGGGGTGCCATTTGAGGACACCTCAAAGATGCGAATTCGCCCTTTACATCAATTTTAAATAAAAATCACATACCAGTACCACCCACAAAAAAACACAGTACAACAATACATCCTTCTATCTAGAATGTTCTAACCAATATCATCGTCTTCCATCTTTAACCCCTCCAACTCTTTCCTTCCACACAGAAAAAACAGAGCTTCGTTTTCCCTTGTTTTCTTAAAACAATTTCACATATAATAATAACAATAATAATAATAATACCCTTTAATTTTGCTTGAATTTTGGATCCCACTATTGTTTATGGATCCTTGGCGTCCGATCAAAAAGGAGGCAGCTGAGCAGAGCGCGACGTCATTTTCCGGCGAGGCGCCGACGGGGTTTCCGATGCCTCGACCGATGGAGGGGATTCATGAGGCGGGCCCACCTCCGTTCTTGAGCAAGACGTATGAGATGGTGGACAATCCTGCAACCGATGAGATAATCCGTTGGAACAGAGGAGGGCAGAGCTTTATAGTTTGGGATCCTCATGCTTTCTCCATTAATCTGTTGCCCAGATTCTTCAAGCACAATAATTTCTCCAGCTTTGTCAGGCAGCTCAATACATATGTAAGTTGATCAACTTGAGTTTTTAAATTTTTGTGTGGTTATTTCACAAAATGAGTGTGAATTTTAGGATTTGGAAACATGTTTTGTTACTAGCATCCACAGGAATGGATTTTTAGGGTTTTTAAGCAAAAATTGGGGAAGAAAAGAAACTTTTCTTTGAAAAAATGTCTTTATAAATAAAATGTCTTATACAATTAAACCCTATAAGATATTTATTCATATAGTAATTAGTTACTATTAGTTATGTCTTCTCTAGACCAAAAATGAGGTTTTATTGACTACCAGCCTAACATGATATGGACATAATGATGTCCCATAAGCTCTAAATGTGGAAAAGGAATTGAAATTGCATTTGGAGAAATTGAACTTGATGACCCAGAATTTCAGAATATTTGGAAAAAGAGTTTTTAATCTTGCCCATGAGTCCTTCATAGCAAAGCTCTAACCATAAGTAACTGTATGATCATGATCTTTAACATCTCTGCTAATTTGCTCACATAAAAAATGTCTAGGGATTCAGAAAGATTGACCCAGATAGGTGGGAGTTTGCCAATGAAGAGTTCCTCAAAGGCCAAAGACACCTCCTCAAGAACATAAGAAGAAGAAGGGCTTCATCCTCTTCACACCATTCTCTTCCTCTTCAACAAGGATCATCATCCGATCCGTGTGTGGAACTCGGCTTATTCGGAGTAGACAAAGAAATTGATCGGTTAAAGCGCGACAAACAAGTCCTCATTACTGAGCTAGTGAAGCTAAGGCAACAACAGCAGACGACACGAGGTTACCTTCAATCCATGGAGGAAAGGCTTCATATGGCCGAGACGAAGCAACAACAAATGATGAACTTTCTTGCAAGGGCAATGCAGAACCCGGGTTTCTTGCAACACTTGTCTCAACAAGGGGAGAAAAGGAAGGAGCTTCAGGAGGCTTTAAGCAAGAAAAGGAGACGGAAGATCGATTTTGTGAAGGATGAGAAGTTAGAGCAGGTTTCGGAACTTGAGGCCCTTGCATTGGAGATGCAAGGGATTGGAAGAACCGAAAAGGAGGATCCGGATCCGGATCCGGATCGGGATGATAAGGAAATTGATGAGGAATTTTGGGATGAGTTATTAAGTGAAGGACAAGATCATCAAAATCCTGATACTTAAATTGGTGCCATCTACTAATTCAGGGAAAAAATTTCTTCTAACATTATAAAACTTGAATCATTTGTTGTTGTTATTATATGCCTAACATTATTATATGTCACCTGCTTCTGAACAGTATATATTGCAGATGTTAGTGTAGGATTTGCAGGAGTTCATCTCAGCAACAATCCCAATCTTTCTGAATGATTTGGTTTCTGAAGGTCAATATTGATTTTCCTCCATATTTGTGAACTCAGCTTTAGTATGAATTTGTAATTCTAGAGTGTTCTGTGATAAGGTTAACTGGTCCCTTTTTATTGCAGTTTGTGTAGATTCTTCAGAAGAAAGCTGGACTTCAGAATTTTTGTTCATCTCAGTGTGTGTATTGTGCTGATGTAAATTCATGGTGTAGAAGATTTTGTCGGTTAGATTCTCTTTTTTCCTCTTTCTTTTTTTTGGATTTTTTTTAAGGTCTCAGCTTTTTGATTGAAGGATATTTTGTTGGTCTTTAATCAGGCAGTTTACATCAGCTGAGATGATCTTAAAGTGCTCGTTAAAGCTTTTGTCTTGATTTTTTGGCTGTCTATACAAAATTTGTGGTAGTTTGTAAGCAAGCATTTATCATATTTTATCATATTTCAAATAATTGAAAGATGTATAACATGTTCAACTCAGCTTGGTGTGTTTGTGGTTGCCCTTGTGTTTTGGTGGATTGTTAACGGGCTGATTAAAGTAATTTTGATGATGCAACAAACCAAATTAGCATACTAGGAAACTGATAAACTCGAATAGAATCAACTAGTGACTCGAATCTGAGATCTAGAATGGAGAATGTTGAGCTCAGTTTGTTCTCATCAATGAAACAGTGATTTTGCTTAATTCAAGAAGAGAAAGTTAGGTAGATTAAAGTGACTCTCACATTCATAAAGATGAATCTACATTGGGAATAAAAACGGCAACTTTCATTGATTGAATCAATTCACAGATGTAGGGTTTTACATCACATTTTATACTCTGATAAGTCTAGCTAGTGAGACAAATAAAGGACTGGTAACAGGCCCAACATGTATTTGGTCCAGTAGTGTCAAATGGGCTTTGTCTGATGTTCAACACCGCCCCTCAAGCTGGAGGGTGGACGGTAGACAACCCCAGCTTGGAGAGCAGGAAATTTTGTTGGCTAGATGGAAGATTTTTGGTGAAGACATCAGCTAACTGGGAGGAAGATGGAACAAATTTGAGTTGAAGAAGGCCTTCGAGTACTTTGTCCCTGGTGAAGTGGATATCGATCTCAATGTGTTTTGTTCGCTCGTGGAAGACGGGATTTTGTGCAATCTGAATAGCGGACCTGTTGTCACAGCAGAGTTCAACTGGTTTGATGGTCTGAATTCCAATTTCCTGCAGTAGGCGAATTAACCAAGTGATCTCAGAAGCAGCTTGAGCTAATGCCCTGTACTCAGCCTCGGATGATCTGCGGCTAACTGTTGTTTGTTCCTTGGATTTCCAGCTTATGGGGGAAGAACCAAGGAGAATTATGTAGCCACCAACAGAGCGTCTAGTAACTTGACATGAAGCCCAGTCGGAATCAGAATAGGCAGTGAGTTTAGGAGATTCAAAACCATGTAGGATGATCCCTTCACCAACAGTGCCTGAGAGATATTGGAGGGTATGATTGAGAGCAAACAAGTGAGTTGTGCGAGGAGCTTGCATAAATTGACTAAGGGTTTGGACAGCGAAACTCAAGTCTAGTCTAGTGTGGGTCAGAAAATTGAGTTTGCCAATTAATTTTCTATAATGAGAGGGATTGTCAAGAGGGGCACCATCTGTGAGATTAAGTTTCAAGTTGTAAGGAAGTGGAGAGCTCATAGGCTTGGTGGAAGAAAATCCTGTTTCGTGAAGCAGTTCCTTAGAGAACTTATGTTGTGTGAGAGCAATACCATTAGGTAGGTAGGTGACTTCCAATCCAAGGAAAAAATGAAGAAGACCCAAGTCTTTAATACTGAATTGTTTGTCTAAATAAGTCTTCAAATGCTGAATTGTGTTAGGGTCAGAACCGGTTACTAGCAAATCATCAACGTAGACAGCAACCAGAGTAATATTGTCGTGCTCTTTCTTGAGAAATAGACTGTAATCATTTTTGGATTGGTGAAATCCCAGAAGAAGTAGAGAGCTGGTAAGTTTGTGAAACCATTGACGGGAAGCTTGTTTCAGGCCATAAATGGATTTTTGAAGTTTGCACACGAAGTGATGAGGATTGGGAATTCCAGAAGGGACTGTCATGTAAACTTCTTCATTGAGATCACCATGGAGAAAGGCGTTGTTGACATCCAACTGAAAGATTGGCCAATGCTTTGCAGAAGCAAGTGAAATAATGGTTCTGATGGTTGTCATTTTAATGACAGGTGAGAAGGTGTCATGGAAATCAACACCTTCTTGCTGAGTGAATCCTTTGGCCACCAAACGAGCCTTATACCTTTCCAAGGTGCCATCTGCTTTCAACTTGACACGGTATACCCATTTACATCCAACGGGATGCTTACCTGCAGGTAAAGGAACTAGACACCAAGTGTTGTTAGCTTGTAAAGCTTCCAATTCTTTTCTCATGGCATTTGTCCAATTAGAATCAGTTGATGCTTGGGAGTAGGAGGTGCGTTCAGAGTAAGATAGCATGTGAGCAACAAAGGCATGATGAGAGGAGGGAAGTTGAGGTGAAGAAAGAATGCCAGATGTGTTGGAGTATGCGCTGTATGTGCAAACATAATTCTGGAGGTGAGTGGGAGGTTTTGTTATTCGAGATGATCGCCTTGGAGGAGGAGGAGAATCCAATACTGGTGAATTCAGAACTGGTGAAGATGGGGTCGTGGGTGAATTTGATTGAGTTTGGGAAGAAGAAAGAGGGGTAATTTCTGATGGAAGGTTATGAGTTGGAGAGTCCGGAGGAATACAAGGAGGAGTGTGAGTTGGAAGAAATATAGCATGGGGAAAGTCAGATTGTACAACAGGTAGGGTGGTAGATTCAGAATTTGATTGAGAAGGAGTATGTAATGGGAAGTGGAATTCATGGAATGTAACATCTCGGGAGAAAAGAATTTTCTGAGTTTGGAGATCAAGAACCTTATAGCCTTTTTTGCCATAGAGATAGCCAATGAAAATGCATGGTACAACTCTTGGACTGAACTTATCTCTGTCCTATTTGAGGGTGTTGACATAGCATAAGCAACCAAAAGTCTTTAAGTGATCATACGAGGGTGGTTTTTGGAATAGAAGCTCATAAGGAGATTTGTTATGGAGAGAAGGTAAAGGGCTTCTATTGATCAAAAACGTGGCGGTTAGAAGACATTCCCCCCAAACTTTGAGTGGAAGATTGGATTGAAAGAAGAGAGATCTGGCCACTTCCAACGAATGTTTATGTTTGCGTTCGACAACCCCATTTTGTTGTGGGGTATCCACGCATGAGGTTTGGTGAATTATGCCATGAGAGGAATAAAATTGAGTGGCAAGATTTCCACAAAATTCTGGAGCGTTATCTGATTGTATGATTTGAAGTTTTGATTGAAATTGAGTTTGGATCATGGCTAGGAAATTTTTGAGAAGAGGAAGAGCATTAGCTTTATGGGTCATGAGATAGGTCCACGTGCATTTGGTGTAACCATCAACTATGGTTAAGAAGTATCTATAACCATTATATGTAGGCTCTTTGTATGGTCCCCAAGTGTCGACATGTATGATTTCAAAAGGCTTAGTAGCAACTGTTGAACTTGTGGAAAAAGAATTTTTATGTTGCTTTGCTTTGGGACATATCTGACATATGAAGTTGGATTTCTTCTTAACAAGAGATGGCATGACATAGTGTAATTGATCAAAAGAAATATGTCCTAAACGACAATGTAACAGCTCAAGGCTGATGTTCGAAACAGAAGCATTACAACTGAATGTTTTATCATCGTGTTTGCTTGAAACAGAATGAAAAGATGAAACAAAAGGTGATTTGTGATCTAGCTCTGTAGGAGAGAATTTGTCAATGACGTACAGTCCATTAGCTTCACGGCCAATCGCTAAAGGCTTGCTCATCGAAGGGGCCTGAAGAAGACACAAATCGGGTGTGAAGATTATGTTAGAAGACAAGTTTTTGGCTAATTTGCTAATGGACAGAAGATTGAAAGAAAACTCTGGGACATGAAGGACATTATGTAAGATTAAGTGAGGTGTGAGTGTAATGGTCCCCATGTGAAGAATCTTGGCATTTTTTCCATTAGGCAGGACAATGAAAGAAGGTTTAGAGATAGGAGTATATGAAGAGAAAAGGTTAAGGTGAGGTGTCATGTGGTCGGAAGCACCACTATCAAGTATCCAATTGGAATTACTGCCATAATAAAATAATGAAAAACTTGTACCTGCTAAAAAGGCAGCATGGTGATTAGAAGTTTCACTTGAGGAAGAAAGGCCCTGATTGTGTTGTAGTAAAGCTAACAATTGCTCATATTGTTGATTGGTAAGGGTGTTTGGAGTGGTTGCTGGTGCGGAAGCTTGAGCTGCAATCTTGGGGCCCTTTCCTGGTGGATATCCATGAATCTTCCAGCAGCGATCAATGGTGTGCCCACCAACTTTGCAATGGTCACAAAATCTGGTATCTTGTTGTTTCTGGTTGTTTCCATCAGATTTGCCAGCCTTGTAACACTTTTATGTGCTATGTCCAGGGATCTTGCAATGCTGACAATACAAGGATCCATCAAAAGCTGATTTTGGTGGGTAGCCATGGATTTTCCAGCACTTATCCATGGAGTGTCCAGTGATCGCAGTATTTTGGGGCTGACCTTTGCATCTCTCTGTTTCTCTGCGTTGCCATGGCCATTGCCTCATTCTCAGATTTGGAGGTGTTATTAAGGTGCTTTTGCTCCTCTTCTTGAAGGATGAGATTATACACATCGCTCAAACTTGGTGGTGGATTCATCATTAAAATGTTTCCTCTAGCAGCAGCAAAATCATCGTTTAATCCCATCAAAAACTGAATCACTTGTTGGTCTTGTATGAGATTGTTCATAATGACAGTAGAACCACAGTCACAGATGCTGTCTTGAATCAAAATGGAATGCTCATCCCATAATTTCTTCATTTTTGTAAAATAAGCACTAACAGATAATGCTCCTTGAGACACAGAATTTAAATCTCTTTGTACTTGAAATAAACGAGTTCGATTTGATTTACCAAAACGAGATTGAAGTTCCTTCCATGAAACAGTGATACCATGTTGATACCATGGATGTGATACCATGTTGAGCTCAGTTTGTTCTCATCAATGAAACAGTGATTTTGCTTAATTCAAGAAGAGAAAGTTAGGTAGATTAAAGTGACTCTCACATTCATAAAGATGAATCTACATTGGGAATAAAAACGGCAACTTTCATTGATTGAATCAATTCACAGATGTAGGGTTTTACATCACATTTTATATGTAATAACCCCTTTCTCTAAAGAGGTTAACTGGTAACGTTATGCTAGTTTCGGGGACGAAACTATTTTTAAGGGTGTACTATTGTAATATCCCTCATTTTTACAAGGGTAAAAATGTAATTTCTTTTTATGTTATAAAATATTTGAATAATATTTTATAATGCAACTCTCTCTTATGATGAATAAAATATGCATATTTTATCTCATAAGCTTATAACATTTTTGTAAGATGTTATAAAGTTATGTTATAAGTGTAAGAAAATATTGAAAGGTTACAAGAATAAATTTCGTATATTATAAAGTGATAATTATGAACCATATGAGCTATAGTTTATTTTATACAATATGATAAAATGAAACAATAAACGGTATGAGCCTTGTTTCTTAGCAAAAGTTATATGAAAATATTTATATGTAGAATGGCTTAATTATAAGTGTTATAATCATATTTTATAAAAACAAATGTATAAATAGTTTTAAATAAAGTTTTAATAAAATAAAATGGAACAAGGTTCAAATGATTTTATTTGAAGTACAAAAGTTAGGATGAAAGGGCATATTTATCACTTTTGCAAAACAAGAGGGTTGTTTGTGCAATTGTTTCGGAAATAGATTGAACCCGAAATGGGTTGTCTTCAACCTTCAACCCGAAATTTCAAATGCTCATAACTTCTTCGTTTCTCAACGGATTTTCGATCCGAAAGATGTTCCGGGAAGCCCGTGACCTGATCTATCAAACCCCTTAATCAATTGATACAAAAGTTACATATTTTTGGGGTCGAATTTCTGCTATGTTCGAAAACCTAAAAAATGGTTGAATGCTCGATTTGGCCATTGAAAGCTCAAATTGGAGGATAAGGTTGACGTGGATGGATAAGAAGGATTTATGGAGATTAATGGGATGGTCGGATCGAATTTAATCAGCCAGTAATCGGTGTAAATAGAATTTAAACCCGAAAAACGTTTATTTTTCAAGACTTTGAATGAGGAATTGATTGTGAGCATCCTAAGAGGTCGTTTTGATCACTATAAAAACCCAGTACGAAGCAAAAGTTCTCATACAAAATATTCCCATCGGAAATCTCTCTCAAAGATCTCCAAATTGTCACAATTTAAGGTCGAATTGGTGGTGTTATTCTCGTCAAAAAACAGAGCGAGTGCTCTGAATTTGGGCTCGTTCTCCTCATTCCGACAACACCAGGCCGTGACACCACCACCACTGAGTCCGTCGTTGGTCTGCGCACCCGAATCCGCCACCCTCGATCTCCGTCGTTCGCTGTAGTTGTCGGTGAGACCTCCTCTGTTTTCGTTGCTGCAACTTTGTTGTTGCTGTTGGGTGTTGAGAGGGGTCGGGCCCGACCCGGCCCGACTGAGTATTCCTTTTATTATTTTTTTTAATGTTTCGGTGTTATTCTAAAAAAAACAAATCTCTTGCTAATTAAGAATGAAAAAATAAATATTTAAATGGGTGCGTTTAACAAAATTATATTTCATGGGTATCTAAATAGATATATGAATTTAATTGGTATTAAAAGTAAGATTTATGAGTAAGTTGTTATTCTATGGAAACGAAAATAATAAAATATGTACAAATAATTAAATGAATAATTTTGGGTAAAATTATATTATGGATATTTAAAAGAATGTGTATGAATATTATTTGGTATTGTATAAAGTTTTATTAATAAGTTATTATGTAACAAATAAGAAAATATTAACAAGTTATAGTATTTTATAAAATCTCATAACCTTTTATATTACAATTCCAATCATATTAATAAAAGAGCATATTATTAATATGATCTATAAGTTTATTAGGGATTATAAACTTATTCTATGTCATCGATTTAGATAACTATCGTTGAGTGATACAAAATAAATTGTGTACAATTTATTTTGCGTGTTTGTGAATCAGGAACTCGTTAAGGATTGAGAGTTTATTCGTCCATAGGATCGTCCGTCTTTTCGTCTACAAATAGAAGGCAAGTGGTTTGGTTCGTTTTCACATGAGTTTTGATGCATAAAAATGATTTGAAAATGATGTTTTGGTTGTTGGGAACGGTTGTATGAAAATAAAAATGGACTAGGATGTTATTTATTTTATAGAAATAATGACCATATTGTTATCATAGTTATTATTATACTAGGTTGCGCTAGTATGGACTTAGGTCTCGATGTTTGCGGCCTTGTCGTGGCCTTGTGTGTTTGTTGTCTCAAAAGAGGCTGATTGTTGAACTTAGCGTAGAATCAGGGATGGAATTTCGGTATTCACATCTCTTTATAACATCGCATTAGGATGGCCCTATACCCTAATGCTGGTCATGACCCTACCGCCTCATCCGTGTATGAGGGGTGTAGCACCTAGCTAGTGCCTTCTTCAAATCTCGGGAATCGTTATCGTTGTTGCGCTTCGACATGTGTCGAGAAAATGTTAAAAGCTACCAACTTGAATTGTAAAGTTTTGGAATTAATATAAGATAAGTGCGCGTTGCACATATTAAAATGTGTTCAGGGTGGTGACTACAACTTGGAAAACCACTCTGGCTCCCGACAAAGGAAGATCCTCTTTCCAATCTGAATTCGGACAACACGTATTCGGTGAGGTTGGTTTGTGGATCCAATTAGTTGACAGAGGCTTTTCAACTTTGTATGATTAATAAAAGTTCCCAACAAACCACCTAAAACCTCCGAGGAACCACACTATTGTGGCGTCCTATTTTTCCGCTGCATGTCTTCAAGTTTAGTGAGTGTACTTTAGTTAACGGATCATTGACCGGCTTTCATTCGGAGTTCGATGCTGGTGGCTAAGTACAATTACAAGGAACCTATTTTAAAAACCCATTTGCTTAGTCTGTCACAAGACTAACCCGACCACTTTTGTCCTTTGCATGGTCGGCTGGTGTCAACCGTATTTCTCGTGGCGGCACATCAGGATTTGAGCTTAGAGATTGAAGTTGAGAAGACCGTTGTCGTGTTATCGAAGATTGCCAATGTAAAGACTTTTGCTAAATTCCGCAAATTTAATTTTAGGATTGAGATCCTTGGTTAATTTGTAAGGACCAATCCAAGAACTAAGTCATTGCATACACTTGTATTGAATATTTAATAATATATGAAGTTTGATTTTATTTATTTTGTTACTATAAGCCTTGGGTGACTTCGAAAAGTGAAATTCGAGGTCACTGGCAGTAATATCTCCAAAAAAAAATAGGGGTGTTACATTATACTCTGATAAGTCTAGCTAGTGAGACAAATAAAGGGCTGGTAACAGGCCCAACATGTATTTGGTCCAGTAGTGTCAAATGGGCTTTGTCTGATGTTCAACAGAGAATTTGACAGATTTGGAAGAGAAATGGTAACTGATTAATCTCAACAAAACACACTGCATAAGTATGGTGATAACTACTGATAACACACGCCTTTCAGAAAAAATACACGGTGATAACAGATTTCTAACAGAAATTTAAACCGGACCGAACCGGGATTTACTAAAAAAAAATAACAAACCGGGTTTTAGGTATTAAATAAGTTTTTAACTCTGTTCGAATTCTGCATCATTCGATCTTGCCAAACGCACCATAGTAAAGGAAGGCCCTAGTGTATTGGACCAATTCCACTACCAAAACATGCTTCTCTTTCAGCGCTTTCCAATCGATGCTTCCGAATGATCATGGCGATCAATGCTTCTCTCTGCGCCCCTTGTATGTAATCCTTTTCCTCCCTTCAGGAACTCTGATTTCAAAGCTTGTCGATTTCCCGTTTCAATTTGATATTCGCTCCGATTTCGTCTTGCTTTCATTTCGCGAGTTGTCGTACTCATGAAATTTCCTCTTTTCTTAATTGCAAATTTTCGTTTGTGTGGCCGGTTGGGGAGTTGAGTTTGAGCCTGTGATGCTCACTGTGATTTCAGAAGGAAAAAAGTCTATCGAGAACAAAGTTTCATATATCATGTACATAACATTATCACGTGGAATGCTATATGGAGATCCGTCAGATATTGAATTCCAACTTCTATACAATCTTTGTACTACCAAATGTTTCTATGCGGCTTTCGTAGACTGTACGAGTCTTGAGTCTCTTCCTTTGATACTCCAATTAATCCATGATTGAAATCGATCCAGGCTTTTTTGTTGCTGAACTCTAATGCGTCTAGCAGAGTTACAGATTATAAGCATCAATCTGCTATGCTTATGCATTAGGAGTAAAGGTTGTAGTTCTAGTTGAATATGCATCTTACATTCCATCTAACAAGATCAAAGACTAACGAAATTTACACATTAGGGGATTAAAATTGCATACAAGGACTCAAATTCTATTAGTGTATCTATCCACTCTATTTTTTTAACCTGCTTTGATCTGTATTATTGGTGATAGCATTGAGCTAGCTATTGATCTGGAATATTACTAGTGCAGGTTACTTTATTGGCATTTGGATAGTTGTTTTCATTTCTTGTCACAAGTTTGTCTTCAACATTGACCTAGGTTTTTCCCTCTTATCCTGCAATGGATAGAGGTGTGACCGTGTGAGTAAACATGGGGTGGCTGATCTTCTATACAAGAGGTATTGCTTGCAGGTCACTGCTGCTGTTTGGACGTAGTTAAATACTTGGAAGTTGAGTGAGTTTCTTGCACAAGATTTCTGTAAGCCCACCACTAAACCATGTGTTTACTTTGGGAAAGAGAATCTGAGTTGTGCAAAAAGGAACATACCAGGGTAGTCTTGTCCAAATTATTTGCAGGAGCCTGAATCTGAATGTATGCAAAACTCCTTGAATTGTGACTCCATGTTCTAAGCTGTTCACTGTTGACCAAGAATACACGTGTGGCATGAAGTGATTCTTTTCTTTCTCAACTGCGCTGTACTGGTCTTCCTTTTGTCATGCTGTTTGAAGTTGTGGTTTTAGCTTCTTATTCCTTCTTGCAACGGAAAATCTTGGTAGACATCATCTAGGGAAGAAAAATGGTTAAAAGTGATATGTTTGGCTGAACCACTATTAGACCTATAAGCTTCAGCTGCTAATTCAGGCATCAGGGTATCAACACAGCTATCTAGTTACTATATTGCCAAGAAGAGCCACCTCGTTTGACTGGTATAAGTTTAACAAGACTGCCAATTGGCCATGTGAATGCTGCAATGATCAAACAAACACTCCATTGCAACGCCGTCAGCCTCTCCGTTTTGGCAAATTTTTTCAGAAACTCAACCATCATGATCTGGAGAACAATAGTTATGGCCACTATGCCAACAAACAAAGGATTTTTATGAATACCTTCAAATATGTTGAATGCTTGCAGCCTCCTTGCATTGAACTCGTTAAAAACTTGGCAGAGGACAAAGGTATTAAAGATCAGTGTATCTTTTACCTCCTTGGTGACATTAAAGATGGACTGGCCTTTAAACTGTAATATCAGAAGTATTGTGATTTGAAACATAGCTTGACATAAGAGATTCCTCCACATAATGACAGTTATCAGAGGATCTTTCCTACCGACAGGAGGCCTATGCAACAGATCATTTGTGGGACGCTCAGTAGCAAGGGCCAAAGCACCTAGCGTGTCCATGATAAGGTTTACCCATAGCATTTGAACAGCAGTTAATGGAACATCTCCAGCTGATACCGCTGCAATAAAGTTAATGACAAGAGCTGCGACATTCACAGTGAGTTGAAACTGGATGAATTTCTGGATATTTATATAGACACACCTTCCCCACTTTAAAACCGTGACCACCGTGTTGAAATTATCATCCAGTATAACAATGTCTGCGCTCTCCTTGGCTACCTCCGTTCCTTGAATTCCCATAGAAAGCCCAATATCAGCTTCTTTTAATGCAGGAGCATCATTTGTTCCATCTCCGGTGACTGCAACCACATGACCCTTCTCTTTCAAGCATTGTACCATTAAAAGCTTATCCATGGGGGAAGATCGTGCCATCACACGAATACCATCAACTTTCTGCATTCTTTCTTCATGCGTGTAATTCCGAAATTCAATGCCCTCCACCACTTGATTGGACGTAATCTGCTGCTGTTGATCAAACTCTAGAATACCACATTCTGTGGCAATAGCTTTTGCTGTGAAAACATTGTCTCCAGTGATCATTTTGATGTCGACTCCTGCGTCTTTGCAAACTTCAACCGCTTTCTTAACCTCTGGCCTACAAGGATCCTTGATTCCTGCAATAGCCAGCAAAGTGAAGTCTTCCTCTTCTAGCTTTACATTATCTGCATTTTGAGCATGCTTGTGCGCAAACGCAATGCAGCGTAGGCTACATGCAGCCATACTTTCAATTATAGACTCAAACTTTCTTCTTGCATCTTCATCCATGAGCTTGACCTCTCCATCTACCCCATAATAGCTACAACACAAAGATAGGACTATCTCTGCAGCTCCTTTCCAATGCATGTGTATAGTATTAAAAGAATTCTCTCTTACCAATACCCCACTTCTCTTCTTTTCTGAATTGAAGCTTTCAACATGGAGAACAGTACAATTGTGCTTCAATCCATTCAAGTCCATTCTCAAGTCCTGAACAGCCCAATAAAGTATTGCCTTCTCAGTCGGGCTTCCAGTAATTTCTGGAACCACTCCTGGACCGGGTGGTAAATAGACGCTTCCAGTTGTATTTAACCCAATCCCTTGCTGGAGAAACTTGATTACTTTCAAATCACCAGAATATTCTCTTAAGCTTCCTGAGCTTTCATCCTCTCCAAGCCAGTACTTTGTAACCTTCATTTGGTTCAAGGTCAAGGTCCCTGTTTTGTCAGTACAGATGACAGTTGCAGAGCCCATGGTTTCACAGGCAGAGAGCTTCCTCACCATTGCTTGATCTGCCATCATCCTCTTCATTGAGTAAGCAAGGGTGAGAGTGACAGCTAGTGGTAACCCTTCAGGTATAGCTACTACCACAATTGTAACTGCAGCTGCAACAATACGAACTATTGAGTTAAGCATAGAATCCG
The DNA here is from genome assembly GCA_964016875.1 of Fallopia convolvulus. Taxonomy (NCBI): domain Eukaryota; kingdom Viridiplantae; phylum Streptophyta; class Magnoliopsida; order Caryophyllales; family Polygonaceae; genus Fallopia; species Fallopia convolvulus. The sequence goes on along the minus strand of OZ024724.1, from coordinate 5,221,829 downwards.
TGCTTGTTTTCCTACCCTGATACTCCTTATTTCCTAACTCATCCTTTGTGTTGCCTGTGAAATAACGCACCAACAAGACTCCAAGAACTAGAAAAGCCACCGTGAGACCAACTTTACCAATTGTTGAGGTCAAACCATTGAGCCTCACTTGAAGTGGAGTCTGTTCATTTGAATCCCTCCCTATGGAACTCATCATCTGTCCCCATGACGTGTTCATCCCTACCGAAGTCACAAGCATGTGACCATACCCTTCTACAACTTTAGAACCCGAATGCAAGAACGGGTTGTTTAGTGAATCAACTTCCACTTGATCACTCTCCCCAGTCATGCTAGACTCATCCACCTCCATTGAGTAACCGCTTACAAAGATTCCATCTGCTGGAACTTGATCTCCTATTTTTAAATGAACAACATCTCCAACCACTACTTCAAAGATGGAGATTTGTTGCCTTCTTCCACCTCGGACGACATCAATCTTGATGTCATCGCTTATTTTCGATAGCTTGTCAAACTGTCTCTCTTGCCTATAGTTACTTATTGCTGAAACGAATACAACGAGAAACACAGCAAGAAAAATGCTCCCGCCCTCGTACCATCCTTCCTTCACCCCGTGCTCTTTTATGCCAAACCCGAGAGCAAGGGCGGCGCAAACGAGAAGGATGATAAGAGTGGGATCATTAAATGAAGACCAGAAGAAATGGAAAAAGCCTTTTGAAGGCGGCCTGGTGTGTGTGTTAGAGCCATACCTTTCTTTCCTCTCATTGATATTGTTGTCATCGCCGCCATGAATTCCTGTCTCCACATCGGTTTTAAGGGCGTTAGCAATACCCTTGACTCCTCCAAGCTCTAAGAGAAGTTCGAGTTTCTTCTCTCTCACCATCTCGGCTAGTTGTGTTTGATCAAGGTGCTGTATATTTTGGTGAGGATCAGATGGTTCAATTTCAAGAATCATCATGTTATAAGATGATTGATGATGGTAATCTAGCTTGGCTATATCTGAATTGATGATAGAGAGAAAAGCACGGTAGGAGTAGATGGCTACGCATGCGAAACGCCACCTTCTCCTCGCCGTTGTGATGCTGGTGGTGGCATGGAACAGAAGTGTGGTAGTGTTGTCTGACTGGGAAAGAAGTTTGCTAAACATCCTCACAGAAGGCCAAGGTAAGATGGTTTCCTGAGGTATGCTTAACTTCTGGTGTACGAGGTGTTGTTTCTTGACAAAAACTATATGATCCTGCTTTTATAGTTGTCTAGAGCACCCAAAAGCTTGGTTTTAATTATCCTTAATAAAATACCCACCATTTGACAGGTTTAAAGTTGAACAAGTCATCTGAAACTTGGCTTTAATTATCCCTGTTTTAGTCGGCAATCGAATGTGGGTCCTCTTGTAACTCTCCCAGGATTGTTGGGGAAGATTGTTAGTTTAGAGTCCCTTAATTTTGATTTTTGACCTAGGAACCCTTCACACTGAATTTGCAAGTTTTCTTTGGTAGCTTAGAATATTTCTAATGGTTTGCACATCTAAATAATGTGCAAGTCTTGCTATTACAATCTCCATAAAGCTGAGTTGCATTTTGTGGGCTTGTTTCCTATGGACTTAATTTCTTTATATTCCATTATCCTCTATCTTCTTGCTTTTTAATAAAGGTGTAGGTTTAGTGGTTTATCTATATTATACCGTTCTCACTTATGGGTATGAAAAACCAATTTTTTCTTTTATGTCATAAGATTATGACTCTTACTTTGTTGTATTTTCCCTTGCTTATTATTTTATGCCTGTTTCTCATGTCGGTGTACCGGTTTCGATTTTATTGACATTTCGATTGATAAAAATATTTACTATTTATATAATAATAAAAAAAAGTTACATCAGTACATACACAAATTTTCTTTGAAATTTCCTTTGATTTGCCCATTTGATTCCATCAAACCTGTTGCCAACTATCACCTTAATTTACGGTAGTACAAACTGTACAATGTGGAAATTGATGCACTTGTTTATACACAGAAGGATTAAAAAAAAATCGATGCTCATCATGCTGTAAAGACGACCGAATGCACGCAACGATACAAAGACATTATCAAAGACCATCTCTTGTGGCCACATTACACGATCCACCAAACTCGATCATTACCTATTTACATTAAGTAGACCCCACGTTTCTTCAAACCTTGAATTTGTTTGTTAAATGGTAAGGTCTAGTTCTATACGTGAAGAACTTCACATTTAATCATGGAATATGCGGCTATGTACAATGTCGATAATGTCATGTTTCTTATTTGACCAAAAAAAAATGTCATGTTTCTTAATTCCTTTTCTTCGATATACGATCAAAGTCGTCAGCATCGATCCCATTTGGCATACGCGCAATGCCCACGGATTTTTATCCGTATAAGCTAAAACTTTGTATAAAGATGGAATCATCATTAACATGTTGTATCATATATATGTGTACATTTCTTTGGGTGTGAAGCTTCCTAGCAACTTCTTGATTGCAAAGTCTTTGTTGACTGTTTTTTGTTTATTAGTTATGATTTGTTGCTTGTGAGCAACTTCCGAGCAACGTCCTTTGTCCACATCACTAATAGTCTTATCAAATAAGTAAGGCTAATAATACATTGAAGGAAAACAACTTTTTTTTAAACTTGTGTAGAGACTTTTTTTTAATGACGACGAATTCATCTTCAGTGGCAACTTCCGGGTCCGTGACTAGGCTTGCACCGACCAATTTGACTCAATAGAAGAAAGGATAATGAGACTTGCTTTTTCATCCAAATGGGTTAATGGTCGAATTTGATACCTCCATGTACCTTCTACTACTAGGCCACCAATGTGGGGCTATTTGATAGAGAATTTTGGAATTGTTATAGTCATAATAGAATATGAAGAAGTTATCACACATCTAAAATTTGGGATATAAATTGTCTAATATATAAGATATTTGGGTTACTTATCATATTGCCAATTGTCTTAAGATGGAACCCCATTGAGCTTATTTGCTAGGCTCCATGCACTCAGAAGTCAGAACCCTTGTTATTATTGGCCCATCGAAATTTATCGTTGTATCAGACTAATAGAGCATGTTCGGTCTTGGGTCCCTTTTTTATTTTTATTTTTGGGTTGGGCCTCTCGAAATATTCCCCATCCTCTTGTTTAGGATAGCCCACCATTATGGCTTGATTTGGGCTTAGCTCCTTGGACTCCTCGACAATTTGTCGGCTCTAAGGCCATAAATGTCAAATGCCAACTAATATAAGCAATTGCCACTTGAAGGAGCGTGCGAAGAAGTTATTACACATCTAAAGTTTGGGACATAAATTGCCTTGCAAATTTATTTTAGGATGGAAGCTCATTGGACTTATGTGCTAGACTCATAACTACATGTGCGTTCGAACGGTTCCTCTTCGTCAATATTGGCCCGCCAAAAATTTTCGTAGAACAATATGATAAAAGATGTTGATGGTGAAATCATGTAACAATATCTCCAACGGTGTCTGATATGTGATCGCCTCGGATTACTCCTCAGAAACCTCGTATTTGACCACACAGGATCCCGATCTTGCCAGTAAACACTTCAAACCTACAAAAGCTTTCAACTTGAGAACTTTTTGTGATGCAAGTAACAAACTGATTCGAATGATGATGAATGAGATGGATCGAAATTGATATGAAGATTCAAATAGATAGTTCAATTGAATTGGCTCTAACGCTAAATTCAATTGATAAACTAGGATCGATCTTTAACAATCAACCTAGAACTAAACTAGACGAATATCTTATCAACACAATCTGAAATTTCGAACTAAGAAAACGAGAGAGAATTCGGATGAGAATGATGATGATCGATCTTCAATAGCAAGCATAAGAACACATGTGTTTTTGAGCCCAAGGACTAGATAAACCTTTCTTAGGATTTATCTAATCTCAAGCTGATTTTTATTAATGAATGACAAGAGTTTAAATAGTAGAATACAAAGCTATTACTTGGTAACAAGAGAGAGGAGTGGCCGGCCCTAGGGGAGAGGAATTGGCCTCCTTGTCTTGCTTCCCAAGATATAATAAAATATCTAATTAAATCTATCTAGATTCCCTTAAATAAAATAAATCATGGCTGACTTATTTATTTAAGGAAACAACCTAACAAACTCAAAATATCTCTAACAAACTAAAAATATCTCTAACAACCAGGAGAGAGAAGATCAACCAACTAACATAAGCCTATTGGCTGATTTCTCCACATTATTAAATAAATAGCAAACACGCCTATAATAAATATAAAAGCTAGAAATTTTCTTCATTTAGAATGGCCAAGTAAAAGGGTTGACTTTGACCCACAAACCAACTTATCTCACCCGGTCACCTACTAAATTCAGCCCTAAAGTGAGACAAGCTAATAAGTGTTTCTAAATAAAGAAATAGTGTGAATTTCGGCCCTCATATAATTAATCCATGGAATCCGGGCTCAATTGATGTCGAATGCACGAGACGCACTTCGCCTTGATAGGCTCTTCAATAACCGCTGCCAATCGAACCAAGATCGCTGTTGTGCCTTGAGCAATCTTCTTAGCTCGACTTCTTGTAATTGGTCCGTCAGAAGGCACTCGAATCAACTCATCGACGTCGGTTGGAGACATGGCAGGCTTCACTGCATCAGTGTCAAAGTTGCACTTAGCATGACATCTTCCTTCATATTAAAAATGAAAATTCAAAAGAAAATATGAGAATATTGTTGCAAAATGTGCTTGTTTGCAACACCTTCCCCTTGAATTAAGACATGATCGAAAAGCATGTCAACTTACAAAAAGAAAATGGGAAAAAGGCATTACATCTTATTAGTTGTTAACCAGATTAACTTCAAGGAAAATCGTGCAATAATGTATATTTATTTTTCACTTTTAAAATTTTTCAAGTTTTGGTGGATTTGACACATTTTACTCTTCCTTTGTCCTTGAAACAATAAAGCAAGGATCCCAGAGTAAATAGGGAGCTCCTTGTTATGATTTAAAAATCTTTGGCTGAATGAAAATGTTTAACCAATTTGCAAGAGCATACAACGGAGGATGTCATTTTCTTAGCAAAAAACTGAAGGTAGAGTTGGGTAAAAATCGACACTGAGCAATTTTTTGGATTGGACTAGATAGAGGGAATTTTGGTTTGACCTTTGGTTCAAAGAATTTTGGAAATAAGTTGTTGGCCTAGTTCAGACCGATTTTGTAAATTACATAAATTTATTATATGTTATATAAATCTAATTATTATGCTATGTAAACCCAATTATTATTTACATTATGATAAAATATAAATTTTGTTATATATTTGATTATTATTTTTTAGGAAAAACTAAATACATGATTTTTTCATGAAAAATCATGTATCCAAAGTTGGACTGGACCAAGGACAAGAATCGATCAAGAAATTTCGATTGGTCCCTAATCCATGTTTTTTTGAAATTTCAATCCCGAGTTAGTCCGACCAGGCTTTGGACTGAAGCCCACAACTACTTGAAGGTGGTTAAATTAAACTCAACTTAGACGATCATACGAGTATAATAAATCTACACATAGTGCATATTTAATTAGGAATTAGCAGTGTTGGATCATGGACTTGGATAGACACTCAATCCTTAACATCTATCTTGCATGTAGAAGCCTTAACCTATGTTTTAAGGTATTCAAAAAGTAACCATTGATAATAGAAGTAGATAGTCTTACTTTTATAAATAATCTTTAAAATACAAAGATTATTAAAGTTTAGTAAATGTATTTTACAACACATGTTGTCTAGACTTGAGCAAATATGGGCTAACCCACCATCCCTTCCAGCTTGCTCGATAAAATAGGCGGGTTTGGATAGCGTACGTAATCCATCCTAGATGAGTAAGAGGGTTTGGTATGTGTATTAGGTGAGGCTCGGATAGACCTTAAAGTCTGACATGTATATATATATTTAAGGATTACTTATGTTTTGTGTTGTGGATGAAATGATAGTTTATATTTTGGATTTTGGGTTGTTAATGAAAAGATTGTATTAGTGTAAAAAAAAAAGTTTTTCATGCAATTGTATTGGTATATGCTTGTAAACACATATTTTCTTAAAGGGCAACCAACCCTACATGCACAGGTACACATAAGTTGGCCTAGAAAAGGCATCTAATTCGGCCCATATTTGGCTTGGGCTCACATTTAATCAAGTCTAATGATATCCAACCTCAAAGATTAATGGGCCAAAAGCAAGTTTTATTAGCACAATAGAGGAGTGAACTTCTTCTTGAAGAAATTAAATAAAAGCATATGCAAAGATGATCTAGGTTGACCCTTTTGTGGATGGTTAGCCTAGTGCATGCCTTGTATATTTTTTAAATAACAAAAGATAAGGGTCGGAAAGTGCATGTTAGAAGAAAGGAGGAGATATTGGCAAATGCATAATGACCAAAAAATTAATAGAGGATATTTTAATTACAGTGGTTTGGCGGATCTTTTAGGGGAGTTATTTAGGATGTTTTGGAGCATTTTACTAAGAATAAAATAATTGCGGGTTTGGCAACAAAAGCTTTTTCAATAATTGCAGCTTTTGTCTGACAAATGAGAAATGATGCGACTAGAAGGAAAAACAGAAATATCAAATGGACCAAACCCAAGACGAAAACTTTCATATTAAACTTTTGATGGATTCAAACTTTAGACTGGAGAAGCATCCTTTTAGATACATCATCGAAAACGATTTATGTATTCTGTTATCATAGAACCATGAACGATGTGAATACATGTCAATCATTGTGGAAGAGACCGTGGTGGAGACTATAGGGCTTTGATATACAGAATTATATTGTGTATTTAGGAGGATGTTTAGCATGTGTTTATGGTATTTGTAGGTATTTTATATGCTATCTACAACTAGGAAGAAGAAGACCCGAAGATGCATATTATTGGAGCTAGATTGAAGAGAAGTTGAAGTTCTGCGTTTTGTTGCTAGCGGCACCCGCCGCCCCTGCCAACGCGGAGATCTTTTGGTCGACACGTGTTTTATTTCTATTGGCTCTTCCTATGTCAGCTTTAATCTGAGATATATGTATTTTTGGATAGACTTTTTAGACCTAGTTTTGATATATTAGGTTTTAGAGAGTTGCATCTCTCATTCATACACTATTATCATATTTTTCTTTGAGAGTTTTTAGCCTTTCATGGAGAACTAAGCCTCTTTGCTTAATCAGACAATTTGAAGCTTCGTTTTGATTTTCAGTTGTGAGATTTCTACTCTTTATCTATTGCATGAAATTATTTTTCTCTCTTGTTTGAATTGTTTATGTAATTGATTTCAGCAATTTCTAGGGTTGTTGTTATTAAATCTCAATTGCTAGATCTAGAGAAATTACTGGTTGAGTTTCTCTATTTCATAGTAGCAAACTGCATTGTACTAGTATCTGGTTGTGATAGTCTATTGTAGAAGAGAGTTAAATTACATTCTAATATAAAAGCTGGTTGTTTTATGCTAGAATTGTATCCTGATTATATTCGTATTCTTAATGTTGCTTTTGAATTGAATCTTGATAGTTTCAGGGTTATTCAATTAGTTAGGATTGATAGTATCTGATTGTGCTATTAATTATCTTTGAAAAGGAATTGGAATTTCATATGCATGCGATATTGAGTGAATCTATGATCAACTTGTCATACGAATGTGGATCTCTGGTTGACTAAGTGTATCCCTAAATTGATAAAAACCCAAACTTTAATTGCTTTGCTAGTTTTTGCATGCTCAATAGTTAGTTTAATTCTAAAAACCCCTTTTACTTTAATTGACATAAAAAATTTCATAAAAAGATAAATCTCCTCCCTGTGAATTCGACCCTTACTTCCCTAAGACTACAGTCTTTAGGATTGTTAGGACTCTTTTGCATAGCCGTGATTTGCACGACCATTTCACGCCTATCAAATTGGCATCGTTGCCGGGGAGGCAATAATTGTCTTTTTGTGTAATTTTTGTGCCAATTTTGGTGTGAACCTATCTTATGGTTCACACCCGTGCTACTAATAATTCACCACTTGTTTTTGATCCAGAAATTGAACGGACTCTTTTCAGAAATCGTCGAGCTGTGCGTGCACTACTGCAAGGAATCCGAACAATGGGTGATCGAGTTACTCTTGGGAGCTTGACAGTTCCTAATCTGAATCAGCCTACACGTGCAGTGCAATTCCCAGCCCTTGGTGATGGGGTGAAGTTTGAGCTCAAGACAAGAGTAGTCCATCTACTCCCAAAATTCAACGGAACTCCACTTGAGGATCCCATTCAACATCTTGATGAGTTCCTTGATGTCTGCACTAGCATGTGTCCCTCTGTTATTACTGAAGAACAGATGAGGCTGAGAGCGTTTTCTTTTTCTCTAAAGGAATCCGCTAAAGACTGTTATCATGCTCTACCTCCTAGAAGCGTTAGTACTTGGGTGAACTTGAAGAAGTTGTTTTTGGACAAATGCTTCCATGCAATCAAGTCCAATCAACTCAAGAAGCAGATCTGTAACATAGACCAATTCCCCAACGAGTCGCTTTATGAATATTTTGAGCGCTTCAAGAAGCTGGTAAAGAGCTGTCCCTACCATGGTTATGCTAATCATGATCTTATTCTCTATCTCCATGGAGGACTCTGTGAGGAAGACGGGCGATTTGTCAATTCCTCTTGTGGTGGAAATATCATGAAAAGAACCTATGAAGAGGCTCTAGACATCTTTTCTACGTTGGCTGATGAATCTAGGCAATATACTGGAAGAGGTTCTAAAAACTTGTCAGCCGCCAACTCTCACTCTAAAATTGATCAAGCTGACTTTGATGTGCTGAAAGAAGAAGTGAGGCGGTTGAAGCTGAAGGGTACTGTTCAACAGGCTTAGACTTGTGGAATCTGTAATGACACCTTTCATCCTACTGATGCATGTCCTACACTACAAGAGGAGGTGAATGCAGTTGGAGGGTACCAAATGAAGCCAAGAAATGATCCTTATTCAAATACCTACTGATGTTCGCATTTTTAATATAGTTTTTAGTAGGTTTTCTTTGCTTAATAGGTTTAGTTTTGTGTAGTTTAGGTTTAGTTTTGAGTGTTTTTAGATAGTTTTGCATATTTCTGTGAAAAGAGTGGAATCTACGCTATTTTGTGAATTTTGTAGGTTTTAGCGAGGAAAGGAGCTAAATGGAGTTGAATTTGGAGCATTACAGCGAGAGACGGAGGAGTGCAAGATTAAAGAAGTCAAAGCTGGAGATCACAAGAGGAAGTGTGGAAGAAAACAAAGCCCAGGCTCGTTAACGAGGTTGTGAGGGCTCGTTAACGAGGCCACGAAGAAGAAGTTTTGGAGTATTTATTTTATAATTCACCAATCCTGAGCGGAATTTATTTTCGTGTCGGTTGAGTATCTTTTTAAAATCTTTTGGGGTTGTTAGAATATGTATTTTAGGTCTTAATATCTTTTAGATTTTATTTCTATCGTTTAGGGATTGTTTCTATCTTTTTAGGAAAGTTTATATCTTTTAGCCTTTTTAGTTTTTAGTTTTTTAGTATAGATACCCTTCTATCTAGCATAGAAAGGAGGAAAAAGTTGGAGGAAGTTTTTAGGAGAGTTTTGGAGAGGAGAATTTTTAGGAGGAGATTTTTGAAGGGCCGAGAGAGAGAAAGTCGGATCTAGAGGATCGTCGAGGCTCGGTAGACGACAGTCACCGGGGTCGTTGGTCGTGATTGTGGTTCGGTATTTTTATGTTTTTCGGTTTCTTCTGAATCTCTGTAAGACGATATTTTCTTATTAAGTCGAGTTTGACTTTTGTTTCAATGTTTCTTTTTGAGATTTTTAGTTTCTTAGTTATGATTAGTAAGTAGTTTCCTTTTCTAGGATCGGGGTTAAGCCCGGCATAGTTGAGCATGTTGGATGAGTAAGATTGAGTTGTGAATGCGTTTTATCTTTAATTGAGAATTGCTTGTTGTGCTTATACCGAAGCGAAAGTGGAGGTAATTTGAGTTTTTAATTGAATTGAAAGAGGAAGTTAGTAACTTGAAGGTTGATATTGTTTGAAAACGAAAGTTTCAAGCTTTAGATCCAAAACAAGCAATTAAGTGAATTATGATGCGAAAGTTTATTAATTTACTTGCTAAGTCAACGAAAGTTGATGACTCTATCTGTTTAAAGGCATGATATTATCTTCTTACGAGTTTTTATGCTTGGCTATGTTGTGGTGTCCCTAGTCCTAGATCTTTGTTTTATTTGAATTATTTCTAGTGAATTTTCGTTGCTGAGTGCTTGCCTCGGTACCGCATTTAATTAGATTTTAATTAGGTCGTTATTTGTAGTTTTTGTGTTCGGTGGTTCATTAACGACCCTGACAACGTCGTTAACGAGGCTTCTCGTGAGTGTTTTTATTGTTTTTGTTTGCTTTTTAAATAGATCGATAGACGAACAACCTTGCTTCCTGTGGAACGATCCTGACTTCGCTATACTCAACGGGGTCTTGACTTACAAATTTATTTGTTGGCCGAGAAACCCTATCAACACCTACAACCCAGACTGGAAAGATCATCATAACTTCAGGTGGAGTGAGCTTGAGCCAAAGCATCAACATGATCAGTTTCAACAAGTTAAGCCATATGTGCCAAGGCCTCAAGGACACAATCCCAATGCGACTCCTTCTTTAGACGACATGATGCAGATATTGGTGCAAAATAATGTCACTCTTCAAAATAGTATGACTCAACTGTCTCAAAATCAAGTGAAATTCCAGGATACTACATTAGCAAGCATTCACAACTTGGAACGGCAAATGAGTCAAATTTCTGAAGGTGTAAGCAAATTGGAAGAAAGAGATTCGGGTAAGCTCTCCTCTCAAATAGAAGTCAACCCGAATATTCGTAATGTCAATGTTGTCACTCTGAGGAGTGGGAGACAATTGGAGGAAAGAATAGTGGAAGGATCTGATGAAGGCGAGGGCGGAGACCGCCGCCCAACTGACGGCGACCGCCGCCAAGAGGAGCTTGGCTACAGCAAATTAGAATTAATTAGTGACGACCATAAATTAAATGGCGGCACCAGCCGCCAGGACGGCGGCACCCGCCGTGACGGTGATGACCCGCCGCCTGACTTTTCCGAAAAAAGCGGCGATCGTCGCCCTACTTACGACGACCGCCGCCTACCTGCTGAAACCGCCGATAAAGAAAAATCTCTAGTCCTCCCTGAGTGGAAACCAGTTGCTCCGTTTCCATCTATATTAAAGCGTACAGAGCCCCTGAAGCATGACAAAGAAATGTTCGAGATGTTCAGAAGTGTTGAGGTCAATATTCCTCTCCTTAACTTGATCAAGTCAGTCCCACGCTATGCAAAGTTCTTGAAACAGATGTGCACTACAAAGCGGATTCAGGACAAAAACTGTAAAAAGAAGGTGAAAGTAAGCGAGCATGTTTCAGCTGTGTTTCAAAAACGCTTACCTAAGAAGTGCGGGGATCCAGGTATGTTTACTATCCCTATTACAATTGGAGGTACTAAAGTTGAAAAAGCCATGCTAGATTTGGGTGATTCCATCAATGTAATGCCTTCTACTCTCTGTAAATCTCTGAAACTTGGACCTATGCATACCACTAATATCTCTATTCAATTAGTTGATAGGTCTAATATTCGTCCCATAGGTCTTATAGAGGACGTTTAGGTTATGGTTGGTGATCTCACTTTTCATGCTGATTTCTATGTGCTTAAAATGGAACATGATGATCATGCAATTCCTATTCTGTTAGGGAGACCTTTTCTGAAAACAGTCAATACCAAAACCAATGTGAGCACTGGCTCTTTAACCATGGAATTTGATGGTCAAATCATTAATTATAATATTTATGAAGCCGTGAAATATCCTTCTGACGATTACTCTGTTTATGCTACTGATATGCTTGAGCTTGTGGTGCAAGATGTTTTTAATGAAAATCAACTAGATGATGTGCAATCTATTATTGTCGATTCTAGTTTGGATTTTACTCTATCAACTGATATACAAGAGATTATAAACGAGATGGATACTTATTATAAGCTTCCTCTTGAGCCACCTGGCAAAACTCCTTTACTATTAACCCTGCCAAGGGAAAAGCTTTTGCCCTCTGTTGTGCAGGCATCGGTGATCGAGTTGAAGCAACTCTGACTGGCTTAAAATCGTTGATGCCAAATCAAAAATAATTCCCTAATTACTAAACTAGTATAGTCATTAAGTCGGGGTCGAACCCAAGAGACACTTGTATCCTAAGTTTTATTATTATCAACTCAAAGAGGTAACAATGGGGGGATTTTGATTATTTAAACTAACACTAAGAATTGAAACAAACAAAGCAAACAATCAAACAATGCAAAAGTTGGATTTTTATCAATTAGGAAAAAACAATCCTATTCAAGTATCCACTTTTCTTCCTCAAGTTATTGATCCTAGATTCAAACAAGTTATTTCTTTCAGTTATTCCTATCCTGATCAGAATTATAACATGACAACGAGACATGCAACTTAACATCCAAACAATTCATGAAACGATCATAAATAATAATAATATTAGCATTAAGAACAAGGATAAACAAGATACATGCAATTGAATTCCAACGAGTCAAACAATCAACATGCATTCAAATCTCTTCTCAATTGTTTTAGTCCAACGAGTCCTAAATCAATTGAGTTGCTACAAAGATCAGGCTTTGCTACGAGAAAACCTAAATCTAGCAATAGATAATATTAATTCCAATAAGGTGATCAATCAAGTAGAAATCAATACAATCAATAATAATTACGCACAAGAGAATTGAAATAACCTGCAGAAATAAACCTGTAAAGACGAATCTCACAACAACTTGAGTCTGAAAAGCTTCAACTTGAATACAATTTAGGAAGTTTAGTTCTCCATAAGAGAGAAAAACACAAAAGTCTGAATAATGGAAAACTAGGTCTAAGAGAGAATACAAAACAAAGTCTGAAAAATAACCTAATATAGTCTCGAACAAGTCGGAATTAAAAAGCTAAAAATATAAAATAAATAAACTAAGCAGATAAAGATGAACGCGCGTCAGATCCAACAGAGCCGCGATCGCTGCCTTATCCTAGCCGCGATCGCTGCCTGGCTGCAAACCGCGACCCATCGGCGACCTCTGGCAACTGCGATCGCCGCCCATACATGGCCACGATCGCGGCCTTCAATATCCTCGCGGTCCTCAAATGGCGACCTTGTCCTCCTCGGCGACGTCCACCGCGACCGCCCTCAATAGCGGCGGCGATCGCGGCCTTCAAAAACCTTCGACATCTTCAAATGTCGCTAACTCTAAACTTCCGGCCTTCAACTCTGATGCTCCATAATGCTCATAATAGGCCTAAAACACTACATAAATATGTACTAAAAAGTCCTAGTTATGTTGTACAAAACACAGCGTATCAAAGTCCCCCATACTTAAACCTTGCTCGTCCTCGAGTAAGCTCAAAAATAAAATCAAACATGACAAATCAACAAAGGTCTACAGACAGCAATGGGAGAATATGATCTAAAACTAAAAAGCACTCAAAATAATCTCACAATCCGAACCCATGTAGAGAAATACTGAGCAAAAACATGAAAGCTCAAATCACACACCTCACAGATACAAGATATAACACTCGAGCTCCAAAAAGTGTAGAGCAACCTAGGATCTACCCGACATCTAAAATGTAATCCCCAAACCCCAAAGTAGAATATGATCCTAAACACTTTGATTTTACCACTCATTCTACTTAGGCGCCCTTTCGGATTTTCAACTAATCACTCTTTTCATTTTTCTTTAGGTGTGCTCACAATTACTCACATATCTCATTAACCTCATGGTGCTGCCCCTGCACCCGCTGCATGTCCTGAACTGTGGATGCAATCGCACTCTACTGAGCTGCTAACTCTTTCTGTTGTGCCACAATATCTCTTTGAACGGACACTATCTCATTCTGAGACACAGTAAGTCATCCCATCTCCCAGAACATCCGGTTCTGCCAATCTGAATCAGAATGCCCACCCCAGTCAGCTCTTCCTGCAGCAGCATCCCATGCAGAGGCATCTCCATATCCTCCATAACCACCTATGTAAGCATCAGCTCCACCGTCACCATAGCCAGTATATCCTCCTGTTGCCCAACTCGATGTACTCGATGGTGCTGTACTAAAACTGCAACCCCATCCAGCAGATGACGTACCAACACCACCTCCTGGCACAAAACCAGCACCACCGTCTCTATCATCTCCTCCATCATCACCATCATCATCATCATGACCATCATGGTCCTCTTGATCCTCCATCTCTACATCAGCTGCAGGCTCTGATGCAGTGAAGCCTGCCATTTCTCCAACCGACGTCGATGAGTTGATTCGAGTGCCTTCTGATGGACCAATTACAAGAAGTCGAGCTAAGAAGATTGCTCAAGGTACAACAACGATCTTGGTTCGATTGGCAGCGGTTATTGAAGAGCCTAGCAAGGCGAAGTGCGTCTCGTGCATTCGACATCAATTGAGCCCGGATTCCATGGATTAGTTATATGAGGGCCGAAATTCACACTATTTCTTTATTTAGAAACACTTATTAGCTTGTCTCACTTTAGGGCTGAATTTAGTAGGTGACCGGGTGAGATAAGTTGGTATGTGGGTCAATTCAACCCTTTGACTTGATCATTCTAAATGAAGAAAATATCTAGCTTTTATATTTATTATAGGCATGTTTGCTATTTATTTAATAATGTGGAGAAATCAGCCAATAGGCTGATGGTTGTTGGTTGATCTTCTCTCTCCTGATTGTTAGAGATATTTTTAGTTTGTTAGAGATATTTTGAGTTTGTTAGGTTGTTTCCTTAAATGAATAAGTCAACCATGATTTAATTTATTTAAGGGAATCTAGATAGATTTCATTAGATATTTTATTATATCTTGGGAAGCAAGACAAGGAGGTCAATTCCTCTCCCCTAGGGCCGGCCACTCCTCTCTCTTGTTCCCCAAGTAATAGCTTTGTATTCTACTATTTAAACTCTTGTCATTCATTAATAAAAATCAGCTTGAGATTAGATAAACCCTAAGAAAGGTTTATCTAGTCCTTGGGCTCAAAAACACACGTGTTCTTATGCTTGCTATTGAAGATCGATCATCATCATTCTCATCCGAATTCTCTCTCGTTTTCTTAGTTCGAAATTTCAGATTGTGTTGATAAAATATTCGTCTAGTTTAGTTCTGGGTTGATTGTTAAAGATCGATCCTAGTTTATCAATTGAATTTAGCGTTAGAGCCAATTCAATTGAACTATCTATTTGTATCTTCATATCAATTTCGATCCATCTCATTCATCATCATTCGAATCAGTTTGTTTCTTGCATCACAAGAAGTTCTCAAGTTGAAAGCTTTTGTAGGTTTGAAGTGTTTACTGGCAAGATCGGGATCCTGTGTGGTCAAATACGAGGTTTCTGAGGAGTAATCTAAGGCGATCACGTATCAAGTGGTATCAGAATCCAGCGTCTCGCCAAGTAAAATTTTCTTTCCTTAATTTGCTTTCTAATTGATTTGATTCAGTTTTTGATCCCAAAAATCCCACCTTTACCTAAAGTTTGAATTTTTGAGACCAAAGATTGAATTTTTCACCACCACCACCATATTTTCGCCACCCTACCACCACGAACCACCACCACAACCCCAAATTGGTGTCACTCGAGGGCACCGCACCACCCCCAGCCCTGTCCGAACCCACCACCACAAACCCTAGCCAATTTGGACAACCCTAAACCCTAGATCGCACCCCACCTTTCTCGTAAACCTAACCCTAATTGGCGGCCAAACGCTAACCCTAACCCTAAATTGGCGGCCAACCCTAGGATCCGAAACCCTAACCCTAGTTCAAACACTACCTTTCCCTAAACCCTAGAAGCCGAGCTCCAAACCCTAAACCTAGCCTCAGTCGAGCCTTCACCAAACCCTAATTCCCCTTGTTGTTGCTTGCCCTTCAAGTAATAACCCATCTAGGAGATTTTAAGGGATTTGTTGCATGCTTTTGGTTGAATTGGTTGAGTTGTGTTGCAATTAAGATTAGCAATTGTCTTCCTACAATTTTTATGAGTTTTTATTTCATGTTGCATGATCAATAGAGATTCATATTGCTTGTTAGTATTTGCTGATTTTTGCTATTGCATCCTTTCAATTTCGACCTACCCCTTCTTCTTTTGTTAGTTTGGCTTCTAGTTGGTTTCATTGGTAGCAAAAGTCACTTAGTTAAAAAAAATCAGATTAGTTTCGTTTTGCCCTTGCATTCAGTTATTGCATTGCTTTGCTTGTTTATCAATTCTAGCACAAGAGTAGTTTGTGCATAAAATTCAAAAAAAAAAAACAGAAAAGAAAAGTGATCTACCCCAGCTAGTTTTAAGCCACTTTCAACCCTAGTGACTGCTTGCTTAAAAAAATACCTAAGTAGAAATCACTTTGAAGAAAAGAGTGATGAAATAAAAGTCACTTAGCCCACCATATTTTCTGTCCTTGCATGCTGAAATTTGGCTTTATTAACTTGCATAGAGTCAATTGAGAGATTGCATATGTTTTAGAGCTCATAGAGGTATTATTTGCATTGCTTGTCCTATTGCATACTTACCATTTGCTTAAGCTGCATATTTCCTTTATTAATCATTAGTGTACCATACCTATACTATATCTATCCCATTTACTCCCTCAATCTAACCCAAAAACTGAATTAAGTTGATTGGATTGCTTTGAGGCAAGTTTTGGCTTGATCAAGGTGTGGTATTGCTTGTTCTGATTTGCTTTAGAACACACTACTCTCTCTACTTTCTTGCTTGTTTCAGGAACAATGGTGATTCCATTAGAGCCTAACCCAACTGAATTGAACCTCACTAAGGAGGCAATCAACTTCATTAGGTTGTCCATTAGTGATGGTGTACGAGATGGCCAGGCTCGAGCTGTAGAGCTGGCCACGGCTGCATTGGCTCCACAAATGAAGCGTTTAGAGGAGCAACTTGCAACGTTGATTGAATCATCTCGAGCAAGTCGTAAGAGCCCCCTGCAGTCGATCTTACTAGTGACCCAAATCAGGCCTCGGGTAGCGACAAAGGCAAGCAACAACTAGTTGATGAAGAGCATGATGTGCTTGCTAGCTACAACAAAGATAATGATCCCCCGGCTCACTACTCCCCCATAGCAGGCCGAGGTAGAGGACGAGGCATCGGGTCGAGGACTCCACCGGTTACTCATCAACAATTCTATAATCAGCCACAAAACCGGTATCCTCAAGCCACTCATCAACAATATCAACAATACAACAATTCTTTTGATGATGTGACGTATGGCTATCTCGGGGAAGAAAGGCGCCCATGGCATCCTCCCCTAGATGATTTCTTTAACCAATATGAGGTTGTAGAGGATATCCCACCAACTTATGGAGTAAAAAGGCCGAACAACAACAACACCGTTAACCAAGCTGTAAATCGGATTGGGAAACGTGATATAAAGATCAAGATAGAGCCATTCAATGGAGAGCTTAATCCGGAGAAATATCTAGAGTGGGAACAAGCTACAAATTTCATTCTAGATCACATGGGTTATGAAGAATGGGAAAAAGTTGTTGTTGTTGTTATCCACTTTATTGGGACCGCTAGAAATTGGTGGTTTAGAATGAAGGAGGATCGAATTAGAAAGGCCTTAGCACCAATTGAAACTTGGGGCCAGCTGAAGTTTGTAATGAGAAAGAAATATGTGCCTGAAGAGCATACCGAGCACATGAGATTAAAAGTTGTAACTTGCAAACAAGGCACCAAGTCTCCAACCGAGTACTTCAATGAGCTAGAGGATCTGAGTCTTAAAGCGGGAATCCATCATTCCCAAAGGTCTCTAAGGACCCAATTCATGGCTGGACTGAATCAAAGCATCAAAGATACATTGGAGATTCAACAAATCAAGGATCTCAATGCCTTAGTACTTTCAGCCCAATTACTCTATGAGCAGCAACAAAGGAAGAAGAAGGAAGCTTGGAATGCTCCAAAAAGGTATGTTCCTAATTCTAGTGCTAATTCCAATTCTTATTCTTCTAACCCTTCTTTGCAGCAAAAGGGAGCTTCTAGCTCACCTAAAACAACAGGTTTTCAAGGCCAAAGGCGTCCCAACAATGGACCTCCAAACCAGCCAAGGGCACGTGATTTAGTGTGCTATAAATGTCAAGGAAGAGGTCATTATGCCAAGGATTGTCCAAATCAGAAACAAGTGCTACTCACCACCAATGGAGGATATGTGAGTGATGAAGATATACCTCCAAATCAAGTGGAGGAGGACAACAATGGACAAGAAGAGGAGGACGTGGAGGCCATTGAACCGGATTGCACCGAACAGCCTCTAACTTTGGTAACAATGCGTACTCTTACTTTACAAGAAACACCTAGGCTAGATCAAAGGGAAAATATTTTTCATACTAGGTGTACAGTAAAGAATCAAGTGTTATGCATGATAATTGATAGTGGTAGCTGCTGTAACATTATTAATGCTAAGGTAGTTGATCACTTGCAATTAAAAACCCAACCTAGGGCTACTAGTTATGGTCTCAATGGAATTAATGATTCAGAAGGTCCTAATCTTGTCACCCATTAGTGTTTAGTCCGTGTTGCTATTGGTACCTATGTTGATGACATTATGTGTGATGTAGTAAACATGGAATGCACTCATATCTTGTTAGGAAGACCATGGTTATTTGATAGGAGAGTGATTTATGATGGCATGTTAAACACCTATTCCTTTAACTATGATGGGAGGAGAGTTTCTCTTCTACCCTTGTCTCCCCAACAAGTTTTACAGGATCAGGTACGTCGAGATCAAGCTAGGGCACTTAGGCGTGCCAAGGAAGAGAAGGAAGAGGCTGAATCAGCGGCTAAAGCTGTGGCCCGGCCGACAAAGACAAGCGGCGTTTCCCAGTCTCCACCTGAGCGTTCTGGCCAAATTTTGGGACAACATCAAGCACAGGTGGAGCTACTGCTTGGGACGAAAAACATCGAGAGAATGTCCCTAAAACGTCCAAAGTGTCGAGCAACACTTCCAGCTGTGCATCTGGGACGAAAACGGGGCTATCTCCCAATCCACTCGAGCGTTTTGGATCAAATTTTGGGAGCAATTCAGAGACTCAGAGAGATACAAATCCAGAAAAATAACGCCTACAAAAAGAGCCAAAAATCGGCTTAAAAGGCAGTGTAGAAAAGCGCTCTCTTGTGACTCAGTCTAGTAGTTCTTTCCCTAACTCTTATTGTTTACTTCTTATGAGGAAAGAAATACTTATTATTATTCAAGATATTTCACATCTTCCAAAGTGTTTACAGGATCTATTACAGGAGTTTGAAGATGTGATGCCTGAAGAGTTGCCACAAGGCCTTCCACCAATTAGAGGCATTGAGCATCAAATTGATTTGGTGCCCGGCGCTTCTTTACCAAACCGTGCAACCTATAGAGCAAGTCCAGAGGAGACCGCTGAGCTTCAAAGACAAGTGCAAGATCTCATGGACAAAGGCTATGTGCGTGAATCTCTCAGCCCATGCGCGGTTCCGGTGATTTTGGTGCCAAAGAAGGATGGCACATGGAGAATGTGTGTTGATTGTAGAGCGATCTACCAAATAACAGTTAAGACCCGTCATCCCATTCCTAGATTAGATGATATGCTATACATGTCGTTGTAGTATAGTGGTAAGTTTACCCGCCTGTCACGCGGGTGACCCGGGTTCGATCCCCGGCAACGGCGCCAACTTTGACGAGCACTTTTACGTCGCTATAAAAGCACTGTCAAAGAATTATTCCTAACTTCCTAACCTTAGCAAAGTGGAAGTAAGGGTCGAACCCACAAAGACTCGGATTACTTGTATTTATTTAATATTACTAAGTTAAAGGGGGGGTTTATGATTGTAAGCTAAAATCTAAGTAATTAAACTAATTAAAGCTAAGCAAGTAAAATAAGTTGCGATTCAAATATGGAGAAAAGCGTCCAACTAGTTTCGTATCCATTGCATATATGAGTTTTGATCATCGATAATCCTTATTTCAATTTCTCTTGACTAATCTATTGTGAATTTATGAATTCAAGCTTAAAGTGGTTGTTAATATACACCATCTTTAACAACCTTTTAACCAATTAACCTAGAAAACCTTCTATGTCAAGTTGATCATGCAATTAAATTCAAAGCATTCAATAGAAACAATAATCATGAATTTCACCGTCTATTCATGAAGTCTTGTGACTAAATTCTCCGCCTTTGATTAACCTTATTCCACTGTCTATAAGTTTAATCAAAGGATTCATCCATGAATAATCAAATTCCACCGTCTATTTAATTATTCTAGTTGTGATTCAACCTAGAAGTAAAATAGGTGATCAAGCTATTATAATCCTAAGTGAATTTAATCAATTAAGCACGGAGAGATTCAATCTAGTTAAGGCAAACTAAAATAATTCAAATCTCACAAACAATCATGCATACAACTTCAACTAACTAGTTGGACATGAGAAAATTAGCTAGAAATAGTCATTGAAGAAAAACAAAACTTACAAAAGTCAAATTGATCTTCAATTGCAAAACTAGGGTTTTGCCTCCCACAAATCTCCAAACTCAATCAAACATAGAACACAAGTAAAAGATAGCATAAATCATCCAAATAAAACCTAGAGAAATTGTTTATATTATGTCTAAAAATAGAACACAAGTGTCACTAAAGTTGTTGTTGGCCGCGCTCCGCCAACAACAACTTTAGTGACACTTCGGAGGCTGTTTTGACCCCCCTTCGAGTTGGAATTTGGACTCGAAGTAAAAATATGAATTGTAGATCTTCGAGTTATCTTTCCAGTGATACCAAATTCAGCTTCATCCGACAACTATAGCTCCCAAACCAAGCATTGCAAGATAAAGGTGTCAAAATAAGACTCCAATGCGTGACCCGGGTTTAAGCGTTTTGATCCCTCAAGCTCTTGGGTCTTAGCTCTTTCAATCTTCACTTGTATCACTCTAAGCCTCATCAAAATCTACCATAGTCCACTAAACTTCGTCCCTTAGCTTCATAAATCCACCATGCTTCACCTTCCAACCTGTAATAAGGCACACAAACGCGTAGATTCCGAACTAAACCGAAATAAAACCTAAACTACAACTTAAAGCGAAATCTTATCTAAAAATGCATAAAACGGAAATAAAAACATGCTCTAAGACCTATACCTATATGCTCTATCAATTGCATGGTGCTAATTTCTTTTCTAAAATTGATTTAAGAAGTGGGTACCATCAAATTAGGATGAGGGAAGGGGATGAATGGAAAACTGCTTTTAAAACTAAGTATGGCTTATATGAATGGTTAGTAATGCCTTTTGGATTAACTAATGCACCTAGTACTTTCATGAGGCTTATGAACCATGTTTTAAGAAGATACTTAGGCAAATTTGTTGTAGTCTACTTTGATGACATCTTAATCTATAGCAAAACCATGCATGAACATGTAGACCATCTTAGGGCTATTTTGGACACTTTAAGGTTAGAAAAGCTTTATGTTAACTTGAAAAGGTGTTCTTTTTGCTCGAAGTCTACCATTTTTATTGGTTTTGTTGTGTCTAAAGGTGGATTGAAGGTAGAT
Organism: Fallopia convolvulus; assembly: GCA_964016875.1. Classification (NCBI taxonomy): domain Eukaryota; kingdom Viridiplantae; phylum Streptophyta; class Magnoliopsida; order Caryophyllales; family Polygonaceae; genus Fallopia; species Fallopia convolvulus. The sequence continues at coordinate 5,200,193 of OZ024724.1, read as the reverse complement.
GAAGACAAGATCAAGGCAATCAAAGAATGGCCCCAGCCGACCACACCAACAATGGTCAGATCATTTCTCGGCTTGGCTGGCTTCTACAGAAGATTTGTGCGTGATTTTAGCACAATTGTATCCCCTCTCCACGAGCTTACAAAGAAGGATACAACCTTTAAATGGAGAGATCAACAAGAGAACGCCTTCAACACTTTGAAGGACAGATTATGCCACGCCCCAGTGCTTCAACTCCCTGACTTCTCCAAAGCTTTTGAGATAGAGGTGGACGCTTCTGGCCATGGCATAGGAGTCGTGCTCTTGCAAGACAATTGCTTACTTTAGTGAAAAGCTTAGTGGGGCTGAGTTGAATTACCCTACTTATGATAAAGAGTTGTATGCTTTAATTAGGGTTTTGAAAACTTGGTCTCATTATTTGTGGCCTAAAGAGTTTGTAATCCATTCTGATCATGAGGCCTTGAAGTATTTGAAAGGCCAATCCAGACTCAGCAGGCGACATGCAAGATGGGTTGAATTTTTGGAGACCTTTCCTTATGTTTTAAAACATAAGAAAGGCAAGGAGAATGTGGTAGATGACGCCCTTTCTCGGAGGTATGTTCTCTTGAACCAATGTGATGTTAAGATCCTTAGATTTGCAATGATTAGGGAATTATATGCTAGTGATCCTCACTTTGCTGAAATCTATAAGAATTGCATGTCTAGGGGTGAAATAGATACCTACTTTATTGATGATGGATACTTGTTTAAAGCTGGAAAATTATGCATTCCTTCATCTAGTATACGTAGGCTTCTAACTAAAGAGGTTCATGAATCAAGATGACATAGGGGTTTAGAAAAGACTTTAGAAGGTTTAAAAGAACACTACTATTAGCCTAAAATGAGTAATTATGTGCTGAGATTTGTCAAGAGTTGTGTTGTTTGTGCTAAAGCTAAGTCTAGACTTCACCCCCATGGTTTGTACCAGCCTTTGCCTATTCCTAGTTCACCTTGGGAGGACATTTCTATGGACTTCATTGTTGGATTGCCTAGAACTAGGAAGGGTAGAGATTCTATCTTTGTAGTGGTAGATAGATTTTCCAAAATGGCTCACTTTATTCCTTGCCACACGACTGATGATGCTGTGCACATTGCTGATTTGTTCTTTAGGGAAATTGTTAGATTGCATGGCATTCCTTGTTCTATTGTTTCAGATCGTGATGCTAAGTTCTTGAGTTATTTTTGGAAGAGTCTATGGTCTAAATTTTGAACTAAATTGCTGTTTTCTACCTCATGTCACCCACAAACTGATGGGCAAACTGAAGTTACTAATGAAACGTTAGGGGTTTTACTTAGAACTATGCTTAAAGCTAACCTCAAACGTTGGGAAGATGTTTTGCCTTTTGTGGAGTTTGCTTATAACAGGTCAATCCACTCAGCCACAAAAATGACCCCTTTTGAGGTTGTTTATGGGCTGAATCCGATGACACCAGTGGACATGACACCTCAGCCATACAAGGGAAAAGAGAGCTTTGAAGCTAACAAGAGGGCTGAGTTTGTGAAGAAGCTACATGAGAGGACTAAGATGCACTTGGAGCGGAAATCCTTGAAGTATAAGGCCCATGTTGATAAGGGTCGGAAACAGGTCATCTTTGAAGAAGGAGATCTCGTTTGGGTGCATTTTAGGAAGGAGAGGTTCCCAAATCAAAGGAAGAACAAGTTAGATCAGCGAGGAGATGGACCATTCAGAATTCTCAAGAGAATCGGCCCTAATGCTTACCATGTCGACTTGCCTGGTGAGTATAATGTCCATCCGACATTTAATGTGGCCGATCTATCTCTCTATGTGCCAGATTTTGATTCCGACATCGAATCAGAGACGATTCGAGCTCAAGTGGAGGAGAATGATGCAGTGAAGCCTGCCATGTCTCCAACTGACGTCGATGAGTTGATTTGAGTGCCTTCTGACGGACCAATTACAAGAAGTCGAGCTAAGAAGATTGCTCAAGGCACAACAGCGATCTTGGTTCGATTGGCAGCGGTTATTGAAGAGCCTAGCAAGGCAAAGTGGGTCTCGTGCATTCGACATCAATTGAGCCCGGATTCCATGGATTAATTATATGAGGGCCGAATTCACACTATTTCTTTATTTAGAAACACTTATTAGCTTGTCTCACTTTAGGGCTGAATTTAGTAGGTGACCGGGTGAGATAAGTTGGTATGTAGGTCAAAGTCAACCCTTTGACTTGACCATTCTAAATGAAGAAAATATCTAGCTTTTATATTTATTATAGGTGTGTTTGCTATTTATTTAATAATGTGGAGAAATCAGCCAATAGGCTTATGTTAGTTGGTTGATCTTCTCTCTCCTAGTTGTTAGAGATATTTTTAGTTTGTTAGAGATATTTTGAGTTTGTTAGGTTGTTTCCTTAAATAAATAAGTCAGTCATGATTTATTTTATTTAAGGGAATCTAGATAGATTTAATTAGATATTTTATTATATCTTGGGAAGCAAGACAAGGAGGCCAATTCCTCTCCCCTAGGGCCGGCCACTCCTCTCTCTTGTTCCCCAAGTAATAGCTTTGTATTCTACTATTTAAACTCTTGTCATTCATTAATAAAAATCAGCTTGAGATTAGATAAACCCTAAGAAAGGTTTATCTAGTCCTTGGGCTCAAAAACACATGTGTTCTTATGCTTGCTATTGAAGATCGATCATCATCATTCTCATCCGAATTCTCTCTCGTTTTCTTAGTTCGAAATTTCAGATTGTGTTGATAAGATATTCGTCTAGTTTAGTTCTAGGTTGATTGTTAAAGATCGATCCTAGTTTATCAATTGAATTTAGCGTTAGAGCCAATTCAATTGAACTATCTATTTGAATCTTCATATCAATTTCGATCCATCTCATTCATCATCATTCGAATCAGTTTGTTACTTGCATCACAAGAAGTTCTCAAGTTGAAAGCTTTTGTAGGTTTGAAGTGTTTACTGGCAAGATCGGGATCCTGTGTGGTCAAATACGAGGTTTCTGAGGAGTAATCCGAGGCGATCACATATCAGGCTCCTCCTGTTGAACCCCGCCCCCACCAACAAAATTAGATGCGATGTACGGATAAGCTAAGGCAGGGCCAGTAGGCATGACTCTAGGAAGACGCAAATAATCCTGAGCTGGATGACCTATGGTCTAGATATAACCCTGCTCAGCTGATCCCTTCAAACAATGCGCCCTCTTCAGCTGATTTTCATTAAACTTATACTCAACACTGTCAGGCCGTCCAAATCTCTCCTCACTCACAAACTCTCTGGCAATCAGAGTAATCATGCCACCTATAGCAATCTTGTCTGTATCCTTCTTCAGGATTTTCTTAATACTCCCAATAAATAGCTCAACCCAATCAAGAACTATAGCCTTCATAGGCATCAAACACCACATCATGCTCAAGTCAAAGCGAGATGCCTTGTTAACCTCCCCTTGCCCCAGAAAACTAATAGACAGCACCTTATGACACAATCTAATACAGGGGTGGGTAATGTAGTAGTTATACTCTCCTCTCTTAGGCGAAAACCCAAAACCTGTAATTGCCTCCCAGAAATCATTAAGGCCTGCCTCTCTACTAATTGCCCCCCAGTTCTCAGTAGACACACCAGTAATCCCAAAAACACCTCTCAACCCCTCTCTGTCTATATAATACGGCTCATCCAGAATGTTAAATTTTAACAAACCCTCATCATCCTGAAATGTAGACATAAACTCTAGCAGTATGTTCCTATAAGTAGGGGCATTCAGCTCAATAAAACCCCCTAATCCACCATTCATCAGAAATTCTCTAGTACAGTTATACATGCCTAGTGTACCAAGCATCTCAACATCAAAGAATTTAGTACTAGTGAATTTCCTCTTAGCTAGAGAATCCCATTTTTTCTTCTGTGCAGGAGTCAACTTCTTAACAGGATATGCCATCTAATTAATGCAGTTATTCGGATCATCAGTAGAGGCGGAGAAGCAACTTACAGAAACCGAAATTCGGACACTGTTGGAGGGCCGCGATCGCCGAGCAAAGGAGGTAGCGCTCGCGGTTTCTGGCAAGGCAGTGATCGCGGGTGAATTGGGGCAGCGATCGCGGCTGGTGGCGATCGGCGATGTCCGATTGCGATGCAACTCCAAACCGCGGTTCTCATCAACTCCGAGTCGCGGTCGCCTCCTTGGTTCGCCTTCAACAATCCGTCAATGGGCCAAGAGGATTGTATATGGTGGATTGGAAGGTGTGGGGGGAAATTTTGGGATTTTTGTAGATTTTATTTGGGGGAAAAAATAGAGAGGTAAAAGAAATTTTGTGAACGGATTTGGATTGAGGACGGAATGAGGATTGTAGATCCGGGTTTTGTATTGAGTTTGGAAGAAATTTTTGAGGAGGGTAATGGAGCTTGAAGAGAGTGTTAATGGTGGTGTAATGGAGGTTGAAGAAAGTGAAGAATAGAGGAGGAAGGAGAGAAAGAAGGTGGACGAAGAGGAGTGGGGCCGGCGGTGGGAATGGCCCCACTGTCTCGTAATTTTTTTTTTATATCTCAGGGGCCGCGATCGCGGCCTTGTGAGGGCCGTGATCGCGGCCTGCGCAAGGTACCGTCAATTTTTTTTTTGAAAAACGCCCCACAATCGCCCTATTGAAGGAACGATCGCGGTTTGTTTATAGTAATGTTCTTTCGAACCTAGTACATGCATGTTAGCCTCACGAGATTGAAAAGAAAACTAAAGAAAAACAAAAACCGAAAAAAAGAAGAAAAAAAACTTACCTCGGGTTGCCTCCCGAGCAGCGCCTTAGTTTAATGTCGTTGGCTCGACATTGGTGCCTTTTTAGTTGGCATTTGGGGTTGGATCATCAAGACCCATCTCTTCTAGCAGTTCATGGCTGACTCCCTCATGGTATTTCTTTAATCTCTGACCATTAACGTTGAACACCTTTTGGGAATCCCCATCCATTAATTCCACAGCCCCATGTGGAAAAACTTAAGTAATTGTATACGGTCCAGCCCATCTGGAACGGAGTTTGCCTGGGAAGAGTGTGAGACAAGACTGAACGGAGTTTGCCATGCTTTGGTTTTGTTCTTGTAATTCACAGCATTATCATAAGCATCCAATCTCAACTCTTTCAACTCTTGCAATTGTAATTTCCTGAACTCTCCATTCTCCTTAATGTTGAAATTGCACTTTTGGACCGCCCAATAAGCTTTATGCTCAAGCTCAACTGGCAAGTGACAACCTTTTCCATAAACCAATCCGAAGGGAGACATCCCGATGGGTGTCTTGTAAGCAGTACGGTAGGCCCATAAAGCATCATTGAGTCTCAAACTCCAATCTTTCCTGTTAGGCGCCACCGTTTTCTCCAGAATAGATTTTATCTCCCTGTTGGACACTTCAGCTTGTCCATTGGTCTGGGGATGATAGGCTATAGAGATCTTCTGAGTGACATGGTACTTCTTCAATAAAGCGCTCACAGTCTTGTTGCAAAAATGAGTTCCCCTGTCACTTATTAGAGCTTTTGGAATCCCAAATCTGGAAAAAATGTTGTCCTTAAGGAAACCTGCAACTTCTTTTGAATCATCAGTTCTGGTGGCCTTTGCTTCCACCCACTTGGAAACATAGTCCACCGCAAGTAAAATATACAGATTCCCATAGGACGAGGGGAAGGGTCCCATACCCAAACATCAAAATTTCACAGAATATCATGCGAGATTGAGGCATCTCATGTCTTTTAGAAATATTACCCACCCTCTGACAACGATCACATGATTTACAGAAAGCAAATGCATCCCTAAAAATACGAGGCCAATAAAAACCAGCTTCTAAGACCTTCCTAGCAGTTTTATTAGTCCCAAAATGACCCCCACATGCATAGGAATGACAAAAAGACAGGATAGATTGTACCTCAGAATCCGGGACACACCGTCGGATTACCTGATCTGTGCAGTGCTTCCATAAATAAGGATCATCCCAGACATAGAATCGGGATTCATGACGCACCTTGTCCTTCTGAGCCTTGGTAAAACTAGGCGGAAACTCCCCTAAGACGAGGTAGTTGACTAGATTTGCGTACCATGGCCTGAACGAGTGGATCCCATAAACAAACTCCTCGAACTGTGGCTCACTGTTGCTGTCGCCACCAGGGCCGCGATCGCCGCCGATGTTGGCCGCGATCGCAGTTGTCTGAGCCGCGGTCGCCTGCTGTTCTGGTGGCGATCGCGGTTGGACGCCAGTGGTGACTCCGAAAAGCATGTCATCGGGGAATCGTTCTTGGATTTGTTCTTGGCTTTCTGACATGGTTTCCACATGTACAAGTCGGCTCAGGTGGTCAGCTACCAGATTTTTAGCTCCCTTTTTATCCCGTATCTCAATGTCAAACTCACTCAGCAAGAGGATCCATCTTATCAATCTCGGCTTAGCCTCCTTTTTCGTCATTAAATAACGAAGTGCTGCATGGTCTAAATAAACTATCACCTTTGTTCCCAGCAAATATTGTCTGAACTTCTCCAAGGCAAATACTACAGCAAGCATTTCCTTCTCAGTGGTGGAGTAGTTCCTTTGGGCATCGTTTAGAGTCATGGAAGCATAATGTATGACATGAGATGCTCTAGCTTCCTTTTGACCCAAAACAGCCCCAACAGCGTAGTCACTTGCATCACACATGATCTCAAAAGGTTGAGACCAATCCGGGGCTTGAATTATTGGGGCACTTATTAAACGTGTTTTCAGCTCATCAAACGCCTTTTTGCATGCCTCATTGAACTCATAGGGCACATCTTTCTTCAGCAAATCACACAATGGGGCTGAGATCTTGGAAAAGTCTTTAATAAACCTGCGATAGAAACCTGCATGGCCTAGAAAAGAACGCACTTCACGCACATTAGTAGGATAAGGCAAAGACTGAATGATATCAATCTTTGCCTTATCGACCTCAATACCCCTGGATGACACAATGTGACCTAACACAATGCCTTGCTCAACCATAAAGTGACACTTCTCAGAGTTTAGAACTAAATTGGTTTCTACACATCTTTGAAGGACTAAGGAGAGATGGTTTAAACAGGCATCAAAGTCATCTCCATGTACTGTAAAGTCATCCATAAAAACCTCTATAAAATTTTCAATATACTCAGAAAAGATGCTTACCATACACCGTTGGAACGTAGCGGGTGCGTTACACAATCCGAATGGCATTCTGCGGTATGCGAAAGTGCCAAACGGACATGTAAATGTCGTTTTCTCCTGATCCTCCGGTGCAATGACAATCTGAAAGTACCCTGAATAGCCATCTAAAAAGCAATAATAGGAACGACCGGCAAGTCGCTCAAGCATTTGATCAATGAATGGCAAGGGAAAGTGATCTTTTCTAGTTACCGCATTCAGCTTACGGTAATCAATGCAGACTCTCCAACCTGTCTGGACTCATGTGGGGACTAGTTCCCCATGCAAATTCTCTACCACTGTAATGCCTCCCTTTTTGGGCACGACTTGGGTCGGACTAACCCACTGACTATCAGAGATGGGATAGATCATACCTGCCTGTAGGAGCTTCAGCACCTCCTTTTTTACTACCTCCATCATAGGTGGGTTGAGCCTTCTCTGTGGCTGTTTGGATGGCTTGGCACCATCGTCTAGGAGGATCCTATGCATACATGTAGAAGGACTAATCCCTTTAATGTCAACAATAGTCCATCCTAGAGTTGTCTTGTGCTCTTTCAGTACCTGCACCAATTTTTCTTCTTGCTCCTTGGACAGTTTGTTGGAAATAATGACAGGCAAAGTGTCACCATCTCCAAGAAAGGCATATTTTAAATGCTCAAGGAGTTGTTTAAGCTCAATTTCAGGTGCCTGTACTACAGAAGGGAGCAACTTCTCGCTAGGGAGAGTTAGTGGTATGGGCCCAATGGCCAAAGCATCAGCAGGGGATTCACAACAAGCACTCAGATCAGCAAGGATTTCATGATATCTATTAGGCAAATTGTAATCCAAGCATGAAATTTCGATGTCATTCTCTAAAACTGATTGTAACTCATCACCATAAGTAGTATCAAAGAATTCTTGCACAATGGGATCAATTACATCAATAGAACAGAGAGAATGATCATCCTGGGGGTATTTTATAGCATTATCCATACTATATTCAAATTTCTCCCCATCAAATTCCATAGTTAGGACACATTTACACATATCAATTTTTGTTCTAGCACTTTTCATGAAAGGACGTCCTAACAAAATGGGTGCAGCATGCACATCATGATCCATATCAAGCACATAAAAATCAGCAGGGAAAATCAGATTATCTACCATAACAAGAACATCTTCAACAACCCCTTTCGGGTAGACTGTGGACCTATCCGCTAATTGAACAATAACACCAGTTTCATGCAAAGGTCCTAAGCCTAGTGAAGTGTAAACAGAGTAAGGCATAACATTAATAGAAGCACCTAAATCAAGCATGGCTTTATCTATTTTAGTGTCTCCTATTATCCAGGGAATGCTGAACATGCCTGGATCACTGCACTTTTTAGGCATTCGCCTTTGAAATACAGCAGAGACATGTTCACTGACCTTAACTTTCTGTTTCCCTTTTAATTTTTGGTTCCTTTTTATAGTGCATAACTCTTTCAGAAATTTAGCAAATCTAGGAACCCTTTTAATCAGATTGAGCAAAGGGATATTTACCTCACACTTGGAAAACGTCTCAAAGATCTCCTTGTCATTCTCTGGCTTCCTTGTGTCTTTCAGTGCTTCAGGAAAAGGAGGAGGTGGCTTCTGGGAAACCATATAAGGGAAATATGGACGAACATATTGATCATTGGATTCTGGATCCAAGCCGCGATGCCATCAGAAGGCCGCGATCGCGGTTCTTCAGTTTTTCGGGAATCACCGCCACCGCGATCGCTGCCCGATGTGGACGCGATCGCGTCTTCGATTTTCACAAATCCCGAGGCCTCAGAGAAGTGGTCGCGATCGCCGATGGAAGGGGCCGCGATCGCGGCCTCTTCAGCCGCGGTCGCCTCTTGTTCTGGTGGCGATCACGGTTCCACAGATCTCTCGTCAGTTCTCGGTAATTGTTTTCCACTTCGTAATATGATCGCACTCACATTATCCCGAGGATTGATGGGTTGTGCTGGCAATTTTCCAGAATCTCTGGCCTCCATTTTGCTTACTGCATTAGCCAGTTGACTGATCTGAGTCTCCATATTCTTAATACTGGCCTGAGTGGTCTGTCCCATCTGGTCTACCGTGTTGGCTAGCCTTGCAAACATCTCTTCAGCATTGAAGGAGTTGTTCTGATTTTGAACTGGAGGTCTAGGAACATAAGGTGGCCTGGGTTGCTGATTTCCTCCTTGATTATTATATTGGGGCTGATTCTGATTCCCATATCTAAGATTTGGATGATGTGCCCAGCCTGGATTATATGTATTAGAATAGGGATCAAAACGAGGTCTAGGAGGTCCATAACCTCCTACAGCATTAACCTCAGCCTGAGGTTCCTGGAGTTGTGGACAGGCATCAGTAGGGTGAAGTGTATCAGCACAGATTTCACATGCCTTCAGTTGTTGAGGGGTTCCTAACAGCATGAACCTCTTCATCATATCTTTCAACTCCGCCATCTCAGCTTTTATAACAGAAGAGGAATCCATAGCATTGACTCCTTTAGTGCCAGTTCTTTTGTTGAATTGCCTTGAGTTCTCAGATAGCTCAGAAAAGAGCTCAAGGGCATCTTCTGGTGTCTTGTTCATCAGGCTTCCACCACAAGCTGCATTCACCATTCTACGCTCTTCATCCAGTAATCCACCAAAGAAATACAGCACCAGGTCTTGATCAGAATACCCATGATACGGACAGCTAGCACATAGTCTCTTGAATCGCTCATGATAATCATACAAGCTCTCTCCAGCTTGTTGCTCAATGTTACTCAGGCTCTTCTTCAGACTGTTCTGTTTGGTGGCAGGAAAGTATTTCTCCAAGAATGCCGCTTTCATCTTAGTCCAGGTATTTATGGATCCTGAAGAAAGATAGTAGAGCCACTCGTTGGCTGAATCCTTCAGAGAAAAAGGAAACGCCCTCAGCTTGATCTGGTCCTCAGTTACATCAGCAGGCTTCATACTTGAGCAGACCTGATCAAATTCAACAAGATGCTTGTTTGGATCTTCTCCACCATGCCCATGGATTTGGGGTAAGAGATGGATCAATCCAGACTTCAACTCAAACTTAACACCTTCATTCAGCGCAGGGAACTCAACAGCCAAGGGCTGCTGTTGAAAGTTTGGGCAGTCAGCTGCCTCAAAGTCTGATCTCCCATTGTCTCAGCGTCAGCAGAATCCAAGTTGAAAGGTAATTCACGGAATAGTTCCCGATCTTCACGTCTCAACCTGGAAAGAAACCTTTCGATTTCTGAATCAAGAGGCAAAATAGAAGAATCAGTAGCACGAGTGTGGACGTAAACTAGGTCCACACCAGAGTTGGTAACAATAAAAACTTAGAATTAAACAAAAGTGTCCCCGGCAACGGCGCCAAAATTTGACTGGCTTAAAATCGTTGATGCCAAATCAAAAATAATTCCCTAATTACTAAACTAGTATAGTCAGTAAGTCGGGGTCGAACCCAAGAGACACTTGTATCCTAAGTTTTATTATTATCAACTCAAAGAGGTAACAAAGGGGGGATTTTGATTATTTAAACTAACACTAAGAATTGAAACAAACAAAGCAAACAATCAAACAATGCAAAAGTTGGATTTTTATCAATTAGGAAAAAACAATCCTATTCAATTATCCATTATTTTTCCTCAAGTTATTGATCCTAGATTCAAACAAGTTATTTCTTTCAGTTATTCCTATCCTGATCAGAATTATAACATGGCAACGAGACATGCAACTTAACATCCAAACAATTCATGAAACGATCATAAATAATAAGAATATTAGCATTAAGAACAAGGATAAACAGGATACATGCAATTGAATTCCAACGAGTCAAACAATCAACGTGCATTCAAATCTCTTCTCTATTGTTTTAGTCCAACGAGTCCTAAATCAATTGAGTTGCTACAAAGATCAGGCTTTGCTACGAGAAAATCTAAATCTAGCAATAGATAATATTAATTCCAACAAGGTGATCAATCAAGTAGAAATCGATACAATCGATAATAATTACGCACAAGAGAATTAAAATAACCTGGAGAAATAAACCTGTAAAGACGAATCTCACAACAACTTGAGTCTGAAAAGCTTCAACTTGAATACAATTTAGGAAGTTTAGTTCTCCATAAGAGAGAAAAACACAAAAGTCTGAATAATGGAAAACTAGGTCTAAGAGAGAATACAAAACAAAGTCTGAAAAATAACCTAATATAGTCTCGAACAAGTCGGAATTAAAAAGATAAAAATATAAAATAAATAAACTAAGCAGATAAAGATGAACGCATGATGTTCGCATTTCTAGTATAGTTTTTAGTAGGTTTTCTTTGTTTATTAGGTTTAGTTTTGTTAAGTTTAGGTTTAGTTTTGAGTGTTTTTAGATAGTTTTGCATATTTCTATGAAAAGTGTGGAAGCTATGCTATTTTGTGTATTTTGTAGGTTTTAGCAAGGAAAAGTGCTATATGGAGCTGAATTTGGAGTGTTACACTGAAAGACAGAGGAATACAAGATTGAAGAAGTCAGAGTTCAAGATTTACGAGAAGAAGTGTGGAAGAAAACCAAGCCCAGGCTCGTTAACGAGGTTGTGAGGGCTCGTTAACGAGGCCACGAGAGAGAAGATTCGAAGGTTGACTTTATGACTCACCGATCCTGAGCGGGAATTTATTTCCGTGTCGGTTGAGTATCTTTTTAGAATCTTTTAGGGTTATTAGAATATGTATTTTAGGTCTTATTATCTTCTTAGATTTTGTTTCTATCTTTTAGAGTTTTATTTCTATCTTTTAAGGAAAGTTTATATCTTTTTGCCTTTTTAGTATAAATACCCTTCTATCTAGCATAGAAAGGGGGAGTCGAATTAGAGAGAGAAGAAGAAGAGGAAGAACCGAGGAGGCGAGTCGATCGAAGTCGAGTTCGAAGGTCGGTGGACGAAAGTTACCGAGTTTGTTGATCGAGGTTTTGGTTCGGTGTTTTGTTCTTTTTCGGTTTTCTTCTTAACTTCTGTAAGACAAATTTTTCTATTTAATTTAGTAGTGATTGGTTTTCAATGTTTTCTTATATTGAGTTTATTTGTTTAGTAGTTATGATTTGTGAGTAGTCTTCTTTCTAGGATCGGGGTTAAGCCCGACATAGTTGAGCATGTTTGATAAGTAAGATTATGTGTTGAATGCCTTTTATCTTTTATTGAGGTTGTTTGTTGAGCTTATACCAAAACGAAAGTTGAGGTAATTTGAGTTTTTAACTTAATTGAAAGAGAAAGTTAGTAACTTGAAGGTTGATATTGTTTGAATACGAAAGTTTCAAGCTTTAGATCCAAAACAAGCAATTAAGTGAATTAGGATGCGAAAGTTGGTTAATTTACTTGATAGTCAACGAAAGTTGATGACTTTATCTGTTTAAAGGCATGGTCTTATCTTCTTACGAGTTTATATGCTTGGCTATGTTGTGGTGTCCCTAGTCCTAGATCTTTGTTTTATCTGAATTATTTTAAGTGAATTTTCGTTGCTGAATTACTTGCCTCGATACCGAATTTATTTAGGTCGTTATTTGAGTATTTTTGTTTACGGTGGTTCGTTAACGACCCTGACAACGTCGTTAACGAGGTTGCTTGTGAGTGTTTTTTGCTTGTTTCTGTTTGCTTTTTAATAGATTGATAAACGAACAACCTTGCTTCCTGTGGAACGATCCTGACTTCGCTGTACTCAGCGGGGTTTTGACTATAAATTTATTTGTTGTCAATTAAAACCCTCTCAACAAATTGGCGCCGTTGTCGGGGAAGCAACGAGTTTGTTAGTTTATCTTTGGGTTCGGGAATAGCCCGACCCCGTTTTTGTTTTTAATTTTTGTTTTCTTTGTCTATTTTTCTCAGTGTATGCCGGTAGGACGACAAAGGCTTCAGTTTGATAACACTGGTTATTACTCAGAACCCGAACGTTCCCTGCACCGTAGACTCCGAGAAAACCGAGCCATGGCCACGGCAGAAGAGATGGCTCAACAGATGGAAATCCTCCAGACTCAGATGGAGGCACTTAAAGCCGAGAAGGACGGCGTAGACGCCGAAGCTGAGCGTCAATGAGCTGGCAAGGCTCGTTTACAAGAAGAGCTTGATGTCTATCCGAGGAATGCCAAACAATATATGCATCCGGAACCGAGGGTGCCAGAATCTCCTATTGTGCTTTCGGAGATAGAGAAACCTTTTGAGATCAAATCTCAATTTATATCCTTAATAAAACGGGCTCAGTTTGAAGGGAAACCTATTGAGTTCCCTATGGAGCATATTAGAAACTTTCTTGATTTATGTGACACCATAGCTGCTGAAGGTGTCTCACTAGAATATGTTATGTTAAAAGCTTTTAGATGGTCTCTTACGGGAAAGGCCCTGAGCTGGTTGGAGAGCCTGCCTTCTAAATCTATCAGGAATTGGAAAACTTTGTACGATCAATTTCTTACAAAGTTCTTCCCTCCTGCTAAGACTACAGAGTTAAGGAAATGAATCACCTCCTATCACCAGCTGCTTAATGAAACATTCGTTGAAACTTGGGAAAGATTTAAGGAGATGCTGAGGCAATGCCCCACTCATGGGCAACCTTTATATGTTTTACAAGAGATCTTTTTCCAAGGCATTAATGCAGAGACCAAGAACCGCATCAACACGCATACTACATGCGGTTTTATAGAGATGGAACCTACTGTTGCGTGGGAATTGCTGGATAAACTGGCTAATTACGATGCTATGTACGGAACCCAGCAAGCTCCACAAACTCAAAAACGTCTCTACATACCTAACCGAGAAGAAGTTGATCCAGATGTTAAAAATCAATTCTTACAAGACGAGGTCAACCGTCTGAAGAAACATGTAAGTCTTCTGAAATCCTCTCAAACATGTCAAGAATGTGGTTCTTCTGCAAATAGTACTTCTGCTTGCACTAACATCGAGCAGGTTAGAGCCGCTGAGACAATAGCTGAGATGAATTATATGAGAGGACCATACAGGAACCAACCTAGTTATCATGACAGGTCGAACAACTATCAATCATGGGGCAATCAAAATACAAGTCAAAACTATGCAATGCCTCCACCAGATAGACGACCTGCACCATATCGACCTCCAGGCCATCAGGAGACGCCATCATGGGTTCAGGGATTACAGGAAAGCATTAACGGAGTGAACAACAAAGTTGATGAAGTTCAAGCCAAACTGAACCGACAAGATAAAAGATGGGGAGAGTTCGATATTTGGAAAAAGAGTGTTGATTCCCAACTAGGGGACCTAGCTGCACGGATTCCAAGACCACAAGGGCAACTTCTGGGCCGCCCCGAGGAGAACCCTAGAGGCCAAATAGCAGCGGTACACCTCAGAAGCGGGAAGACATTGCCGGAGAGAGTTCAAGTTGAAGACAAGGAGGAACAAGACGTCACAAAACGGCTCATTAACGAGCCAGCGAGGGCAAATAACGAGCCCACAAACAAGGATGACGAGGCTCCAAGGATTCCTAACGATCCTACCCCAGGTAAGTTCTCTAAACCGAGCCTTCCTCTCAACCACAAGGTAGTTAACGACCCCACCAGGGTCGGTAACGACCCGCCGAGGACAATAAACGACCCTAGTGTCGACCCGGTACTCTCACCTCTCGAGCCTAACTTGGTTCCGAGAATGGTGAAATCTCTTCCATTTCCAACTAAGAAATCTATGGACTCTAAGTTCAAGCGTTTTGTTAAGATTCTTCAGGGCATTAATATTTCCATCCCATTCGCTGAAGCCCTAAGCGAAATGTCGGCTTACACAAAGTTTTTGAAAGATATTCTTAGCAGGAAAAGATCCATTACAGAGCTACAAGATGAAGTCAGATCAATAGCTCTACCGGAAAAGCTAGGAGACCCAGGAAGATTTGCAATAACAATCGGCATAGGCAACCACAAGTTCAAGGATTTATGTGATCTAGGTGCCAGTGCTAGTTTAGTTCCTCTCTCAATCTGGTCTAAAGCTAATATGGGACCATTAGATCCCATCAACATGCGGCTTTACATGGCAGACGGATCCTGCATCAAACCAACAGGGCTAATAGAAGATTTTCTAGTTCAAGTAGGCAATTTCTTTATTCCGAACGACTTCATCGTTATGACAATGCCCGAAGATCCGGTGGTGCCTATTATTTTGGGAAGACCGTTCCTTGCCACAGCAGGAGCCATAATCGATGTTAGGAGAGAACTCCTAACTTTCGAAATTAGGGATGAGGTGACGGAATTCCGATTCAAAGAATCCAACAAGGAGTCCGAAAAAGCCGAAGTCAAGATGCTCTACACCCACAAAGAGATCATTGAATGTGGAGACCCTATAGGAAGATCAGCATTAAGCGATAAAATTTCAGGTCAAAGATGGGCAGAAATAACCACTGCAGTTTCAGTAACGAGTCCTCCAACAATGTTACCGATTCTCCTAGTAGAAGACGCAGGCTCGTTAACAACCACACCAGCATCGTTAACGACCCTTGCAGAAGACAACGAAATTTCAGCCTTTGAATATCTTGAGGAAGTGTTGAAGACGAAGCCAGAAGAACCGATTCTAATCCCTGCTGAACCGTCCCCAACACTTAAACCCCTGCCAGACTCCCTCAGGTATGAATTCCTTGGTCCTAATTCTACTCTGCCTGTCATCATTAATGCTGAATTAAAAAATGAGGAAGTAGGAAAACTCCTGAATGTGCTTAGGATGCATAGAAAGGCCATAGGCTACTCCCTAGATGATATAACTGGCATATCCCCTTCCCTTTGCATGCATAGGATTTACATGGAGGACAACCATAAACCCACCATAGAGCATCAACGTAGGTTAAATCCTAACATGAAGGATGTAGTTAAAAAGGAAATTATTAAATTACTTGATGCTGGGATCATTTTTCCTATTTCGGACAGCCAATGGGTGAGTCCGGTCCATGTAGTCCCAAAGAAAGGGGGGATGACTGTGTTAGAAAATGAAAAGGGAGAGCTTATTCCGACTAGAACTACCACTAGTTGGAGGATGCACATTGATTATAGGAAGCTTAATAGTGCTACTAGAAAAGATCATTTCCCGCTTCCTTTCATAGATCAGGTGTTAGAACGCTTAGCCCAGCATGATTATTTCTGTTATTTAGATGGGTATAGTGGTTTCTGGTAGATTCCCATTTACCCTGATGATCAGGAGAAAACAAACTTTGCATGTCCTTATGGAACCTTTGCTTATAAAAGAATGCCATTTGGGCTTTGCAATGCCCCTGCTACCTTTTAAAGATGTATGATGGCCATTTTTTCGGATATGATAGAGGATATTGTAGAGGTTTTCATGGATGACTTTTCTGTTTATGGTTCTTCATTTGATTCTTGTCTTGCTAACCTTGCACGAGTGCTTAAAAGATGTGAAAAAACCAATCTTGTGTTAAATTGGGAAAAGTGTCATTTCATGGTTCAAGAGGGGATAGTACTAGGACACCTTGTCTCTAAAAGAGGGATAGAAGTAGATAGAGCAAAAATTGAGCTTATTGAAAAACTACCTCCTCCTTCTTCTGTAAGAGACATTAGGAGTTTTCTAGGGCATGCTGGCTTTTACAGACGATTTATTCAAGATTTTTCTAAGATAGCTAAACCTTTGACTAACCTACTAATGAAAGATGTAGTGTTTGAGCTGTCTCCAAAATGTCTTGAAGCATTTTACAGGTTAAGAGTTGCCCTCGTATCTGCCCCCATTATGCAGTCCCCAGATTGGACATTACCCTTTGAGATTATGTGTGATGCCAGTGACTATGCAGTTGGCGCAGTCTTAGGGCAACGGAAGGACAAAAACCTCCACGCCATCTATTACGCCAGTAAGACGCTGGATGGGGCGCAGACTAAGTATACCACAACGGAGAAGGAGTTCCTTGCGATGGTATTTGCCTTTGAAAAATTTCGGTCCTATCTTGTTGGATCCAAAGTGATTGTTTATACTGACCATAAGGCTGTTAGATACTTGAAAATTTTCGGTCCTATCTCGTTGGATGCTCTTACTGCAGGAATTCGACCATGAAATAAGAGACAAAAAAGGAGCAGAGAATCTAGTGGCGGATCACTTATCCAGATTACCAGTAGGGCATATCACCGAGTCCAACAATGAGGTGCCAATAAACGATTCCAGGCCCGACGAACATCTCCTGCTAAACGAGGTCGAACTCCACAAAACCCTCGTCACCCAGGGTCGGTAACGAAGTGCCGAGGCTGGAAGACACAAATTACAAGGGTAAATTTTCAGAATGGGTCGACATGCCAGTCAATCAGGTCGTTACTGAGCCACGGGAGGTCGTTACCGAGGTTAAAATAATGACTCCAAGCTCGTTAATGACCCATTCAGGTAAGATTTCTAAAATTAAATTAGCTCAAATCGAATTCATTCCTTCTCTTACTTCTATTTCTTCTTCATCAATTTTGATCCATGCTGTTAGAGGCTCAAAAGCCCCTTGGTTTGCGGATTTCGCTAACTATCTTGTAGGAGGCGTGATTCCCAAGGGTCTAACCCCACAAAACAAGAAGAAATTTCTCCATGATGTAAAACAATACTATTGGGATGATCCTTACTTGTTTAAGCAAGGGAGCGATCACCTCTTTAGGCGTTGTGTTCCGGAAGAGGAGATCGAGAATGTGATCCGTCAATGTCACACACTTCCAACTGGAGGCCATGCAAAAGGATTCAAAACCACAGCAAAAATTCTTCAAAGTGGTCTCTATTGGCCAAACATGTTCAAGGACGTGCAAGCTTACGTGACAGCATGTGATGGATGCCAACGCTCAGGAAACATCACTTGGAGACATGAAAATCCACTAACCGGGATATTAGAGGTTGAGCTATTTGACGTATGGGGCATAGATTTCATGGGACCATTTCCTGCATCCGGCCCCTACAAATACATCCTAGTTGCGGTCGATTATGTCTCTAAGTGGGTTGAAGTTGTTGCTACAAGGACTAACGACGCTAAGACTGTGGCTAAATTCATCAAGACCAACATTTTCCCCAGATTCGGCGTTCCAAGGGTCCTTATCAGTGATGGTGGTTCTCATTTCATTGAGCGGAGTTTTGAAACACTTTTGGCTAAGTATGGGGTATCTCATCGGGTGGCAACACCCTATCATCCCCAAACTAGTGGCCAGGTTGAAGTTTCAAACAGGCAAATAAAGAGCATATTGGAGAAGACAGTTTCCCGTTCTAGGAAGGATTGTTCGCATTTCTAGTATAGTTTTTAGTAGGTTTTCTTTGTTTATTAGGTTTAGTTTTG
This sequence comes from Fallopia convolvulus, assembly GCA_964016875.1. Lineage (NCBI taxonomy): Eukaryota > Viridiplantae > Streptophyta > Magnoliopsida > Caryophyllales > Polygonaceae > Fallopia > Fallopia convolvulus. The sequence continues at coordinate 5,181,769 of OZ024724.1, read as the reverse complement.
TTGAGTTTAGGTTTAGTTTTGAGTGTTTTTAGATAGTTTTGCATATTTCTATGAAAAGTGTGGAATCTACGCTATTTTGTGTATTTTGTAGGTTTTAGCAAGGAAAAGTGCTATATGGAGCTGAATTTGGAGTGTTACACTGAAAGACAGAGGAATACAAGATTGAAGAAGTTAGAGTTCAAGATTTACGAGAGGAAGTGTGGAAGAAAACCAAGCCCATGCTCGTTAACGAGGCTGTGAGGGCTCGTTAACGAGGCCACGAGAGAAAAGATTCGAAGGTTGACTTTATGACTCACCGATCCTAAGCGGGAATTTATTTCTGTTTCGATTGAGTATCTTTTTAGAATCTTTTAGGGTTATTAGAATATGTATTTTAGGTCTTATTATCTTCTTAGATTTTGTTTCTATCTTTTAGAGTTTTATTTCTATCTTTTAAGGAAAGTTTATATCTTTTTGTTGTTTTAGTTTTTAGCTTTTTAGTATAAATACCCTTCTATCTAGCATAGAAAGGTGGAGTCGAATTAGAGAGAGAAGAAGAAGAGGAAGAACCGAGGAGGCGAGTCGATCGAAGTCGAGTTCGAAGGTTGGTGGACGAAAGTTACCGAGTTTGTTGATCGAGGTTTTGGTTCGGTGTTTTGTTCTTTTTCGGTTTTCTTCTTAACTTCTGTAAGACAGATTTTTCTATTTAATTTAGTAGTGATTGGTTTTCAATGTTTTCTTATATTGAGTTTATTTGTTTAGTAGTTATGATTTGTGAGTAGTCTTCTTTTCTAGGATCGGGGTTAAGCCCGACATAGTTGAGCATGTTTGATAAGTAAGATTATGTGTTGAATGCCTTTTATCTTTTATTGAGGTTGTTTGTTGAGCTTATACCGAAACGAAAGTTGAGGTAATTTGAGTTTTTAACTTAATTGAAAGAGAAAGTTAGTAACTTGAAGGTTGATATTGTTTGAATACGAAAGTTTCAAGCTTTAGATCCAAAACAAGCAATTAAGTGAATTAGGATGCGAAAGTTGGTTAATTTACTTGATAGTCAACGAAAGTTGATGACTTTATCTGTTTAAAGGCATGATCTTATCTTCTTACGAGTTTATATGCTTGGCTATGTTGTGGTGTCCCTAGTCCTAGATCTTTGTTTTATCTGAATTATTTTAAGTGAATTTTCGTTGCTGAATTACTTGCCTCGGTACCGAATTTATTTAGGTCGTTATTTGAGTATTTTTGTTTACGGTGGTTCGTTAACGACCCTGACAACGTCGTTAACGAGGTTGCTTGTGAGTGTTTTTTGCTTGTTTCTGTTTGCTTTTTAATAGATTGATAAACGAACAACCTTGCTTCATGTGGAACGATCCTGACTTCGCTGTACTCAGCGGGGTTTTGACTATAAATTTATTTGTTGTCAATTAAAACCCTCTCAACAACGCGCGTCAGATCCAACAGAGTCGCAATCGCTGCCTTATCCTAGCCGCGATCGCTGCCTGGCTGCAAACCGCAACCCATCGGTGACCTCTGGCAACCGCGATCGCCGCCCATACATGGCCGCAATCGCGGCCTTCAATATCCTCGCGGTCCTCAAATGGAGACCTTGTCCTCCTCGACGACGTCCACCGCGACCGCCCTCAATAGCAGCGGCGATCGCGGCCTTCAGAAACCTTCGACATCTTCAAATGTCGCTAACTCTAAACTTCCGGCCTTCAACTCTGATGCTCCATAATGCTCATAATAGGCCTAAAACACTACAGAAATATGTACTAAAAAGTGCTAGTTATGCTGTACAAAACACAGCGTATCAAACTCCCAGACCACCTCAAGTATGTATTCCTTGGAGACAAGGAGACATTACCAGTGATCATCTCCAGCAAGCTTACAAAAGATCAAGAAAACAGGCTTGATCGCCTCTCGAGAATGCGAGGGTCTAGAGATATAATTTATAACCCGACCCCGTTGTAGCACGTGGTGGGTGTCGAACACTCGGGAAGTCTACTCGATTGATGTGCCTAGACACTAGAAAGCTAGAAAGGCGAATGTAAAACAAAGGAAAACAAAGAGAACAGTCAGGACCGACACAGAGGTCACGTCGGGCCCGATGTTGGCGTCAAGAGGAAGTCGGGACCGACGTTGGTCAAGTCGGGCCCGAGGTATCTGGGTTTGTCGAACTTCAAAAATTGAAAGTAGATCTTGGGCTTTTGGGTTCCTTCTCTAGTAGATTAAGGCTTTTCCACCCCAATTCAAGCAATGAGTGATGATCGGACTAGGATCGAGTGCTTTCGCCCTCGTTCCAACCACTTCTACACATCGATCATTGGGGAAATCCCCTTCGAAGCAAGGTCTTGAGATTGACACATGTTCACTTTCGCTACTTTGCCAATCTCAAGCCTTGATTCCCAAATTTCGCAAGGAATTGTAGCTCTATGTAGAGTGGGTTCCTTAGATCAAACACTCAAGGCTATGGAATTGGGGTTTCTAGCCCAAACCTAGCTAGGGTTTTCCCCCATAACCCAAGATCAAGGAGATCTACTCCATGTGGCAAACAAAGAAAGCAAACAAATCAAAAGGGAAAGCAATCAACATCATCAATCTCAAAACAAAGCAAAGTTTCATTCAAATCAAAAGCAATCCACAAATTCCAATCAAGGGTTTCCAAATCCACAAGATCAAAACAAAGCAAAGCTAATCTATCAACCAAACCTATCAATCCTTCCTCTTCCTTGGCCGATTCTCTCTCTCTTCCTTCTCCTCTCCTTCCTCCTTGCTCTCCAAGTATCCTTTTGAGGGTTGTTGTGTGTGAGAGAGCCCCCCAAAATTAGAAGACAAGAGGGCCTTTTATAAATTAGATGAGGGGCAAAAGTGGAAGTCCACAATTTCGTGCCTTGGAGCCCAAGTAGTCCGGTGACCGACTTGGACCGACACGGAGGACTTCGGACCCGAGGTACTGTGCATGTCGGTCCGAGGTTGAAAGCTCCCAAGTCGGGCCCGGCGTTGGTGCAACTCGGTCCGAACCTCGTTCCACCTTCTTCTTGTTGGCTTTCCTCTTGTTCTTCTTCATAGCTTGCTCCTCTCTTTCCTCTTTTAGCTCGGGCCTTGCTCCATGTCTCGACCCTCCTTCAAATCGATCCTTGATTCATGCCAAATTACCTACAAAACACATAAAATGCGCATAGTCTCCGAATCTCATAGAAATACAGGAACTAAGCTAAAAAGGAACAAAACACACAAGAAAAGGGGAAAAAGAAACATATTTACAAAGGAAATCACATATGAAAACACCACCAAATAAAGAGACATCAAAATACCCCATACTTAAACTTGCTTGTCCTCAAGCAATAACAATTTAAGCAAGACCGAAACATAATCTTCAAGTAAAGCCTCGTATGAAAACACATTTTAAGCACAAGTGATTGATATTCAAGCAAGATTACATCATCACATTGATGATGTCCAAAACAGTCTAAGCAAAAAGTGGGCCCAGAGGGACCCCCATAGGCAATTTAGGGACCCACGTCCATGCCCGATTATTTAAAAATAAAACTCCCGACGGATGCGAGGTCTCTCAACATTCCGGGACGAGGTCTCGACCTCGTCACCGACTCTACTAATACACCCGCCCGCTCCAACTAATCACAAGAGACCTCACTCCCGAACCAATCACCAGCAACCTCACTCCCAAACCAATCACAAGTGACCTCACTCGTGGACCAATCAAAAACCCTTATTTCGGGCATCCCACATCGAACATTAGCCTAAACTCGGCCCCCCAATTCTCTATAAATAGAGAAGAACCTCGTAGGAAGAAGGGGTCGAAAAACCACTTGAACTCAAGAACTCTCTTGCTTGTTAAAGATCGACGTGATAGGAACATCGTCAAAAGACCTCGCTACAGACAGGAGGAACCCACAAAAAGACCCCAAAGTCGCGCAGGGACCTCGTTCACGCCTAAAACCTCACCACAGAAACTCACAAAACTCTCTACATCATACCCTCAAATCTACCTCGCCCTAGAATCGACCTCGCAACATTTAGGTGCGATCTCGGAACCTTGTAGGAGGTCTAGGTGTGATTCTCAAAGTTGTACATCAACCTCGTAGGTTTGTAACCTCGCTACCACGAAAAAATCATAAATAAAGGAGCAAGTGTTTGCACTCAAATATAATAATCTTGTTTCTTGTCTCGTAGCGTAGCTGTTATTTCGGGTTTCATCACTGGCGCCGTCTTTGGGAACCTCTTCATCCTAAGCAGCTTCCCATTTTAGTGCAAACCTTGATTCCTAAAACCCCCTCAAAATGGCTTGCCCAAACAATTTCTTCCCCCAACATCCCGACAATATGGCTGAGACCCCTCCATGGACGACGGCAGGTCCGTCAGGATACCCTTTTGTGGTCCCGCCAGGCTGGACATACAACGTCCCACAAAACCCATACCCGTTTCAGGGGTATGAACAGGGTGGCGCTCCTTTCAACCAGTATCCCTACCCGGGGTACGGGCAGTACCAACAGGGCCAAGCTCCCCCATATGCCCCGATCCCCTCCCAGGGGCAACCTCACTCCGACTACGTGCCCGCATATGTCCCGGGCTATATGCCAGGGCAGGAGGCGCCCACGAACGGATCTACCACGGAGAGACCCTCCCGAGATCCGATGCAGATCTCGCGATCCCGTTCGTGACGTGCAGAGAGGCGTGACATGGAGTTGTCCGAAACTGCGGCAAGCGCGCCACGCCCTCTGGCAAGGTCAAAATCAAAGTCTGCTTGCCCATCCGTCGAGAGTGGGTACAAGAATCCCTTCGTGCTCGAGATCCAAGAGGCACACATGCCCAAAGGTTTCCATTGGCCGCAAATGGGACTCTACGACGGCACGGCCGACCCCGAGGACCACATAAAACACTACGCCGTCCAGATGAACGTCAACTCTTACAATGACGCCATTTTCTGTCGAATCTTCCCGACCACTCTGGACAAGGCGGCAATGACGTGGTTCACCAGCCTTAAGGTCGAGTCGATAGCCTCGTTTTCCCAGCTATGCGAGTCCTTCGTCGGGCACTTCAACGGCTCAAGAAAGCGCAAGAAGAACATGCGCGATCTCCGTGGCATTGAGCAGGGAGAGAACGAGAAGTTGGGTACCTTTTTTACAAGGCTCACCACCGCGGTCGCTGAGATCGCGCAAATCGACGAGGCCTCGGTACGCGACATCCTCATGGGCAACCTTCGCCAGGGGGATTTCAAATGTCGCATTTTTCTCCAAAATCCGACCACATATGAGAGCCTGTGTGCTCGGATCACAGCACAGGTCTACGCCGAGGACGCTGCCATCCAGAGCTCGCGACCGAGGACCGACAAGGAAATCGTGACCGAGGCTAAGGGAAAAGCTAAAGTGGGTGCGCCGGCCGCGAGAGACGCGTACATGACGCAAACTCACGATCGGCGTGCCGATTACAAAAGCAACAACAACAACAAAAGCAACAACAATAACAGAGGCAACAACGACAATAGAAACAACAACCGCTACGACAACCGTGTCGGTGGAGGTTGGAGCTGCTTCGGCGGGAAGCCACGAGGTTACAGAGGCAAAGGTGGCCCCGCCTACAACCCAAACGAGAAAAAGCGCGCCAACCCCGCGTCGGGGGCCAACCTCGTGCAGCAGGAACCAACCCGGTCCCGACCAAGCAACACAGAGCAACAAGCTCCGGCGAGGCAGTCGCGCTCCGGACAAGCCGCGGCACCCGATGGGTACATCAACACCATCTCGGGTGGACCCTCGCTGGCGGGTTCGAGCCAGGCGGAAAGAAAAAGATACGCGAGGGCAAGTCACCATGAGCCCTCGGTATACAGCGTGACACAAACCTCACGGTCCCACGTGGGTATGGCCTTCACGACAGAAGACGCCGAAGGACTCCGACCCCCTGGTGATACACGCTCAATTGGGCTCGAAGATAGTGAAGCGAATACTGGTGGACACGGGTTCCTCCATGGACATCATGTATTTTGGCGCTTTCGAGCAGCTAGGGATCTCTGCGACATCCTTGAGGCCCTACGCTGGGAAGCTCACCTCCTTCTCGGGAAACGAGGTCGATGTCGCTGGTCTCATAGACCTGTGGATGACCCTCGGTACTGGCTCGACAACGAGAACCGAGGTAATAGAGTTTACGGTGGTGCACCTGCCCTCGGCCTACAATGCAATCATCGAGAGAGTCTCCTTGATGAAATTCCAGGCGGTGGTCTCCATCTACCACTTGAAAATGAAGTTCCCCACCAGCGTAGGTGTCGTAGAAGTGAAGGGCAACCAAGAAGAGGGCCGCATCTGCTACATGACCTCGGCTAAGCAAAAATGCTCTGTGGTCATGGTAGAGACTTCGGGTGAAGCAGACCTCGAGGTCCGGGATTTCATAATACCACTCTCGAGACAGAAAGAAGGGTGATTACCCCCTTCGAAAACAAATCAGAAAAGATCTACCTCGGGGGTTGCCTCACTGGGGATGCAGTAGCGTCACTAGAGGCCCTGCTTGCTGGGTCCCGCGACGTGTTCGCCTGGACTGCAAAAGATCTCCGAGGTGTGCCTCGGACCCTGGCCCAGCACTCCCTGAACATCGACGTCGCCATTCGTCCTGTGGTGCAGCGTCGAAGAAAAATGAACGAAGAAAGGGAAACCGCCGCAAATGAAGAGGTGGCCAAGCTGCTGGTCGCGGATTTCATACGCGAAGACCAGTATCCGAAATGGCTGTCCAATGTCATGTTGGTCAATAAGGCTAGCGGCAAGTGGCGGATGTGTGTAGACTTCAAGGACCTCAACAAGGCATGCCCCAAAGACAGCTACCCTCTGCCCTCGATCGATGCACTTGTAGATTCGACTGCTGGGCACAAGGTCTTGAGTTTCCTCGACGCCTACTCGGGGTACAACCAGATCTCGATGAATCCTCGTGACGAGGAGGAGACATCCTTTATCACCCAACGGGGGACATACTGTTATAAGGTCATGCCGTTTGGCCTCAAGAACGCCGGGGCCACATTCCAACGCCTCGTCGATCGGGTTTTCAAAGACCACCTGGACAGGAACGTATCCGCCTACGTTGACGACATCTTGGTATGGAGCAAGGGCCCCGAGGAGCACCTGGCTGACCTCGCCGAGGTTTTTACCACCCTCGGACACCACCAGCTCAGCCTGAACCCCGAGAAGTGCGTTTTTGGCGTATCCTCGGGGAAGTTTTTGGGATTCATGATCAGCGAACGCGGGATCGACGTCAACCCCGCCAAAATAGAATCTATCCTCCCAATGAGGTCTCCTCGATCTCGTACCGAGGTACAAAGACTCAACGGCGTTGTAAATTACTTGGGGCGGTTTTGCTCCCGCCTGGCAGACAAGTCCCTCCCATTCTTTGCCGCCTTCAAAAAGAATGACAAGTTCGTCTGGGACGAGAGACTTGAGACAGCCTTCTCCGAGTTAAAGATCTTCCTCACCAAGCTCCCCACCTTGTCACCTCCACATGCGGGCGAAGACTTGCAACTATATGTGGCAGGGAGTGCCGAGACCGTCAGCGCGGTGCTCACAAGAGAGGCCATGCACCCGGTATACTTTTTGAGTCGCGTGCTCCAGCTTGGGGAGCAGAGATACTCCCCGGTAGAGAAGATGGCGCTGGTTGTAGTGACCGCCGCAAGGCGCCTACGCCCATACTTCCACGCAAATCCCATCCAGGTTCTCTCGGACCTCCCACTTCGTCAAATTCTGCATCAACCCGCTCTCTCCGAACGTATGACCAAGTGGGCCGTCGAGCTCTCCGAGTTCGACATCAATTATCTTCCGAGAACCGCGATGAAGGGACAAGCCCTCGCCGACTTTATGGTGGAGGTCACCTTCCCCGAGACAGACACAAGCTCGGACGAATGGAAAGTGTTCGTTGATGGCTCACGATGTGAAGTCGGTGGCGGGACCGGGGTGTTCCTCGCTGGCCCCTCAATCGAGACGGAGTATGCTCTCAACTTCGCCTTTGATGCCACCAACAACGACGCCGAGTATGAGGCCATGATCACCGGGATCGAGATGGCGCTACTTAACGGAGCCCGCAAAATCAGGGTCTACATAGATTCCGAATTGGTGGCACGACAACTCAACGGCCAATACGACACCAGGACAGGTTTTCTGCCCGCCTACCGAGCAAAAGTCAAGGCCTTGGTTTCATGCCTAGAGACCTTCGCGGTGGAGTCAATCCCGCGGACCTCAAACACAAAGGCGGATGCCCTCGCCAGGTTAGGCTCCGCGCTTCCCTTGGATGTGGGGAACCGCGTAATGGTGGAGAGAAAGCTCTCACGAAGCGTCGATAGCGAGGTCATGTCCATAAGGAACGAGGACTGGAGGTTCCCGATAACGAGGTACATACAAAGCGGCATCCTCCTAGAGGACCCCGCGCTGGCCAGAAAACTAAAAATGCAAGTTGCCCGCTACTGCGTCATCGGGCAACCTGTTGTGCATATCGCCCGAGACCACGGACCACGTCCTCTACGAGGCCCACGAGGGAGTTTGTGGAGGACACCCGGGGTGGAGGTCTTTGGCACACAAAATCGTCCATTTGGGGTACTTCTGGCCCACTCTCCGACAAGACGCAAGAGCTTACGTCCAAAAATACGTCGGATGCCAGAAACACGGGAACGTCCAGCACACCCCGACGGCTCCCCTCCGCAGCATTCACGCGCCATGCCCATTCGCAATGTGGGGAATGGACATTTTAGGCCCTTTTCCTAAAGCTGTTGGCCAAGTGCAATACATTTTGGTCATCGTGGACTACTTCACGAAGTGGATCGAAGCCCAGGCAATGGCAAAAATCACCGGGGCAAAGGTCTGCGAATTCCTATGGAAGAACCTCGTCTGCCGTTTCGGTGTCCCCATGACAATCATGACCGACCATGGCCCCCAATTCGACTGCGAAGAAGCTCGGACTTTCTACTCTGAGCTGGGCATCGACCTCAAATTTTCCTCCGTGGCTCATCCCCAGTCCAATGGCCAGGTATAAAACGTTAATGCCCGCATCTTGACAGACCTCAAAAAGCGCCTGGGCATGGCACAGGGCCGCTGGGCCGAATTACTCCCACTCATCCTCTGGACGTATCGCACGACCTCGCGCCGCGCAACGGGCGAGACCCCCTTCGCTCTTACCTACGGGGCGAAAGCCCTCGTTCCCGTAGAAACCCTAATTCCATCAGCAAGGGTGTACAACTTCGACGAAAAAGAAAACGAGGCCAACCTCAAGGTCGAACTGCAGTTCTGAGATGAAATCCGCAAGGTAGCGGACCTGCGCTCTAGAGAATACAAGCGACGTGTCGCCGTGTATCACGACAAGAAGGTCAGACCTCGCATCTTGGCCACGGGAAACCTCGTGCTAAGACGCACCGAAGGGGGAAAATTGGACCCTAACTGGGAAGGACCCTACATCCTCGGAGAAGAAGTCGCGCCCGGGGCTTTCAAGCTCAGGGACGACGAGGGGCGCACACTGAGCAAAACGTGGAACGCCGCGCGACTCAAAAAATATTACGTGTAAAAACTCGAAACCTCGTTGTTCCTCACAGGTAGTAAATAAAGGATTGCAGGCTTTTCTAAAAGAAAAAAACGCTCCCTCCCTGAAAAGTTCCACCCCTCGCTTCCCGCTTGGGGTTGGAGAATCTCGTTTGAAAAAAAAAAAGAGTCCCACCCCTCGCTTCCCGCTTGGGGTTGGAGAATCTCGTTGAAAAGGTCCACCCCTCGCTTCCCGCTTGGGGTTGGAGAATCTCGTTTGAAAAAAAAAAAAAGAGTCCCACCCCTCGCTTCCCGCTTGGGGTTGGAGAATCTCGTTGAAAAGGTCCACCCCTCGCTTCCCGCTTAGGGCTGGAGAATCTCGTTTGAAAAAAAAAGTTCCACCCCTCGCTTCCCGCTTGGGGTTGGAGAATCTCGTTGAAAAGGTCCACCCCTCGCTTCCCGCTTGGGGTTGGAGAATCTCGTTTGAAAAAAGTTCCACCCCTCGCTTCCCGCTTGGGGTTGGAGAATCTCGTTGAAAAGGTCCACCCCTCGCTTCCCGCTTGGGGTTGGGGAATCTCGTTTGAAAGAAGTTCCACCCCTCGCTTCCCACTTGGGGTTGGAGAATCTCGTTTGAAAGAAGTTCCACCCCTCGCTTCCCGCTTGGGGTTGGAGAATCTCGTTTGAAAAAAAAAAGTTCCACCCCTCGCTTCCCGCTTGGGGTTGGAGAATCTCGTTTGAAAGAAGTTCCACCCCTCGCTTCCCGCTTGGGGTTGGGGAATCTCGTTTGAAATAAGTTTCACCCCTCACTTCCCGCTTGGGGTTGGAGAATCTCGTTTGAAAAAAAGTTCCACCCCTCGCTTCACGCTTGGGGTTGGAGAATCTCGTTGAAAAGGTCCACCCCTCGCTTCACGCTTGGGGTTGGAGAATCTCGTTGAAAAGTTCCACCCCTCGCTTCCCGCTTGGGGTTGGAGAATATCGCTTGGGAGAAGTTCCACCCCTCGCTTCCCGCTTGGGATACGAACGAGGTTCGTGGACCCCCTAAGACGCCAGGATTCGCGGACGGTTATTTTTAGGTTGGAACGAACTTCCAGAACAACGAGGTCCGAACAGAGGCTCACGACTTCGTTGCAGGACTACAACGCCCGGTGTGGTCCGAGCCCCACAAAAGATGTGACACTCGAACCATGGAGTTGGACGGTACGCAGGAAAAGTCTAAAACAAACAAACGAACAAGCATAGGAAAAGAAAGTAACACAAGGCATAAAGAAGAGGATGTTTTGATTACAGACCCCGTAGGGTCACCCAAACAAAAAAAAAAGAGAAAAAAGAAAGAGATGTTTTAATTACAGACCCCGTGAGGCCACCAAAAAAAAAAGAGGTCTTCATTTCTTCGAGCTTTCAGCCTCAGGATCGGTAAGATCAATGGTTCCGCCCTTGGAGGTTTCAGCAGGGGTAGCGGAGGCTTCAGCAGGGGAGGCGGAGGCAAGAGGCGCGGGCGCTTCGGTCACGGGCTGAGGTCCCGTGGAGGTCAACTCTGGTTTCTCTCCAGTAAGCTCCACCTCGGGGGGCGCGGTGCTGGACACGGTCCCGTCCTCGTTGAGGAAGAACTCGCATTCCCCCTCGGGATCCTCCGACCCCAGCTCCCCCATGGTTTCATTATAGTTGGGGTTGAAAAAGACAATCTGGAGGTCGAGGTGCCCATACTTAGCCACCGCCTATTTAACGCCCACGCGGACCGCCTGGTGGAACATTTTCCTCACGCTCTCCACCAGTTCCGCCTTGTACTCCTCCAAGTCCACATACCTAGGACCCGCGTTAACAACCTCCTCGTTGAGCTCAACAATACGCCCCTCGAGGCGCCGGATTTCCTCCTCGGCCCTCAGAAACTCCGCCTCCTTCGCCTTGAAGAATTCATGTTCAGCGGACAGCTTGCCCCGAAGCCCCTCAACCTCGCCCCGCATAACAGAGGCCTCTTCCTTCGCCCTTTTTACCTCGTCCTTCGCCGCCTTTACCTCCTCCCTCGCCGCGGCCTCCGCGGCCTCGACCCGCTTCTGGGTCGCGGCCTCCGCGGCCCTGGACCTTTCAGCGACCTCTGCCAGCTCTTTGGCCTGTCGCTCGCACACCTCGCTGCGGCTTCGAAGCGCCGCTTCCATCTTATCCATCCTCGAGTGGGCGAGGGCGATACGACTCCGGTTGTAATTATCAAAAAAGGTGTGCTGCAAATTCACAGGAGGGTGAGAAAAGAAACAAGAAAGAGACATGAATTAAACACACAAAAATGGAAAAGCTTACCATGGCCGAGTACCGAGCGGCCTCGTCGTTAAGCGCCGCCTCGGTGAGGTTGTTGGCCCACGCGAACTCCTCCTTGTAATCCCCCCGGGCCCACTCCAACGGGGCCCCTCAGATAGGTCCAGGGCAGTGAAACCTGGCAGGATGAGGGCCTGCGTCCCCGCGACTTCGCCCCTCGAAGTCAAAGGCAGGGATGAGTTCCAGATCCCGCGAGCCCCGTTGATGGTCGCGCGACCGGGGTTTCTTCTTCTTCTCCACGGGGGAAGACCCCGCTTCCTTCCTTTTCCGCCCGGCCTTGTCGTCAGACACCCGAGGTGGATGGGAGGGCACCTTCGCGGTGGCCCCTTTCGACGGAACCACCTCAGGCCTTTTTTCCCCTTGGGGCGGCCCCGCGACGTCCCACTGCGACGCCCTCGCGACGTTCCCCTTGGGCAGGGCTCCCCCTGTCGCGGCCGTCGATGGAACAGGTCCCGGCTGCGTTGTGCCTGTCCTCGCCTGCGAGCTCGGCTCGTTAATTGAAATCCCCTTGAGAACCTGGGGAGCAGGGGTTTTGGAATTAGAAGTCAAAGGCTGTTTCCCCTTCGACGTCGCGGTAAGAGCGTGCAGAAAATCCACTGTCAAGAAAGAAGGGGTAAAAAAGAAAAAGCAGGTTAAGACGAGGTCAGAAACAAATGTAACGAGGTTTATAACCTCGTAACCTTACGAGGAAAAAGAAAGCAATCAGAGAAATAATAATAATAAAATACCCTCTCCACCCTCGCGAGGAGGGAAACTAAGGCTCAGCCCGGCCCGCTCAAGTCGGTCCTGAGAAAGGTAACGCTCGTATGGCGCCTGGTACGTTGTGGCATACCGATCCTTGAGTGCCTGGAACTCAGCGACCTTGTACGGACACACGCATCTCTCGTAGTTACCCGGTGCCACAGGGAAATTGAGGTATCTCTCGCTGAGATCTCGGACCAAAAACCATTTAGGTTTCCACGTCCCGACGTTCGACTGGGTCGTGATGATTTTAACATTCGGCGTGCTGAGGTTAACCAGGGAACATCGAGGTTCTCTCCTCGCCAAGACTAACGCCGACAAATCATTGAGGTTCGGCTCGTCCAGAAGCTCACGGCTTCGAATTGTGTAGGCACACAACAACCGCCAAGCATTCGGGAACAACTGGGCGGGACAGACGCCCATGGCCCACAAGAAATCAACGATGTGCTGGGCCAAGGGCAGCCTAAAGCCTGCTTGGAGACTGACGAGGTGCACGACCGCACACCCCTCATAGGACGCCAGGGGTCGCCCCTCCTCCTCTGGCAGTGCCAGCTCGACTCCCTCGGGCCAGGGGAAGTCCTTAGCCATGTGCGCGAGGTCGTCCAGCTTCAGATCGGTGGCCACCCCCTCGGACAGATAGGCCTCGGGCGTGCTCGGGCTCATTGGAATCCGTTCTTCGAGGACGACAGGAGTGCCAGACACGGCGTCGGTAATATAGGCCTCGGGGAAGCTCGATGGCACATACGAAGCGGAGGCTGAGGCAATTGCCGCGTCCAACCTCGCCTCGACCTCGGCGGCGATCACATTAGGAGAGGAAGAGGAAGCCATTTCAACACCAGAATATATGCGCAGACGGGGGAAGTACGAATCGATCAAAATAGCGGAGTCGTTGGATGAGGGCTCGCTGAAGACCAACGAAGGGCAACTTGGGTTCTGAGAGTCACTAGGCTCTACACTTCCTATAGATTCGGAGATCTCCTGATAGAAATTCTCTTGAAAATTAAAGACAAAGTCGGGCGGTGGGCTCGCAGAGGCTCTCCTAGGCATGAAAAAACAACGTCCAGGCCGCGAAAAGCTAGCACCTGGAAAAGAAAAGGTCAGTAAGACACTAAGGGAAAGGCAACCAAAGAGAAAAACACGAGATCATGACCCCGTGAAAGAAGGAAGAACGAGGTCGAGCCCGAGATCAAAGCACAAAGATCATAACCTCGAAAAGAAAAGAGCACGAGGTCATAACCTCGAAAAGGAAAAAGCACGAGATCATAACCTCGGGAGGAAATGGGCACGAGGTCGCAACCTAGGGGGACAAAGCAACACAAGGTCGTAGAGGAAAAGGCCACGTGGCATCCTACGAGCTACTCTGACAGGATAGGACGACAAAGAAGAATTTGAAGCGCCAAAAGAAAGGAAAGAGAAAGAAGGCCAACCAACGGTGGAAGCCAGCGGTGGAAGCCCAAACGTCCCGTCAATCAGACATCATGACGTTTGGGCTCCCGAGGGTTTTCGAAATTCGAAAAGTGGTGGGCGGAGAAGCGGAAGTTTAACCGCCACCCAAAATAAAAAAAGAGAGAAAAGCAATAAAACCAAAAACCCAGCGGTACCCTCACGGCGGCGACCGCCCCTCACCACTGTCTCACCACCGTCTCACCGCCGCAACACCGCCCCCGAAGCGTAACACAAAAAAGAAAAGCAGAACGAAAAAAAAAGAAGGGGAGGAGAAGAAAAACCAAGAGGAAACGAGGGCACTACAGAGCAAGAACCACCCCCAACACCGCCGCGCCGCCAACAAAGAAGCACCCAGGAATCACCAACACCCACCCAGATGCAAAACGAAACAAGGAAAGAACAAAGAAAAATGACAAGGGCAAACGCCAAAAAACACACACAACCCTGCCACCGCCGCTTCGCCACCGTGACACCGGCACGAAACACCGGGCGACACACCGTCGCCCTTACAAAACACGGGGCAAAAAGCGAACAAAGGAAGAATCAAAGGCAAAAAATACCAAAAGACAAGAAGAAGATCAAGAACTTACTTGTTTAAGGTCAGCAAACGAGAGGCGGTGGCGCAACTGGCGAATGGCAAAAAGCTCGTCGGAAACCGTCTGGAGAAACCGCTCAGAAGAAACCGAAGACATAAAGAGAGAGAAGGAGCGAAAATGTTGGAAAGAGAAGATGAGGGGGATGCGTGTGAGATACGCCCATATAAAGAGCAGATTTGAGCCTCCCCCACTCCCGAAAGGCTTTTTGAGCCTGTCTCACCTGGACGGCCCACTAAGCAAGGTATGGCGAAAAGGCCCAAGAATCTTCATCCGCGCAGAACAAGAAGAACACCTAAGTACAGAGCGTCACACCTCGCAAAGAGCCCTCCCAACCTCGAGAACTTCATAACCTCTAAAAACACCCCGCATCTCGCGGATCCAGGGAACTTATGCCCTGCGGTCCTCGGGGCGAGGCCCCCAGGCCATGGGGTTGTGATGATGTCCAAAACAGTAAAAGCAAAAAGTGGGCCCAGAGGGACCCCCATAGGCAATTTAGGGACCCACGTCCATGCCCGATTATTTAAAAACAAAACTCCCGACGGATGCGAGGTCTCTCAACATTCCGGGACGAGGTCTCGACCTCGTCACCGACTCTACTAATACACCCGCCCGCTCGAACCAATCACAAGCGACCTCACTCCCAAACCAATCGCCAGCAACCTCACTCCCAAACCAATCACAAGTGACCTCACTCGTGGACCAATCAAAAACCCTTATTTCGGGCATCCCACACCGAACATTGGCCTAAACTCGGCCCCCCAATTCTCTATAAATAGAGAAGAACCTCGTAGGAAGAAGGGGTCGAAAAACCACTTGAACTCAAGAACTCTCTTGCTTGTTAAAGATCGACGTGATAGGAACATCGTCAAAAGACCTCGCTACAGACAGGAGGAACCCACAAAAAGACCCCAAAGTCGCGCAGGGACCTCGTTCACGCCTAAAACCTCACCACAGAAACTCACAAAACTCTCTACATCATACCCTCAAATCTACCTCGCCCTAGAATCGACCTCGCAACATTTAGGTGTGATCTCGGAACCTTGTAGGAGGTCTAGGTGTGATTCTCAAAGTTGTACATCAACCTCGTAGGTTTGTAACCTCGCTACCACGGAAAAATCATAAATAAAGGAGCAAGTGTTTGCACTCAAATATAATAATCTTGTTTCTTGTCTCGTAGCGTAGCTGTTATTTCGGGTTTCATCACACACATGATTAAGTGTTCCAAGGAATAGAGTCAATGCAACTAAGCCTCACTTTAGGGATATGTGAATGTGTATCACTTTTCATGTGTTTGGGTTTAGCAATGAACACTCAAGCTCAAAAATCATGCAAGTAAGGACTTTACTATTGAAGCTAATATCACCAATTCCTCCACCTAGAGATGCCTAATACAAAGTACACAAAGAATTTCGAACTTGGCTCAATGGAGGTCCTCAAAGAGGTTCCATTCGGCCGGGTTGTAATGGGGCTTTTGGTATTTCTCAAGGTAGGAATTATTTGGTCTTGTGGTGCTTACAATGGGGATTGAACAACCTAAACTCTCACCATCTTCACCAAAATTCCACAATCAATTTCACACTCACCCAAAAGACTTAACATTTTTCCTTTCAACCCAAAATTTCACTTAACATTCCACTTCATCTTTGCTCTTAGGCTTTTTGTTGGATTTTCCACACTTTCTACATTTTGGACCGACTTTCTTATGACATCGGGCCCGATGTGGCTTGTAACTCGGTCGGACCATTTTTCTTCACTTAAGCCCTTTGCCTTCATTCCACTTTACATTTCCAACATTTTCTTTCTTTCTTTCTTTCTTTGTTTTCTTTTTATACAACAAAGATGCACTACCCACATGATTCATAACACCATTCTTTGCCCTTAAACCCAAGAGAATCTCAACTCTTCAAATACAATCCAAACCTCTCTTCTAAAGTCCAATCCCATAAGGGTCAAGTCATATAAGGCTAGGAATAATATTTTTGAGGAGTTTCAAACAAAGGCTTAGGCTAGAACGGGGCTACAAACAAAGGATTAACTTTATGGTAGGATATGGAACATTTATGTGACTAGAAGAATAAAGTTCAAAATCAATGTGACAATGCTAGGACAAATCTTATGACGGTCTTGGAAAATAGATAAACACCGCAATATCAAGTTTTACTAAGCATGAATGAGCTAATCACACAAGAAAGATGAGGGATATGCAAATATGAACAAGCATCCCTAAAATGGCCAAAAATCAATCTCACAAGGGTCACTCATACTTAGTTGCATAAGAACTCATCCTAGAACTCACATGTTCAATAAAACAAGCAAGATATCATGATCACATCAAAAGCAACATCATTTTAGAGGCTAGACTATCCAAAAATATGCAAAGGAATTTACATGCTCACATCATCATTAGCTTTCATTTGGCAATCTAAGATGGGAATTTCTAGTCCAAAACCTACAAAACACAAAATCTTTTTGTTGTTTTTAACACAATTTTTCTATTCTTTTTTTTTTTGCAAAAATTTCTCTAAAACCAAAAACTCATCCATTCAAAACCAAATCAATCATCCATGTCTTTCATCAAACCACAAACCAAGAAACAAACATCCCAAACACAAACTAGAAACAAAAAAAACAAATATCCTCAAAATAACAAACAAATATAAGCAAGTGAAATCATGAACACACTTACCCCCACCCCATACTTAAAATTTTGATGCCCACATCAAACAAGGAAACCAAAACTTTAAAAGCAAGAGAGAAGAGTATGAAGAGCTCACAATTTCTTATTCTTCAATGGCATGTTTAGGATTAATTGGCGAGGACGAGAGCCCATGAGGCTCTAACTTCTTCGCTTGGACCGGCCTTGTCATAGAACTTCTTCACTCGATGACCATTCACTTTGAAAATATGTCCCCGTTCATCAACCAAGTCAACCTAGTCCTTAACTTCCCCGGGAAAAGTTTAAGCCTTGAATTGAAAAGGAGAACCTTGTCACCGGTTTGATAGGTCTTTGGAATTAACTTCCTATCATGCCACTTCTTGGTCTTCTCCTTGTACAACTTGGAGTTCTCATAGGCTTTCAACCTCAATTCTCCCTACTCATGAAGCTCTAGAAACCTTTTCTCACCGGCCAAGTTGATATCCAAATTCATCTCCTTGAGAGCCCATTTTGCCTTGTGCTCAAGCTCTACCGGAAGATGGCATGCCTTGCCATAAACTAGATTGAAGGGTATAGTTCCCAAAGGTGTCTTGAAGGCGGTTCTATAAGCCCAAAGTGCATCATCGAGCTTAGAGGCCCAATCTTTCCTTGATCGAGATACGGTCTTCTCCAAGATAGCCTTGATTTGACGGTTTGACACCTCGACTTGCCCGCTTGTTTGAGGATGATAAGGAGTAGCAACTCGATGAGACACCCCATACTTGATCAACACATTCTCGAAGCACTTCTCAATGAAATGAGGTCCTCCATCACTTATGAGAACCCTAGGCACACCAAACCTTGCAAAAATGTTGCTTTTCAAGAACTTCATCACCACCCTAGCATCATTGGTTCTTGTTGGTATGGCCTCCACCCATTTTGAGACATAGTCCACGGCTACCAAGATGTACTTGTAAGGCCCCGATGTGGGAAATGGTCCCATGAAATCAATACCCCATACATCAAATAACTCAACTTCTAGAATGCCAGTTTGAGGAGTCTCATTCCTCCTTGATAGGTTCCCCTCTCTTTGGCACTCCTCACACTTCCTCACATAATCATGCACATCCTTGAACATGGTTGGCCAATAATAACCACATTGAAGAATTTTTGAAGTGGTTTTGGAACTCTTAGCGTGACCCCTCGTAGGCAAGGAATGGCAATGGTGAATTATGCTCTCAACCTCTTCACTTGACACACACCGTCTATAGATTTGATCACGCCCTTCCTTGTAGAGATATGGATCGTCCCAAAAATATTGTCTAGCATCATGTAAGAATTTCTTCCTAGCTTGATAAGACAAATTTGGTGAGATCACTCCCCCTACGGCAAAGTTAGCAAAATCCGCGAACCAAGGGGAAACCCCTCGTCTTACGGCACTAATAGAAAGAAGGAAAGTGGGAGAGAAAGAATTAATCAATTGAGAACGAGAAGGAATGGAAATCGAGTTAGGAAACTTACTTTCTTCCACGGATCGACATTGAAGTGTACCGAACCCGACATGGTTGGACGCCGGTCTAGCTTCGCAGACATACAGGTAACTCGGGCCCGATGTTGAAGACCTCGGTCCCGACTCACTTGTACCTGCCCTGCCTTTGGTTCGATGTTCTGGACCTCGAGCCCGACTTACTTGGTTCGTCGATCCACCTTTCCTTTTCTCCTTTCCGCTCACGAGAACTTCATCTGCTCTTGAATCATCTATAGTCAAACCATCCTCCATCTCCAACATGTACTCAATGGGCAAACGGGATAGATGATCAGCTACCACATTTTCTGCACCGGTTTTGTCCTTGATCTCATGGTCATACTCTTGGAGAAGGAGCATCCACCTTAGAAGCCTCGGCTTTGCATCTTTCTTCTTCATGAGGTATTTGATTGCCGCATGGTCCGTGAAGACTACCACCTTTGATCCCACAAGATATGAACGGAATTTCTCAAATGCAAACACTATCGCAAGAAACTCTTTCTCCGTCGTTGTGTAATTGCACTGAGTTTCATCCAAAGTTTTTCTTGCGTAGTAGATGGCATGCAACTTTCCATCCTTCCTTTGCCCAAGGACGGCCCCTACGACGAAATCACTAGCATCACACATTACCTCGAATGGAAGATTCCAATCGGTTGCCACCATTATTGGAGCCGAAATCAAGGCATCTCTCAACCTACAAAAAGAACTCATGCAATCCTCGGAAAATTCAAAGGGCACATCCTTCATCAAGAGGTTAGACAATGGTTTTGCAATCTTAGAAAAATCCTTGATGAACCGTCTATAAAATCCCGCATGACCTAGGAAACTCCTAACATCACGAACACAAGAAGGAGGAGGTAGTTTTTCAATTATTTCAACTTTAGCTTTATCTACTTCTATCCCCCTACTAGAAACTAGGTGTCCTAGTACTATGCCCTCCTTCACCATGAAGTGGCATTTTTCCCAATTAAGCACCAAGCTAGTCTCCTCACATCTAGTCAAAATCTTGTCTAAGTTAGCTAAGCAAACATCAAATGAGGAACCATAGACGGAGAAATCATCCATAAACACTTCTACTATATCCTCAACCATATCGGAGAAGATGGACATCATGTATCTTTGAAATGTTGCCGGCGCATTACATAAACCAAAAGGCATGCGTCTATAGGCAAAAGTCCCATAAGGACATGTGAATGTCGTCTTCTCTTGATCATCGGGATGAATAGGGATTTGACAAAACCCGCTATACCCGTCAAGGTAGCAAAAATATTCATGTTGTGCTAATCTTTCTAGGACTTGGTCTATGAAAGGAAGAGGAAAATGGTCTTTGCGAGTGCCACTATTAAGCTTACGGTAATCAATACACATACGCCATTTTGTTGTGGTTCTCGTAGGTATCATTTCTCCCTTTTCATTTTGCACTACGGTGAGACCTCCTTTCTTAGGAACTACATGCACGGGACTCACATACTTGCTATCGGAAATTGGGAAGATGATTCCCGCATCTAACATCCTAAGTATTTCACTCTTTACCACTTCTTTCATGTTAGGATTTAATCTTCTTTGTGGTTCAATAGTGGGTTTATGGTTATCCTCCATATAAATCCTATGCATGCAAATTGAGGGAGAGATTCCCTTTAGTTCCTCTAGTGAATACCCTAAAGCTCCTCTATGTTTTCTTAGAACCTCTAACAACTTT
Source organism: Fallopia convolvulus (assembly GCA_964016875.1). Classification (NCBI taxonomy): domain Eukaryota; kingdom Viridiplantae; phylum Streptophyta; class Magnoliopsida; order Caryophyllales; family Polygonaceae; genus Fallopia; species Fallopia convolvulus. Next base: position 5,161,347 of record OZ024724.1, on the reverse strand, counting down.
GACTCCTCATCATCATTCAAGTTGGAATTTATGATTACGGGTAAAGAAGAGTTGGGACCAAGAAATGCGTACCTCAAATCTTTTGGAAGCACCTTGAGTTCTTGAGATGGTTCCGGTGGTGCTTGAACTTCTTCTTTCTCGGCCTTGAACACCTCCAAATAAGACATCCTTTCCTCCAATTGCTCATGCTCAATCATATTAAGGGCTAGACCTTGGCGCTCTATCTCAATTTCTCTAGGTGGTGGGGTGGCTTTCAACCTAAGCTCCCTTGGCCTTGACTTCTTAGAAACGGCTTCCCATTGCAATCCAAGAGGAACTTGGATCATCTTAGCTTCCTTATGTACGGTCCCTTTTGAAGTTGGCCTAAAGAAAAACTCAATCTCTCTTCCTCCAATGTCAAGAGACAAGTGACCCTTTTTTACATCAATGATTGCCCCAACCGTAGCAAGGAAAGGTCTCCCTAGTATAATCGGTTCACCCGGCACTTCTATCATGTCCACCACAACAAAGTGGATTGGGACATAGTGGCCTTCAATGCAAACGGGATAATCCTCGACGATACCAATTGGCTCGATGGACGACCCATCCGCTATCGTTAACCTCATGTTGACCGGAGCTATGAGACCCATGGATGTGGATTTCCATATGGTGTAAGGAATGATGCTCGTGCTTGCTCCAAGATCACACAAGGCTTGGAAGTTTTGAGACCCCACACCAATGGTGATAGCAAAACGACCGGGATCTCCTAGCATTTGCGGTAACTCCAAGGTCTTGACCTCATCTTGCATTTCAACTATCGACCTCTTCTTGCTCAAAATCTCCTTTAAAAACTTGGTATAAGATGGCATCTCGCTCAATGCATCGGTGAACGGGATAGAGATGTTCAAGCCTTGCAAGAGTTTGAGAAACCTCTTGAACTTGTTCTCAACAACATCTTTCGGCTTCTTCAAGCGATATGGAAGAATTGTTACACCTTGAATCTTGCTTGGATCAACCTCCTTGGACTTCCCCACTTCACTTGCAACATTTCTTGGTTGGACCGACTTAGGCACCATGTCGGGCCCGATGTTGTGCATCTCGGTCCTGGGCAGAGGAGTCGGATCGAGGTCTGGGTACGTCGGGCCCGAGTTAATCTCAACCTCGGTCCGGGGTAGAGGGGTCGATCTTCTTGCTGGGTCGACTTCGGGGAACGTCGGACCCAACTTGCTGTGTAAGTTGGTCCGACTCTCTTCATTCTTCTTAGGCATGTGTGGCTCGGGTAGGTTTCGGACACTTCTCAATCCAATTGTCCGGACTTCATTTTAATTGTTTTGAGATCGAGGGTTCTCCTCAGGTCGGCCCAGAAGTCTCCCATTCTCTCTCGGGGCTTGAGTTGCAATTTGGGCAAATTGATTGTCGACTTGCCTCCTCCATGCACCAAACTCATTGAATTGGGTCCTCATCTCCTTAAACTCGTCTCTCATTTCTTGAGCAAATGATTGTAGCTCATTGAATCCCGGTGGCCTATATGGTGGTGGTGGCGCCCTTGGCTCGTTTTGGTTGAAGTTGTTGTTGTAACCTTGAGCTTGACCGTTGTTCCACCGGACATTGCCACCATTGTTGAAATTGCCTCTTCCACCGAAATTTCCTCGAACATAGTTTGCCTCCTCAATTCGCTCGGCCAAGCGCACTTGGCTCTCATTCGGACAAACTTGTGTAGCATGTGCAAAGGATCCACACTCCTCACAAGCTCTAGCATTTTGCTTGTAGTAGTGGACTTGCCTCTTAAGCTTGCTCACTTCACCTTCAAGGAATTGGAGCTTCACATCCTTGTCAATGTCTTCTCCCTTTGGATCATATAACTTCCTTGCACCTTCACCTTGAACTTTCACCTCTTTGCTAGCTTGACTCACCCCATACATGGCCTCATAATCGGATAGCTTGTCAAGTAGCTCCCAAGCTTGATCCGGTGTCAAGTCTATGAACCCACAATCGGTGTGGAGATTGAGCTTGTCCTTCGTTACCGGATTGATGCCTTGGAAAAAGATGTCCTGAAGCACATATGGTTGTTGGCCATGAGTAGGACATTGGCGCAACATCTCCTTGAAACGGTCCCATGCTTCGAAGAGAGGCTCATTCGGACCTTGTTGAAAGCTTGCAATCTTCCTTCTTAGCTCAATTGTCTTTGAGGGCGGGAAGAACTTCATCAAGAAAGCATCATAGAGTGTCTTCCAAGTTGTGATTGACCTAGGAGCTTGGCTCTCGAGCCAATGTGTGGCCTTGCCCCCAAGTGACCATTTGAACGCCTTTAGAAGCACATACTCCAATGTCTCCTCGTCGGTAGAGATCGTCTCACACATGTCCACAAAGCGTTTGACGTGCTCTATGGGACACTCATGTGGACGGCCCTCGAATTGATCACGCTTGATGAGGGAGATGAATTGCGTCTAGATCTCAAAATTCTTGGCAACCTCGGGAAGCACAATAGTCGGTTCGGGTACCCTCAACTCCGGATGCATGTATTGGCGTGCATTCCGGGGTATAGCGTTGAGTTGAGCCTCGGCTCTCATCCGTTGCTCCCGTTCTCTTCTTGCCACCTCCTCTTGATTGTCCTTCTCAAGTTGCAATCTAGCCATTTCGGCCCTAAGTTGAGCCAACTCCTCATCAACATGGAGAGCTTGATTTGCCATCCTTTTCCTTCTTCGGGCTTCTTTGAGAATACTTTCCGGATCACTCACAAACTCAAGCTCAAGTGTTCCTCGGGAGGAACGAGCTAGCATACACCTACGAAACAAAGACACAAACCAAAACAAATCAAAGACAAACAAAGGGTTTGGGCTATTCCCTCACCCAAATCACTACCAAAACACAAGAAACTCACCAAATTGGCACTCAATGCACTTAGACCTCCCCGGCAACGGCGCCAATCTTTTGATCGCCTCTCGAGAATGCGAGGGTCTAGAGATATAATTTATAACCCGACTCCGTTGTAGCACGTGGTGGGTGTCGAACACTCGGGAAGTCTACTCGATTGATGTGCCTAGACACTAGAAAGCTGGAAAGGCGAATGTAAAACAAAGGAAAACAAAGAGAACAGTCGGGACCGACACAGAGGTCACATCGGGCCCGATGTTGGCGTCAAGAGGAAGTCGGGACCGACGTTGGTCAAGTCGGGCCCGAGGTATCTGGGTTTGTCGAACTTCAAAAATTGAAAGTAGATCTTGGGCTTTTGGGTTCCTTCTCTAGTAGATTAAGGCTTTTCCACCCCAATTCAAGCAATGAGTGATGATCGGACTAGGATCGAGTGCTCTCGCCCTCGTTCCAACCACTTCTACACATCGATCATTGGGGAAATCCCCTTCGAAGCAAGGTCTTGAGATTGACACATGTTCACTTTCGCTACTTTGCCAATCTCAAGCCTTGATTCCCAACTTTCGCAAGGAATTGTAGCTCTATGTAGAGTGGGTTCCTTAGATCAAACACTCAAGGCTATGGAATTGGGGTTTCTAGCCCAAACCTAGCTAGGGTTTTCCCCCATAACCCAAGATCAAGGAGATCTACTCCATGTGGCAAACAAAGAAAGCAAACAAATCAAAAGGGAAAGCAATCAACATCATCAATCTCAAAACAAAGCAAAGTTTCATTCAAATCAAAAGCAATCCACAAATTCCAATCAAGGGTTTCCAAATCCACAAGATCAAAACAAAGCAAAGCTAATCTATCAACCAAACCTATCAATCCTTCCTCTTCCTTGGCCGATTCTCTCTCTCTTCCTTCTCCTCTCCTTCCTCCTTGCTCTCCAAGTATCCTTTTGAGGGTTGTTGTGTGTGAGAGAGCCCCCCAAAATTAGAAGACAAGAGGGCCTTTTATAGATTAGATGAGGGGCAAAAGTGGAAGTCCACAATTTCGTGCCTTGGAGCCCAAGTAGTCCGATGACCGACTCGGACCGACACGGAGGACATCGGGCCCGAGGTACTGTGCATGTCGGTCCGAGGTTGAAAGCTCCCAAGTCGGGCCCGGCGTTGGTGCAACTCGGTCCGAACCTCGTTCCACCTTCTTCTTGTTGGCTTTCCTCTTGTTCTTCTTCATAGCTTGCTCCTCTCTTTCCTCTTTTAGCTCGGGCCTTGCTCCATGTCTCGACCCTCCTTCAAATCGATCCTTGATTCATGCCAAATTACCTACAAAACACATAAAATGCGCATAGTCTCTGAATCTCATAGAAATACGGGAACTAAGCTAAAAAGGAACAAAACACACAAGAAAAGGGGAAAAAGAAACATATTTACAAAGGAAATCACATATGAAAACACCACCAAATAAAGAGACATCAAGGCTAGTGGCAGTTTTAAAAGAGTACAAGACAACAATTGGTTGGACCATTGCTGACATCAAGGGAATCAGCCCCACCACTTGCATGCATCGTATACTACTGGAAGGAGAAGAGAAGCCATCTAGACAACCACAGAGGTGTTTAAATCCACCTATGATGGAGGTGGTGAAGAAAGAAGTCTTGAAGCTCTTGCAAGCAGGTATGGTTTTCCCTATCTCTGACAACAAATGGGTTAGCCCCACACAGGTTGTACCAAAGAAAGGAGGAATTATAGTGGTGGAGAATCAGCAAGGAGAATTGGTCCCTATAAGACTACAGACAGGTTACAGAGTCTGCATTGACTACCGCAAGCTGAATGCAGCCACTAGGAAGGATCACTTCCCCCTTCCTTTCATTGATCAGATGCTTGAGAGATTAGCCGGCAGAGCATATTATTGCTTTCTAGATGGGTACTCAGGCTACTTTCAGATAGCCATTGCCCCTGAAGATCAAGCCAAGACAACTTTCACTTGCCCATTTGGCACTTTTGCCTACCGACGGATGCCATTTGGGTTGTGCAATGCTCTTGGGACTTTCCAAAGGTGTATGGTAAGCATCTTTTCTGAGTACATTGAGAATTTCATTGAGGTATTCATGGATGATTTTACTGTACATGGGGATAATTTTGATGCATGCCTAAATCACCTAACTCTTGTACTTGCTAGATGTGTTGACACTAATTTAGTGCTTCAATTCTGAAAAGTGTCACTTCATGGTAGAACAGGGTATTGTACTTGGTCATATAGTTTCAGCTAAGGGTATTGAGGTCGATAAGGCAAACGTTGAAGTAATTCAATCTTTGCCCTATCCTACTAATGTGTGCGAAGTTCGTTCTTTTTTAGGCCATGCAGGTGTTTACCACAGCTTTATTAAAGACTTCTCCAAGATCTCATCACCTATGTGCGAATTGTTGAAGAAAGACATGCTGTTTGACTTCACAACTGAGTGTTAGACAGCCTTTGATGATCTTAAGGCTCGCTTGACAAGTGCCCCTATTATTCAGGCTCTTGATTGGTCTAAGCCCTTTGAAATCATGTGTGATGCTAGTGATTATGCGGTGGGGGTTGTGCTAGGCCAAAAGGAAGCCAAAGCTTCTCATGTGATTCAATATGCATCAATGACCCTGAATGGTGCATAGAGGAACTACTCTACTACAGAAAAGGAGATGCTTGCAGTGGTATTTGCACTTGAGAAGTTCAGACCTTACCTCCTTGGAACAAAGGTCATCATTTATACTGATCATGTTGCCCTGAGATACTTACTGACAAAGAAAGAAGCAAAGCCAAGATTGATTCGGTGGGTCCTATTGCTCAGTGAATTTGATATTGAGATCAAGGACAAGAAGGGTGCTGAAAACCTGGTGGATGATCATCTCAGTAGAGTTGTTCAAGAAGAGAGCACCCCTCAAAAACAGATTCAAGCAAGCTTTCTGGATGAGTCCTTATTCAAGATGAGCAACATAGAGCCATGATATGCAGACTTGGTGAACTTCCTTAGCACAGGTGAATTCCCTCAACCTTTCAACAAAGCTCAGAGGGATAGACTACGTAGTACAGCTAGATTTTTTGTTTGGGATGATCCCTATCTTTGGAAGCACTGCTCTGACCAGGTAATTCGTTGTTGCGTTCCAGAAAATGAGGTAAATTCTCTCCTTACACTTTGTCATTATGAAGCATGTGGGGGACACTTTGGGGTTCAAAGAACTGCTAGGAAGGTACTTGATGCAGGATTTTGGTGGCCTACCATCTTTAAAGATGCAAACAACTACTGTAAATCTTGTGACAGGTGCCAAAGAGTTGGAAATATGTCCAGTAGGGATGAAATGCCCCAAACTAGTTTAATTTTTTGTGAAATATTTGATGTTTGGGGTATTGATTTTATGGAACCCTTTCCAAACTCTAGTGGGAATATTTATATTTTGCTTGCGGTGAACTACATTTCCAAATGGGTGGAAGTGAAGGCCACCAGGATGATTCTAGAGTTGTTGCAGATTTCTTGAAGTCCCATATTTTCAACAGGTTTGGAATTCCCAAGGCCCTCATAAGTGATAGGGGAACTCACTTTTGTATCATGTCAACCAAAGAGTTTCTACTGCCTATCATCCTCAAACGAATGGCCAAGCTGAAGTATCAAACAGAGAGATTAAATCCATTCTGGAGAAGACTGTGTCTCCTAGCAGAAAATATTGGAGTCAGAGGCTTGATGATGCATTATGGGCCTATAGGACAGCTTATAAAACACCTATTGGTATGTCACCTTTTAGGTTGGTTTTTGGTAAGGCATGTCACCTCCCAGTTGAGTTGGAACACAAGGCTTATTGGGCTATCAAGAAGTGCAATTTACAACTTGAAGAAGTTGGGGAGCTTAGAAAGCTCCAATTACAAGAGTTAAAGGAGGCCAGGATTGAAGCTTATGATAATGCTATTCACTACAAAGAGCGAACTAAGGCTTGGCATGACAAAAATATCTTGAGAAAGGACTTCAAAGCTGGTGACAAAGTCCTTCTATTTCAGTCCCGCCTTAGACTCTTTCCAAGAAAGCTAAGATCCCATTGGGCAAGGCCTTATGTGATTGCTCAAGTCTTTCCCCATGGTGCAATTGAGCTTTATGATTCCAAAACTCATGCTTTATTCAAGGTGAATGGTCAAAGAGTGAAGCAGTATTATGAGTGATTTACCAAGAACACAATTGAGGAAGCTGTCCTAACAAAGCCCGACGCTGAAGACTGATGAATTGGCATTACGTCGATCCACGACATTAAATAAGGCGCTTGTCGGGAGGCAACCCGGCCTAGGTACTTTCTTTCATTTTTGTTTTCTAGCTTAGTTGTTTTTGTTTCGGTTTTCCGTTATTTTGTGTGGACTAACCTGCAGGAAGAAGCAAAGGAGGGCAACGTAATTGCGGTGACCGCCGTAAGCACGGCGGCACCCACCGCCATTTATTTTTTTTCAGGTATTTAGCTACGAAGTGCCAGCGGCGACCGCCGCCACTCCTGCGGCGACCGCCGTAAGCTCGGCGGCACCCGCCACCCCTGCCGTACAGGTATACACACTCTTTCCTTTAAGAAATATAAAAAAAAATAAAAAATAAAAAAATCGAAAAAAAGAAGAAAAAAAGAGAGCTGAAGTGAGTTAAAAAATAGATAGAGGGTTGAGAGAGTTCATAAAAGAAAAATCAAAGAGTGGAAAAAGAGAGCTTTGGAGAAGAGTGAGGAGAGGAACAAGTTTTTGCCCAAATCTAGATCTACATCAGCTCCAACTCGGATCTACATCAAGTTCAACCTCTTCAGCCCCGTCGTTGCCTCACCACATTGTCGACGCCCTCCGTTGTTTCAATCCACGCGGCGACCGCCGCGAATCTGGTGTTATTTCTCGAAGAAATTCGAGGCGGCACCCGCCGCCAAGAGTTTCGAGCCCGCCGCCAGTTCTACAGCCCGCCGCCCTTATTTCCGGGTATTTTCGGCAATTCGCTCCTCCTTTTTGTCCATTCAAACTTCATATTAGTAATTATGAGCTCTAGGAAGCGTAGTATGAGTTCTAGATCCGCCACCTTCGAGGTCCATGAGGCCCGGAGGAAGACTATTGAGGGACGGGAGATTGTGTCTACTCTATTTTTTGATCTCGTTACTATGAGGCAGTTAGGATTGGAGAGTTGTACTAGGTTGATGTTGGCCCATGCTGGATTGGGTAATTTTTTCTTTAAGAGTGCTCCCACGTTCAATTCCCTACCTGGACTAGGGAATTTCTGATTACCTTGGAGGATGACCATGAGAATGGGAGGATCTCTTTTCAGTTAGCGGGTTCGTCACATGTCTTAACTTATGCTGGCCTTGAAGAGGCATTTGGTATTTCCCAACAGCCTTCTGATTCTGATCTTTGGGATGCTACTAATGAGGAGTTGGATTTTTGGTATAACACTACTGGTTTTCGTTCATTTGATCCCAAGGCAGGAGAAAAAAATTACAAATGGTCTCATCCTTGTTTACGGATTGCTCATAAGGTGATTAGGATGGCTTGGTATGGCCACACTAAGGCAAACAAGGTCTCTTACACTGATTTAGAGATTATGTGGAGCGTGACACCACATTGCACACTTATTAGAGATTGGAGAGCTCAGTTTCTTACTTGCTGCAAGAAGTGTAGGGGCCAAAACAAGTGCAAGATTGCTATTGGTGGTATGATTTCTATCTTGGGGGAGTTTCTAAACATTCCTTTTCCTCCATCATCTCAGCGATTATCTCCTACTTTCACTTGTGACATTAAGCATTTGAGGCATGCTGGATATCTTACTGAGGCTAGGGGTCGATTTTACTACTCATTTGGTCCTCCTACGAGTACTTTTGAGATTCCTCTACCCATTGTTGACTTACCTTTTGGACCTGAGTATCATCGATTTGATCTCCGACAGCTGTCAGTTCCTAGTAGAGCTCCTGGCTCTACTTCTTCTGTGTGAAACTTCGAGATATCTTTCCCCTTGTTATAAAAGTTTCGGGGCGAAACTTTCTTAAGGAGAGTAGTATGTAATAGTCGGGTTTCGTTTTTCCTTCTAGGTCGGAAAAATAAATTTTTTGGGTTTCAAGCAAACGCGTATCTTAACCCACAAATAATCTCGGGGATAAGATTTAAAGTGTATTATTCATTAGACTTCTCTACGCCTAAATACAAGTTAATAATGCATTAACTTATTCCTTTTTAGTTAAATCTTATCTTTAGCTAAAATCTTATCTACCCTAACCAACTCATCTACTTAATCCTAATCCTAATCCATCTATCTCGTTCTTCTATTTTAACCACCCGATCTTCTGAGCAATAAGTCCAAGATTGAGCTATCGCTTATCCGTTCTTCTTCCCATCACTCCCGAGCACTCAACACTCTTCTCGTCTTCATAAACGGACAACTATAGCGGCGTTGCCCAGAGATTGCATCCGCATGAGTCGAGCCGACAGGAAGACGCCAAAGTGCAACCTCGTCATTCTTTCAGACCGTTGGCAATTACGGGTTTCCGATTATCCTCGCAAGCAACAAAGACGCCCTATTCTTGCCACTAACCGTCCTTCCCTGCGTGGCGTTCGAGGCCGATTCTGATTGACCCGGAGACTGGTAAGGTTGTTCGACCCTTCATTCTTCTTTCTTCTTGTTCTTCCTTTCCTTTCGTTGTTCGAAGTCGAGTGTCGGAGGACGCCGAGGATGATCTCGAAAAGACCGGTGGTAGTGGCCTGGTAGAGGCAGAGGGCTCACTCTTTTAATTTGGGTAACTCGAGTTAGTTTTGTGCAAAAGGTTGTGGATTGGTGTTTATTTTTGAAAGCATTTGGATTTGAATTTTTAAGGGTCTGGGGAAGGCTATTGACTGATCGAGCGTTGTTTAACCGATCGGTTTGTGAAGAAGGCGGTGGTTTAAATTGACTTCACTTACCGTTCATAGTATAGGTAGATATCTTGTTTTTAAGCCTAGTGGTTGTTCTCGTTAAATTATTTATATATATTAGTGTTAATTAGTGAAGTTGGATTAGAAAAAGTTGATCATGGTTAGTTATAAGTTACAAGGTGGTTACGTAGTATTATAGGTTAGCTTTTGTGGTTAGGATTTAGTTGATCGTGGACATAGAATAGCATTTTTTTTAGGTTGGAAGTTATAGGTGGGTCTAGTTACAATTAATTAGGAAGAAAACAAGTGAAGTTGGAATTGTTTAGAAATAGATCGGTTGGAATTGTTTAATGCAAAGCGGTCGGAATGTGTTCGATTCATAACTTAATATCTTTCGTAATCCAATGTTCCACGTCTAAATACCCGTTGTTATCTTAATCATGCAACCGATTTCTTTGATGTTCCTCACCTTTAATTATCGACTAGGAAGCGAGTGAAGAGGTAAGTCGTTTTCGACTTGCTCGGTTCTTTACTATCTTGTTAGATTGCATACCGTTATTGTAGGGCGGGCTTTGGGAACTAGTCCTGAATACCTTTTTAAATTGTTTTGAAATTCTTGAATTGTTATGTGTGTAAAATGGTTTTGAACGCATCTTATCAGAAAGATATTTTTGGAACGTTTTCTCTGTGTTGGTACCGTTTCCGACACGACCCATCGTAGCTGGCGTGGAGGAAGAGTTGGCTATGTATGACCCGTGTGACAGGGAAACCGTGCCCCTTCAAAACGAAAATTATTATCTATGTGTTTTGGCAAGTGCTCCAGTGGAGGCTTAGTCGGGGTTAGAAGGGAGATTGTGAAGTGGAGTGAGAGGGCCTGCCTCTGCACTCGGCGCGGCGATGAGCGCCTTGGTAGTCGGATTACGAGATGGAGGAATTGCGTTGATACAAGGTTGTATTTGTGAATGTGTATGTGGCTATGTGTGACTAATTATGACTAATTAGGTATTGGCCTTTAGAGTTATCTTTGCGATTGTGGACTTGGATGCTGACTTTAGAAATATTTTTAAAAAAACTTTCTAATTTCCGTATTCTTTCTAACTTGATAGATTAGTAGCTGACCCTTCGGGGAATATTTTTCAGTTCCAAGTATGAACCAGGGAACTGTGCGGGAACCGAGGCCAGATGGCGGGGCAGAGCGGTGAAGAGCACGTGTCATAGTGGGTTGGGTTTACTTTAGATTATTTCTGACTTTCTAGGATGTTGATTTTACTATTATGATGGAGTTAGTATTATTACTTGTCTTTTGTTTTCCTCGAATAAATTGTTAGTAGTGATTCGTCGAATTTGCATATTTATATTCTCGGGAATACATGCATAACTGTGTTTTCTAATATTTATTAAATAGAAAGGTTGGATGTTTTTATTAAGTTTTCTTGTCGTGCCCGCATTGCAAGATCCTAAAGTGTTGTTGTCAACCCACTTAAGTAGTACCTAGTAAGGTCTACTTCTAAGTAGCGCCCTGTCGAAAGTCGGGGTGTTACATTCTGCTCCACAGGCTATTCCACCATCTACTTCACAGCCTATTCCAGAGACTATTTCATAGGGCGATACTGACATGCATGAGGATGTCCCTGGTTCAAATTTTCCTAGTACTTCCGCTGGAGAGGATACTAGTTTGAGTTGACAGGATGATATGATGTGCCAGATGCGTCAGCTTTCAGTTCGTCAGGAGGAGATGTTCACACAGCAGTCTGCTTTGTCTACTTCTATAGACCGGATCCACCAGTTCCATCAGGATCAGTCTCAGTTCTTTCAGCAGCAGACTAGCTATTTCCAGCAGCAGGCTTAGTTTTTCCAGGGCGTGTGGCCCAATTATCCATCATATCTTGACTACCCGCAGTTTCCACCATATCCACCACCACCATCTGATCAGTAGTGGTATTATTCTCTACTTCCCCTTTATTTTATCTTGGCTTTACTACATTGAGGACAATGTGTGTTCTAAGTGTGGGGGGAGTTGGAATTATAATACTATTGATATGCTATAAAAAAAAGCCATAAAAATTGAAAAAAGGCAAAATAAAATCCTGGGATAGACTGAAAACCCGAAAGGGCGGTCTAGGTAATAAGCAGGTAATCTGGCAGGCACTAGGCCTTGGCAAAAATAGATTTAGAGTGGTGTGAGTTGGTGAGTCCATTATTGAAAAATGAAAAGAGAGTGTTAGGTGAAAACCTGAAAAGGCCCCTAAGCAAAATGAGTGAAAAAAAGAGTGTTTTAGGACTATCTTTTTACCGGCGCAGGAGACATAAGAAGTGGAGTATAGGAGTGTTTTGGGTAGGTTTTCATTTGGAGAGATAAGGTGTAGATTTATTGAGACTTTCACTCTCTTTGATGATGTTTTTGATGGATATGTGTGGTGGTTAGTTGCTAGTAGTTTGTTGCTTGATGGTTAGATTGGTTTATTTGATGGCTTGATGTTTTGCTCTTTTATGTTCATGATGAGTGGAGTAGGTAGTTAGAGCTTAATTACCATATCTTGTTGTTTAGGTTGGGTAGTGCTTGCATGAGAATGCTTTTGTTCCTCTTTGTAAGCTTCCTTGCATTTTGATGATCCGGGGGTTATAGTTTTTACGAGTAATAGTATTCTGAGTCACTCAGGGACGAGTGAAATTCAAGTGTGGAGGAGTTTGATATACAGAATTATATTGTGTATTTAGGAGGATTTTTAGCATGAGTTTATGGTATTTTTAGGTATTTTATATGCTATCTACAACAGGGAAGAAGAAGACCCGAAGATGCATATTATTGGAGTTTTAGAGCTGGATTGAAGAGAAGTTGAAGTTCTGCATTTTGTTGCTGGCAGCACCCGCCACCCCTACCAACGCGGAGATTCTTTGGTCAACACGTGTTTTATTTCTATTGGTTCTTCCTATGTCAGCTTTAATCCGAGATATATGTATTTTTTGATAGACTTTTTAGACCTAGTTGTGATATATTAGGTTTTAGAGAGTTGCATTTCTCATTCATACACTATTATCATATTTTTCTTTGAGAGTTTTTAGCCTTTCATGGAGAACTAAGCCTCTTTGCTTTTCGTTTTGATTTTCAGTTGTGAGATTTCTACTCTTTATCTATTGCATGGAATTATTTTTCTCTCTTGTTTGAATTGTTTATGTGATTGATTTCAACAATTTCTAGGGTTGTTGTTATTAAATCTCAATTGCTAGATCTAGAGAAATTACTGGTTGAGTTTCTCTATTTCATAGTAGCAAACTGCATTGTACTAGTATCTGGTTGTGCTAGTCTATTGTAGAAGAGAGTTAAATTGCATTCTAGTATAAAAGCTGGTTGTTTTATGCTAGAATTGTATCCTGATTATATTCGTATTCTTAATGCTGCTTTTGAATTGAATCTTGATAGTTTCAGGGTTATTCAATTAGTTAGGATTGATAGTATCTGGTTGTGCTATTAATTATCTTTGAAAAGGAATTGGAATTCCATATGCTTGCGATATTGAGTGAATCTATGATCAACTTGTCATACGAATGTGGATGTCTGGTTGACTAAGTGTTTTCCCTAAATTGATAAAAACCCAAACTTTAATTGCTTTGCTAGTTTTTGCATGCTCAATAGTTAGTTTAATTCTAAAAACCGCTTTTACTTTAATTGACATAAAATTTACATAAAAAGATAAATCTCATCCCTGTGGATTCGACTCTTACTTCCCTAAGACTACAGTCTTTTACAGTCTTTAGGATTGTTAGGACTCTTTTGCATAGTCGTGATTTGCACAACCATTTCACGCCTATCAGGCTTAGAGTTGGCATTCAAGATGATATTTGTCACGACTCTCAAGCATTGATATCGAAGGAGATAACATCAATCTTATTCACATCATGAAGGGCACAAGGAGGGTTTCGTGGGAGATCAAAATGTTGTGAGGTGATATTCTACTACATCTCAAACATTTAAGAATATACCAAATCGACCATATCTTTAGGAAGATCAATAGAGTGACAGATTTCCTCGCACGGGCCTCGCAACACTCTATGAGCAACTTGAGTGTTGCAACTGCTAAAGATTTGCAAGATCTCATCGGAAAGATGCCCTTAGATGATGGGTCCCTCGGATATTTCCGTTATTAAAAAATAGTTTTACCTTTGAAAAGCTTTTTAAAATTGTTAGAAAAAAATAGGCGATAGAGTTTTTTTTGGAGGTTTTAATATTTTATATATAAATTACCCTTACTATTTCCTAAAATATGGTAGTTTGATAAAGAATAATCTACTAAAAAATTACCACATCCAAGCACCTAAAAGGCTAAAACTTTTTAAAAAGCTTTTATAAATAAAAAAATCCTAATACATCTACCCAAAATACTACCTACACATATATAACTACACATACAATTACATTACAACTATAAAGCTACCCATAAACTCCATGTACGATTCAATAAGATGGAGGTACAACAAGAAAACGGCTTAAACTCAAAGCCAAAATATTTGCACCCGAAATATTTAGGCAGTAGTTTAAGCTGTTTGGGGATGAAGAATAATTGTAAGTTGTGCTTGTGATATGGGCACGACGACCACTAAGGAGCTTGAAAAGATTCAAGACGACATCAAGCTCATAGGTAATGGACTGATCACAAGGTCCAAAACAAAGAAGATGTCAAATGCTTTCTCTAGCATAAGACATGTCTCGGGTTATTCAACCATTACTTGGATGATGTCTTCAGGGACGACACTTGGCGGCAAAAATCTGACGTTGGCCCGGAAATAGGGACGACGAAAGGAGCGGAGAAGAGCAAGAGGAAGTGGAAGGAGCGACTTATCCGATGAATTAATGGGAATAAAGGTGAAGTTTTTTACGGTAAATGTGGATGCGGGTTAAAGCTGACTTGGGAAAAAGAATTAAAAAAAAGGAAAAAAGAAATTAAAAACGAAAACTAAAAGATAAATATGGATATTTTTTTCCTTTTTAGTTATTTAAAATGCTAGATACGTGTGTAATCTTACCCATGGGTAAGTAAAACAGCTTCCATGATGTTGTGAGCCCAAGTTTGGGGATGTTATATATATATTTATGCTGAATTACAAGGGTCAATTGTAGTGACCATTTATGTTGAATTACTAAACTTGCAAATTATAGTGAATTAGTGAATCTAAACTAACTCGTATATGTACAAGGGTCAATATGAAAAAAAAAATTATTTTAATAATTACTTTCTCAAAACCGTATACCCTCTTCTTCCATTTTTTGTAAAACTGTCCAACATTGTCGTCAAACTTATATGAGCTTGCTAGTGAAGAAAAAATGAAGAATATGTTATCTCCAATTCTTCTTCTCCATCGCAAACCTCTTTAAAAACTCTTTAGATTTGTTAAGCATTGATTTATTAGTGCCCTTCACCAACCATGTATGACTTATTTCTTATATATGAATGTCTTATCTTTATCCATCGACTCCTTTTGCATTTAGTAGTCCCCTTTTCTTTGAAAAAGACGACTTTATAAAAGCAACAATATCAAAAACTTAGTATTGTATCACAAAGATATTTTCACAAAATAGTAGCAAAATATATGGTGTTCTTTTACTAGCAAATTAATGTTTACCATGTTATGCTTGCATTTTTTTTTATTTCATTTGGCTTATGCTTTTTTATATGATGTTTTTGTTATCTTATCAAACCATGGTCCTTCATCTTGTTCTCCATAATGGATGTCATGCTTGTTGCGGAGATTATTCACAATTATATTTTTTTTGATATAAGAAATTATCTTGTTTTGCTTTGTTATCACCCATACACTTTCACTAGTTGATTTTAAGTTAGAACCCACAATATTATATTGGTAAATAAGTGAAAATTAAAAGAATAAAAGCCAAGTTGAGATAAAGGAATAATTTTAGTCTTTTATTTGAAAAAGAGTGTTTGGCACTTCATGAACAGTTGAGTATTTGGCAGTGATGACCCACTTTTTAGTTTTGCTTACACTACTTCTTCTTGCAATCCATATGGCTACAACTTCTACCTTGAAGCTACATTTGTAAATAGAGCCCTAAACCTCATAAAGGACAAATTCACCTACTAATATGACAAATGAGAAAAGGGTGATCATGTTTTTTCACAAAGGCGTCAGATACAACAAATATTGTCTAAACATTGTCATTTTTTGGGTCGAAATGTCTAAACATCATCTAATATCCACTTAAAGCAACTCCCTTGTAACCTTCATAATTTTTTCAAATGTAGAAATCTTTTTTTTTTGTAAACAGAGGAGTCACTCTTAAAAGAAGTATTTAAAAGTGAAAAAATGGTTGTGTTAATCAAGAGGATGGCCCAACCCTTAACAATGCTAGACAAATAAGATAAAACACCCTCAAGCAGGTCAAGCGAAATATTAAAATCAATAGAAAATATAAAATCTAAAATGGCAAGGGAGTTGGCAATCATGTTTGCTTCCTTGAAGACATGATGAAACTGAATAGAACAATTCTTATGGAGAAAGCCTTATCAATGAGCAACCAAGCCGAAGAGTGGGTGACCCGAGGTAACAAAATTGCCAATAAAATCAACAGCCAAGTGCAAATCCGATTCCACAATAACCTTCCTAAAATCATTATTCCAAGCAATTCCCAAGCCATCAAGAATACCCAAAACTCGACTAGAGGAATCGAACAAAGGCCATGATTGTGAAAAAAATACACAAATCCAACGACATCAAAGTCCTGAATGACACCAAAAATCAAGGCTAAAGCATAAATATCAATATAGACGTTAGAGTTTAACTTAACCTAACCATCTTACGACCACAACTACCTAATTAAAGCTTTTGAATTGTCCATCGAAATGTGGGTCGCATCAGGAGAATACCACACAACATGATACTCCAAAGTTCGATCGAGAATGAATCTAGAACCATCCAAAACACGACTAGAATTGTTGAAAACATTTTCATTCCTTCAATGCCACAACTACCAACGACGTAACAACGATCACCGACCACTTAGTATAGCCCCCCCGAAGAATAATTGAACATGTTGTTCGTTCTAATCCACATTGTAAAAGATACAGAATGGAAAACATTAATAGAAAAAGGAAGAGTAAGAGAAAGCCACATACATCTAGCCATCGAGTAATATTCCCGAAACAAATGGAAAGAGTTTTAAGCTCGGAAGGACAAAATGTGCAACTCGGGTAGTCAGGTGGCGTCTCAACCTCTCATGATTTATAAAGATGTTTCCCTTAATCATTAATCAACAAAATAAAGGAGCAAATTTTTTGAAGAACATGTAGCCGTTAAATATCTTAAAAACCAAGGAGTCTGCACAATGGAGGGACGCACAACCAAGTCGAGCCTCATAGGCCAAAACCACATAAAGGAGTTTTTTGGAGAAGGCTCCTAATTCATACCATAAGGAAAATTCGAAACCACAACCATTGCAAGCAATAAGAGCACCTTAGATGGAAGACTAGGAGATAAAACCTCCTAATTCCACCTAACACCATCAATCCACAATGAGTTTGCCATGACATTCAAGACCCCATCATCAATGTGGACCAACACATAACTGTTCAAATACAACTCTGAGAGCCAATTATTAAGTCAAAAGAGAATAGTACGACCATCACCAAACACCCAACGATCCCGTTTGACAACCTTGTAGATCCATTTTATTATGCTCGATCAAACATAAGTGCGAGAAACCACCATGATGAGTGATGTCTGAACATGAATAACATCTAAAATTGAAGCCCAAACATCATCCTTAGCGCACAAAAAATGCCAACCTAATTCGCCAATAATGACTAAATTAAGGTTCTTCATAGAGTGATTGTCTAAGCCACCCAAACACTTAGGCTTACAAAATTCATCCCAGACCACAAGATGGATCAACTTTTGACTCTCTCTGCTGTCCCAAAAAAATTTCTTGCATATATGGTCAATGCGCTCACAAATTTCCTTGGTCTAGATGCCCTTACCATGGAAAAAATAAGAATAGAAGAGAGGACCAATCTCATAAGAGTTATGTGATCCTCAAAGCTTAAGAATTCTTCCTTCTAATATGCTAGCTTAGCACTAAACGTGTCAAGGAGAGGAGCAAAGTTAGCAGCTTGAACCTGTTTACGAGGATGTGCATACTAAGATAGCTATCAAGGTTAGAAGTCACGTTGAAACCACTTTCACACCTAAACATATCAATAATCTCATTGCATAATTTAGACGATACAAAAAACTTAGATTTGACGACATTCACTTTTGATTAGAAGCCTTACAAAACATATCAAGAAAACCATTAATCAACTTAATTTGTGAAACTAATGCCCCCGTGACAAGAGCAATGTCATCAGCAAAGAAGACATGAGAGATCTGAAGGCCAAACCCTAGTCAAATGAATTGGCTTCTAGTCACCATAAACAACCTCCTATTGAATCACGTGGCTAATACTCTCAATGCACAACGCAAAAAGGTGAAGAGAGATCGATTCCCCCTATGGATACCATGAGATGGCTGAAATTGGGTCCCTTTGACGAATATCACGAGATGGATGTCTTGAAGCTAATTATCATCTCCTAGAGCTATAATAAACACATTGAAGATGAGTTCACACACTAGTTGATACAATTGAGTCTATGAATAAAGGAGAATAATATAATTTAGATTTTTCCCCTACATTAAAAAGGGCATTGTAAATTTACAAGTCCAAAATAATTAATTTTTTCAACAAGTTTTATTTTAAATAGTATTCATATTTTTTTGGGATTTAAAGATTACGTTACACATTTACATATTGCATAAAAAGAAAAAAAAAACAAATCATTTTTTCCTAAATAAAAAAATTAAATAAAGTTATGTTAATTATAGAGTATTTTATCAAAACCCACCTTTTAAAACAAGCTTTTTTTAAGAAATCATCTTTTAAATCTTTTTAAGAAAAAATACCTTTTATAATATAAACACTCAATTTCAACCACCTTACTCTATTTTTCGGTAATATTTTAACCTAATTAGACTAAAATAGCCTTTCAAATTTATTTTTCACTATTTTTGTGTAAATAGACAATTAAATAAAAAGTAAATGAAGTAAATTTAAATGGGTATTTCGATCCAACAAGGATAAAATGTCATCGAAAAATAATTTAGTATTTTAAATTAAGTATTTATATTATAAAAAATATTTTTACTTAAAAATTATCTCTTTAAAAAATTATTTTAACTGATAGGTAGGTTTTAGCAAAAACACCTTAAAAATGATCCAGTTTCCTGAGTACTAGTTGAGTAGTGGACTACTGGACTGAGTGAGAGGCGAAGCGAAGTAGGAAAAGAAGGGCTCTTCTCTCTCGTTCCTCCACTTCCTCTCGTTGTATTCGTCTGTCGTCACCGTAAATTTTCACTTCTTGCGCAAGTTGCCATCTTTGAACCAGAATCAAAGGTAGCTAATCCATGAATATCTCTTTTTCCCGACCTTCTGTCAATTTCACCGTTTCGTTATCTGTACCTAGATCTATAGATTTATATTTGTCCGATTAGCATTATCAATCTGTAGTCCTTTTTGTTTTTAGATGTGTTTTGGGGTTTAAATGTGCAAAAACATGATGAATCAGTGTTCAGAATTTCCGAGTTTCAACTGAGAAGTTAGGGTTTAGGGTTTTAGGTCATTCGTTAATATGCCTGTTCTTACATGTTTTAGAGCTGTAGGTTCTTGGTTCTCTCTTATCAGCAGCAAATTCGTTTTGCATCGATAACTTCTGGCCTTGTTTTGAATGCTCTTCTTTCTGTGCTCTACACGGCTCTGTTAGGGGTGTTAGCTGTGTATTGGCTTTGCAAGGTTATGAGAACAAGCCTTGGGTTTCAAGTGCCCGTTGTGGCATTCTAGTTGATCATTGAAGTCGTCCTAAAATTGTTCAAAAACTCAAATTGATTTGAATTTTGATGCCTGAAATTTGGTCTTTTGCTTTGGACAATGTACGAGTGTTATGCATGGCTATTTTTCTAGATCTTCTTTTTATCAGATAGCTGTAGTTGCTACAAAATGAGGAAGCTCAATAGGAATATTGTGTGTAAACTGAAAATTGTTCACAATTAAGCGAATAAATGGCTAGTAGTAGCATTGCTCTGGCACACTATTTGGTAACTTTTTCTCTCCATTCTTAAATTTCAATACAGTTCTCAATCTCTCGTATCTAAAGAGTGTTATATTGTGATTTGTACTACTGCCAACCTTTGATTTTGCAAATCAAGTGAAGCATCCTTTTCAGAAGCCTTTAAGCTTTTAGCTTGTTAAGAACTAAGAAGTCATTAGTTGATTGCTGACACTGTTTAGTTTTATAGGATCTGCAGTCTGAAGTGGAGATGGCTAAGAAAAAGAACCCTCTAGTGTTTTTTGATTTGTCTATTAGTGGTCAACCTTCTGAGAGAATCACTTTTGAGGTAATTGTCAACCGTTACCTTCTAGTTAAACCCTTCTTCTGTTCATATTTTTTCTTTGATGTCATATTGGAACAGATATTTTAAGTTTTTCTGTTCAATCATCTTATGTCTCGTTTATGTATTGCAGCTTTTTGCTGATGTTGTTCCTAAGACAGCAGAAAATTTCCGTGCACTCTGTACAGGTAGAAGCTTATGACCATTAGAATACTTTATAGTTGGTCCTTTTCCTTTTATTTTCTACATTTTTGTGGAAACCTGCTGTAGTTAAGAAAATGAGCTAGAATTCTGTAGTATTATGTAGAAATGTCTTTTTTAGATTCATCTTTACTTCTTACTTACCTGGCACAGGTGAGAAGGGAGTTGGAGCCACCACTGGAAAATCATTGCACTACAAAGGAACAAGCTTTCATCGTATAATCAAAGGATTTATGGCTCAAGTATCTTTCTACCCTTTCTAGACAAGAAATTTTATGTTGTTTTATTGAATTTGGCGATGGAATTCTTTCAAAATCAGTGCATATCATATATATTTTCTAAGGCACCTTGCTATGTTAGATCCTGTTTCTTTTGAATGCTACTCTATCATTGTATGTGTTGAATTTTCCTTCAGCTGATGGTGTTTGGAAGTGCCAATTTACTATGACCTTTATGTGGCATGTGTAACTGCAACTCACTTGTCATTTTGATCTAGTTGTCAACTTACTGCTTAGAATTAGCTTTTGCAAGTTAAAAGCTATTACCTTTTGGCAATGGTACATAGCAAAGAAGTCTAAATATGCCCAACAGATAACCACATAGTAGTTCTTTGTACATACTCGATTTAGGGAACTTGGCCTTGTTTGATGTGTTCAGAAACTTCTTATTAATCTTTTATTCGAGGAACTCAAGTTCCTCTCCCACCCATTGGGACACCATTTACATGTTTCTTGGGTGTAGGGTTTATGCTCCACAACTTTTCTTTTTTTCTTTTTATACAGGGGATTGCAAGCATTTTCTTGTTTTTGTCTTATCGCTGCATTTTTTGGTTGGAAGTTGTTATACTTTCTGCATTCTATATCGCTGCATTAATCTTTTATTCGAGGAACTCAAGTTCCTCTCCCACCTATTGGGACACCATTTACATGTTTCTTGGGTGTAGGGTTTATGCTCCACAACTTTTTATTTATACAGGATTACAAGCATTTTCTTGTTTTTGTCTTATTGCAGCATTTATTGGTTGAAGTTGTTATACTTTCTGCATTCTATATCTGAAGACTTTTACTGTTTTTACTTAGTGACTTAATCTCTGTATTTCTTCCTTACAGGGTGGTGATTTTTCGAAGGGCAATGGTATGTTCTCCCTATAATAGAGCCTTTTTGTTGAATATTGCATGTCTATGCTTATCTAGCATGTGCACAGGGACATGTAAAGGAATGTAATTTTGCCACTTTGCAGGCACTGGTGGGGAAAGTATATACGGAGGCAAGTTTGCAGGTAAGAATTTGCCCCACCATTTTTCCTATTTTGGTAATTATAACTCAAGCATTTAAAACATGTTGGGGTTAATAATTGCAGATGAAAATTTCAAATTCAAACATAATGGTCCTGGTCTTCTGTCTATGGCAAATAGTGGTCCTAGTACCAATGGATCTCAGTTCTTCCTCACATTCAAGCCTCAACCACATCTTGATGGGTAAAGCTCCAATCTGTTTCTTGTCATGGTGTTAAGTGTGGTTTCTGTATGGACTAAGTTATCTTATTTTATTTGTCTTTTATTATTAATATGACAGGAAGCATGTTGTGTTTGGAAAGCTAGTGTCAAGGACGGACATTTTGAGGAAAATTGAACAAGTGGGTTCGAGCAGTGGCGAACCTACTGAACTTGTCAAAATCGTGGATTGTGGTGAAGTGTTGGATACTAAAAGTCAATCAGAGGTTAAGTTGAAGAAAGGTAAGGGCTGGAAGTGAAGTATGACAATAGATGCAAATGAATTGTTGCCAACATGTACATTTTTATAATTTTATTATTTCAGGGGGAAAAAAGAAAAGATCTAGTAAAGAACTTAGTTCTGATGATAGCTCTGATGGAAAAGCTGGAAGAAGACGTAAATCGCTTAAAGACAGACGAAAGAAAAGGAGACGATACTCTTCGTCTGATTCATACAGTAGCTCTGAGAGTGATGTTGATTCTGGTTCCCATACCTCAGATTCTGATAGTTTTTCAGACTCTGATTCAGAGTCCGATTCTTCTGCATCTGAGTCTAGTGATGGGAAGCGATGGAAGAGGAAACGGTCCTCTAAAGGTGACAAGAGCAAACGCGGGTCAAAAAGAAGGGCTGGACGGAAGGGAAATAGGAGAAAAATTTCTGACCGCAGATCAAAAAGGAAATCAAAACGGTCTGCTATGTTTTTTCCGTTATTCATGCTTTTTGTTTTTTTTAGTTAGCACCTGTCTTGTGCTGATTGTGCTTTTTATTCAAATTTTTATGTTTTTTTTTTTGCTTTCAGGATCTCTGAGAGTTCTAGTGATTCTGAAAGTGATACCAGTAGCAGAAGTAGTTCAGATGATGGCAAGTCCAGAGATGGTGATGCTGCTCGTAAGAATGGGAAGTCCTCACAATCTGTGAAAAAACCTAGAAATCTCGGTATGTGCATTTTTTATGCTGTATGCATGATGATTTTTAATTTTTTACAAAGCATACATTAGAGATATACATAACAATTACTTGTTTCTTGTTGGTTTTGTAGCTGATTCAGACATGGACAAGAAATCTGCATCTCTTGCAAAACCAGAAAAAGATGAAGCAAAGAAAACGGTGGACAGGTCAATGCATGATGGAGAAAGTAAATCCAAGAAAGTATCTGATTCACCTCCCTCATATGCATCAGATAAATCAAGGTTTCTGTTACTGACACTTTTTTTCTCCTGGAATGCTATCTTTTCTGAAATTTGTTCGTCTTGTAACAAGCAGTGTTTATTCATCAGGAGTATGACTCCAACTGCTGGGCATGATAAAGAACTTAGTCCAGCGAGAAGTCCAAGCATCCCTCCAAGGAGTCCCAGAGATGAGCCCCTTGATAAAAGCCCAGTTCCAGAGTTACATGAACCTTCTGCTTTGTCTCATGGTAAAGATGCACCTGGAAGTCCACCTCAAAATGGTGGACCCACACGTGTAAGAAAAGGCCGTGGCTTTACTGAGCGCTTTTCTTTTGCACGTCGCTACCGAACACCTTCTCCAGAGCGTTCCCCTCGTCGGTCCTACAATTACGGGAGAAGTTTCTATGACAGGAATCGTGATAGGTAGAAGTTTATCATTTGGCTTCAACAAAAATCTGTTAGAGTCCAGCTTAATATTTAATTTTTGAATCACAGGTATCCAAGCCACAGAGATTATGCAGATCGCTTTCCACGTGGACGTAACAGGAGCCCACCAAGAGCCAGATCACCCAGGTACTTGTTTATCAATGTTAAACGTGTTTGATAAATGTTTGATTTACTTTCCTCTTTCACCTTTGTGGTTCTTTTTGGTATTTTACACGGAAACGGGAAACGGAAACGATATCGACACGGGAAAACATATAGTTACCATAAAATGAGTTTCCAAGTGTTCGGTGTGAAAAGGAAATAGGAAATGTTGTCCTATTAGAGTTTCCTGGTACCATAGGTTAAGATTTAAGAACTTAATTTTGGAAACTAATTCCCTAAAAAAAACTATAAACCTTATATAGAAGACTTGAAAAATCCTATAAGAAAAGTTCTCGAGAATCTTTCTCAATTTGGATAGAAAAGGCGTTTTAATATATGATGGATTTCCATGGGCTAATTCATTTCTTTTAACACAGGAGAAACCGGAGTCGTAGCCCAAGACGATCTCGAAGCCCATATAAACGTGACAACGGCAGAAACCGTAGCCGAAGCCTGAACCGTAGTCGTAGTCCAGATCGAAACCGGCCTGCAATGAGTGATAGGCTAAAGTCTCGGTTGGGTGCACGAATTGAAGACCGACCTTCAGGAAAAGGCCGAACGAGAAGATCCAGGACCCGGAGCTCGTCTCGCTCAAGGTCACCTGTGAATTCTCCACCCAAGCGTCACGAGAAGAAGCGGTCTGCGTCTCCAAGCAAGTCACCATCAAGTTCTCCAGTGGCTCAACGGGGTTTGGTTTCTTATGGAGATCTTAGTCCTGATGCTGGTTCAAGGTAAGACTTCTCGTGACCTCTAAAAACTCTGCCATGCTCGGTTTTGTTTAATGCTCTCGTGGAGCCTCACTTTCGAGCATCATGTTTTTGCCATGGGAATATTTTGAGGTTCTTGGCACTGTTTTCTTAGAGTTTGTTTTGCATGACTTTCATCTGGACAGCCCGGAATTCCTAGACCCTGGATTGAGCTATATATAATGTTGCATTTATGGACGTATATGGTTTGTCGTCGGATTCGGTTTCTGCCAAATGATTAACAATGTTCATATTTAGAATGTCACACAACATGGAGACCGGAGGGTGCCCTATGTAGTGTAGAGGCTTTTGATATACTAGGGTGGTTTGCTTAAGGTTGTGTTGGCACTAAGATATCCTTTTACAGATTAAAATATGACATTGATATCATTTTGATAAACATCTCATCCAACGAGCACTAAATATCAATTTGATATTGTTATTAAGATATACCAAACAATAGATATGAATATTATTTATATACATTTACATATTCCATATCTTAATATGGATATATTATAGTTTGATTATTTGTTCAAGTTGTCTTTGTGAATCAGTTTTCTTAGGAATTTCACTAGGGTGGTTTTCTTAGGAATTTCTCAAAATATGATTTTGAGAGATTAAAATATGATATTGATATTTATATTGATATCTCATATAGAGAATACCAAGTAACGGTTTGATATCGTTACTTACCCTCCCGACGTCAAGTCGGGGTAAGGGTGCGTACATCTCGACCCCCCAGATCCCGTATATATCGGGTTCCACCTGGGTAGAAGTTGTTGTTGTAGATATACGGAACACAGGGTATAGATACCGGTTTAATACCAAAGGCTAAACTAATTGGGTAAAATCTTGATTATGATACCAAGTTCTTACATGGAGAACATGTATGTACTTGAATAGACAGAGAAAATGAGGTAAAAAATGGTCAAAGAAGAGTGTGAGTGGAGCAGCATAGGTGGATGAACGAGGTTGGTTCATGGGACTGAGGTTGCACATTGGACGTGCGGGCTGAGTGTGTAAGTGTAAGGGTTTCACTTTCATCAATGCCCAAACACTGAAACACTGTATCTGATGAGTTTGTGACTTTTGTAGTTTACTTCATCATTCTCTATGCACGGAACTGACACCAAAGTGTGGGTTTGTTTTGGAGGACAATCCACCCACATCATTCATTACGAGTATTTCTTAATTAACATTTGACTAC
The DNA here is from genome assembly GCA_964016875.1 of Fallopia convolvulus. Lineage (NCBI taxonomy): Eukaryota > Viridiplantae > Streptophyta > Magnoliopsida > Caryophyllales > Polygonaceae > Fallopia > Fallopia convolvulus. The sequence goes on along the minus strand of OZ024724.1, from coordinate 5,135,794 downwards.
CATGAATCCAAGCATTATAAGATAGAGCTTGTGATTTCAATAATGATGAAAATCATTAATAAAACAATACTCGTATCTTTCTAATTAGTTTATTCTGGTATTGCCTCGGTTTCACTCGGTTTGATCGGCCAGTGTCGTCATCGCTCTATATTAAGATCGGGTATTTATTGTATGACCCTAATTTGTAAATGACCCCTCCTATATAAGTTTTTATATACATGTCATCACTAGATGAATTGAGTATTTGAGTATCTTTCTAATAAGTTGATGCTTATCCCCCCGGGGCATACGGATAGGGAACGCTCCTTGGGTGCGGATACCCCAAGTTCGATCCCCACCGATGGCGCTGCACATCCCGCGATGTACTACCGTCCCGTGGCCCAGGACAGGGTGCGAGGCACGAGTTACTCGGGGCACAAATTTGAACCCACGGCCCCAACAAAAAGTGTGGTTCTAACAACATTGGGTATATGGTGGTAGCCGTTAGGAATTAATGGTAAATGGCATCTACATTGTAAAAGATGCTTATGAAAAAAAAGGGAAAGGTGTGGGATTCTGAAATAAAATTGCAGAAGAAGCAGGTCCTAGAAATAAAAATGAAAGGCAGGTGGAAGTGGGAGTATGGATGAAGGGCATGTTCCTAAAATCAAGAGCCATGGATTGGTGAAACGTGAAGTTGGCATGTGAAACCTGAAATAAAGGGCATCGATTCATGTGAGAAACCAAACCCTTCCTCATTCATCTCTTTTCACTTTATTATACTCACTCCTCCTCCTCCACTATTCTCTTACCTTCCTAACATATACACTATACAGTACTGTAGTACATGCAATTAATTAGCTGCATACATGATGAATTGATAAGTGAACTAATGCAATTTACATTGTACACATACAATTAACCGAGTCTTGGTTACTTAGGCTATTAATTCAACTTGAACTATAAGCATCGTCTTCTTTTTTTATATAGAAAGGAATTAGAAGAGTCGATTCATCGAAATATTGTCTGTTCTAAGGTATCTGAATGGATGAGATTATTAAGATTATGAAGCGCTGCTTGGGTTGGTAAATGGTCGGAAAACACCATCTTTATACGATGTGGTCCGCCACCTTGTTGATTCCCCTAAGATATTGTCCAGTCGTCTCACCTCAAACCTCTAAAAAGAAACAACAATGTCGAACTCAACCTTCCACGGGCAGCCTCATCTGTCATTGATGGCATTGACGAGGCACAAATTATCACCTTCGATCTCGATCTTGGTGTAGCATAACCGGAGCATTTTGACGACTCCGTTCCTGAGGCCAACGACTTCAGCCAAAATGATTGGAAGGCCTCTACATTTGCCATTCGCCCACATGATGACTTTGCCTTCCGTGTCCCTGAAAATAAAACAAAAAAAAAAGATTGTCCAAATGTGCATATAGCGTCATCAAAATTGAGTTTAACATTCCATTGTTGGGGTCTAGTATATTTTATGTTTTAGCGTTTTCTCCTATTTTGATTCTTATTTGATTGTCGAGGACTTGAGTATAGTCTGTCTTATTTTATTGCAGTGAATGCAAGGGAGTGTTATTGATACTTGATGTTCGAACAGTATAGTTTTGATTGATAGTCTATTATTTGCTATGTTCATATAAAGTTTTTAACTTTAGGTGGGATTTTGAAATTCCATGTAATTATCGTCTTTGCTATTTCATTTCCATACCCAAAAAATAAATGAAAAACTCAACCAACAATACAAATACAAGCAACAGTAGTGTAGTAGTAGCACATGTAGTTGTACCTAAATATCACCAAGAAAAAAGTGAAAATTGTAAAATACTATTGTCACTTCACTTTTGCTCAAAGCAAAAGCTTCAATGTCCATAGTTCTATAATATAATATTTCCTTTTATTTATGAAAAAAATATTATGTAATGACAATTAATTATCTATTCTCTAATTCCTTTCTCTTGTCAAAAAAAAATTGTACAGTATCTTTTATACCAGTAACTCAATAAGCTATCTTATGTTCATGGATTTGATTTTATTCCTTTTCTCAAATCTTATAATTTTATTATTTTTTGGCGAGTCCTCCTTTTCTCAAGCCTTAAAATTTTGCTATTGTTTTTTTTTTACCGAGGGACTCACCTTTGGTGAAATATTCTGGATTCGTGAACTAACCGATAAAGCACACGAACCAGATAAACCTATTTACATCGACTTGATCATCAAACTTTATAGATGACTTGGCTCCACTTAATTCAAACGAGACAGACGTAGGCAAATCTACATGGCTGACCAATACATCTAAACACTCAAAAAAAGAGGAGGAAATTAAACATGCAAATTTATAAAGACCAGCACATTAAGTCATTGATTGATTAAGCGTCCGTTCGGATGTAGCGGAAATAGGGCGTCTTCCTCTAGCGGTAGCGGAATTTTGAGCTTTTTGAAGAAGCTCCTACACCCAAGGGTCTTCAATTTTCGCTAGCGTTTTTCGCTATTAAGATCCCGCTACAAGGAATCCAAACGGACGCTAATACTCCATTAAAATCTCATGAACATGAAAATAGGAGCAAATACATACATGCATTTCATTGAAGACAAAAATTGATTGAAAACTCAAGAATACAACTTCCCTCATTTTGAAAGAAGTTGACTTACCCAGCTCCTTTTGGCAAGTTCTACTTTTTTTTTTGATTTTGGGCACTACCCATGAGAGTTGAAATGGAAATCTCAAGGTATTACCTGAGATCCTTACCGCTTGACTAGATGCTCGAAGGCTGCAAGTTCTACTTTTTACATTTTACATATAAAATTTTAATTTTCTTGTTTGAAGTTATAAATTTAAAAATTAATCTCCTGAATTTCAAATCACAAACAAATTAGCTCCCAAAAATTAACCTCCTAAAAATTACAATTTCTACGTTTAACCAAACTTGTCGAGTCCCGGTGAAGATGTATTTTTATTCTTGAAGTTAGTAAGTAAATAGAAAGTGCTTGAGAAAGCAGAAAAGTGATAGTGGCAAGTGTGCAATTTGCAAAACTCTCAAGTCTTCACCTGCATGCTTCTGAATCCTGAATAATTAATGTGAATATGTGATGGTGGTTATCATTCCAAGCCATGTGAAAGTCTTCTACCACATCCATGGCGCCTGTTACATTGCATAACTTTAGGTGTATACATATAAATATATGTAATACTCGTTAGCTTGTATGTTACTTATATCTTCAATCTAACGTATGTAATGTTTTCTATAAAACCCACATGTCGTTTTCTGTTAAAAAATTGTGATAGCTATAGAATTAGTTAAAATTCACCTTTGACATGACTTGTATTTATATTATGTACTGAAATCCCATGTGCAAGCACAAATATATGTGTGTGTGGGAAGAAAGCATTCACAAAGTAAATAGTTTGATTGATGGGTTATTGATGTAACAAGAGCAACCAAAGTTCAAAGACAATGCATATATAAGCAAAATTGTACATAAAAAATGGACAAAGTTTGCTTAACTTTTTGTTGCTATAGTCACATGCGTTTGCCAAGGTAGCCGACAGAAAAATTGCCATGTTTGACTACTAATCATAGTACTTATTCAAGTTAATTTGGACTTGTTTGTGGTGATTAATTAGTGAATTGAGATGGTAATTATATATTGGTCTACCATTTTAAGAGTTTAAGCAAGTGGTCGTACAAGTACGTTTAGAATTGGTTCACTATATGTTTTTGACATGTTTTTTACCCTAGAGAAAGGACTTGACTACTTAAGTTATATGCTTAAGCATTCACCATAGGAAAAAGGCTTTGGACGATAAAGTTTTGGGTCGTCCAAAGCCAAGGGCGGTAAACTAGGCTTCGAATCGGATAACTTACTATAGGCTAGTTGTCCTTGGTTTTGATCGAGTGTCGAAAAGTGAGTTTGTCGCCGAAAAAAGTTAAAGATGACAATTTATATCTTTGGCTCGAATGTTAGGTTCAAGCGATAAATACTTTTTTGATGCACTTGTTCTATATTTTTATCGCACAAAAAGAATTTTATTATAAATACTTGGTTTTCTTCGGTTCCTCGGTTCTTAATTATCGTTTGCGTTTTGGTTTTGCTTGTTTGTTGTGTTGGTCTAGTTTCTTTGGGCGCTTGGTTTTGCTTTGTTTTGTTTTGCTCTTTTCTTTTCGCGGTTGGAAGCTTGAAAGGCAAACAAACGCCGACCCTAATGACAGAAGGTTTCACAAGCTAGCCATGCAATCTTAGTACCAAATTCTGGTCATCAATATAAAAAATTATTAAAAGAGGTGAGAGAGTGTTAAGAAACAAGTGAGATAGTGAAATTCTCGTCATACCAATGACCAAGAGCTTGTTTGGGTATACACCATACCTCTTGACACGTGTAAAAAAGTGGAGAAGGTGAGAATAATTTTAAAATGAAAATTTAAATAAGGAGAGAAAATCAATAAAATAATGTATGACAAAAAAAAAAGTGGCCAACCACTACTCATGCTCTTAGAACGATACGTTGGAATCTACTGGAAAATAAGATAAAGTTTTCGAAATTAATTGTCATCTTTGGCTTATCGTCCTTGGCTTTGGGTGTCGAAAAGTGGACTTTTTGCCTAAAAAAACCAAGGATGACAGTTCATATCTTTGGCCTAAATATTAAGTTTTAAGCGATAAATATGGAGTATTTGTTTGACGCTCTTGTTCTATATTTTTATCGCCCAAAATAAGTTTTATTACAAGTACTTATTTTTGGTTTTACCTTTGGCTCGTCCAGTTCGATTGATCAGACACCGTTCTACATTTTAATCGGATACTTCGTAACCCCATATTGAGGAAGACTTTTTATTATGAGTACTTATTCCACTTAAATTGATGTACCAAGATATTGGATATACTTCTTAGTCAATTTATTTATTTATTTTTCTTTAACTTTACATGCAATAATGTAAGCATGGATTTGCGTCTTTTTAGATTACAACTTTGCTTCCATGCTGATGGAGTGATTAATTAATACTTATATGTCACATTGAACCCCCTATAAAAACGTAGCCCATTTTGCTCTACAGGCTCTACAAGTTATGAGCATACGGAATAATATTTATTTAAGTAATTCTCCTTATAGCATAAAATTTTAATTAATTAATTATATCCAAGAATAACATTTCAATGATCTTTATTAAGCCTTATTTGTTAAATTAGTGGTGTCGAATAACTATAGTGATTGATAAAGGTTGAAAATAACAATCAAATAAAAATAAAATACTAATTTGTGCTGGATTGATGTAACTTTTAAATTTAGCTTATTCTTATAAAATCATAAAATGGGACATATAATTTATTAATGCAGTCATATTTTTCTTTTTTAGTTGAGAGCATATATTGGAAATAAATCACAAGTGCTAATTCAATTCCTAAAAAACTTTCTAGAATATCTATCAAAAATCAAGTGTCTGAACGTTACATATACTTCTACCACTGTCTGCAGATTATACCAAACATCCTAGTAGAGTTTATAAAGAGATGGAAAAACTAAACGCTAACATTTTAGACTCGACAAACTAACTTTAATTATTGGCGGAGAATTCAAACATTTTTTGGCGGGAAATTATTCACATTTGTGGTGGGCTCCTTCCTCAATTCTCGCACTGTAGAACTTATTTATTCCCTTTTGTGATGGTATTGGTGGTAGATAGAATGTGTAAAGAATTTATTCAGAAAATCGTGAAGGAGATGAGATAACATAGTCAGCTCACTTTTTACCACATCCGATCTAGTAATTACAGTATGTAACTTTGACATAAGAATGTAAAAGTTAATAATTAAACTAAATATAAATAAAAGGTCATAAAGAAGCATCACTTTGTTTTGTTTGATTTTTTTTATTTTTTTTTTGGTAGAATGATTTTTTATTATTACTCCCTCCGTCTCATATTGTATGGGTTTTTAACCCAAATTTATTGTCCCACAATATATGGGGTTTTGATTATATTTATGATGTCTTTCTTGGTAATTGTCAATCTAAGAAATTCTACCCAATTGAAATGAGGATGACACTACTTTCAAGTAATTAAAATTGACTTTTCAAGTAAAAAGAGAGATATTTATTTGTTTTAAAGCAAAAGTAAAATTTTTCTTAATATATGTGCACAAGCCTAAAACCCATATATATTGGGACGGAGGGAGTATTATTATACATGATAGAATTATTTTTAGAAATTAATCTAAATCCAATAAAATGATTTGAACCTCAATAAATATGTTAATGATAATTAATTATTTATGGTGTAAATGTTGTTACTATTATTGCTAGGAGAGATCATTTTCGTATACATGGTAGGAGATTAGTTGGTGACATGAAATTGTAAATTTGTAGTTACGGGAAGTCCTGCTACAATATTAATGCTGTAAATTTTGTAATTGAAAATTGATTTTAACCCCAAAAAAATGTTAAATAATAATTAAATATACATTTTAAGAGACTGTAACAGACCTATAAATAGTTGATTGATCAGCTAAGATCAGTCATAAAGTGGGACAAAATTGGCTACCAATAGATGCTATTTTTTTTTCAGTGAAATCCAGTTTCTAAATCAGTGGCCTGTAAACACCACATAATTAGATACGTTTTAATGTGTGCAGTTTAACAAGTTTTACCACATAATGTAACAAATTTCACTCTATCATAATAATATAGGTTAGTAGGTATGAAAATGAAATGTCCACTTTTGCACACTACAAATTTACGTTTTTGGTATGTTGAATTTACTGTTTTAATTTAATTGTGGGTAACAAATTGGAGTGAATCATGAGAGCATTTAAATGTGAATATGTGATGATTGATAGGTTACTATTATTGCTAGGACAGATCATTGATGTATACATAGAAAACATTACTAAGATTGTGACATGATCGAAATTGTAAATCCGAATTTTACATAGCTTTTAAATTACATAGATTAGGTAATTTTATGAGTACGTACACGGGCTCTCGATAGTAAAGACTTTTTGTAAACTAGGCAAAATTGAACTACCATCAGACTTGATACACATTTTAAGGAGAGAAAGGCCTGAAAATTTACATAAATTCATTGTTCATTTGAAGAATTGAAGGTCCAATTTACCAAGGTCTAGTATAAAGGTCATGTGTAAGAGATTGACATCTCAGTTGATTTTATCAGACTGAGGTTATAGTGTTTATAATAGAGAAAATTTACATAAGAGATATACAAAAGGATATTAACAAATACACATAACAATATACTTAAGGATAGAAAGAGATTCTATACAAATATATATCCCTAATACCCCGACAAGTTCATGGAGGAGGGCCGACATGTAGCTTGGACTTGAGACGATCATCAAAATGTCGAGAACCAATAGCTTTGGTGAAAACATCAACAACTTGATCGATGACGCTAATATGCCGGACTAGAAGCTCATTTGATTCCACCTTGTCATGGACAAAGTGAAAATCAACATGTATATGATTAGAACGGTTATTCAGAAAGGGGTAACTAGCCATTAAAGTGACGCTAAGATTGTCACAAAGTAAAACCGGACGAGTGATTAGACGCTATCGAAGATCATAAAGGAGTGACTAGATCCAACTAATCTCAACAGATCGAGGTAGCAACATTGGTGCGATATTCCGCCTCGATACTGGTTTCGTCCTACTAGCCGCTACGGACTTTATTAGAGCTCATGATATGGTCATGAGGTCATGAGCCCATTTTCTAGCTTGTTTGGGCTTGTATTTAGCGGTTGATACCACCTACCCGTTATTTGGGTTGTGTTTGACTATAAAAAGATTGAGATGCCACCACCCATTCTCTGGGCTAGCTATAAACATGCCTACTATATAAGCTCTTAGGTTAGGCTAGTTACACTTACAAGAACGTGTTAAGAATACTCTTTCCACATCTGAATGTTGAGACTAAACATGCCTACTATATAATCTCTTGAGTTAGTCCTTCTATTGTCAAATGTATTTAGGATGGTGGAACCCTACTAAACTTGTATATTGAGCTTATATACGCACGATCCCTTGTTATGACCCACGCACTGTCACAATGTGACACGCTTCAATTTATCTAAGTATTCTTTGTTATATTTTGGGAGTAATAATCCAAATAATATGTTACAAATTTCCCACAGTAACTTTTTATGAATGAACATGGAAGAGGTCAAAGACTCCAAAATGAAGTGCAGAAAATGTAAGGACTTGACTCTTGAAGAGGTACACCAGTTGAGATAGTGAAAGAGAATCAGGCTTTAGAAATTAATAAAGTACTCCTATAATGAAGAAGGTGCAGGCAGTCAAAAAATCACTCATCTATCTTGTCAATTAAATTTCACAGCAGTCAGTAGAAGTAAGAAACCAGCAAGCACTCAGAGAAATTAACCAATGATGCAGGCAAGGCCTTCTGAAACCTGAATACTTTCACCTCAATTTACTATCACCATATGCTTCCTCTCCAGCCAACATTTGCACCAGTCCTTATTGCAATCCCATTTACTCTTTCTTTTATTTATTTGTTTGTTTAATAATGATAAAATAAATAAATACAATGCTGATAAATAACATGTTAATGTTATCACTTCGAAACAATTTGTACTGAATAAGAATTCAAAAATAAAAAGTTAGAAAAAGAGAACCTTTCAATGATTGATTTCATTTACGGTATTATTGAAATGTCATTTTACCCTAAAAAGTCATTTTATAAATTTTTAAAATACTAGGTGTTATTTCTCTATTTTTTACATTTTCACAGTAATTAAAATAATATTTTAATTCAAAATCTCATTTTGCCTTATAAGTGAAAAACACCCTTAACATTGCCGATAGAGCTAGATTGAAATTTTGCCCACTGATAATATAATGCTACTTAAGTTCTTAAAAGCGAATCAAATGACTAATAATACTAAGTCTCTGTTTGAATCGCGAATTTAATGCCTTATTTTACATTAAATCATATTAAATCTAGGATTTAATGCAAAATAATGTATTAAATGGTGTGATTCAAACGCTCCATATGTCACTCACTCTCCTCAATAGGCATATTAAATGATTTAGAATTTTGAGTTCTCATCTAAAAAGATATTTTAGCCCATTTTTATAAATGAGAAAACAAGTTTAATTCTCATAATTTTTTTATAAAAAAAAAGTACTCCCTCCGTCCCAATATATATGGGTTTTAGGCTTGTGCACATATATTAAGAAAATTTTTACTTTTGCTTTAAAACAAATAAATATCTCTCTTTTTACTTGAAAAGTCAATTTTAATTACTTGAAAGTAGTGTCATCCTCATTTCAATTGGGTAGAATTTCTTAGATTGACAATTACCAAGAAAGACATCATAAATATAATCAAAACCCCATATATTGTGGGACAATAAATTTGGGTTAAAAACCCATACAATATGAGACGGAGGGAGTATCATAGAATAACATTGTGTAGCAAAAAGGCCTTAAAATGGGGGCAACACAATATAAAGGTAACAAGAATATCTCGAGCTCCATGCACCAAAAAGATAATCTATGTTTTCCAACTAGGAAATCATTAGCTAAAATAGGAAGCCCATTAAAGTGAGTAATTGGATTTAATCATGATTACACCCCAAAAGAAGTTAACAAAACAGAATATTTAATAATTGAAATTAATCATAAATTTCAAGGCCCAAGATTACACATAAAAATCATTGACCTCACATGGTAAACTGTACGCATGAGCAACATACTATGAAAACTATATGCAATGCAACTCTTATCTTACTAATACATAACTGATTAATTAATTTTTAAAAATAGTATCAATTTTGGCAAGATTTGCAACAGTACCGTTACTGGGGAAGGTAAATCTGGAATTTTAAAATGTAAGTAATTATCAATTAACGTTTGGGTAGCCATAAGATCTGGCGTATATTTTATTTAATTATATATTAGTGTGGAAGGACAGCATTGATATTCATCAATCGTATATATATACACTGTTTTGTTTTGCCATTTTTGATGTTTGTTTATGCATAAGTTGCTTAAAATCCAAGTTGATATATTGCTGAAATTTATGGGTATTTGTGTTTGAATTGGGTGAATTTTAAGTAACCTAATTAGTGATAGTACAAAAATTATTAATTTAATCCGTAATCTTATGTTATGTACGGGAAATGCTATTTTCGTGAAATGTTAGAAGAAGTTTTTAATAACCTTCTCTTATGACAAGACTAAGTGATCGACAACTTGTTGATTCTTTTAACTTGGTCTATTTTCATCGTGTTCATCGAGCACAACTTGTACCACAAAATGGGACAAATTGATTACTTAATTAAAGCTTAATTGATCGATCCCTAGTAGGTGGGATATAAATCATAGAAATTTAAATGATGTACGTGTACGTACACAGACTATCTTCACCACTTTTTTTTTATCAGGAAAGAAATTTGAAATACCAGAGAGGCCTGATAATTCGAGAGACTGAGACATAGCTTGGTAGCCGGACAAACCGACACGAAAAAACAAATCAACGAAAAGCACCACAAACCAACCAAATCAAACACCAAACAGAGAAGTTGGAAAAACTTGAAACGAGCATGGCAAATCCGCGGGTTAGAGAAGACCTAACACAGGCGTATTATGCAGCCGGAGAGCAAGACAACAACAACTACAACAATGCTTGAAGAAGTGTGACGAAACGCTTGGAGAAACACACATCCGGACAACAACCGGAGCAACAACTCAAACATCGAACCAAAGTCCAACTTCACATCACAGCTTTGACCGAGACCAGCAAAAATGGCCCCAAGGCTGAGCATGGGCAAGAAACAACAAACAAATCCAGAGGTGGGGAGGCGGACATAGAATAACAAACATCTGGGGGCGCGCACGGAAGAAGAAGAAGAAGGTGACCGACGCTAGTGGTTGATTCAAGAAAAGGGTTGAGCCGTCGAGGGGACTGAAAAGAGTCGCGTGGCCCCGAAAGGAGGGAGGTTTGGTGCGTAGGATACGCCGGTTGGCATCGTATTGGTGCGAGTCACGTCATTAGGCTGCGGATCTAGTGCGGTTAAGCTGGTAGGTGATAGACTTGGAGCATGGGCGAGCCGCGCCCAATAGAACAAGAGGCCATGTGAAAGCCTATGAGCGACAATCATCGGTCATGTATAGAAAATTGAAAATCCATGTTGGGAACGACAATCATCGAGATCAGATGCCCAATCAGCATCTAAGAAGGCAACAAGACGATTATTAGTCGTTAGTTTGAAAGTGAGCCTGATAGTTATTGTGCCCTTTAAATAGCGCATAATACACTTAACAGCTTGCCAATGAGTTTTTATCGTTACATGCATAAACTAGCAGACACGGTTCACTACATAAGAGATTTCAGGCTGTGTGATAGTGACATAATGTAAAGCACCAACAACACTACGATATAGGTGAGGATCGACCATGGGATCCCCAGAGCGGATCAAACGAGACCCCGACTTGGCTGGAGAGGCGATTGGTTTGGCATGGTGCATCTTGCTTCGAATCAGAAGATCTCTAACATACTCTTGCTAAGAAAGAGTGATCGAAGTTTTGGTGTGAGAAAATTTCTCCCGGAAAGAAATGCAGGTTTCCAAGGTCACCAAGTGAGAATGTAACATTAAGTAGACCAATAAACCGATTAGTTTCGAAAGAATTAGAACTTGTAATAATAAGATCGACGACATAGGCAAGAATATAGATCATTGAGTTGTTATATCGTCTGATAAATATTGTGGTGTCTGATTGGAAAGCAAGAAAGCCACGATGTTAAAGGAAGAGCTGAAGTTTCGTGAACTAGGCTTAAGATGTCTGTTTGAGGTCATATAGTTCTTTCTGTAATAAGCAGACATATCCATGACGACTTTGATGAATGAAATATGGAGGTTGAGACATATACACCCTTTCCATAGGTCACATATAAGGAATGTATTCTTAGCCCCGTTTGGTTGTAATTTATGGAAACGTAAACGGAATGAAAATGAATGTAGTCCATTTTAGTGTCATGATACATTGACAAAAAAAATCAACTTGTTTTGCACAACCTCTTATCCATTTAAAAAGGAGCTTGCTCAACCTCAATCATTCTTCCATCAAGGGGGTGGGTAACAAAATGGTAGGATCACTCCCTTCTATCTCACTTTTACAATGGACAATGGGTTGGATTTTTTTATATAAATATATTATGATACGAAAAATGGTCTAGATTCATTTCGCTTTCGTTTACTCCTCTACCATTCCGGCCGTGACCATCCCTTCAAGAACCTCCATTGCTTCATCAAGCTCGAAAACCCGGTTTGTGCCCTGCGTTTCCGTACCCTGTAACTGCCCCTCCAAGAGCGTCACAAACCGCTCACCTGTTGTGCAGTAATAACCAATTGATTCTGGAAGAAGGCAGTCCCCGATTGTTTCTTTCTACGCTTAGGCACTCGTTGGCTAGAACCGCCGTTGGGTTGATGCAGAGATAGAGAGTTGGTAGCTTGTTGAGAAGTAGTCGCTTGGCCAGGTGTGTCAGTGAAGTCCCGAAGCAGATCATCCTCATTCCAAGTCTTCATCCATTCTCAGGAGGTCCTCAAAACTTCTTGGCCCGGAAACACCAGATTGTGAAACCGGTGTTTGGGACTCGTCTGTTGCTACAACTGGGGGGTCCATTGTGGCCGCGATAGCATGTTGGCCCGATGCACATATGTTGCCGAAGACGCAATCCTAAAGATCACTCAACTCCGGGTCGGGACACTTATGTAGGAACCTTTTGTACTCCGCCTTTTTCTGTCAATTATTCAAGACCACTAAAAATAACTAGGAAAGCTTCCCATAATATGAAACAACAAGTTAATTACCCTCAAAATCACCCTATGAAGCATACCCTTATCTTTCACTCCCACCATTTAGGACCCGCTGTAATTATTCCATCTGTCGGGTTCCATCATACGCCTGTTTCTTTGTACCGTAAGCCAACCCAAAGTTTCCAAATCTTTTTCATGTAGTCGAATTTGTTCTTCTCCGTATCCTTATTAATCTTCCAGGTGTTCTCATGGCTAAACTTCTCCGCAATCTCAACCCATTGAAAGTGAGTGTCCTTCCCATTTTTCTTGTGATATTGTAGACAAATTGACATTAGTGCTTTCAATACTCGTGCAAGCAACGCCCTTCCCATCAACGCCCTTTCCCTTCGATTTGGCATTTGACTCGGCCATTGATCCTTCTTTCTTTCGAAGCACACACATTACATAAAACCACACACCAACAAACTTATATATTCCGAAGCCAATAATAAGCAATTAACAACACACAACTACATTCGAATAAGCCTAATTTTTGGATTTAATTCACTAATTTTCAATACTCGTGCACAACCTCGACCTAATGCGATGTCACTACAACACAACTCTCAATTTGTCACAAGCTTGACCTAATTTCATATTTTTATCACGAATCGAATAATCAAACATTGGATGTCACTATCTCTACCTAGCTACAACTTCTATATTCAAGATCCCTCAAATGCTCCAAATTGGCATCGTTAATTTCGCTCAAACAAAAACTACCAATGCATGCATGCAAATGATATTGAAGTGTCTTTCACTTACCAGGTTTGATTGGACCGTGAAACCTCTTGCCTTCTCCAAAATCACCCGCTTCCTCGACCTCCAACAGTGCCTCCCCTATCTCAGCTCTTCTTAGGCGGCGCTTACCCTCGCTCGGTTGGACCTCAGCTTTGATGAATGGCGACCTCGATGTAGCTGCGCTGGAGTGGAAAACACTGGAATGGATTTCGAAGCATATAGCCTTGTGAGATTTCGAAGTATACAACCTTGTGAGAGTGTTATTTTGGGGGTTAGAAAATCACGTGACATGCACATGAGCCGAATTGAAGGGCATTTTTTTTGTTATGCTGGGGCAATTTTGTCATTTCAGGTAGCTTTTTTGCCATTCACCTACTAATTGTCAAACATTTTTTCATCCATTCCGCTCATAAATTCAGTTTCAGCTTCTACTAATAATACAGCTACCAGCTCCATCTTCAACTAGATTCCACCTCCAGCTGCCAGTTCTACCTAGGTGTGCCAAACAGAGCCTTAATTACTTCTCACCACAAACACATTTAAGAAATCAACAACCTAATAAGTCGACAAATATTGTTGAACGTGGAAGTGGAAGTTTCAATTTCAAGTTTCGATTCGATTCGATTCAATTCAATTCATTCATAGTTAATTTTGACCATTTTTTAGTGTAGACATGAAATACACGTAAAATCCATCTTAATTGATCCGAAATTTGATGGAGGTTGAGTATTTGGAATGGCGAGCAAGGGCGTCGTTTAGTTACCCTTGTCCACGTACGTTTCATGATCAAGCTTAGCTCACGGGCTACACCTTCTTGATACTTGTTGATACCATAGCATGACGCACCCTGTCCTTTTCCCACGTGATTAAGAATCAAAATCTTGGTCTCATATTATGATTGAGCACTATAACGGAGTTTACATATATGATTAATGAGGTGAGTGAAGTAAAACCATTTTTAGAGTGTGTACGTGTGTACAGTTTATATTCATAATTTTGAGTTGTATATTTATGATTTTGTATGGTTGTATTTATATTTTTAAGTTGCATATTCGTTCTTTCTATGCTATATTATATTCATGATTATAAGTCGCATATTCATATTTTTATATTATTATATTTTTGAAGCTTTTTTCATATTCAATCTCTTTATCATGCTTATAGAGTTACATAATCAGATTTTTAAGTTGTATATTCATAAAAAGCGAGTAACTCAATATAGTGAATATGCAACCATAAAATCATAAATACAGTCATACAAAATCATGCATATATAACTCAAAATCATGAATACAAAATGTGCACATTTTAATAATTCTTCTCACTTGAACTTAAATCTAAAATTATATAACTATTGTGTATGACTTTAAATAATCATGCACCTCCATTTATATAGTCATTCACACTAGGTTATATGATCAAGTATATATACACAGTTATACAACCGTGCAAACTCATGTATAAAGGCATGCACACTATGTTAAAAGGGCATGTACACTCATTTTTGATAGCGTGCACACTTAACTATAAAGAGCATAAACATTTAAAAAGATCACACACACTTAGTTAAAAAGACCATGCACACTTAGTTGTGATATTATGTAATAAAATTATAAATACCCAATTATAAGATTATGCACACTCAGTCTAAGATTATTATTTTTGTAAATAAAAATTGGATGTGCCATATTTTTCATTTCAGAATTTGTAATCTAGGTATTCAATTTTTCGAGATTCGACGATTGTGGCACGTCTTCACTTTTCTCTTCAACAACTATTTTCACTCGATCTATTTGCAAAGTACAATATAATATCATTTAATATTAGAATAATGTTATATTAGCTAAATGTATCTTATATAACTAAATATGTTAATGCTTTAACTATGAAGCTCATATCAATGACTTTCTAACCATAAAACTCACATCTCATAATTAGCCTTCTTCCTAAGCCAAATATGATGTAACGACGTTACCCAAATAAGGTATATAAATTTCATGACACTAATTATATTACACCAAACTTTATCACTAGTTTTTCCTAATTAGTGTTACATTGTAGTCATGTGCAATGAAAAAAACACAATTGTTTTTGCAATAGTTGAAGGAAAAAAAACATACGTTTCACTACGCAACAAGCCCAGTACACCGAATCAGACAACCCAACCGTCACTTTCCCATGCCAAATTCTCCGAATAGAGATTGAATTTTCGAGTACAGTAAATACCTCCTTCTCCGAGGGGCAAAATGGGTAAATAAATCATCCCTGTAAAGTGTTGGGAAAAAAGCTTGGTCATCGTTCAAAGCTTTCGGAAACCAAGGGCGGTGGGTCCCTCTGACACGTAGTGCAATCCCACGGACTACTCTCTCTCAAACTCCATCCTTTAATTGGCTCCAAACTTCCACATTTACCCCCCAATTAGCTCTCGCCTTTCTACTTGCCCAGCCACACCTCGCCAGCTTCGCCACTTGAACCGGACCCAGCCACCCGGGAGGGCAATTCGGTCATTGCACTATACCGTCATGTAATCACCATTTTGCCCCTGAAAAACTACCCTTGAACTGCACCACTTTAAAAGGCCAGAAAAGCGGGAGCTAACGATAAAGCCGGGTTGCAGAAACACAGTGTTAGATGAGGAAATACATGGCGGTTCTGAGTTCTTGAACTTTCTGCGAGCGAGCGAGCGAGAGTGTGTGATTGTGCGTGTGTGCAGTGTGTGTGTGAGAGAGAGACGAATAGAAGGAAGATGACGACGGGGATAGGCCATGACCAGATTATGGAGCAGCAGATTGACAAGCACATGCGTGGATGTATGTCCGGCTTCTTCAACATCTTCGATCGGAACCACGTGCTTTCCGGCAAGCGCCTCTATCCGAAACGCCTACCTTCATCCATTGTGAGTTTTTTTTTGTTTGCGCATTTCTTCTGATTTAGGTTTTCGTTGTTAAATTAGTCGAATCTAATCTGTTTGGGATATTTGCTTCAGGCCGTTGAATCTCCATCCGGATCCGCCTCTTCAATCGGATCTCCGGCGCTATCCAGGGAGTTCGAGAGGCCGAAACCGCAAGAACTGGCCAAATTGACGGCCTCTCCCGACCGTCCGTCGACTCCAGCCCCTACAACTCCTCCTCCGTCGACGATGCCGGATGCATTGACGAAATCGCCGGTGGCGATGACTTCCTTCGATTCGAAGGACGGAATCAAGTCGCCGTGGAAATTTACGAGGGAGACGCCGAGGCTGTCGTTGGATAGCCAGCTCCATCCGAGGGGAATCAAAACGACGTCGCCGGCGGCAGGAGGGGGGCGGTGTGACGCCTCCATCGGAGGTGCTTGCGAAGATGAGAGCGAGAGGCAGAGACGGTCACCTAGCGTCGTGGCGAGACTGATGGGGCTGGGGTCACTGCCTTCCTCCCACTCCGGCGGCGGCGATTTGCCGGAAGAGAAGGCGGAGCTCCGGAGATCCGCGTCCGAGTCCAGATCAAGAGATCTGTTGCATTGCCGATTCACCGACGGGAACATGTTTCCGGCGAACCTACAGTACCAATCGGCCTCGGGACTCGCAACGTCCAACACGAGAGAGAGCGGCAATGGCGGACGAGATTTGAGTTACAGCGACATTGACAATTTCAACAGGATGAACGGAAGAGCGTTTGATCGAGGCTACAGTTCTTGGACCTCGAATCCCGAGCCGGCGCAGAGGCCTCGAAGGATTATTGCACAGCAGCAGATGCGGAAGGGATTGTACGATTTCGGCGACTTCTTCCCGGAGCCAAAGCCGGAGGTATCGTCGATCTACGACGACATAGAGAAGAGGTTGAAGATGAGAGGAATCGACGAGCCGTCGAAGGATCTGGAAACTCTTAAGCATATACTCGAAGCTCTACAACTCAAAGGTCTCCTTCACCTCTCCAAGCCATCGACCGTTCCGGCGTCGCAAATCGGCAGGCGAAACTTCGTCTACGAGCAAAGATTTCCCTACGAAGAATCTCCCATTGTCGTGATAAAGCCAGCGAGATCGCCAAGGAGGCTTGCAACCGAGTCTTCTCCCTCGCAATTCCAGTCGAGGACAGCTCCTCGCCGGAATCTGTCTGTCTCGGGCGGCGAATCGTTCTCGTCGCAGAGCCCGAGGAGAGAGCGGACGGTGAGAAATCTGACTCCTACCTCACCAGGACGTAGCGATAACCGGAGCACGAGCCCGGCGACGACGAGGAGGAAGGCGGCTCAGAACCTCGATGCGCAGAGAAGAGTGAGAGAAAGCGCAACGACGGAACCACGAAGAGTCTCCCCTGTTCGGTCACCGAGAATGGGGAACCGGAGGATGGATCAGACGGCGATCCAGTCTCCGAGGAGACAGAGATCGACGGCCGAGATTCGTTCAAGAAGAGCAGAGGATGAATCGTCCACCATTTCCGAGAGCAGCTTCAGCACCTCATCTCACACCGATACAGAGGTAAATCACCAAATCGTGTTCTTAGAGCCTAATTAATCCGCATTTCTCAGTATCAATGTTCGTTAATTTGAATTAAATTGCAAATGCAGAGGTCGAAAATGGAGGATTGCTACAAGGACGGGAAGAGCTTGTTAGAGAGGTGCGATAAGCTGCTTCACAGCATTGCAGAGATGACGTCAGCAACCAGCAACAGCAGCACTGAGTTACAGCCGAGTCCTGTCTCGGTCCTTGACTCGTCCTTCTACAAGGAGGACTCGTCGCCATCCCCCGTTATGAAACGTACCATTGATTTCAAAGGTATTGTTTCTTGCCCATTCTGTTTTGTTTTTGGTTGTTGCTACTTGTCTATTCCGTTTAGCCTTTTGAGTATGTTGCTTTCTTCACTTTATTTGCTTACCATTTGCCATACAAATTGGAGAGAGGTTATAGAAAAAAAGAATGATAACTGACATAGTTGATTGCACAAGCTACTTCTTTTGGATTAACATACCATACCACTTTGATTCAATATAGTGAGTATCTTACTTCTTTCAAAAAGTTTTTGCTTAAAAAAAATGTGTTGCTCTTATTATATAGCTCTTCCTAAACCAAGTTGATACAGTTACTGATTATTCAATAGAAATGCCAACCATACTCAATAGAATGATATCAATTGGTCAATTTGTTTATGGCCTTTTTCTCTTCCACTGACAACATTAACTAAAGCTTCAGTGGACAGACTTATCTATCTAAATACAGCCAATGAGAGATGGAGAGGGAGGGAGATTTCATTTTCAACAAATTGGAAAGTCCTTGCTTGACCTTATATATTTTTAAAAAAATCTCTCTTTATATATACCCTCTCTTATGGATTTGTGTTAGGCTGATGGGATCACGTGGGATGTTATTTTTATTGTGCCCACCACAATGCTTACATGAGTCATTGAGTCATGATCAATCATCAACCTAGTAGTAAACTACTATACTAGTATCCCCCCATCCCCAATTGCAAAATATGCAACCGCTGCTCCATACTACTTTAGAAAACATTACACTATGAAATTTCAACTACATTATGCATAGCTCTGTAGCCAGCTAGTAGTAACGCATGTGTACTGTGCTACTGAATGGTTTGAACTTTTATGAAGATCATGGACCTATAGAAGTACAATCATTTCTCTTATTTCTTTAGATTTTATTTTCTGCACAAAAAATATGTATAAGAGGTATGAGATCCGCTAGGGATCTCTCTCTACAAGGACATTATATAGCCACAGAATGTGGTCCCTCGCCTCTATTTCATTTTGGGTTAAGATTCTCTGTGTGCAAAGTGAAGACTTCCTTTGATTTTCCTTAGAAAAAACTGCAGAGAATCCCAAAAATTACAATAATGGTGAAGAAAAACGTCAGTGCTCTAGAGTAAATTGTCTAATGCCAAAATTTTTGAGTACCCAACTTTAGCAATTTAGCATCTTAGAATATGGTATATTGTAGACTTGTAGTGGCCCATCTCAACAGCTGGTTGTGTAGTTTGTCTGTAATTGTCATAAATGCCATTCATTATCATCTCTGATTTTTAACTTCCCTATTGTCTATAACAAACAGTGAAAAGCAATCCCTTCACATTCTAAAATCTGTTTCCCTCCACATTTCCAGACCTTGATGATGAGATATGGAGCCCATCAAGCTCAGCAGAGGCATCGATCCAGTTAAAGTCATCCGATACCGAAGACAACAACACCGATGATCAACACCAAATCGACCCAGACTTCGCCTACGTCGCCGACATCATCAGAGCATCATCATCGAGCTACGACTCCTCCGACGTCTTCCTCTTGCTGGAGAAACAACAATCCATCAAGGGCAGGGATACCTCCACGTCATCCAGGCTCCAGAGGCGGCTCATTTTCGACACCATCAACGAGATCCTCGATCAGAACAGGAATTTGTCGCCATGGAAATTGGCCTCTCCCGGATCGAACCTAAGAGAGGTCTGGTCTGAGCTACAGAAGATTCAAAAGAGGGACGAATCGGAGGACATGTTCGAGGTCATTTGTGGAGTGATGAAGAGAGATCTGACCCGAGATTCCATCAACGGCTGGGGAGAGTGTCAATTGGAAGTCTCAGACGCTGTGCTCGACATCGAACGGCTGATATTTAAGGATTTGATCGGAGAGACGATCGGTGATCTTGCAAGATTTGCCGGCGCTCCTCCTCGTCGGAAGCTGGTATTTTAAGAATATATAGAAGCGGTTGCTTTTGGCGCGCTTTTTTCCACTCTATATATGTCGGTTGGAATTAGGGTTGATTTTATTTTTTTTTAGAATAGTTTTCTTCAAGTGTTTATTTTATTTTATTTTTTCTTGGGTGGGGTGGGGCCAAAATCTGTGGCTTTGTTTGTGGACTACTAAGATAAGATTGGAGAATGTAGCTAGGAGGCTCAGCTGAAAACCACGCAAATCTAACGGTCACTTGTGCACCTATCTCTTTCTAATTCCTTTTTTTTTTTTTTTGTAATTTTTTTTGTTTTAATATTAGCTAGGTAGATAAAGATGTGGGGTGGGTAGAATTAAATAACAAGAAGTGGTCATGTGAGTATGTGAAGGAAGATGCATGTGTATGAGCTGAAAAGTTGAACAAAAAAGTGGTCTTGTGCTCATATGGGTCATGTTCAATTGAAGTGTGAAGTGTTGTGTATTGAATATTGAAAAGTGCCCATCACAAAAAGCAAAAAAAAAAGAGCCAATGAAACTGACCCAGTTTTTAAAAATTGGGTGTTTCATTTGATGTAATTGCATGTGTTTTTGTTTGTCTAAGTGAGTGAGGCCAAATTGTTAATGATATTCATAACAACATGGGTTGTCCAAAAAGTACACCATGAGGGCAGCTGGTTAGCACCTTTTCTCTGCTCCTACAACAGTGACATTGCTGGATTTGCTGGCTTCTTTGGTTAATTATACGTAGCAGCCCCACTTTAGTAGGGTTTAGGCCTCATCAAAGGATTTTTCTAAGTTTTGTTTTTGTTTTCTTCCTTGGTCTACTGTGATAGGGAATATCGTGAGGTTATATAGGTTTATATGTTAATTAGTAGCATTAGATTAGGGAATAATATCGTGAGGTTATGGGTTTTGATGTTTAAAGTAGGTGTTTAGGAATGTGATAAAGAATTGTAAAAGATTTTTTCAATTCTATTTCCCTTCCTATAATAATGCAAGTTGGAGTTATTTCCTCTTTCAAACATATGGACTAGGCCAAAGCCAGTGGCTAATTAGTGGTGGAATGTTTAAAATTAAGAATTTAGTCTATGAACTTGATGGTTTATTCATTCTATATTAAATTAGTTGTAGAATGACTTTCATAGATAAGATAGATTAGAGTTATTTTGCGGTTAATTTTTGTAAAATGTCATTGAATTTAGAATTTACATAAGATGAGTGCTTTTTGAAAATGAAAATTTAAATAAGCAATACTTATTTTTTTTTACTTTTTATTTTTGTTTCAAAAGTTTAAAGCAACAAAAATATGAGAGCCATTTAGCTTAACTGTGTTTTTTATCTAAATATATATATTAATAAACTATACTTATTTGATCTTGATATTAACATTATTTTTAATGTTAATTTTTTTAATTAATTTCTTAACCACCAATTTGGTTTAAAATACAAACATATCGCCACCTGTCATTTTCTTATACCAATAGACACTTAGGGCCTCAAACTCTCAAGTGAAAGGCTAAGACAAGAAGATGTATAATCTGACTCAGTACATGTGCGATGTTAACTCTCGTATTTTAATAATATAAATATTACTTATCAATTATCATATGTATGATATAGCGCACATGATGTCCTAACATTCAGGACTTAAGATAAGGTCTTCAAAATAAATTAACTCTTACTTACTGAACAAAACATATTAATGCACTCCCATTTGATCATACAACTTAAAATCCTAGCTTTAAATATTCTTGACACCTGCAAAACCTGTGTGGAGTTGTGGATCATATTCAGTCAATCTTAATTTGCTTACACAAGCAAGAATCAAATGTTGAGATTGAGATCTTGCAAATCCATTAGCTCTGATGCAAGATCTGCAATTGCTGATCCAAAATGGACAAACTCTATCTTCTTGCTATAAACTTACCATGTGGGCATGGACAAAAAGCAAATTATAAGCTACTTTGTCCCAAAACAAATTAAAGCATTCTTCAATATTGTTTTTTTTCTTCTTTTTTTTCCATCTTTTTATCTTTGAACTTGGTTGTGGACCTTGTGGTAGAAAAAAGTGGATAAGGAGATGTGAGGATGTGGCTATCAGAATGATATAGAGAGACTTGACTTTCTATAAGGCAATCATGTGTGTTTTTAGACCTCTTATTGCTTATCAATTTAGCTAACAAGTATGCTATCTCCACAACATTAACCCTCAAGTTCAATCATTTTGCGCAATGTTAGAATATCTCTGAATGATTATATCTGAATGTTAGAACATTAACTTATGAAGAAACTTTTGGTGGCAAAATTTCTCAAGATTATCTTTGAATGATTTAGGTTAATCCCAAATGGACAATAGATTGATCGCCTTTTGTACTAAAACTTATATTCTTGTGTTTAGGGCTTAAGGTCTCGTGAGTTTTATCTGTGTTTTTTGTTATTTCTTGCTATGGAGTGGTTTGTATGATGTCTGTGCTCTTTTGCTGTGGTTTTTCGTATCTGTTCCTTATTACTCTTTGACTATTCTTACTATGGGTCAATCGAAAATATCCTCTGGACTTGCTCGGGGATGAGGGTGTGCACAACTCGACCCTCAAACCGTACTCATGTGGGATACACTGGGTAGAATGTCATTGTCGTTGTTTGTTGTCTCACATTGC
This sequence comes from Fallopia convolvulus, assembly GCA_964016875.1. Classification (NCBI taxonomy): domain Eukaryota; kingdom Viridiplantae; phylum Streptophyta; class Magnoliopsida; order Caryophyllales; family Polygonaceae; genus Fallopia; species Fallopia convolvulus. The sequence goes on along the minus strand of OZ024724.1, from coordinate 5,112,929 downwards.
GCTCCTATTGGATTTCATTGGCGCAATAGTTTGGACACATTGACATGGTGAAAATAGTCATGGGTGGTTAAAGACCCTTCTCACAACATGAGGGCCAAAAGGCAATAAAAGCCCATGACATGTTTCCTTCACACCATTAATAAGAGGGGTCATCCATGCATGTGTCTAAATAGTACTTCCCTTTGGCATTGCTCATATTTGTAGCTTTCATACCATGCAAATGCAACACAATAGAGCAAATGCAAATGCATCTCTCCCCTTTGTGGATCCTCTCTTTCCCTATTATTTCATGTGTTTTTGTACACTTCCAACTATTAGGACACTATTAGGCACTAGATATTCAACATAAATGTTACAACTTAGATTCAGATTCAAAAAGGGCTACAACCATTAGCAAGCCCCACATTCGGACCTTAATGGCATGAAGAATGCATTTATCAACAAGACTATTATTTTTTTAGGCAATACTTGACCAAATCCTTTATCCTTATCCTATAAATACAATTGATTATGAAGGGAAACAAAATGAAGGGGCCAAGCAAATTCCCAACCATGAGACATGGGCCTTAATCATTGTAAGTTGTAACACATACATGTTCCTAGATGGGCCCTTTGCCACCCAATCCAATGCATTCCCCTTTTCCCATCCTCTCTTAATCATCTTGATAAGCATGGTCATCTAACAATTTGCATGTGTTACATCATATGTGCAACTCTCATCCACTTTTTAGTTGCAATGTTCCCTTTCAAATAGGAGAGTAGGGACGAATTATAGAAAATAAAAGACATTACCCTTTCCATTATTTAGGGCCTATACTTTTCATTTTATATTATATTTATCATATGCATTTGGTAAACAATATTGCAAATTCTTTCCCTGTCTTGATATCATTATTGTCGTTTTTGTTAAAAGCAAACAAAGGAAGCAAGGCATACAAATACAATGTATAGCTTTTCGTACGCCTACAATTAGAAGAATTTCAGTCCAGAGAAAGAGCCCATAATCATAAATGGCATGGCTCGATGGGCCTAACAGCCCAGTTTATACTTTATACTACACTACTAACTAGTATAGAAATTCGATACAAATGGGATTACTATTTTTTTTTTTTTTTGATCAGAATGGGATTACTATTATACTTAACTAGCTCTTGAGTTTTTTTATTTTTTTTATGAACTATCAAAATACAAATTGTCCAAGAAAAGTTTCAATAAAATGCAAGATGAGCTGCTGCTTTAGTAGATAGCAAACTGAACCATATATAAACTAGTGTTATCCCCGTACCTTGCACGAATTTAATATAAAAATTATTTTCGACTTGTTCTTAAAATTTTTTTCCCGAACACATTTTTCACGACTAAATCACACTTTTTTAGTGTTATTCATGTACCTTGTACGGATTTAATGTAAAAGTTATTTATAAATTATTATCGACTTGTTCTTAAAAAAAATACAAACACATTTTCACAAATCACACTTGTTTTAGTAAAGAATTACAAATTAAAAATATCTACATAGTACAATAGTAAAGCAAAAACTAAGTTAGTACAAAATTCGAGCCACACAATTTGCCTATTTTTTCTCCTAAAATTATTTTAATAATGTTGTTGTTAAAAAAAGACTCCACTTTCAAACCACTACTCCATTATGTGTTAAAAAATTATTAATATTTTTATTTATTTTTCTAAAATTGTTTTAATAATAAAAAAATTCAAAAAAAAATGCCCACTTTCTAACCCACTTTCCCATTACATGTTAAAAGTTGTCACAAAGAAATTATTATTATTTTTATTTATTTAAAGATCAATGTGTAAATGTGTAATAATCCCAAAACTCCTTCCCTTATTTTTCCAAGTTCAAGAACTCGTCACTATTCTTCCAATTGCACAACACCAGTTTATTCAACGGAGTTCAAATTGCAATTTTCAGTGAGTTTCTTTTTTTGTATTCTCTCTCTCTCTCTCTCTCTCTCTCTCTCTCTCTCTCTCTTATATTTATTTATTTCCCAATTTTGTGACCCCCACTTCTCGATACTTCACCGAACACTTCTTTTCCTCTTTGCATGCCATCGTTAAGCAAGAGTAATAGAGAACCTTAAGGTATGCTATAATGATATATTCATTATATTGTTTTTCATTCTTTTGTGGTACATAACTATGTCCAAGGTTCATCCAAGCAGATATATAGGGTTCATCCAAGCAGATAGATTACCATTAGCAGTTTATGGACTTTATAATATTTCTTGGTAACCTCTAGCTTCATTTTACTCCTTGATTTTTATTTCGTCGATTACATGTTACAAGTAGCACGTTTCTTTTACATTTAAATTGATCTTTAATCTTTATTATCATGTACGGGTGTTGAAAACCGATATAATACGCGCTATAAATGGGTTATACTAAACACTAACTCTCGGAATTTCGTACAACCGAACGGTGGATTTTTCCTCCTCCCCACCCTCCAGCTGATTGTTTTTTATTAGCTGATTGTTTTTTATTTTTGTACTCTTTACAAATAAGCTTTTTGGACTTTATATCGTAAATAACGCGATCTCGTTCGGAGATCAAATACATCGAACTTTGACAAGCGAAATTTTTCGAGTCAGAAATATTTTTTGACCCATTTAAATATTTCATAATCCGTCTATATATAAGATTGGCCAGCAACTTGCTTGGCTTTCACATGACCGATGTGGTATATCTTATTTGATTTCTTCCACTAGAAAACAACCGAAGATTCATGTACGTAGGAGCACATGACGGTGATGATGTGGCAGCTTGCCCCCATATTTGACCAAAACAATCAAGTTGAGATTTGGTCCTTTTGATATTTGTGGTGATCGGTTTTATGTTGGGCCAAGTCATGTTGTTTTAGGCCAAGCCTGTTTATTTATTGGGCCATGTTTTTATACTTGTCTTATGGGCTAAGCCCATTTGTGTTTTAATCAAGACCAAGTGCTTGCCCTCATGGTTTAGTTGCCATGCAACTCGAACGTGGCCATGCAACTCAAGTTTGCCTGATCAAAATAGATATATGGTATGTTTAGTCGCGTGTATTGATGTTCGCATTTTTAGTATAGTTTTTAGTAGGTTTTCTTTATTTATTAGCTTTAGTTTTGATAAGTTTAGGTTAACTTTTGTGTGTTTTTGGATAGTTTTGCATATTTTTACGGAAAGTATGGAAGCTACTCTATTTTGTGTATTTTATAGGTTGTAGCAAGGAAAAGGTGCTATATGGAGCAGAATTTGGAGCGCTACAATGAAAGACGGAGGAATAGAAGATTGAAGAAGTCAGAGTTCAAGATTTACGAGATAAAGTGTGGAAGAAACCAAGCCCAGGCTCGTTAACGAGGCTGTGAGGGCTCGTTAACGAGGCCACGAGACAGGAATTTCGAGGGTTGACTTTGTGACTCACCGATCCTGTGCGGGAAATTATTTCCGTGTCGGTAGAGTATCTTTTTGTGATTTTTAGGGTTATTATATTATGTATTTTAGGTCTTGTTATCTTCTTAGATTTTGTTTCTATCGTTTAGGGTTTTATTTCTATCTTTTTAGGAAAGTTTATATCTTTTAGCCTTTTTAGTTTTTAGCCTTTTTAGTATAAATATCCTTCTATCTAGCATAGAAAGGGAGAGACTTTTTAGAGATTTTGGAGAGGAGGAAGAGCCGAAGAGGCGAGAGGATCGGAGCCGAGTTCGGAGGTCGGTGAACGAGAGTTACCGAGTTCGTTGATCGAGATTTTGGTTCGGTGTTTTGTTTCTTTTTTCGGTTTCTTCTGAATTTCTGTAAGACAGATTTTTCTATTTAATTTGAATAGTAATTTGTTTTCAATGTTTTCATTTATTGAATTTATTTGTTTAGTAGTTATGATTAGTGAGTAGTCTTCTTTTCTAGGATCGGGGTTAAGCCCGACATAGTTGAGCATGTTTGATAAGTGAGATTGTGTGTTGAATGCCTTTTATCTATTATTGAGATTGTTTGTTGTACTTTATACTACACTACTAGTATAGAAATTCGATACAAATGGGACTACTATTTTACTTAACTAGCTCTTGAGTTTTTTTTTATGAACTAACAAAATACAAATTGTCCAAGAAAAGTTTCAATAAAATGCAAGATGAGCTGCTAATTTAGTAGATAGCAAACAGAACCATATATAAACTAGTGTTATCCCCGTACCTTGCACGAATTTAATATAAAAATTATTTTCGACTTGTTCTTAAAAAAATTTCCCGAACACATTTTTCACGACTAAATCACACTTTTTAGTGTTATTCATGTACCTTGTACGGATTTAATGTAAAAGTTATTTATAAAATATTATCGACTTGTTCTTAAAAAAATTACAAACACATTTTCACAAATCACACTTGTTTTAGTAAAGAATTACAAATTAAAAATATCTACATAGTACAATAGTAAAGCAAAAACTAAGTTAGTACAAAATTCGAGCCACAAAATTTGCCTATTTTTTCTCCTAAAATTATTTTAATAATGTTGTTGTTAAAAAAAGACTCCACTTTCAAACCACTACTCCATTGTGTGTTAAAAAATTATTAATATTTTTATTTATTTTTCTAAAATTATTTTAATAATAAAAAAATTCAAAAAAAATGCCCACTTTCTAACCCACTTTCCCATTATATGTTAAAAGTTGTCACAAAGAAATTATTATTATTTTTATTTATTTAAAGATCAATGTGTAAATGTGTAATGATCCCAAAACTCCTTCCCTTATTTTTCCAAGTTCAAGAACTCGTCACTATTCTTCCAATTGCACAACACCAGTTTATTCAACGGAGTTCAAATTGCAATTTTCAGTGAGTTTCTTTTTTTGTATTCTCTCTCTCTCTCTCTCTCTCTCTCTCTCTCTCTCTCTCTTATATTTATTTCTTTCCCAATTTTGTGACCCCCACTTCTCGATACTTCACCGAACACTTCTTTTCCTCTTTGCATGCCATCGTTAAGCAAGAGTAATAGAGAACCTTAAGGTATGCTATAATGATATATTCATTATATTGTTTTTCATTCTTTTGTGGTACATAACTATGTCCAGGGTTCATCCAAGCAGATATATAGGGTTCATCCAAGCAGATAGATTACCATTAGCAGTTTATGGACTTTATAATATTTCTTGGTAACCTCTAGCTTCATTTTACTCCTTGATTTTTATTTCGTCGATTACATGTTACAAGTAACACGTTTCTTTTACATTTAAATTGATCTTTAATCTTTATTATCATGTACGGGTGTTGAAAACCGATATAATACGCGCTATAAATGGGTTATACTAAACCCTAACTCTCGGAATTTCGTTTAACCGAACGGTGGATTTTTCCTCCTCCCCACCCTCCAGCTGATTGTTTTTTATTAGCTGATTGTTTTTTATTTTTGTACTCTTTACAAATAAGCTTTTTGGACTTTATATCGTAAATAACGCGATCTCGTTCGGAGATCAAATACATCGAACTTTGACAAGCGAAATTTTTCGAGTCAGAAATATTTTTTGACCCATTTAAATATTTCATAATCCGTCTATATATAAGATTGGCCAGCAACTTGCTTGCCTTTCACATGACCGATGTGGTATATCTTATTTGATTTCTTCCACTAGAAAACAACCGAAGATTCATGTACGTAGGAGCACATGACGGTGATGATGTGGCAACTTGCCCCCATATTTGACCAAAACAATCAAGTTGAGATTTGGTCCTTTTGATATTTGTGGTGATCGGTTTTATGTTGGGCCAAGTCATGTTGTTTTAGGCCAAGCCTGTTTATTTATTGGGCCATGTTTTTATACTTGTCTTATGGGCTAAGCCCATTTGTGTTTTAATCAAGACCAAGTGCTTGCCCTCATGGTTTAGTTGCCATGCAACTCGAACGTGGCCATGCAACTCAAGTTTGCCTGATCAAAATAGATATATGGTATGTTTAGTCGCGTGTATTGATGTTCGCATTTTTAGTATAGTTTTTAGTAGGTTTTCTTTGTTTATTAGGTTTAGTTTTGATAAGTTTAGGTTTACTTTTGTGTGTTTTTGGATAGTTTTGCATATTTTTATGGAAAGTATGGAAGCTACTCTATTTTGTGTATTTTGTAGGTTGTAGCAAGGAAAAGGTGCTATATGGAGCTGAATTTGGAGCGCTACAATGAAACACGGAGGAATAGAAGATTGAAGAAGTCAGAGTTCAAGATTTACGAGATAAAGTGTGGAAGAAACCAAGCCCAGGCTCGTTAACGAGGCTGTGAGGGCTCATTAACGAGGCCACGAGACAGGAATTTCGAGGGTTGACTTTGTGACTCACCGATCCTGTGCGGGAAATTATTTCCGTGTCGGTAGAGTATCTTTTTGTGATTTTTAGGGTTATTATATTATGTATTTTAGGTCTTGTTATCTTCTTAGATTTTGTTTCTATCGTTTAGGGTTTTATTTCTATCTTTTTAGGAAAGTTTATATCTTTTAGCCTTTTTAGTATAAATATCCTTCTATCTAGCATAGAAAGGGAGAGACTTTTTAGAGATTTTGGAGAGGAGGAAGAGCCGAAGAGGCGAGAGGATCGGAGCCGAGTTCGGAGGTCGGTGAACGAGAGTTACCGAGTTCGTTGATCGAGATTTTGGTTCTGTGTTTTGTTTCTTTTTTCGGTTTCTTCCGAATTTCTGTAAGAGATTTTTCTATTTAATTTGAATAGTAATTTGTTTTCAATGTTTTCTTTTATTGAATTTATTTGTTTAGTAGTTATGATTAGTGAGTAGTCTTCTTTTCTAGGATCGGGGTTAAGTCCGGCATAGTTGAGCATGTTTGATAAGTGAGATTGTGTGTTGAATGCCTTTCATCTATTATTGAGATTGTTTGTTGTGCTTATACCAAGATGAAAGTTGAGGTAATTTGAGTTTTTAACTTGATTGAAAGAGAAAGTTAATAACTTGAAGTTGATATTGTTTGAATACGAAAGTTTCAAGCTTTAGATCCAAAACAAGCAATTAAGTGAATTAGGATACGAAAGTAGGTTAATTTACTTGATAGTCAACGAAAGTTGATGACTCTATCTATTTAAAGGCATGATCTATTCTTCTTACGAGTTTATATGCTTGGCTATGTTGTGTTGTCCCTAGTCCTAGATCTTTGTTTTTATTTGAATTATCTTAAGTGAATTCCATTGCTGAGTTACTTGGCTCAGTACTGAATTTATTTAAGTCATTAGTTGAGTCTTTTTGCGTACGGTGGTTCGTTAACGACCTTGACAACGTCGTTAACGAGGCTGCTTGTGAGTGTTTTTGCTTGATTTTGTTTGTTTTTTTGGTAGTTGATAAACGAACAACCTTGCTTCATGTGGAACGATCCTGACTCTGCTATACTCAGCGGGGTCTTGACTTATAAATTTATTTGTTGTCAAGATTACCCTCTCAACAAATTGGCGCCGTTGCCGGGGAAGCAACGAGTTTTTTTAGTTTATCTGTGGGTTCGGGAATAGCCCGACCCCATTTTTGTTTTTAATTTCTGTTTTCTTTGTCTGTTTTCTCAGCGTATGCCGGTAGGACGACGAAGGCTTCAGTTTGATAAATATGGTTATTATTCAGAACTCAAACGTTCCCTGCACCGTAGATTCCGAGAAAACCGAGCCATGGCCACACCAGAAGAGATGGCTCGTCAAATGGAAGACCTCCGAAACCGGATGGAATCATTGAAGACTGAGAAAGAAGGCGCTGTTGCCGATGCTGAGCGTCAACGAGCTGCTAATGCTCGCCTACAGGAGGAGCTTAATGCCTATCCGAGGAATGCCAAACAATACATGCATCCAGAACTGAGGGTGCCAGAGTCTCCAATCGTGCTCCCCGAGATAGGATAACCCTTTGAGATCAAGTCTCAATTCATATCCTTGATTAAACGGGCTCAGTTTGAAGGGAAACCTACTGAGTGCCCTATGGAGCATATTAGAAATTTTCTTGATTTATGTGACACCATAGCTGCTGAAGGTGTCTCACTTGAATATGTTCTGTTAAAAGCTTTTAGGTGGTCTCTCACTGGAAAGGCCCTGAGCTGGTTGGAGAGCCTACCTTCTAAATCTATCAGGACTTGGAAAGCTTTGTACGATCAATTTCTTACAAAGTTCTTCCCTCCTGCTAAGACGACGGAGTTGAGGAAACGCATCACCTCCTATCACCAGCTGCCTAATGAAACATTCGTTGAAACATGGGAAAGATTTAAAGAGATGCTTAGACAATGCCCCACTCATGGGCAACCTTTATATGTTTTGCAAGAAATCTTTTTCCAGGGTATCAACGCAGAGACCAAGAACCGCATCAACACGCATACTGCGTGCGGTTTTATAGAGATGAATCCGATAGAGGCATGGGAACTGTTGGATAAGCTGTCCAATTATGATGCCATGTATGGGAACCAACAGACTCCACAGCCCCAGAAACGTCTCTACATACCTAACCGAGACGAAGTTGACCCGGATGTTAAAAATCAATTCTTACAAGATGAGGTCAACCGTCTGAAGAAGCAGGTAAGTTTTCTGAAATCCTCTCAATCATGTCAAGAATGTGTTCTTCTGCACATAGTACTTTTTCTTGCACTAACATAGAGCAGGTTAGAGCCGCTGAGACAATTGATGAGATGAATTATATGAGAGGACCATACAGGAACCAACCTAGTTATCATGACAGGTCAAACAACTATCAGGCATGGGGCAATCAGAATACAAGTCAAAACTATGCAGTGCCCCCACCAGATAGGCGACCTGCACCCTATCGACCTCCAGGCCATCAGGAGCCACCATCATGGGTTCAAGGATTACAGGATAGCATTAACGGAGTGACCAACAAGGTTAATGAAGTTCAAGCCAACCTGAGCCAACAAAATAAAAGATGGGGAGAGTTCGATATATGGAAGAAGAGTGTTGATTCCCAACTAGGGAACCTCGCTGCCCAAATTCCGAGACCACAAGGGCAACTCTCGGGCCGCCCCGAGGAGAACCCTAGGGGACAAATAGCAGCGGTGTACCTTAGGAGCGGGAAGACATTGCCGGAGCGAGTTCAAGCTGAGGACAAGGAGGAACAGGACGTCACCAAACGGCTCGTTAACGAGCCAACGAGGGCAAATAACAAGCTCATATACAAGGATGACGAGGCTCTGAGGATTCCTGACGACCATACCCCAGGTAAGTCCTCTAAACCAAGCCTTCCTCTTAACCCCAAGGTAGTTAACGACCCCACCAGGGTCGGTAACGACCCCACCAGGGTCGGTAACGACCCGCCGAGGACAACAAACGACCCCAGTGTCGACCCGGTACTCTCACCTCTCGAGCCTAACTTGGTTCCGAGAATGGTGAAATCTCTTCCATTTCCAACTAAGAAATCTATGGACTCTACTGAGAGTAAGTTCAAGCGTTTCATAAAGATTCTTCAGGGCATTAATATTTCCATCCCATTCGCTGAGGCCCTAAGCGAAATGCCGGCTTACATAAAGTTTTTGAAAGATATTCTTAGCAGGAAAAGATCCATTACAGAGTTACAGGATGAAGTCAGATCAATAGCTCTACCGGAAAAGTTAGGAGACCCAGGGAGATTTGCAATAACGATCGGCATAGGCAATCACAAGTTCAAAGCTTTATGTGATTTGGGCGCCAGTGCTAGTTTAGTTCCTCTCTCAATCTGGTCTAAAGCTAATATGGGACCACTAGAGCCCATCAACATGCGGCTTTACATGGCAGACGGATCCTGCATCAAACCAACAAGGGTAATAGAAGATTTTCCAGTTCAAGTGGGCAAATTCTTTGTTCCTAACGACTTCATCGTTATGACAATGCCCGAAGATCCGGTAGTGCCTATTATTTTAGGAAGACCATTCCTCGCCACAGCTGGAGCAATAATCGATGTTAGGAGGGGACTCCTAACTTTCGAAATTGGGGATGAGGTGACGGAATTCCGATTCAAACAATCAAATAAGGAGACCGAAAGAACCGTAGTCAAGATTCTCTACACCCACAAAGAGATCATTGAATGTGGAGACCCTATAGGAAGATCAGCATCAAGCGATGAAATTTCAGGTCAAAGATGGGCAGAAATAACCACTGCAGTTTCAATAACGAGCTCTCCAGCCACGTTACCGAATCTCCTAGCAGAAGAAGCAGGCTCATTAACGACCCCACCAGCATCGTTAACGACCCTGACAAACGACAATGAAATTTCAGCCTTTGAATATCTTGAGGAGGTGTTGAAGACGGAGCCAGAAGAGCCAATTTTAATCCCTGTTGAACCGTCCCCAACACTTAAACCCCTGCCAGACTCCCTCAGGTATGAATTCCTTGGTCCTAATTCTACTTTACCTATCATCATTAATGCTAAATTAAAAGATGAGGAAGTAGGAAAACTCTTGAATGTGCTTAAAAGGCGTAGAAAAGCCATAGGCTACTCCCTAGATGATATAACTAGCATATCCCCTACCCTTTGCATGCATAGGATATACATGGAGGATAATCATAAACCCACCATAGAGCATCAACGTAGGTTAAATCCTAACATGAAGGATGTAGTTAAAAAGGAAATTATTAAATTACTTGATGCTGGGATCATATTTCCTATATCGGATAGCCAGTGGGTGAGTCCGGTCCATGTAGTCCCAAAGAAAGGGGGGATGACTATGATAGAAAATGAAAAGGGAGAGCTTATTCCGACTAGAACTACCACTAGTTGGAGGATGCACATTGATTATTGGAAGCTTAATAGTGCTACTAGAAAAGATCATTTCCCGCTTCCTTTCATAGATCAGGTGTTAGAACGCTTAGCCCATCATGATTATTTCTGTTATTTAGATGGCTATAGCGGTTTCTGGCAGATTCCCATTCACCCTGATGATCAGGAGAAAACAAACTTTACATGTCCTTATGGAACCTTTGCTTATAAAAGAATGCCATTTGGGCTTTGCAATGCCCCTACTACCTTTCAAAGATGTATGATGCCATTTTTTCGGATATGATAGAGGATATTGTAGAGGTTTTCATGGATGACTTTTCTGTTTATGGTTCTTCATTTGATTCTTGTCTTGCTAACCTTGCACGAGTGCTTAAAAGATGTGAAGAAACCAATCTTGTGTTAAATTGGGAAAAGTGTCATTTCATGGTTCAAGAGGGGATAGTACTAGGACACCTTGTCTCTAAAAGAGGGATAAAATTAGATAGAGCAAAAATTGAGCTTATTGAAAAACTACCTCCTCCTTCTTCTGTAAGATACATTAGGAGTTTTCTAGGGCATGCTGGCTTTTACAGACGATTTATTCAAGATTTTTCTAAGATAGCTAAACCTTTGACTAACCTACTAATGAAAGATGTAGTGTTTGATCTGTCACCAAAATGTCTTGAAGCATTTTACAGGTTAAGAGCTTCCCTTGTATCTGTCCCCATTATGCAGTCCCCAGATTGGACATTACCCTTTGAGATTATGTGCGATGCCAGTGACTATGCAGTTGGCGCAGTCTTAGGGCAACGGAAGGACAAAAAACTCCACGCCATGTATTACGCCAGTAAGACTCTGGATGAGGCGCAGAGTAAGTATACCACAACGGAGAAGGAGTTCCTTGCTGTGGTATTTGCCTTTGAAAAATTCCGGTCCTACCTTGTTGGATCCAAAGTGATTGTTTATACTGAGCATGAGGCTGTTGGATACTTAATGGCTAAAAAGGATACCAAACCTAGATTGCTTCGTTGGATGCTCTTACTGCAGGAATTTGACCATGAAATAAGAGACAAAAAGGGAGCAGAGAATCTAGTGGCGGATAACTTATCCAGATTGCCAATAGGGCATATCACCGAGTCCAACAATGAGGTGCCAATAAACGATTCCAGACCTGACGAACACCTCCTACTGAACGAGGTCGAACTCCACAAGACCCTCGTCACCGACCCCTTCAGGGTCGTTAACAAGGTGTCGAGGCTGGAAGGCACAAATTACAAGGATAAACTTTCAGAATGGGTCGGCATGCCAGTCAATCAGGTCGTTACTGAGCCACGTGAGGTCGTTACCGAGGATAAAATAATGACTCCAAGCTCGTTAACGACCCATCCAGGTAAGATTTCTGAAACCGAACTAGCTCAAATCAATTCCATTCCTTCTCCTACTTCTACTTCTTCTTCCTCAATATCAATCCAAGCTGTTAGAGGGTCAAAAGCCCCTTGGTTTGCGGATTTCGCTAACTATCTTGTCGGAGGCGTGATTCCCGAGGGTCTTACCCCACAAAAGAAGAAGAAATTTCTCCATGATGTAAAACCGTACTATTAGGATGATCCTTACTTGTTTAAGCAAGGGAGCGATCCCTCTTTAGGCGTTGTGTTCCAGAACAGGAGATCGAGAATGTGATCCGTCAATGTCACACACTTCCAACTGGAGGCCATGCAAAAGGATTCAAAACTACGGCGAAGATTCTTCAAAGTGGTCTCTATTTGCCAACCATGTTCAAGGATGTGCAAGCTTATGTGACAACATGTGATGGATGTCAACGCTCAGGCAACATCACTTGGAGACATGAAAATCCACTAACCGGGATATTAGAGGTTGAGCTATTTGATGTATGGGGCGTTGACTTCATGGGACCGTTTCCTGCATCAGGCCCCTACAAGTACATCCTAGTTGCGGTCGATTATGTCTCTAAGTGGGTAGAAGTTGTTGCTACAAGGACTAATGACGCCAAGACTGTGGCTAAATTCATCAAGACCAACATTTTCCCAGGGTTCGGCGTTCCAAGGGTCCTTATCAGTGATGGTGGTTCTCATTTCATTGAGCGGAGTTTTGAAGCACTTTTGGCTAAGTATGGGGTATCCCATCGGGTGGCAACACCCTATCATCCCCAAACTAGTGGCCAGGTTGAAGTTTCAAACAGGAAAATAAAGAGCATATTGGAGAAGACAGTGTCCCGTTCTAGGAAGGATTTGTCCTCCAAATTGGATGACGCTCTGTGGGCATATAGGACGGCATACAAGACACCTCTACGCACCACTCCTTATAATCTAGTGTATGGCAAGGCATGTCATGTACCGGTCGAGATGGAGCATAAAGCATTATGGGCTCTATAGAAGCTGAACATGAACCTCGACGCGGAGGGAGCAAAAAGATTCATGGACTTGCAAGCATTAGAAGAACTGAGGTTGAAGGCGTATGAAAATGCTAAAATTTACAAGGAGCGCACTAAAAGATGGCATGATCGGAAATTAGTGCCCAAAAGTTATTACGTCGGGGACAAGGTACTTCTTTTCAACTCTAGACTCCGATTATTCCCAGGGAAGCTCAGGACACGATGGAGTGGGCCATTCGTGGTTCATCACATTTATCCTCACGGAGCGGTAGAGTTGATTGATAACCGAGGCGTAATCTTCAAAGTTAATGGACATCGGCTGAAGAAGTTCCATGAGCAAACCGACCCGGACGAAGAGATCAGAGTTACCATGGCTCTCACATCATCAGACTAGTTAAAGGAGAACGTCGGTCTAAAGACGTTAAAAATAGCGCTTACGGGAGGCAACCCGCTTTTAGTATAGAATTAGATTCTTCTTTTTCTTTTCTTTTTAGATTATTTCTTAGCTTTCTTTTGAGTTCTTTTAGTAATTTTTAAGATATAAATTAGGATAAATTTTTAGCTAACAAGATGCAGGAGAAGGGATCGAAAATCACTCCAAGACGCTACGGTGGCTCGTTAACGACCCACCCAGGGTCGTTAACGACTCGGTTCGAACGACCTGACTCGACAAATGGGCAGGTAAGTTTTTTTTTAACCTAGTCTATCTTTTTCTTACTACCCTAGCCACCACCCTCTACCCCTTCCTATCCCGAGGGTCTTACCCCACAAAAGAAGAAGAAATTTCTCCATGATGTAAAACCGTACTATTAGGATGATCCTTACTTGTTTAAGCAAGGGAGCGATCCCTCTTTAGGCGTTGTGTTCCAGAACAGGAGATCGAGAATGTGATCCGTCAATGTCACACACTTCCAACTGGAGGCCATGCAAAAGGATTCAAAACTACGGCGAAGATTCTTCAAAGTGGTCTCTATTTGCCAACCATGTTCAAGGATGTGCAAGCTTATGTGACAGCATGTGATGGATGTCAACGCTCAGGCAACATCACTTGGAGACATGAAAATCCACTAACCGAGATATTAGAGGTTGAGCTATTTGATGTATGGGGTGTTGACTTCATGGGACCGTTTCTTGCATCAGGCCCCTACAAGTACATCCTAGTTGCGGTCGATTATGTCTCTAAGTGGGTGGAAGCTGTTGCTACAAGGACTAACGACGCCAAGACTGTGGCTAAATTCATCAAGACCAACATTTTCCCCAGGTTCGGCGTTCCAAGGGTCCTTATCAGTGATGGTGGTTCTCATTTCATTGAGCGGAGTTTGGAAGCACTTTTGGCTAAGTATGGGGTATCCCATCGGGTGGCAACACCCTATCATCCCCAAACTAGTGGCCAGGTTGAAGTTTCAAACAGGCAAATAAAGAGCATATTGGAGAAGACAGTGTCCCGTTCTAGGAAATTTTGGTCCTCCAAATTGGATGACGCTCTGTGGGCATATAGGACGGCATACAAGACACCTCTACGCACCACTCCTTATAATCTAGTGTATGGCAAGGCATGTCATTTACCGGTCGAGATGGAGCATAAAGCATTATGGGCTCTATAGGAGCTCAACATGAACCTCGACGCGGCGGGAGCAAAAAGATTCATGGACTTGCAAGCGTTAGAAGAACTGAGGTTGAAGGCGTATGAAAATGCTAAAATTTACAAGGAGCGCACTAAAAGGTGGCATGATCGGAAATTAGTGCCCAAAACTTATTACGTCGGCGACAAGGTACTTCTTTTCAACTCTAGACTCCGATTATTCCTAGGGAAGCTCAGGACACGATGGAGTGGGCCATTCTTGGTTCATCACATTTATCCTCACGGAGCGGTAGAGTTGATCGATGACCGAGGCGTAATCTTCAAAGTTAATGGACATCGGCTGAAGAAGTTCCATGAGCAAACCGACCCGGATGAAGAGATCAGAGTTACCATGGCTCTCACATCTTCGGACTAGTCAAAGGAGAACGTCGGGCTAACGACGTTAAAAATAGCGCTTACGGGAGGCAACCCGCTTTTAGTATAGAATTAGATTCTTCTTTTTCTTTTCTTTTTAGATTATTTCTTAGCTTTCTTTTGAGTTCTTTTTAGTAATTTTTAAGATAGAAATTAGGATAAATTTTTAGCTAACAAGATGCAGGAGAAGGGATCGAAAATCACTCCAAGAGGCTACGGTGGCTCGTTAACGACCCACCCAGGGTCGTTAACGACCCGGTTCGAACGACCCGACTCGGCAAACGGGCAGGTAAGTTTTTTTTTTAACCTAGTCTATCTTTTTCTTACTACCCTACCCACCACCCTGTACCCCTTCCTATCCCTTCCCTCTCATATATAATCCTCTTACCCCTTCCAAAAATCCACCCTCAAATCCTCCCAATTCCAACCTTCTCAAAACCTCAACCAAAGATCTTGAAGACCCCCTCCCACCGATCAAAATCCCGCACCAACCACCACCGAGCAACCGTCGTTATCGAAGCCCGGAAACCCTTCCCTCCACCGACGAAGATCCGAGCTTTCGATAACCCTCATCGAGCTCGTTACTCACCCAATTTCCGACCCCTTGTTCTTCAAATTTCTCGGTTCTCCGGTATGTTTTCTAAACCCTAACTCGAAATGGCATGATTTATGGTTTTTAGGGTAGAAATTTCATGTCTAGAATTAAGTTCATATAGAGGATCGATGTTCATGATTGGATTTTTGCCCATGGAAGTTTGATTTTGCTTCGTAATTCTAGATCTAGAGAAGGATATTCATGTTATATGTTCTATTATGAAAAGTTGATTGTGAAAAAGCATGATTTTTTCTTGTTCTAGTATCAAGTTTTAAACTTAGCATGTCAAAATTTCGGGAAAATTTAGCATGTTCGAGATGGGTAATCGAGCAAGTATGGGGTGCGTATATCCGATTGTGGGACTAGTGAAGAAGTATAAATGATTGCATGCTTGATTTTTGCTTGAATTTTAAGGTAGATTAAACTCGAAATTCTGCGATTTGGATCTCGGCAGCTCGTTAACGACCCACCCTGGTTCGTTAACGACCCTGCACAGCTTCAAAAAATCAATACCAGTCCAGAATAGTAAACGACCCAATTGGGTAGTTAACGAATAATTCCGAGGCTGTTTCGAGACCAAGTATGGGGTCTCTTGCCTATCGATTTTGAGTGGATCTTATCTTGGAAAATTCTTGATTGTTTTATAGGATCTCATGGCAAGTTCAAGCAGACCCGCTACTCGAGCTCAGAAGAAGAGAAGGAACCAGAGGTCCCCATCTCCACCTCGCGTGGACGGCGTGATTTTGAGTACTCAAGGCCAAGTGCATCGATACCGTGCCATTCTAGAGAAGGACCACTACACCCGTTGGTTCTCAAAGTCCAGTGCTGTGAACGCGGGGATTTACACGGACGTCAAGGAGGCCTTTGTTATTCTTGGTGCCTCTCATCTCCTGAAGCAGGAGAATTTACCACACTATCCGGCCCTCACATCCGAGTTTTTGTCCACTTTAGAGACTAGCTTCTTGTCGAAGACTTCGGCGGGATGAATCCGGTTTCGGCTCGGCAATGTGAGCCGTGAGTTCACCATGGCAGAGTTCAATGCAATTTTAGAGCTTCCGAACCCGTCTAGAGACTACAGCTTGAAAGACTACAAAGTGACTCGTACTTGGAGCTACATCACCGGGGAGGTCCAATCCTCCACAGCGGCATTATCTGGGGCAAACATCATCAACCCCATCTTCAGGATCATTCTCCGAGTCCTAGCCGCTACGTTTTGGCTGAAGAGAGAGTTGAACCGGCCAACGAGGAGGGAAGTTGCTTGTCTCCGCACCATCCTTTTCGAGGAGCCCGACCCCTTGAATTTGGGGTACGAATGGCTCTACTACATCGAGAAATCAACCAAGTCCAAGGAGGTTTGGTGTGGCAACTTGGTTAGCCTTTTGGCTAAAAACCTTGGAGTTGACCTTACTCGCTACACACCGGCCCACGCCCAACTCCTCAACAAGAACTATTGGTATAGCTCCAATGTCTTCATTCAAGCCGAGGGAGGATTCATGGTGAAAGTACAGGATCGCATCGTTACACCGACCCTCGATAAGTTGGAGCTTCTCTATGTACCGAATTGGTACGAGGCGTGGACGGGACATGCTTACCCATTGGAACCCAAGCCAGAGGATGAGCTCTCACTTAGGCCGTGTGTGTCCCGGTTTGAGCGAGAGGAAGATGCAATGGATGAAGATGAAGATGAAGATGAGGATACCGAGGTAGTAGGCGATGATACTGAAGAAGCCGACACAGAGGGAGGAACTGAGGAGCTAAACCTCGAAGATGAAGACCTCGACACGGAAGTATTGGGCAGCAACGTCCTCGTTGATGAGCCCACCAGGCTCGTTAACGACTATTTCCAGCCTCCTTCCTACACTGCTAACGAGGCACCCAGCTTCGTTGACGAGGCGCCGAGAACTTCTGTCGACCCACCGCCAGCTCCTACCGACCCTCATTCCTATGGACTCATACCTTACAACCCGGTGATGTATCAAGACCATTTCCAGCCTCATTATCCACCACCTCCTCAGCCCGAGTACACATGATCGAGTATGCCACCACCATGGGCCGAGGAGCTTTCTGCACAGATGCAACAGCTTCACCTCCAGCAGGACCATATTCATAGGAGGATGGATAGATGGGAATCCGTCTATTCTGCTCGCATGTCGATGGAGGATGAGAGGCATCGTCAGAGAGAGGCGGATGATGCTGAGCGTTGGAGGACGATGTACGACTTCATGGGGAACTTTGAGCACTACTTTCCTCCACCAAACCGTTGATTCAGCCTGGAGATGAAGTTTTTCCTTGTTTCCCACTTTTGAGACTTTGTAAGTTTTTATGTTTTTCTTTTTTCTTATTTTTATCTTTATTTGTTTTCTTTTCTATTTCTTTTCCTTCTTCTTATTTTTCTTACAGTGGGGACACTGTAATTCTAAGTATGGGGTGGGAGAAAATAGAAAATTTGTTGTCTTATGCGTTTATGTGTTTTGAGTAGTTTTTTATTCAAAAAAAAATTAAAAAAAATCTAAAAATCTAAAAAAGAGTTTTAGAATTGATAGATATCCCTTTCTTAGGTTCTATGATAGTAGTTGCTAGCTTAATCATATAATTCCTTGCAAGCATGTCTTTAATAGTATAGCCGGATTCTTAACTTGAAATTGTTTGTTTTTAGAAGAAGATAACATTTGATGAAATTGAGCACATATACTTTATAGCATAAGTGATGCAATCCAACAAAAATCATTACCTAGTGAGGAATTTTTTTTTTTTTTTGCCTCATAGGGAGAACATCAATAAATCCCTCTTCTTTTCTTGTGTGATTTACTCTCTATATGCATATTATCTCTTGGAATTGTGATGGTTATCTATTTCTTAAGACCCGTATGTGATTTATAGTTCATTACTTGTGAAAATCATATGATGGAGAACTTATTTTTATAAGCCCTATTATTCCCTATCCACCTTTACATGATCCTTCTTTTGACAACCAATTCTAGCCTGAAGCCTTTATTTTTAGCTCCACAAAAATATTTTTCCTAGCCGAGATAAGTTTGACCCTATCTGGGAATTAGGATTTAGATTGGAGAGGTATGTTTTGTTGAGTGTAAAAAAAAAGAGGAGTATCATATAATGTTTGCTTTGATTGAAGGATTATTGGGAATGGTAGATTGTGTTGGATCGTAAACCGTTGGCAAAGAGCTTGGGAACTAGCTATTAAGCTGTTCCCAAGGCAGCGGAAGTAAAGTAAACGCAAATATTAAAAACTGTAAAGAACGAAGTTCCCTTATAGAGGAACCCCACTACAACTAACTAGTTGTATGGGTAAACCACTACCTCCGCTTGGAGGATTTTGAATGACTTACTTATATTAATTGCTTTGTTCCTTAGTTACAACAGTCGGATTCAAACTTCTCTGTTCCTACGAGTTCTACCTAACTCTAGCAACACTAATGAATCCTCTCAACTGAGTTCCTAAGCTAACAACAACAAAACACAAGTAACTCAAACCTTACACCGACTTCTCAGTTCCCTTGCTCCTGGGAACTTCGGCTTCACCGTCGTCGAGATCACACACTCGCCGCCGGGGACTTCTCTTCTTCTTCTTTCTCTTTTCTCTGGAATGGGTATTTGTGTGTTCTGGGAGAAGTACTCAATCCGAATACTATTCATATGGCTTTATAGTCCAGGTGTGCTTGGGCAATCGCATCTTTCATTTATTGTCCAAAATGCCCTTTGCTTGATGCCCAAGTTGTACTTTCTTCACATGTGACTTTGGTTTGAACTAGGTCAACTTCTTGAATCAATCGAACCGTTGGATCATTCGTGACAGTCTGATCCTCAGACTGTTCCTTCTGACTGTCCAAGACAGAATCCCGTGATCTGCGCTGAACGGTCGTTGTCCTCACATGTGAGTTCCCATGTTATGGGAACTGTCTTCTTCAGAGTTCCCTTGATGGAAACTCTTCATCGTGTAAACATGTGTTCTCTTGATCATTCCTGGGAGTTCCCATTTCATGGGAACTTTCCTCTTCAGAGTTCCCTTGATGGAAACTCTGTATTGTGAGCTTCAGTGCCTTTTGGTCATTCATGGGAGTTCTTGGCTATATCTGCGTTCCTTAGGAATACTTGAACAAACCACATTAGTTCCTCATGGTGTTTGTCATTATCAAAACTCGGAGAATTTCATCGTTGATCCGTTGTTTAGAACCAGAGGTCCCGACAACGTCCCAACAGATTGGAAGTCTCTTGTTTTACTTGTAATAAGAAAGATCTCTTGATAAGCAAAAGATGCACAAAATAAAGTTATTTGTTGGAGGTAATGAGAAAAAAATAAGAGAAGGAATACATAAGGAAGCTCGTTAATGACCTTGAAGTAGGCTCGTTAACGAGACAACGAGGTGAAAAGAAGAAAAAAAAAGGAGTTGGATGAAGTAATAGTAGAAGGAAGTGAAGAAGTTTGAAGTGCATGTATGTTTATAGATAATATCGGAGATTCTTTCATTTCTATTGAGACTTTCTAGGGTAATAATGGGTGAGTGAGAATAAGTGTGAATAACGAGAGAGTGAGTTTGGTATGTTGTTTTTATGAGTGTTTATGTGTGAGTTTTTAGGAGTCTTTGATTCTCGGATATTATTAGCACCACATGACCAAATATTTCCACACCTTATTGTTATTACCAAGCCCCATTACAACCCGGCCGAATGGAAGCTTCTATGAAGTTTTTCATTGAGCCCCCTAAGTTCTCTTGATGGTTTTTGCTTGTTTTGACAAATCTTGGGTGGAAGTATTGGTGATATAAGTTCCAATTTCTATGAGTTTTTGTATATAAGATGAGTTGAGAAATTGAATTTATAAAGCCTAAACACTTGAGAGTTGAGTGAAACACATTTTCCCTTGTGAAGTTGGATTGTATTTTCTTATGTCTATTTAGTGCATATATGTGTGATGACATTAATAGTCTTTTGCTATATTTTTCTCATGTGTAGATGTTGCTTTTTAGATGATGGCTATATCTTGATAAGTATGTTTGTTTGGTTTTGGTTAGTGATTAGTGATTGCTTGAGGACAAGCAAGTTTAAGTATGGGGTATTTTGATGTTCGCATTTTTAGTATTGTTTTTAGTAGGTTTTCTTTGTTTATTAAGTTTAGTTTTGATAAGTTTAGGTTTAGTTTTGTGTGTTTTTGGATAGTTTTGCATATTTCTATGGAAAGTATGGAAGCTACTCAATTTTGTGTATTTTGTAGGTTGTAGCAAGGAAAAGGTGCTATATGGAGCTGAATTTGGAGCGCTACAATGAAAGACGGAGGAATACAAGATTGAAGAAGTCAGAGTTCAAGATTTACGAGATAAAGTGTGGAAGAAACCAAGCCCAGGCTCGTTAACGAGGCTGTGAGGGCTCGTTAACGAGGCCACGAGATAGGAATTTCGAGGGTGACTTTGTGACTCACCGATCCTGTGCGGGAAATTATTTCTGTGTCGGTAGAGTATCTTTTTGTGATTTTTAGGGTTATTATATTATGTATTTTAGGTCTTGTTATCTTCTTAGATTTTGTTTCTGTCTTTTAGGGTTTTATTTCTATCTTTTTAGGAAAGTTTATATCTTTTAGCCTTTTTAGTTTTTAGCCTTTTTAGTATAAATACCCTTCTATCTAGTATAGAAAGGGAGAGACTTTTTAGAGATTTTGGAGAGGAGGAAGAGCCGAAGAGGCGAGAGGAACGGAGCCGAGTTCGGAGGTCGGTGAACGAGAGTTACCGAGTTCGTTGATCGAGATTTTGGTTCGGTGTTTTGTTTCTTTTTTCGGTTTCTTCTGAATTTCTGTAAGATAGATTTTTCTATTTAATTTGAATAGTAATTTGTTTTTAATGTTTTCTTTTATTGAATTTATTTGTTTAGTAGTTATGATTAGTGAGTAGTCTTCTTTTCTAGGATCGGGGTTAAGCCCGACATAGTTGAGCATGTTTGATAAGTGAGATTGTGTGTTGAATGCCTTTTATCTATTATTGAGATTGTTTGTTGTACTTTATACTACACTACTAGTATAGAAATTCGATACAAATGGGACTACTATTTTACTTAACTAGCTCTTGAGTTTTTTTTTATGAACTAACAAAATACAAATTGTCCAAGAAAAGTTTCAATAAAATGCAAGATGAGCTGCTGCTTTAGTAGATAGCAAACAGAACCATATATAAACTAGTGTTATCCCCGTACCTTGCACGAATTTAATATAAAAATTATTTTCGACTTGTTCTTAAAAAAATTTCCCGAACACATTTTTCACGGCTAAATCACACTTTTTAGTGTTATTCATGTACCTTGTACGGATTTAATGTAAAAGTTATTTATAAATTATTATCGACTTGTTCTTAAAAAAATTACAAACACATTTTCACAAATCACACTTGTTTTAGTAAAGAATTACAAATTAAAAATATCTACATAGTACAATAGTAAAGCAAAAACTAAGTTAGTACAAAATTCGAGCCACACAATTTGCCTATTTTTCTCCTAAAATTATTTTAATAATGTTGTTGTTAAAAAAAGACTCCACTTTCAAACCACTACTCCATTATGTGTTAAAAAATTATTAATATTTTTATTTATTTTTCTAAAATTGTTTTAATAATAAAAAAATTCAAAAAAAATGCCCACTTTCTAACCCACTTTCTCATTACATGTTATAAGTTGTAACAAAGAAATTATTATTATTTTTATTTATTTAAAGATCAATGTGTAAATGTGTAATTATCCCAAAACTCCTTCCCTTATTTTTCCAAGTTCAAGAACTCGTCACTATTCTTCCAATTGCACAACACCAGTTTATTCAACGGAGTTCAAATTGCAATTTTCAGTGAGTTTCTTTTTTTGTATTCTCTCTCTTATATTAATTTCTTTCCCAATTTTGTGACCCCCACTTCTCGATACTTCACCGAACACTTCTTTTCCTCTTTGCATGCCATCGTTAAGCAAGAGTAATAGAGAACCTTAAGGTATGCTATAATGATATATTCATTATATTGTTTTTCATTCTTTTGTGGTACATAACTATGTCCAGGGTTCATCCAAGCAGATATATAGGGTTCATCCAAGCAGATAGATTACCATTAGCAGTTTATGGACTTTATAATATTTCTTGGTAACCTCTAGCTTCATTTTACTCCTTGATTTTTATTTCGTCGATTACATGTTACAAGTAACACGTTTCTTTTACATTTAAATTGATCTTTAATCTTTATTATCATGTACGGGTGTTGAAAATCGATATAATACGCGCTATAAATGGGTTATACTAAACACTAACTCTCGGAATTTCGTACAACCGAACGGTGGATTTTTCCTCCTCCCCACCCTCCAGCTGATTGTTTTTTATTAGCTGATTGTTTTTTTATTTTTGTACTCTTTACAAATAAGCTTTTTGGACTTTATATCGTAAATAACGCGATCTCGTTCGGAGATCAAACACATCGAACTTTGACAAACGAGATAGTTTTCGAGTCAGAAATATTTTTTGACCCTTTTAAATATTTCATAATCCGTCTATATATAAGATTGGCCAGCAACTTGCTTGCCTTTCACATGACCGATGTGGTATATCTTATTGGATTTCTTCCACTAGAAAACAACCGAAGATTCATGTACGTAGGAGCACATGACGGTGATGATGTGGCAGCTTGCCCCCATATTTGACCAAAACAATCAAGTTGAGATTTGGTCCTTTTGATATTTGTGGTGATCGGTTTTATGTTGGGCCAAGTCATGTTGTTTTAGGCCAAGCCTGTTTATTTATTGGGCCATGTTTTTATACTTGTCTTATGGGCTAAGCCCATTTGTGTTTTAATCAAGACCAAGTGCTTGCTCTCATGGTTTAGTTGCCATGCAACTCGAACGTGGCCATGCAACTCAAGTTTGCCTGATCAAAATAGATATATGGTATGTTTAGTCGCGTGTATTGATGTTCGCATTTTTAGTATAGTTTTTAGTAGGTTTTCTTTGTTTATTAGGTTTAGTTTTGATAAGTTTAGGTTTACTTTTGTGTGTTTTTGGATAGTTTTGCATATTTTTATGGAAAGTATGGAAGCTACTCTATTTTGTGTATTTTGTAGGTTGTAGCAAGGAAAAGGTGCTATATGGAGCTGAATTTGGAGCGCTACAATGAAAGACGGAGGAATAGAAGATTGAAGAAGTCAGAGTTCAAGATTTACGAGATAAAGTGTGGAAGAAACCAAGCCCAGGCTCGTTAACGAGGCTGTGAGGGCTCGTTAACGAGGCCACGAGACAGGAATTTCGAGGGTTGACTTTGTGACTCACCGATCCTGTGCGGGAAATTATTTCCGCGTCGGTAGAGTATCTTTTTGTGATTTTTAGGGTTATTATATTATGTATTTTAGGTCTTGTTATCTTCTTAGATTTTGTTTCTATCGTTTAGGGTTTTATTTCTATCTTTTTAGGAAAGTTTATATCTTTTAGCCTTTTTAGTATAAATATCCTTCTATCTAGCATAGAAAGGGAGAGACTTTTTAGAGATTTTGGAGAGGAGGAAGAGCCGAAGAGGCGAGAGGATCGGAGCCGAGTTCGGAGGTCGGTGAACGAGAGTTACCGAGTTCGTTGATCGAGATTTTGGTTCGGTGTTTTGTTTCTTTTTTCGGTTTCTTCCGAATTTCTGTAAGAGATTTTTCTATTTAATTTGAATAGTAATTTGTTTTCAATGTTTTCTTTTATTGAATTTATTTGTTTAGTAGTTATGATTAGTGAGTAGTCTTCTTTTCTAGGATCGGGGTTAAGCCCGACATAGTTGAGCATGTTTGATAAGTAAGATTGTGTGTTGAATGCCTTTTATCTATTATTGAGATTGTTTGTTGTGCTTATACTAAGATGAAAGTTTAGGTAATTTATGTTTTTAACTTGATTGAAAGAGAAATTTAATAACTTGAAGTTGATATTGTTTGAATACGAATGTTTCAAGCTTTAGATCCAAAACAAGCAATTAAGTGAATTAGGATACGAAAGTAGGTTAATTTACTTGATAGTCAACGAAAGTTGATGACTCTATCTATTTAAAGGCATGATCTATTCTTCTTACGAGTTTATATGCTTGGCTATGTTGTGTTGTCCCTAGTCCTAGATCTTTGTTTTTATTTGAATTATCTTAAGTGAATTTCATTGCTGAGTTACTTGGCTCGGTACCGAATTTATTTAAGTCGTTAGTTGAGTCTTTTTTGCGTACGGTGGTTCGTTAACGACCCTGACAACGTCGTTAACAAGGCTGCTGGTGAGTGTTTATTCTTGATTTCGTTTGCTTTTTTGGTAGTTGATAAACGAACAACCTTGCTTCCTGTGGAACGATCCTGACTCTGCTATACTCAGCGGGGTCTTTGACTTATAAATTTATTTGTTGTCAAGAATACCGTCTCAACATGTATACAACGCAGCGCATCATTTCTTTTCCTTCTTATATTCATAACTTTCCGCCCTTAATTAATTAGTGCTTATTTCGCGCACCATCAACGGGCTCAACACTAGTTAGTTTGTTATTTGGTGGTGATTTTTGGGATAGTGAAAAAAGTGGGTAAGGTGAAAGTGATTTATAAAAATTAAAATTATTTTTCTTAGTAAAATTATAAAATATTTATTCATTAATGGGTGGTGATTTTTGAGATAGTAGGTAAGAGAAAGTATTTCAAAAAAAATAAAACATATTTTAAATTACCAAGTGGCTCAAATTTTTACAAAAATTTAGTTTTTGCTATATAATTGTATTGGGTAGATGCTTACAAAAACTAAATAATATTTTTATCCTATGATCTATTGCATTAACAACTAAACTTACACGAGAGTTACGTTTCAGCCCCAAAAAAGCTTAAAAGATAGGTCAAAATATAAATCCTTCAAATGAAGAAATAGATCCATAAAATAAAAGTACTAATATTTTAACTAAGGGCCTGTATAGATTACCACGAAAATGACATTATACTGTATTACAAATTACAACCCTTAAGCTTTTATTTACGATATTATAACCATATATTTATATTTTATATTAATATTATAATATTGTATAAATTTTTATTAAAATTATCTCATGAGTATTATGAGACTTCAACTAGTTAAGCTCTATTTGGTGTAATTTGAAAAAATTAGCACCAAAAAGGAAATTATGGGATGTAAAGATCTGTCATAGATAGAGTTGTCAAAAGCTGACCTAACCCGCTAATCCGACCCGAACCTCCGATATTTTTAGGGTCAAGACACGAAAATTTGAACCCGAAACCCGAAATCAACCGAACCTGATAGAACCCGAAACCCGTTGGGTTGACAAATTTAGTATATTTATAGAATTTTTAAATTTTATTTTGAAAATTATAATATATATATTATCAAATTAATGAAAATAATATATGATAATTAAATATTATTATTTAATTAAAAATTAATTTTAATGATCATAAAACAAGGATATTTTAGACCCGCTGGTCAACCCGACCCGACCGAGAACCCGCTACAACCCGACCAGATTGATCGGTGACCCATAACGAAACCGAACCCGATTTAATTCGAACCCGAAATGATCAAACTCGAACCCGCTCGACCCGACCCGATTGACAGATCTAGTCATAGATGAACTTTGAAATTAAAATTTAGATTTATATAACCTTGGATAAGACATACCACAACTTATGTTGGATATTAAAATATAGGCATACCTATATAAACCATACTTAATATAGATTTTACAAATCTTAATTTGTGAAAAAGCATGAAAACCCAAAAATGTATGATATGATTCATAATTGATTTTACAATATAATCTATTGTTGAGAGTGTTTCTTGACAACAAATAAATTTATAATCAAGATCCTGATATGCATAGGGGGGTTAGGATCGTCCACAGGAAGCAAGTTATGTTTGATTATTGTCCTAGAAAGCGGAAAAATACAAAAATAAAATAAGGCAGAGAAGAAAGCAAAGACGATGCTACGATCACGTCGATATCGACCTTGTCAGGGTCGGTATCGATGCTGACTTTCGACTCAAACAGGGCAAAATAACGTAAACACACACAGGTTCTGTACCGACCTGGTTACCTCGGTACCGATGCAAAACAAAGTATACAAAAGTGTTTTCCAATGCGGAAAAGATCTAGGGTAAGGGTTTACCACAACATAATCATGCATTCAAGATAGTGTGAAGGATAAATATCATGCCTTGAAGATAAAGCTATCAACTTTCGTTGAATTAAGCAAGCAAATCAATTGACTTTCACGAATTAATTCACTTCTACTTATTTTTTATACAGAGCTCGAAACTTTCGTTATCGATCAATATCAACATTCAAGGTTACAACTTTCTCTTTTGATCAAGCATTAAACTCGAAATTATCTCGACTTTCGTCTAAGTATAAGCACAAAACAAGTAGATAAAAGATAAAAGGCAATCAAACATTCATCACACATTCAATAATGCACAATTATGTCAGGTTTTCAACCCCGACCCTAGAAAAGTGAATTACTCACTCATGATTGAAATGAAGCAAACAATTGGATTGAATGAGAACATTGAATGAAAACAAAACTAAGCTTACTTGAATTAAAAGTCGAAACTTGTCTTAGAGTACAATCTTCTTCCTGAAGTAAACTTCAAAAGCAAAATGAAACTAAGAAAACATAGAAGATAATCGTGCCTTTTCAGTCTCACGAATTTCTCTCTCTCCCTTCTCCTTAACGAACTCAAAAAAACATCCCCTAAACTAGGTTACAAACACGGTATTTATACTAGGAGAATCTATCTATAAAGTTTCCAAAAGATAAAACTTTTCAATCTTAAAAAGATTGAGAAATAAAAAGATAGAATAACTTAAAATCGGCGCGCCTACCGACACAGGTGACCTCGGTGTCGACCTGCACAGGGTCGGTAGTTGTCTTGCTGAATTCTTCATGATTTGGCTCTACTGCACACCTCGGTGCCGAACCCACAGGTTCGGTATCGAGGTCTCTTTCTTGACCTTTTTGTACTTTGTCATAGCCTCTTTTGGATTTGTCGGGATCTTTAAAGCGTCTTCTCCCTCTCCTTCCTTCATCCATGCTCCACCATTATCCTCTTGATCTCAACTTCTTCGGAATGCTCCTACTCTGCTTCGAAAACCTACAAAAAACACGAAAACGGAGTAGCTTCCATACTTTTCACAAAATATGTAAACTTATCCAAAAACACACAAAACAAACACTACATTCAACTAAACTTAAACTATACAACTAAGAAAAACACTTAAAAACTACACTAAAAACACGAACATCAAAATACCCCATACTTTTGCTTGCTTGTCCTCAAGCAATCACTAGACATAAACCAAAACCAATCAACATGCACACCAAGTAATAGCCCTCATCTAAAAAGCAACTTCAAAGCATAGCAAAAATAGCAAATGACTCTTAACGTCATAACACATATATATGCAACTAATAGACATAAGAAATCACAATCCAATCTCACCAAGGATAATGTGTTTGACTCGTCTCTCATGTGTTTGGGCTTATAAATTCATCTCTCAACTCAATATTATATACAAAAACTCATAGAAATTGGAACATATATCACCAAACTCTCCACCAAAGATTTGTCAAAACAATAAAAAATCATCAAGAAAACTTAGGCTCAATGAAATACTTCAAAGAAGTTTCCATTCGGCCGGGTTGTAATGGGGCTTGGTAATGACAATAAGGCGTGGAAATATTTTGGCTATGTGGTGCTAATTATATCCGGGAATCAAAGACTCCTAAAAACTCACACACATCCAAAAACTCTCATAAAAGAAATTACCCAACTCTCTAAAACATTATGCACATTCTCCTTCACTCACCCATTAAATCCTAGAAAGCCTCATAAATATAAACATAAAGAAACTCTTGGTTTTGAACTTTGAAACACTTGCACACTTTTTATTTCTTATTCCTTCTTTCCCTTTTTTTTTCTTTTTCTGCATTTTTCTTCACTGGTAAAGCCTAGGTACCAAACCTGAAGGGTCGGTATCGAGCTGTAATTTCTACTTTTTGTATTCCGCTGAAGAACCTCGGTACCGAGCCCACATAGGCCGGTATCGAGTTGAAAATTTCCTTTTCTCAACTTCTCTTCTTTCGTTCCCTTTTTAAACAAGAGATCTTTTTACAAAACTAAACAAGAAACTTCCAATCTACCCCAACCAAACCTTTTATTTTTGAACCAACATACATTTTTTGCACTCAACAAAAACAACTCCTCTCCAACTAAGTCCTAATCCCCGGATAGGGTCAAGCTTATATCGGCTAGGAATAATTTTGTGGAGCAACAAATAAAAGTCTTAAGGCTCAAATTGGCTTCAAAAACAAGGATAGTGTAAGGGTTGATAAGGATTAATAGGGCTTATGAAAAATAAATTCGGTATCATATGATTTTCACAAGTAATGAACTAAAAATCATATATAGGTCTTGATAAATAGATAACCATCACAATTCCAAGAGATAATATACATATAGGGAGCAAATCACGCATGAAAAATCAAGGCTAGAAATAAAAGCACACAAGGTCATCATTTTTTTTTTTGTTAAATTGAAACTACTCATGCTAACAGTCATATGTACTCAGTTTCATCATATGCTATTTCACCATAAAAACAATTTCATCAAGAGATTCAGGTTACACTATCAAAAACATGCTAAAAGGGAATTACATAGTCATGCAAAGTGAAAGCAGTCATAGAACCATAAGATCAAGAGTACTCATCTGTTCTAAAATCTTTTTGGAATTTTTCAAAAAAAATTCATTTTTTTTTGATTTTGTGATTTTATAAAAAAAAAAGCAAGTAAAAGCAACTATTACAAAAAACAAACTAATACAAAAACATGAAAACACACAAAAACACACATTTTTCCTACCCTACCCCATACTTAAACATTACAGTGTCCTCACTGTAAAAATAAAGTAAAGCATAAGGAAAGATAGGGAAAAGAAAACAAACTCACAAAGTGGTTATCGAGGCAAAGGAAGCATCCTTGAATGAGAGATCATCATTGGTTTTGAGGTGGAAAGTAGTGCTCCATGTTGTTCATAAGCTCAGTTGTTGTCCTCCAGCGAGCATCCGCGTTCCGCTGACGTGCATCCTCAAGTGCCACACGAGCTGAATAGACATCCTGCCAATGGTTCATCTGTTGATGTAATTGGGAATGCTGCAGATTCAGCTGCTACATCTAGGATGACAAATCTTGTGCCCACTGTGGTGGAGCATCTGAACTGGAGTAATCGGTATGGTGCGGCTGCTGGTAATGGTGGTGCTGGGCAAAGGGAGCATATGGCACGATACCGAATGTTGGTGGCGCGGTAGGGTGCTGATTAGGCACGATGTCAAAGTGAAAAGCCTCGGTGTCAGCCTCGTAGTACTCGGTATCGAGGCCAGGATGCTCGGTACCGAGGTTGGCAACATGTGTTGAGGCCTCGGTATCGAACTGGTGGTGCTCGGTGCCGACCTCCTCATCAAGGGCTAGATCATCTTCTTCCATGGCGGCCTCCTCACGCTCATACCTCATCTCGGATATCTACAATGTAGGATCATCTTGAGGCTTTTTGGCTAGGGGGAACGGATGAGATGTCCACACTTCATACCAATTAGGCAAGTGTAGCAATTCCAGTTTTTCTCGAGTGACTCGCATGGGCTGACCGTGAATCAAGGTGGCGACTCCCCCTTCACATCTCTGGAAGATACCGAAAGACAACCAATAGCATGTGTTCGTCTTCTGTGGACAGTGTGCATTGTATCATGATAGGTCGATACTGAGAACTATGGCCAAGAGGCTCACCAAGTTGCCACAATATAATCCCTGTAGAGTGGTCCCATATTCCTCTACATACTTCACCCATTCATACCCCATATTCATAGGAGCGGGGTCTTTAAAAAGAATTGTATGGAGGCATCTAACCTCCGTCTTTGATGGCCTAGAGAGTTCCTTTTGGGGCCAAATTGTTGAGACCAAAATTCTGAGGATAAAGCGGAAGATGGGGTTGATGATGTGTGCCCCGGGGAGTGCAAGAGTGTTGGGACTTTCTTCCCCAGAGATGTAACCCCAAGTTTTCGTGACCATAAAGTCGTCCAGTGTTTTGTAGTTTCAGGAATGGTTAGGAAAATCGAGGAGTTCGTTGAACTCTTCCATATTGAACTCATGATCCTCATTTCCCAGCCGAAACTTGATCCTCCCCGGAGATGTTTTGGTCTTGAAGCTAGTGCGGAGAGTGGCCACAAACTCCGAGGTGAGTGGGGATAGTGAGCGACTTCTTCATATCTAAGGAGCTGAGGCACACCGAGGATGGAGAAGGCATGCTTAACATCTTCATAAATGCCTGATGACTTTGCACTAGACCTTGAAAACCATCGTGTGAGATCAGGTTTTCTGAGGACAGAATCGTAGATTGACCGTTGGCTCTCGGTATGCAATATGACATCATCCATTCTTGGTGAAGATGGAGATCTTTGGGACCTCTTCTTCTTGCTTGGCCGTGGGTTAGCTATACTTGAACTTGTCATTTTAAGCACCTAAAAAGCACAAACAACTAAGGTAAAATCGACTCATGCAAATCAAACACCAAAGAAACCCCATACTTGCATTGATACCATGCTCAAATGCAACAATTGGCCGTTCTAGTGGGGGTCGATACCGAGATGTTAGGGTCGGTATCGAGGCCTCTGGATTTCAGCTTATTCTAGGCGTGACAAGATCGGTATCGAGCCTGTTTCCAGAATGTCGCACAAAGGATTTCGAGTCTCTAAACCCCGAATTTTGACAATAAACACATTGTCAAGCAAGATTCCAAATCAAAATTACAAAATCAAGCACTTACAACCCCATACTTACTCATAGACCTATACAATTATGCCAAAATTTGCCAAAAAAAAATCATGGTGTAAATCTTGCAAATCAAGAACAAGTAACCTCATGCTTTGTATAATTGAAAGAAGTTGCAAGCCAAGCATAAGGGAACGAAAATCATCTAGACTTGTACACCAACATGAAGGCAAAGATGCACGAATGTAATAAGAACATGCATTCTCGGATTATACATAGATCTAGGCATGAAAACCACCCAAAATTTACCATAAATCTTCAAGAATTGCAAGTAGAGAGTTTTAGGGTTAAGAAGTCATACCGTAGACTTGCAAATTGAGAACCGAAAATTGAGTGGCAAAGAGTAACGAGGGTGAGACTCGGTAACGAGAAAATTTCGAAGGCTTTGCTCGGCATCGAAGGAGGGTGCCTGATTTGGGGTGCGTGTGGGTCAATTGAGGAGATTATGTGGATTGATTTTTGAGGGAATTGAGGGTGGATGGTGTATGGATTGCTTGAGAGTGTTCTTGATAGCTTGGTAGAGGCGGCGTGGGAGAAGGTAAGAAAGAAAAGATTTTAGGTTAAAAGGCACTGACCTGTTGCGTGAAATATCTGGGTTTGTTGCAGGTCGGTACCGAGCTGTTAGGGTCAGTACCGAGCCTGTCGCGGATCTTCTCCAGCGTCGTTATCGATCCGAATTCTATAACATTTTAGCTAAAAATATTCTATTCCGCAAACTTCTAATCTACTAAAAAAATTCAAAAGAAAGCTAACAAAAAGAACTATAAAAAGAAAGAAAACTAAACCGAGTTGCCCCCCGTAAGAGCTATTTTTAACGTCGTTAGGCCGACAAACTTACCTTATCTAGTCTCAAGGTGGTTCTATTTCAGCTCTATCGGGGTCGTGGAAGACCCCATACTTAGCCGAAAAGACATTATGGTTCCTTCTTACGAAATTTGGTCCTCTAACAATATGCTCAGTATTCCTACACAAGGGTTAGTAAAGTCCGAAAACCAAGGAGGCTTCGACTTATCTACAGTATGAATAGTAGGAAATGGTGTAGGAATCTGATATAAGGAAGGATCATAACCAGGAATAATGAGATTGAAGCAGGAATACTCACCTTTGTTCTCCAGCGAGAGGCTCGTTATCGAGGTTGCCGAGGTCGTTACCGACTTGTCTGGAATAAGTCCTGCCTTGGTGCCGCGCCAAAATGTGCCTCCCTCGTCATAATGCTGTATAAAGGGCTCGGTACCGACCCAAGGTGGGTCGGTAGCCAGCTCAGTAGTGCTCTTGTAGGCGTTGTTGCTTGGGAGAGAATCTCCTGGCTTAATATTGCCGGGTTTTGGCTGGAGCATCTCGATCATTGTAGAAGCGGTTGTTTCATTGGCAACTGGATTGAGACTAAACTCGACCCGTTCTTCCCCTATGTCAAAGGTGAGGAGTCCCTTCCGAACATCGACTCGAGCACCTGTTGTGGCAAGGAATGGTCTGCCTAGAATGACGGGTACTACGGGGTCTTCAGGCATATCAAGAACAATAAAGTCGTTTGGTACGAAGAATTTGCCCACTTGGATGGGGAAATCATCAACGACCCCAATAGCTTTTACACTAGACCCGTTTGCCATGTACAACCTCATATCAACGGGTTCTAGAGGTCCCATATTGGCTTTTGACCAAATAGATAAGGGAAGTAAATTGGCACTGGCTCCCAAATCACATAGTGCCTTGAAACGATGGTCGCCAATTCCAATAGTAATAGCAAATCTCCCTGGGTCACCCAACTTCTCTGGGAGAGATATAGATCAGACCTCATCGGTCAACTCAGAAATAGACCTTTTCATGCTGGGAATATCTTTCAAGAATTTTGTGTAAGCTGACATTTCGCTAAGGGCCTCAGCGAATGGTATGGAAATATTTAAGCCCTAAAGAATCTCAACAAAACGCTTAAACTTCCCTTATAATGAGTCCTTAGACTTCTTAGTAGGGAAAGGAAGAGTCTTTACCAATCTCGGAACCAAAGCGGGCTCGAGAGGTGGCGCTGCCGAATCGACAACATGGTCGAGTGGTGCTGTAGAAGGTTCGGTACCGACCCTGGTGGGGTCGGTATCGAGCCTGGGACTAAGGGAGTCGCTCGGTGTCGAGGACT
Organism: Fallopia convolvulus; assembly: GCA_964016875.1. Lineage (NCBI taxonomy): Eukaryota > Viridiplantae > Streptophyta > Magnoliopsida > Caryophyllales > Polygonaceae > Fallopia > Fallopia convolvulus. The sequence goes on along the minus strand of OZ024724.1, from coordinate 5,079,288 downwards.
TACCTGGATTGGGGTCGGTAACGAGCTTTGGAGCATCGGTACCGAGGGTGTTAGGCTCGGTATCGATCCCTTTTGGCTCGTTATCGATCTTGGCCGGAGCATTTTCTTCGATACGGGGTCTTTTACATTGGCCTCAACACGGTCTGGTAGTGTTTTTCCGCTCCGGAGGTGTACCGCTGCTATTTGTCCTCTCGGGTTCTCGTCGGGGCGGCCCGGGAGTTGCCCTTGAGGTCTCGGGATTTGTGCTGCCAGGTTTCCTAATTGGGAATTGACATTCTTTCTTCATGTTTCTATTTCCCCCAATTGAACCTGTACGTCTTTTAAGTCGGAACGGACTCCATCAATCTGTATGGACTCCGTTAATCCCTTCTTGTAAACCCTGGACCCATGAAGGTGGCTCTTGATAACCTGGAGGTCGGTAAGGAGGAGCCCTTTCTTGTGTTGGAGGTGCTTGGTGTTGATTTTTATTGTAACCTCCCCAACTATGATAATTGTTTGGCCTATCATAATTATTAGGCGGGTTTCTGTATTGCCCTCTCATATAATTCATTTCAGCATATGTCTCAGCGGCTCTAACCTGCTCAATGTTAGTGCAAACTGATAGCACACATTTAGGCTAGGTTAAAGCATGTTTATTTCCTTAGTTTAGTTGTTTTTATTTTCTTTTCCTTTTGTTTTATTGTCTTTTTCCTAGAATTTGTAGTTTCGGTTTCTACTCTTGCTTTGTTCGGTTTTAGGATCATTTTGGAGGTGGATTCAAGGAGTTTTGGCATCAACAAGGACAAGGGCGAGAGGAGTAACCCGATAGGAAGTGCCTAGGAGTTAATCGGATGCAAGGAATTGAAGAGAAGATGGGCGAAAGCTCGATGGAAGGCACAAAAGGAAGTTCATCCCATGTTTTGAACGGAGCAGTGCACCAGTGAAAAACTCGGTCCAGGTCACGACCGAGTCTTGGATCGAGGGTTACAAAACTCGGTCTGAAACTCAATCGAGTTTCGAACCGAGTCGCGTCTTTTTTCCGATATTTCTCTTCCGTGTGTTTTATGTATTTATTTCGGGCCTTTTTCTATATTGTTGTTAGGGTTTCATATAAATACTTAGAGATTAAGTTTGGATGATTATTAGGTTTTTATTCTCTTAGCTTCCCTTTTTGAAGAACCCTAGATTGGAGAATTGTGGATTTTGGCAAGACTTGATTGGAGCTGGATTTACATCTATTGAAATGACCATTGGTATGTTTCTCTTTGATCTAGATTTCTCTTCTCTCCATATTATGTCTAGCTAATTTCTCTATTCCAAGGAAGGGTGAACCCAATGGTTTAGTAAGTAGATCTAAGGGTGATGTTTGGTTGCATAGAGATTTGAATTGTTGTTTGATTCAACCTAGGATGCTTAATGACCTAATTTACTTGAATTTGGAATCTTGTTGTGATCTCAGAATGAGAGGAGATAAAAATAACAAGAGGTTGATTGAATTGAATTTACAACTTGTTAATTCATGCTAGATCCCTAGGTTTGAACTTGTTGAATTATTTGTGCGAGAGTGACTTAATTCACATGTGGAACTTAACATATCCTAGAAATTATTGATTGAATAGTCTTAACGGAGCGTGAGAGCGGATGTTATTTCTTTTTGATTCAATGATCTCTAAAGAACTTAAGGGACCTAAATAAGACTTGCTTTGTGCGAGAGTGACTGTTAGTCGAGTCTAGGTACATGCATTAATCGTCTGAAAAGAGTTAATGTTGACTTTTGAGATAGTTAGTCCTTCAAACAACATTTGAATTGAAATCCAAATAAATATCACCGGTAATCTACTGAATAATCATTGTGGGAATCCTGGCCTTGGAATGCTTTTCTCCATCGTTAATAACTTCTTATCTTCGATAATTAGTTGTTCCTAAATACAATTGCAATTCTTTTTCTCTTACTATTGGCTTAGTCTACTGAATCGAGCTATAATCAATACTACAAAGTTCTCTGAGTTGGACACCTTGATACTACAACCGAATTGTATACTTGCGGTGTAGGAAAATAGCCTATCACAAGCAGAAGTACTATGGGATTGAGAGCCACATTCTTGACAAGGTTGAGAGGTTCTCAAAAAACTTACCTGTTTCTTCAGCCGGTTGATCTTATCCTGTAAGAATTGATGTTTAACATCGGGATCAACTTCATCTTTATTTGGAACATATAGCCGTTTTTTAGCCTGGAGGGACTGTTGGGTCCCATACAGGGCATCGTATTTGGTTAATTTATCCAGCAATTCCCATGTAGCATCATGCTCCATCTCTATAAAACCGCAGGCAGTATGCAAGTTGATGTGGTTCTTCATCTCAGCATTTATACCCTGAAAGAATATCACCTGGATGACATATTGTGGTTGGCCGTGGGTGGGGCATTGCCTCAGCATCTCCTTGAATCGCTCCTACGTCTCCACAAATGTCTCGTTAGGCAGCTGGTCATAGGAAGTAATACGCTTCCTTAACTCCTTAGTCTTGGTAGGAGGGAAGAACTTAGTCATGAACAAGTCATGCAAGGCTCTCCACGTCCTTACCGATCTAGGAGGTAAGCTCTCTAGCCAGCTTAGGGCCTTACCTGCAAGAGACCATTTAAAAGCTTTAAGTTGGACATATTATAAAGAAACAACATCAGCAGCAATGGTGTTACATAAATCAACAAAATTACGAATATGCTTCATAGTGCACTCAGTTGGTTTTCCCTCAATCTGAGCCCTCTTAATTAAGGATATAAAATGAGATTTAATCTCAAAAGCCATTTCTATCTCAGGAAGCACTATTGCTGATTCTGGCACCCTCAGTTCCAAATGCATATGCATTCCTTGGGATAGCGTTCAATTGTTCCTGTAAACGATTGGTGTTTAATCGTTCATGTTCAACGACAGCAGTAGCAGCATCTCGATCAGCTTGTAGCGCCTCCATCTTCCTACGGAGGGCGTTCATCTACTCGGCCATCTCGTCAGGTGTAGCGGCCATCGTACGGTTTTCTCGTCTCATGCTATGAAGGACACGTTCATGCTCATAATAGTAATTAGATTGATCAAATTCAAATCGGCGTCTCCCTGTTTGCATAAGTTAGACAATAAATAAAAACTAAACAAATTAGAAACAAAAACGGAGCCGGGCTATTCCCAAACCCACTATTCAAACACAGCACTGTTGCTTCCTCGGCAACGCCGCCAATTTGTTGAGAGGGTTTCTTGACAATAAATAAATTTATAATCAAGACCCCGTTGTGTATAGGGAGGTCAATCGTCCACGGGAAGCAAGTTATGTTTGAAAACTGTCATAGAAAGCGGAAAAATACAAAAATAAAATAAGGCAGAGAAGAAAGCAAAGACGAGGCTATGATCACGTCGGTGCCGACCTTGTCAGGGTCGGTATCGATAATGACTTTCTAATCAAACAAGACAAAATAACGCAAACACACACAGATTCGGTACCGGCCTGGTTACCTCGGTACCGATGCAAAATAAAGTATACGAAAGTGTTTTCAAATGCGGAAAAGATCTAGGATAAAGGTTTACCACGACATAATCAAGCATTCAAGATAGTGTGAAGGATAAATATCATGCCTTGAAGATAAAGCTATCAACTTTCGTTGATTTAAGCAAGCAAATCAATTGACTTTCATGAATTAATTCACTTTCTACTTATTTTTATCCAAACCTCGAAACTTTCGTTATCGAACAATATCAACATTCAAGGTTACAACTTTCTCTTTCGATCAAGCATTAAACTCGAAATTACCTTGACTTTCGTCTAAGTATAAGCACAAAACAAGTAGATAAAAGGCAATCAAACATTCATCACACATTCAATCATGCACAACTATGCCGGGTTTTCAACCCCGACCCTAGAAAAGTGAATTACTCACTCATGATTGAAACGAAGCAAACAATTGGATTGAATGAGAACATTGAATGAAAACAAAACTAAGCTTACTTGAATTAAAAGTCGAAACTTGTCTTAGAGTACAATCTTCTTCCCGAAGTAAACTTCAAAAGCAAAACGAAACTAAGAAAACATAGAAGATAATCGTGCCTTTTCAGTCTCACGAATTTCTCTCTCTCCCTTATCCTTAACGAACTCAAAAAAACGTCCCCTAAACTAGGTTAAAAACACGGTATTTATATTAGGAGAATCTATCTATAAAGTTTCCAAAGATAAAACTTTCCAATCTTAAAAAGATTGCAAAATAAAAAGATAAAATAACTTGAAATCGGCGCGCCTACCTACACAGGTGACCTTGGTGTTGACCTGAACAGGGTCGGTAGTTGTCTTGCTGAACTCTTCATGATTTGGCTCTGCTGCACACCTCGGTGCCGAACCCACAAGGTCGGTATCGAGGTCTCTTTCTTGGCCTTTTTGTACTTTGTCATAGCCTCTTTTGGATTTGTCGGGATATTTAAAGCGTCTTCTCCCTCTACTTCCTTCATCTATGCTCCACCATTATCCTCTTGATCTCAACTTCTTCGGAATGCTCCTACTCTGCTTCGAAAACCTACAAAAAAACACGAAAACGGAGTAGATTCCATACTTTTCACAAAATATGTAAACTTATTCAAAAAAACACAAAAAAAACACTAAACTCAACTAAACTTAAACTAAACAACTAAGAAAAACACTTAAAAACTATACTAAAAACACGAACATCATCTATCGTGGAATTCTCTTGAATAATCTATCGTGGAATTCTAATCCAAACTTCTATTTTAGTTATTAGAACTACAAGTCTAACAACCCTAATTATTTAACAACCTAGAAAACATTCTTGATTTAATTAAACAACAACATTAAGATTCAAGTATCGATAGAGCCAAGCACTTAAAGCAACCAAACATCTATGTGACTTTGTGATTTTATTCCCTTCTACAACTGAATAGCCTGATCAGGTTTAAACAACTATAGGTCCTACTTTATCTAATCAATTCCAACCGGTATTTAATCAGATTATTTGTAATTAATCTAGAAATTTCATTAGGTGATCAATATAACAAAACCCTAGACCAATTATGATTCTATTAATCAAGAGAATAAAAACTACTCAAGTTTGTTGAGAATTGTTAGTGCATAAAAATCCGCCTTTATGCCCAAATGAATGCTCATCTTGATTCCCATATTCACCTTCCGTTCCAAGCTTTTTCTGTAACCTACAACCTATAAAACAATTGACACAGGGGGCGGGTCCCCCTAATCCACCTCTGATGCCTAACTCAAAAGAGCAGTTTGTCGATTGAACATCAAGGTAAAGGTAAGACTTGCGAGCGAGTTCTGAATATGCTTACCATACATGGCGAAGACATGCATGTGTTTATAATGGAAGAATGTGAGTAGGGGGGCCGAAGACAAAGGTCACATCAGGTTGAGTGAATTAGCACCGGAAGGGAAAAATATGTAAGATGGAAATCCTAGCTCATCTGCTATGTCGATGATCGTTGCGTAGAACAAGGACGATCACGAAGGTCCGTCGGTGGCGTTGCTCGACAAATTGCTTGACGAGTGGCCTGTAGAGGCTAGATAGGAGGTCTAATATTGGGGACGGCCGAGCAATGTTGATCCTCAAGTTTCTAGAGACTCTATGAAGGGCGACTGAGGAGAAGAACACACGACGACAAAGATAAAAGTAATTGTTTTCCTATTTACCTAATTTTGAGGGTTTATCATTCAAACGTTTAAATATGTGTTTTTTTATGATTTTTATCCAATCCATGTATATATATAAAAGACGTAAGGAATAAGGCCATCACGTAACGCCACCTAGGATTTTCTACGTGTCGTTCCCACGTTAAGCCACCTAGGATTTTGCCACATAGGATTTTTTACTTTGAAAATTTATATGTTGATATTATTTTAGGATAATATGGAAATAAGATAAATTAATCTAGGAAAGATTCTATCTAAAATAAAGATATTATATATCATATATTAGGAATTAAGATAGATCTAAAAGATATTATCTAAAACTAAAATAAATTATAGAACATTAGATATAATATATTATATATTAAGATAGATATATTGATTTATTTTTTCAAATTAAATTTCTATCTATTTATTTGAAGAAAATTAAATTTGAATTTTATTTCAAATTAAAAAAATATTTTATCTTTATTATTTTATCTATTTATGTAAAGTCCCTCCCTATAACTCAATAACTCATCAATTACTAAATTCTCACAACAACAAGGTCTACTCGACATGAATTATGCGTTAATTAAAACTTTTACAGGAATCTTTCATAAAATTATCAACTATAATTACTTGTCTAAATTGACTTTTGAATCTTTTTTATATAAAAAATTGTGTTATCTTTTCCTTAATTTTCTTTTTGAATTATTTATGTAAATATAAATAATTTTCTTATCATTAAAAAATTCATTCTTTATTTATATTTTTTCATAGTTTCTTATTAAGTATATTTTTAATTTTTATTCAAATTTTTTTAAAGAATTCAATTTGATAAAAAAAAAAGTTACATGAATTTAGATTATTTTTACCTTTTTATATTTTTTGTAAAATATTTTTTAAAATTGAATGATTCTAATTCAAATAATTGTTATTTATATTTTTGCATAAATAAATTATTGTTAATCCATCAAAATTATAATAGATTCACCTTAATAATTTTGGCCCCGTTTGACATGACAGAATAACACCAAATATAAATTTTATATAATTTTTTCTAATAAATAAGTTTTTTATAATAAAGTGAAATCATATTAGTTAAATAAATTAAATATTAAATTCATGTAATCATGCATGACACGACGGATATAACTAGTTTTATCTTAGGTTATAAGAACAAATAAACGGAGAGATTATTTAAACTAGTTTGATTTATTCAAACGCAGTATTGTGGTTGTTCGATGTCTTTTCCAATCAAATCGATCCTGTTCAAGCAACGGGGGGTTACTTGTGCACATTAACTACTCCGTAGTATATAATTGTGTGTTACATACGGAATGATTAAATAACCAATTTCATTTTTTTTTTGTCAACTCAACGGTTTTCATTTTTGTCCACACTGGAGTAACCAATTATTTTTTCTTTTTCAAAAAGTGAGCTACTAATTTATTTTAAGGCTTATATTAGATCGTTGATAGTTACACGACCAATCCAATTATTATAGCAGATGATCTTAAAAAATTAAAAAATAAATAAAAAGTTTATGACTAAACAACAATTTGAGTTGGAAAAATGAAAAAGGGTCAAAATAGCAAGGCGAAGCTGAGGAAGAGACAAATCTCTTTTAATAATTAGCTGGATTTTATTATTTAAAGAATTATTAAGTACTAGATTATCCCCTTCAATAATAAATCTAGATATATTCATTAAAGAAGCTCTCTTAATACCCTCTAAAAGAGACAAAGCCTTAACCTTTAAGACAAACATATATTGGAGTTGTTTATGATCACAACTTATAATATTTTTTTTATAGACGCGTATTATGAAGCAGTCATAATTAAGTCGATTTTTTCAAACACTTAGATGCATCGAAATTAAGTTTTAACAAATTAATAAAAGATTTAATCCGAGCATAATGGTTTTTATGTTTAGGAGAAGAGATTATAGATTTATTTTGTGTTGCAATGATCAAATTCCATTGCGCAATGTTTAGTTAAAGCCAATTCATAAGGAAATAAGTTAGAAATTATACACCAAGGATAAAATAATTTTGAGTTTCGATGTCCACAAATATACCACTAAAGGAAAAATAGAATATTACAATTTCGACTTAAATTTAGAGTTGCAATTAAATTATCATTTAAACCACCAGTGCTTACTAATTGAAAAGAGATGCAAACTAGTTTCTAATTTAGAAATCATTGTTTGAGTAAATTGGCAATGGAAAAAAACATGATTTAGATTTTCATCTTCAATCTGACAAAGAGAACAACAGTTAAAAACATAGTTACAATATCAATTAAGACGATCTTTTGTTGGGAGACAATTTGCACAAACTTTCCAAGGGATTCCAAGTATTATGAAAAGTAAAGAAAGATGAGACTTTTCAATTAATATTGACATTATCAAAAAAAAGGAATAACTCATTATCATTAAGCCAAGGATCCGTCTAAAAGTTTATAGAGCAATCAGTTCCAGTAGTCAAAAGAAGTTCATTAGAAAAGGATCCTTTGATGCATCATCATTAAGCCAAGCGATCCCTAATATTCATTAATATACCAAATTACCAAGAACAAGTATTTTTTATGATGATGCATCAAAGGGACAAAACCTAAATATTTTTCCGTAACAATACGAACTTAATAGTTACCTGGCTCTTTCATAATTTTTCAAAGAAGTTTCATTTGAAGAGCGATACTATTATTTTCAGATGTTATAAGACCCATTCTATCACATTCTTTAGGTGAATAAATCTTATCCCAAAAAATAAACGGATTATGACTTCCAGTAAATTTTTTATAAAAGAAAATTTTATTTATTTTATTAATTTGATTCAAAGTACATTTATCTAAATAATCCTAGAAAATTTTATTGAATTAGCAAGTACGACCAGTTATTAAATATGCTATCGGTATGTATATTACATGAATCACGTGTGCACCAAAATTTAGACCGATCAGGAAAGTCAATATATAGCATCATCTTCTTATAATTAGCCTACAAGATTAAACCATTTCCCCCAAAATCAAGAGTTCGATCGAGCTAGGGCGACAATGGAGAGCATGATTCTAAATATGAAGTCAATTGTGTGGGTCTTGTTTGTATGGACAACGATTCAATGGCTAGTGACTGAAAAGTTGCTGAGGCCCAGAAGGAGGCTTCCACCAGGCCCGACGCCGTTTCCGATCATCGGAAACCTCCACAACCTCACCACCAAACCCCACAAAGCCTTGGCTGAGCTCGCCAAGATTCACGGCCCCATCATCTTCCTCCGACTCGGGTTCCTCAAAACCGTGGTCGTCTCCTCTCCGGCGCTAGCTCGTGAGGTGCTCCAGAAGAAGGACGCCCGCTTCTCCGGCAGAAGGGTGCCGGATTGTCTTTGCACTAACCATGTGCCGGAGCTCTCCATGATCATGATGCCTGCCGGCGATCGCTGGCGTACGTTTCGCAAGATTGCCACTTCTCTGGTATGTCATTTAGTTGCAAAGCTATTATTAGTCCAGGGTTCCATTCTAAGACTAATTGGCAACAGGAAGAGTAACCAAGGGTATATATATTGCCTTATTTTATTTTAGATTTCAGATGTCCTAAGTTTAGATGTGGGAATGCATTCTAACAACTATTCTTATAGTGAATGAATTTTGATGGTGTTTCACTCAATATATATATATATATATATATATATATATATATATATATATGAATGACTCAACTATAGTTGTTCTCGAGCAAAAGTCTGGATGCCAATCAAGACATAAGAATGAAGAAGATAGAGGATCTTGTTTCCTACATTAGTAGCCGCAGCCGAGCTGGGGTTGCGGTGAATATAAGCCAAGTAGCCCATGACACGGCCCTCAACCTTCTCTCCAACACCTTGTTCTCCATGGACTTGGCGGATCCCGAATCACAACTTTCCCGCGAGTTCAAGAAACGCACTTCGGGTATCTCAATAAACTCGGTCAGTCCAAATCTCGCGGACTTCTTCCCATTCCTCAAGAGGCTCGATCCACAGGGACTCAAGAGACGCACTGCAACTCATTTTAAAGAGTTGTTGAGTATCTTTGATAATATTATCGACGAGAGGTTGGCTTCGCAGAATGGTGGAGAACCCGAAGGTAATGACTCGTTGGATGCTCTTCTCAAGATTTGTCATGACAAGAGCGCGGATTTTGAGCTTCGTTATATACGCCATATGCTTGTGGTAATCACTACATTACTACTTCTTCTTCATCCATCTTTAAAGTTTCAAAAATGACCGAGCATTTTGTATTTTTTATTAGCCCAGTGGGGTTCTATCCTAAAATCAATTGGCAATATGAGAAGTAATCCGCTGAGTTATATACTAGTCCAGTTAAGTCTCAACTTTCAGATGTGGGATGAACATTCTAACATTTTTAAATATGGATGGATTAAAAAAAATAAAAAAATACAAATAGAGTACTAATATTGAATACAACCTTATATATAGTCCAAAATTCCGTACAAATAAAACTCGATTTTTCTTTGAATCCTAGCGTAAGAACTTTGTCAAATGAATTGATGATCAATATTATTATGTAGGCTCTTTTTGGAGCAGGAACTGATACAACATCAAGCACGATTGAGTGGGCGATGGCGGAATTGCTACGTCACCCAATCAAGTTCAAAGCGGCTCAAGAAGAGCTCCATCGAGTAGTAGGGAGAGGAAACTTCGTCAAGGAATCAGATTTTGCTCGCCTACCATACTTGCAAGCGGTGATTAAGGAGATACTCAGGTTGTACCCAGCAGGGCCGCTTTTGATACCAAGGAAAGCGGACTCTGACACTGAGGTTAACAACACCTTCATGGTCCCGAAAGGTTCACAAGTGCTTGTGAATGTGTGGGCTATGGGAAGAGATCCTAGCCTTTGGAAGAACCCGGATAAGTTTGAACCGGAGAGGTTCTTGAATTCTGATATTGATGTCAAGGGGAATCACTTTGAGCTCATCCCATTTGGCAGTGGTCGCAGGATTTGTGTGGGATTGTCTTTGGGGGTCAGGATGCTACAATTGATGTTGGGAAATTTGATACATTTCTTCGAGTGGAAAATTGAAGATGGAGTGTCGCCTGAAGACATGGATATGAATGACAAGTTCGGGATATCCCTACGAAAGGCTATTCCCTTGTGTGCAATTCCAATTTGTATTTAGAAGAATTCAAAGAATACATAAAGAAATCTTAATGCTTGGAGTTTGTAAGGAGAATGACAAAATGGATGACAAGTTTGTGTAAAATTGTAAGCTCTATCTCTATAGAATGGACTCAAATCAATAATTCCATTTGTACATTTTCCTATATTGCCAAATCCTTTTATATTTTGTTTGATTGAAAGAAGGTTGTGTTTGACAAAGCAATCTTTTTGGGGTGTCCTAGTTGTAGTTGTATCTTTGTGGATATTGTTTTTATGGTTCTATAAGGAATTTACATTTTTTACAAAAATTTGAATGATTTTTTGTGGTAGTTTTTTAAGTAATTTTTCTTTATCAATAAGGGTAAAATACAAAATTTAGCCATTTTATAAATAAAAAGCACAAAATCTCATTAACAAGCTCCTTCGCCTAGCATTCTTAAATAATTCCAAAAAAAAATTGCAAAAACCTTTAAACAACTTGACATGGAAATGGAAACATTTCGTATTTGAACTTCTATATTATGTCTAGGCTAATAGAGTCATGTTGATGTAGCCATTTATTTTTTTTGGTCGGGATGTTGATGTAGCCATGACCAGCCTTATAAGTGTTGGTTTGGTTTGTTAAAGAAGTCATCTAACAAGTCAGTGAATAACAACCTCTCTTTTTTCTCCAACAAACTCTCTTCCTTTTCCTAATTCTTCCATATCATTCTTTCTCAATTCTAATAAAACAAAACAAATTTATATTTGGGATGTTCCCTCCCTAGCCATTGGTGAATGGAACATAGTTGAAGACAATGGAAGAAAGTGTACGAGAAAAAATCTATTGCAAATAAATTGTGTGACGATAGTGAGATGCTAATTCATTTGAATCTCCCTCCTTAACCTCTTAGATCTTCGAAAATAAGGTAAAAGAGGAAGGGGCATGACTTGGTCTCCCAAATTCACCTTCTATGTTAAGAGCATCTCGAGTAAATGCTACATTTTTTTTGAAATTTTAAATTTTGGAGAGTTTTTGACATTTTTTATTCGGATGAATTGAACTCGTCAGCGATTCATGACCTATTAACTTTATCGGACAAATTTGCTCCCTTTCAATCTTTTCTGCATTCGTCTATGCTTCAAACCATTAGTATAATTCAAAATTTATTTTTAAAAATACACACCTATTATTACATCATATTTGTTAAATCCAAACTAATGTAAAAAGATGTACTTTTTAGTTGTTTTAATGCCCGATTTTGATGCACATCTTGTTTGATATGCATCAAAACTGGGTTTGTGTATCAAACATCAAAAATATGTTTGTGTGTCAAATTAATTGGCCTATGTGCATTAAAAGCATTTGTATATGCATCAAAACAACTTAAAAGTGTATCATGTTTGTGTGTGCATCAAAACTTATTATAAGTGCATCAAAGTTGGCCAAATGTGCATGGGTATGTATTTGTACATCAAAACGAACCATATGTGCATCAAAAAAACTAAAAAGTGCATCTTGTTTGTGGGTGCATATAAATCGGTTAAATGTGTAACAAAATTGCAGAATGTGAAACAAAAAAAAAGTTCGCAATCGATGCACACTGTGGATCAATAAAAGTGATGCACAAATAGCTAGTCTTGAAGCACATACAAGGCGAAATCGATGCACAAAATGTGTCTTATTTATGCATGTGCATGAAAACTAGTCATGTGTGCATTAAAACGGCCAAAAAGTGCATCTTATTTTGCATGTGCATGGAAACTAACGATAAGTGCATCAATATCGGATTTAGTTCTAGTGGAGTTGGGGAGAAACTTCATGGATAGAGTTGAGGAAATCTTGACAGTTAAATAAAAATTTGTGCTGAGATTGGATTTTTCTCTCACCATATCAGCTTATTATTTTTTTTCTTTTTAATTTTTTTTGACGGGTTCATTGATTTCCGATAGGGTTTTATAACATCACTCATAGAGTTTTTAACAAACTCCATGGGAACAAGACCGATAAAAAAACTAGCTAGCTATTGAATTCGTGCACACAACTAAAAAGGTTAAAAAATTAAAAAATTAAAAAAATTAAAAAGTTTGAAATCGATGCAAATATTCCACTCCTACAAGACAAGGGGCTTGTTATTGTAAATCAACCATGGTCCATGCTCCAAGACCCAATCTCTATCTTCCATGGAGGAAAACTTAAATAAGAAGACCCCCTTTTCCTTGGCATACACCTTTGGAGAAGCTACACTCCAATTAATTCTTGCAAACTGAGTCAAAGCACCCAAAGTAGGTCTTGCACCAACCACAAATCCAATCAAGATGGCCTTCCACTTCTCTTTCTCTTGGTCAATTTTCTCCATATCAAACTCATAAAACTCCTTGGTTTTAAATGAGATAGGACACAAACGCTCACACTCTCAGATTGTACGATTTCTGGTTAAAACATGCTTGAAAGAAGGTGGTTTGAAGCTTTGATGGTTCCCTCCAAATTTCAAAGATGAATTACTACATTCCCCCCTTTTAAAGCTTGGTGAATGACGTTGGAAATGGGGGATTGAAGCGCCCATGTCAGCCTTTACAAGCGCTCCAGTCGGTAACCTCGACCTTCGTGTTAAAGCCTCGAAAAGGAACATATAGTCGGTCGAGGTGACCGACTACTCGGTCCCTTCGACCGACTATCCACCCATGAGAATTATTTCCAAACGGGTGGATTTCATTCCTCTATATAAACCCATACCCCAAGCCCATTTTCACATCCAAAAATCCATTTTATTCTTCTCTAAAAAAATCACTTTCAAAAGTTTATCGAAATGGCGAATTTGTTGATTGCAAAATTTTATGTAAGTTAATTAATTATTTTCCATCCAATTTATTAAGCTTTTTCCGTTAAATTCATATAATTCGATATTATTTCCTAAATATTTCGTACTTTTACGTAGTCGTTGATGGTGGGAGGATCAATGTAATAATTGCGGTTTTTGAGGATATTTTTGAATTTTTCTCGGATATCCTTTTAACCTCTTAGTCCGTTTTAACGCTTAATCCAATATTTTTGTTGGAGATTAAATCCTAGAAATTTTTTGGTGATATCCTAAAATCATAAAGAAATGATTTATGGATCGGTGTGAATTCTAGGATTTTTCGGTGGAAAAAGAATATTTATTGGATAAGCCGTCTTTTTAATTATGTACCGGAAGGAATTTAAAATACGAAACGGAAGCCTTAAAAATTGAAGGTAGCAAGATAAAATCATGGAAAATTGGTTTTATTGGTCTACATAATTTACGGGACGTTTTTCGTTTAGTAAGTTTTTCCACCCGAGGTATATAATTTTACCGCTTTAACGCGAGTCCCGTTCCGAGACGGGTTGTGATTTTAAACACCGCCTCTTTTCATGTCTTAGAAAGGAAGGAACTAGTGTGGGATTAGGACGAATCTTTTATGCCTCGTCATATTTCAAAAGAAAGGAAGGAAACCGAGAGAGAGAGACGAACATGGAAGCTCTCCACCGCCGGCCATCTCTTCCACCTCCTTGTTCCTGCCTTTCCCTCCACATCATCACCTTCTTATTCCTCCCTTGGGCTCGTTGTGCTGCTGGAACCATGAGAGAAATCAGGTCGGAACGACGGACGGGGAGATAGGATTGGATTCATCACCGCCGGTCTCTTCTTGGCCTCGTGTGCGATGCCGCCGGCGACCGTCAACCTCTCCGACCACCACCCACAGCAAGGTGCTGCCTCCGGGCAGTAATTGACCACTCTTGGGCTCGGGGATCGAGCCACTATCGAGCCAAACGAGCCATGGGCTCGAGTGAAGGTATATACGATCGAAATTAATTAGCGGGTTAGTTGCGGAGCCACCGTAAGGGCCTTTCGGTTCCGTTTTGCTAATTAAATTTATGGTTTTTATAATCTTGATGGTGATACGGTCCCACAAGTTCAAACCGCTCGAGAAACGGACGTCAGGATCTTCGGTTATAGCGAATACAAGTTTTGGATACCGATTGGCAAGTAAGGGACTTCGGATAATTACTCAGGATTCGTTGTTAATCCGTTTGATCCGAGATTTGGTAATCTTTAAGAACTGTTGCTAATGAACAATTTTTATTTATAAAATTGTTTCAAAAGTGAAGCGGATAATTAGTTACAATTTCGCCAAGATGTCTCCTTCTTATTCTCTATAAGACTGCTAACTGTTGGATCATAATCCGAGTCTGATAGGATTTGGATGCCAATATGTTTAGTTATAACCATAAGAACCAAGTTAGATTCTCCGCTTCCTAGTCTTTCATTAGAGTAACCCGTCCATCTTCTTTTCTTTTATATGGTCGGCTGGTGTCCACCGTTGAATACGATACATCAGGTTCTTGTTGGAAGTTGATTCAAGAGGCGGATTCAGATGTTTGAAGCTCCAAAAGTTGAAGAAAGGTTTTCAATGGCTATACTTGAGTGAAGATCATGATTGAACTACTTCAAAGCGAAGTTGAGTTTCAGAAATAAGAACTCAAGGAAGACTTGATGAAGATTTTGTTTAAATAGAAGGTTGTTCTATTTATTTATTCTTTTAAGTTAAGGTTTGTATAAGACCTTTTACGTGTTTTTTCGCTGTAATATTCAACTTAAGTTTGTTAGGTTTTCAAATGGTTTCATTTACCTTGTTTTTAGTTTGTTCTGTCAGTTTAAAGCCTTGGGTAGCTTCGGTTTAGTCTTAATCGGGGTTACTGGCGGTAATACCTCCAGGGTAGGAAGGGGGTGTTACAGTCAAAACAACCCGCTCCATTTGATTTAAACGAGGAGTACGTTGATGACGATGATGAAGGAGATGAGGTTTCAAATGAGCACAATTACGACGTCGTTTATAATCTAGAATCAAATCAGGTATGTAAATGTCATTTTCTTATGTTAGAAATTAAGATAAAAAATCTAATTAGTTTTTTATTATAATAGGTTATTCAGTTTCCAGATTTTTCTAGTTATTTTTGCAAATAATTGTGAGTGGGAGGAACTGGAACCTATGATAAAGTGGGCCCGTGAGATAGGGAGGGAGTTAATTAAACATTGTACTCACCACCAAAAACTCATGGCCGACAAAGATCAATTTGGGATGTGTCTTAGGCGGTGAGTACAAAGCAGGAAAAAAGGGCATACCGCGTGAAATGGTTAAGAATTTAGGGTCGGTGATGAGCTTAAACCTCTTCCTCGTTCTATAAAGAATGGTTTCCCGTTCAAGTTGATAGGTAGGAGGGACAAAAAGACAAAGAAGTGGGGCTTAAGGGTGGAATGCGATAACCACAATCATGACCTTTCCACTAGTCTGGAGGGTTATCCGTTTGCAGGCCGACTGACCGAGACTCGAAGGATTGACGCAAGAAATATGGCTTTGGCAGATATAGAACCTAGGCAATCCATGATATTCTTAAGGGAAAAGTATCCAGATATGACCACATCAATGAAGCGGTTGTATGATTTTCGATACGAGGTGTTTAAAAAGGAGATGAATGGAAGGGGGTAAGCGAATTTGTGATTCATTTCTTAGAGTCTAATCAATACTATGTCAACTATCGAATTGCGAAGGTTGGCGACAAGGTACTAGATATCTTCTGTGCCCATCCCAAGTAGATGCAGTTGCTGAAGTTGTTCCCTTATGTCGTTGTGATGGACTCGACGTACAAAACAAACATGTAATTCTTTATTACCTATGATGTAGTAGTAGATTGAAGTACACGTATTAAATCTTACTGAATTGACATTGTAGGTACAACATGCCTTTGTGCGAAATGGTTGGATTTACATGCACCGGGAAGACTTTCTATATTGCCAACAAAGAAAGTTCATGGAAAATTAAGATACAAAATATAAGTAACAAAACCATGTCCAACTAAATTAAACTCGACATAAAACAAAGATAGTAACCATTACACATGTCTAACTACAAATACTTCAAATTAAACTACCTATAGTGTCCTACATCGTTGTGGCGTGCAGCTTGGAAGGTGGGGGAGCAGCGACGGAGACCACTTACACGTCGCGGGATCGGTGGTGGAGGCCTCTGCCCAAACCATATGGCCTGTAATCAATGAGCCACGTCAACCACTTTAGAATTCATATGATCCTCTAGTTCTCTTGCGAGCGCTTTCGTTAGTGCCACGCGCTATCAAACAAACACAAATTTGTTATTTTACTATTTGAAGTTTTTTTAGTAAAATGAGACAATCAATCAAGTGTCTTCATACACGTACCGCATAAATATCAACCTTGGGTTGCGCCACCGGGGGTTGTTTGCCAATTCAACGGAGGACGTGCGCAACAGAAAAGGATGTGTGCATCTCATATGCCATTGTACGTACTCGGCATCCATAGAGTAGATGTGTGGTGCAATTTTCCCGATAGGCACTAACGAGTTCCATCGATCTTCCCAGTGATCATCATCAACTGAGTATTGCATATCATACTTCACATGCACATCCGTCAATTTTTTTGGTCGGCAGAAACTGATTGGCTTGATAACGTCTAACTCGGGGATTGACTGGTGCCATCCATATTAACGAGCCAACCTCTCAGTATGATATGCCTCCTTGATGTGGAGACACGTCAAGGTACCCCTATACCTCGACAGACTAAGATCGCCAGTGGAAAAATCGATAAAATCCCGCCATGGCATCCAATTGACCTACACATAAATGTATTACTTGTTCATGTTATAGAATATACAAAAACGCTAGTTAAATTCTATGTTATATAATCTATAAAAATGTTAGTTAAATTTGATGTTACTTACATCTTGAACTTTTATCTTGTCTAAGATGTGACGATAGTAAAGCGCTGAGTTAGTACTCTGATGTTCGCATTTTTAGTATAGTTTTTTATAGGTTTTCTTTGCTTATTAGGTTTAGTTTTGTTTAGTTTAGGTTTAGTTTTGAGTATTTTTAGATAGTTTTTGCATATTTCTGTGAAAAGAGTGGAATCTAAACTATTTTGTGAATTTTGTAGGTTTTAGCGAGGAAAGGAGCTAAATGGAGTTGAATTTGGAGCATTACAGCGAAAGACGGAGGAGTGCAAGATTGAAGAAGTCGAAGCTCGAGAGTAAAAGAGGAAGTGTTGAAGAAAACAAAGTCCAGGCTCGTTAACGAAGCTGTGAGGGCTCGTTAACGAGGTCACGAAAAGGAAGATATGGAGTATTATTTTATAATTCACCGATCCTGAGCGGGAATTTATTTCCGTATCGGTTGAGTATCTTTTTAGAATCTTTTGGGGTTGTTAGGATATGTATTTTAGGTCTTAATATCTTTTTAGATTTTATTTCTATCTTTTAGGGATTGTTTTTATCTTTTTAGGAAAGTTTATATCTTTTAGCCTTTTTAGTTTTTAACTTTTTATATAAATACCCTTCTATCTAGCATAGAAAGGGGAAGCTTTTTAGGGAGGATTTTTGAAGGAGATTTTTGAAGGACCGAAGGAGAGAGAGAAGTTGGATCAGAAGAGGACCGCCGAGGCTCGGTAGGCGACAGTCGCCGGGTGGTCGTTGGTCGTGATTGTGGTTCGGTGTTTTTATGTTTTTCGGTTTCTTCTGAATCTCTGTAAGACGATATATTTTTATTATTAATTTGAGTTTGAGTTTTGTTTCAATGTTTCTTTTGATTGAAGTTTTTAGTTTCTTAGTTATGATTAGTGAGTAGTTTCTTTTTCTAGGATCGGGGTTAAGCCCGGCATAGTTGAGCATGTTTGATGAGTAAGATTGATTTGTGAATGCCTTTTATCTTTGATTGAGAATTGTTTGTTGTGCTTAATACCGAGACGAAAGTGGAGGTAATTTGAGTTTTTAACTGAGTTGAAAGAGGAAGTTACTAACTTGAAGGTTGATATTGTTTGAAAACGAAAGTTTCAGGCTTTAGATCTAAAACAAGCAATAAAGTGAATTAGGATACGAAAGTAGATTAATTTACTTGCTAAGTCAACGAAAGTTGATGACTCTATCTGTTTAAAGGCATGATCTTTTCTTCTTACGAATTCTTATGCTTGGCTATGTTGTGGTGTCCCTAGTCCTAGATTTTTGCTTTATTTGAATTATTTCTGGTGAATTTTCGTTGCTGAGTACTTGCCTCGGTATCGAATTTTAATTAGATTTTAATTAGATTTTAATTAGGTCGTTATTTTTAGTATTTTGTGTTCGGTGGTTCGTTAACGACCCTGACAACGTCGTTAACGAGGCTGCTCGTGAGTGTTTTATTTGTTTTTGTTTGATTTTTGTTAGATTGATAGACAAACAACCTTGCTTCTTGTGGAACGATCCTGACTCTGCTATACTCAGCGGGGTCTTGACTTACAAATTTATTTGTTGGCCGAGAAACCCTATCAACAAATCCTGTTTCGACCATGATCAGCTATGAAGTTCTCCCCAGGCAATCGTGTGATATCGTGATTGAGGTGACCTCTGAGTCTTGGAAAGTACCTCCAAATAAAGTTCTACAAAATAGGGAATATGTTAGACATAAATAAAATCAGATTATCAATTTAAAAAAATATAAGGTATCATCACTCATGTGTAAAACATATGCGCACCCTCCGATCCGCGCTCCTTCAACTCGAGTTGCTATTCTGAGCTGCCTTAATAAGAATGCAAGTGTAGCAGGCTAGCAGCGCACCATGAATACTCCGATCTGAGATCGAGGTTCAACATGAGCTGCAACACTCTAAGGGGTACCCTATCACATGTCTTGTCAATGAATAAGGTGCTTCCCAACAGCTCGCACAAATATCCTGTCGCTACCAACCTTGGGTCTCCTCCATTAGCTATCATGTTAAATAGCATGGTCTTCCAAGGTTTGATGTTGATGCAGCCTCTGTTTACTAAGCTCTTCATGTCATTGGGACTTACGTTGTATGCATCACTGATAAATTGCAGTAATTGTGCATCGGAGTACGTCAATGCAGCCCTTAATCCCGTTCAACGGTAGGCCCAAAATATAGTGGACATCATGGAGGGTGGTTGATATTTCTCCCCAAGGAAAATAAAAATTGTTTATTTCTGGATGCCACCTTTCGACAAAAGCCTCCATCAATGCTTCATTTGTTTGTTTGAACCTCCATTGTTGTAGGCGCATTAATCCGCTACAATGAACCAAGGTGACCCACAAAGCATCTGTCGTCAACTTCTCGTCCCTTTTCTTAAGGGTCCCTCGCTTATGCACTCTCAAGAGTTTAGTGTTCTAA
This sequence comes from Fallopia convolvulus, assembly GCA_964016875.1. Taxonomy (NCBI): domain Eukaryota; kingdom Viridiplantae; phylum Streptophyta; class Magnoliopsida; order Caryophyllales; family Polygonaceae; genus Fallopia; species Fallopia convolvulus. Next base: position 5,059,301 of record OZ024724.1, on the reverse strand, counting down.
AATATTATTACAAAAAATAATTCAGTATAATTAATTCTGCATAAATATAATGTAATTAATTAAACGCTCTTACCGTTTGATCTTCCCATATGACCTTCGCTATATGCGTGCGTAACTGACCAACAAACTAGTATCGATTGGTCCGCCACCATATTCATCTTGGGTCTTGGGAGGACCTGGTGGAGGTTGTGAATAAAAAGACTCGGCCTGAGTCACATATTGTCCAGCATGGAAATAAGGTTGGGAATAAGAACTCCCGACATGAGTCTCAGCTTGGAAATAAGGTTGGGATGGTGGAGGTCGGGAATAAGAAGTCTCGACATGATTCTCAGCATGGAAAAAAGGACTCAAGGGAGTAAAAGAAATTACATCTTGGATCTATGTATCACCCTCTGGGTCAGTCTGTATGTCAGTCCGGGGAGTGAAAGCATTATTAAATTCAGTATACAAATTCCTAGTGGGGGTTAGGTTGATGTTGTGTGGAGTGTGTTGGGAAGTGGAGGATCCCCACAAATTCTGATAGTTGGGAGTTGTGTATTGGGTGGGCGGAATAAATGGTGATGCGGTAAACTCATGTGGTGGTTGGGGTTTGTACTCCCGGACGTATACCACTCCATATATCGGGGATCGTTCATAAGTGTATCTACATAAATAATGCGCGACCACTATCATATATAATGTATTAAATACAATAATTACTTATTAAATAAAAATACTATGAAATCAAATTAAGAAAATCCTAATGACGTAAATGAATAATAAATTTTTATTATTATCAATCTCGATTACTTTATACAAAGTTGGATGGGAGCCTAGCAACTAACTGGGCCTGGACACCCTTATTTAAGGCAAAACACCTGCTGAAAAATAAAGGAACGAACATTAGCATTAGCTGTGATACTATGAGCATCCCGTGCGACCCTAGACAAAAACTCAAGGGCATCGCTCCCTAGCTCTCCAAAAGTAGAGAAAGCAAAAGTAATAAAACTATATCCATTGTCTGTGCACTTCAATTCATACTTCCTCTTTTTACGGACAACAACATTAGAAACAACAGCTCCATGGACAAAAGCATCAACTCTAGCCCCCGCAAAGGGAGAGACACATGTGACATCTAAACCAGAAGATCTGCAGGTCGGAGATCTCTACCTTCCTCGGACAGAAATTCAAGAGGTACCTCCTTTTGCACAAAAAGCCCAACCTGAGTACAAATATCACCCAACACGCCCCGGACATGGTTATGGTGGAACTTAAGACCAATATCATTCCCATAGTGGACCGCATGATCGCCAAAACAATCTATGGTTTTTTAAGAGCAACAAGGACAAGTAAAGCCAATTGGATACATAGGAATAGCAAGGCGATAGCCCAAAACACACCTGAATTGTTTTGGGTGCATCGTTTGTCCTAACCCTTCAATTGGGAGGGTTCTCAAGAAGTCCAAAGGGTTCTCAAGGAGAGAGTTTCTCTCACTATACTTTTTACAATTCTTTTTTATGAAAATATACAATCATTAGTAATACCATCATTCATACTCATTGTAACACACCCACATAAAAAAAGACACAATCAGATAATGTGAAAACGCACAATCATATAACATGAGAATGCACATTCGGATATGATGAAAATACACAGTCACTCATCAAAATTTGCATCCTTAGAAGTTAAAAAACATTCACACACGCATGATCTGAGCCTTTAATCTACCTGGAAAAAAAAGCTAAAATTCATTCTCATTTCTTTCCATAATTTCATTCTCACATGATCCATTCTCATTCTCATTATTCAACATAAGAGGCAATATTTTCTATTTAAGGCTATGTTAAAATCTAATATTTTAAACTTCATAAACATGATTAATGCCACTAGGGTAAAATGAGAAAGGTCAAGTAAATGAGAATTTTTCAAATTTCAATTACTTCCATTATTCATCTTCCACAATTTTAAACTACACTTGTTGGCAAATGTTTCAATCCAACAAAAAGGATAAAGTAACATTACAATGGCTCAAGTGAGTGAAGATTTCAAGGACTTAGTGAACAACTCAAGCTCCTTCAATCCTTCTTCCGGGGACTTTGCATCGCCCAATAGTTTTACCATTGCACTGCCAACAATCACTCCATCAGCTCCCCATCCCACCACCTTGGAATTCAGAACAGCAGCACAGAGTTAGCGTTAATTACAAGCGTAGACACATACATTTTGGACATATCTAGTGGACTATATATTATCTGTGTTACATGGAAACGGAAACGGACAGGGTAAACACACAGTTTCCAGATTTTTACACTAGGAATGAGTTTCTGACAAAAAATGGAAAAGGAAAATGTTGTCCTATTAGAGTTTCCAAATAACGTAAGATAGTAAAGATAGTAACCTGTGCTACATGTTCCGGTTTTGATATGCCAAAGCCAACTGCCACAGGCTTCGTTGTTGCCTGCAATAGAAGGTAAGGAATTGCTCAGACCATCTGTCTTAAATTGCAGGATAGAGGCAACAATTGAAAAAAAAAAAAAAAAACTTTGAGTAGGACTAAACCATTAAACACTTGAAAAAAACAATTGAAGAGAAATGGGTTCCTCTTGGGAATTGGCTCCTGACAAATTGAACCTCTACAGTATAGCAAATAAAAATGATGCAAAAGTCGAAGATAACGAACCTCTTTAATTTCTTTTAGAAGATTTTGGACTTTATTGCTCACAGATGCACGGGCGCCAGTAACTCCAACTGTGCTCACCTGTTCATGTGACATTTGATTAAATTCCTTCAATAGCATGACAAACGAAGAGTATAAACTAACTCTATTATCCAACATGTTAAAAGTCCTCAAGTAATCACTCATGGAGTCATGGTAATTCAAGGAATCATTCTTACTTCAGTAATTCAATGGTTAGAGCTAATACTAATTCTTTGGAGCTTGAGAAGATACCATCAGAATATATGCAATATTACTGAGACAACAATTTGTTAATGTTTCAAAGAATCTAGTTTCCAAAGGGAACAGCTTGAGAACTTACAAGATATACAAAACCTTCTGAGGCTTCAACTATAGCTTTCATTCGAGCAACAGGAGTAGTGGGCGTTGTGAGCAGCACCTAGACCACAATAGAACATGTCAAATTGTTACTGACGTTATTACAAAGGCAACTTTTTTTCCTCCAAGCTTATCTGTCACCCCAACAGAACCCAAATCAATATAAAATTTTCTTCATAGATTATATGACAACCCAAATCATTATCAAGCAAGAGAATTATAAATAACCTATTAGCCAAAGAATTGATAATAGAGAAACCTACCAATTCAATGTTGTTCTTAACGGCTTCTTTTCTCAAGATTTCAGTCTCCTCCAAAGGAACATCAGGAACTACAAGTCCTGAAACAAGATGGCTCAGAAGATTACTTGAAGAAATTTAGAAAGTCAAGGAAGACAGCCAACTTGAATAAAAAACTAATTGACCTATATACATCATTTTTCAACCTAAACAAGTCTTTTTGAATTCATGATGACAAGTGCAAGAATTGGATACGAGTATAAAACTCAGAGTTACCTTGAACACCAACATCCCTTATAGTAGACATGAAGTTTTCAATACCACGCTTGAGTATTGGATTGTAATAAGAAAACAATGCTATTGGGCTTGATAGCTCTGGCACAACCTATTGAGAGAGAACGCAATCTAAATTAATGAAGATAAGCATAGAAGATGGAAGCTTCAAATACAAACTCTGAATGGAAATGCATAGAAATTGAAGATTTTGACCTTCCTCAACATTGAAAGGACAGAATTAAAGTCGGTCCCTCTAGCCAATGCCCGAGTAGCAGCAGCCTACAATGTGCACAATACATTAAAAGTAGCAAAGAAATTTGGCTATGGAAAAAGCAAATGATGGCAATAATGTTGACTATGTACCTGGATAACAGGACCATCTGCAAGTGGATCAGAGTAAGGTAAACCAAGTTCAATGATATCAGAACCACAAGCGTCAAGCACCTTCAAAGCTTCTGCTGTTACTGAAAGATCGGGGTCACCGGCTGTGATATAAGGGATAAACGCCACCTTCGCAATGAAAATCACACTGAATCAGATACATATAATAGCAGTATATAGATGTGAAACATGAAATATAGTTTTAAAGTCTATAATGTTTGAATAAAGTTAACCCTATCTTGATTTTCTTGCCTGAATAACAAATACAACAAGATTGATGACTATAACAGCAACATATGTATATGCTTGATGCACCAGGATGCCATTTCATTGAGGAGAGAATATAAACAACACATGATTGAGAAGTGGCCAAGATATGAGTTTAATTGACAAGAGTTCCTTCCAACAACTACGATAAACCCAAATGATTGAAGACTGAGCCACAAAACCCAAATGATTTATCTACTAAATGAGCAAATACCCACTTCTCCAATCACTTGAGCTAATGCAGAAAATAGGGTTGCCCAGAAGATTACACAGAAAGAGGGGCAAGCTTACTTTGTTCTGCTCTTTCAATCGAGCAAATGTCTCGGAGAGGCCAAGAGTTTTTGAAGTCGCAAGAGAGGCCATTATCTTGGTAGATCTGAAACAAACCGCCGATTGCTTCGGAGAAGAAGGCGAAGCGGTGGTGAGTGTTTGCTGCCGGAAACATTTCTGGTGCTGGAGAAAGCAAGTTGATTTCAGGGAAACAGCCATTGCGGGAAACTGTACGATGTCGAAAATCTTCTCCAAAGAGGGTTTTTCTCACGGGGCAAATGATAAAAATTGAGGGCTTGGGTTAGGGCCCGTTTGGATGCATATGAAAGATTTATGGTGAAAGCATCACTTTTGCATCATAAAGCACCTATAGCAAAGTTGTGTTTGTATGCCCAAAATTAAAATACATTGAACACAATGCATCATCTTTTAATAAATTGCATTTTTATCTCCTTCTCCCAGCTTGGTTACGACTCAACCAACAGACGACAAGGCATCTTGCCTTACATGGCCACTTGCGATGAATCATATTCCTATTAGGCCTTATTTGTTTCTATACCCTTGGTATAGGGAATGGGTATAGGAATGAGTGAAACCCATTTTAGTGTTTGTTTTCACAAAGGGGATGGGAATGAGTGATTCCCATACCTACCAAATACACTAGAATTCATATCCAACTAAAAATCAAGGTATGAGTGATTCCTATTCCATTCCGATTCCCCATTCCAACCCGATTCCCCATTCCAACCCGATTCCCAGTTGCGATGAATGATATTACGGTCTTTTTAATCTATGTCATTAGGCCATATGATAAATTTCCCGATTTTAGAAATTAAAACCATAAAAAGAAAACGAATAAATCTGTCGTAAAAAAGATTTAAATCTCTAAATAAATAAAAATACCACATATTTTTAAAACAAGATGCTTATCCTATACCCTTAGGAAATTCGTATTATAATTAAGCATGTTCCTAGGCAGTGTAACTCTGTGGCCCCTAAAATTGCTAAATTGGACCATAGTATTCCCGATGAGTTTATTAAGACTCACCCAGAACTTGATGTTCTTATCCGAAATGATGCTCTAGGATGCCCTCCGTGAAAGAGTGTGCCATAATCTTTACCTAATAAAAAAAAAAAACAAGACCAATTTTCTATTTATAGAAACATTGATTTATTCTTTAATTAGAATTTCTTACGTACTTCATGGTAGGTATTAATGATACGAAACCTTATAGATATCGTATCGAATTCAATAGACAAAATAATCGAGTGAAGGGAAGAAGGATAATAGCGCAGATGCACTTCGGATGTGAATGGCCAAAGCCGGGGATAAAGAATGAAGACTGGGTAGGAAAGAATTAGGCTAAACTAATTAATTTCTCATTTCTCATTTCTTGCCTCCATAGAACCAATACACGAGTATATATAATAATAAAAACCTAACCCTAATTACTAAAATATTAAAAGATAACCTTAATTAAAGGATAAAACCAAATCATTAATTAAAAGAAAAGATAATATTGAAAAAATAACAAATATAACTAATATAATCCTAGCGTGTCAACGTATCAATTAATGTTCATCTTACTAGAGGCCTAAATTGTGAAACTGTGGGTCTCACAAATATTTTAGACCCAAAAGAGTAGTTGGGCTTTTCAAACCTTTGAACTATTTCTTTCCCATGAATGTTGACTGGTCTATAAAATTGAGCCCACTTTACTCGCATTTTGAGCCTATATCCTTCATGAAATTGGAAAATTCCCTAAACCCACCAAGCAAACCATCAACCATTTGCAAGGCGTCGATATTATTTTTAGGTTATAAATTGTAATCAACTAATTAATCAAACCTATAAATTAGACAAAATTTGTACAAAAAATGGAGATTCTAACTAATTTTATAAAAATGAAGAATATTAGATATTGTCAATTAGGCTTCAAATCGGACCATAATCCTACTTTTTTTTTTTGTAGAATGAGAGGGCGTTATCACATGACATGACCAACTAATTAATTAGCTTTTGTGTTGTGTTCTGCTATGTATGTGTTTACAGTTTACATCTACATGTTACAAATATGAAGTATAGAGACAAATAAAATAGACTCCACTAAACCCGGGTGAAGCACAGTTGTGTTGCACCTCAAGGTATATTTTGCATTACATAGTCAATACGGATTATTAAGAAAAAAATACTCTCTCCACGTCTCTAAAATCTGATCAGATTTATATGCCCTTCTGTACATATTACAACTTCGAAGGTGGTTATTCAAGTACTCCATATCATTTACAGTATTTTATACTGATGTTTTAGTTCAAAATATACCTTAAGTGTCATTTTGCATGTGCCTTAAAAGCATCCAAACATTCTTCACTTTCTCTCCATTCGAAAAATAGCCCATCTGCCTAAAGGAGGGAATATTGATCCCCTTTCAAAAGCAAGTGCTTGGATTATTGTGAAAGGGGGCAAAAATATGTGCCATTTCTTACGAAATTATTGAGACCAAAAAGGTTCTTGAGCAAGCAACGATTAATTAATACTGTAATATGGATATAATTATTGGTTAATCTGATTTAATCCTCGTCAACTTAAATTACTTTTAGTCATCTATAATTGCCTTTTTAGTTTTACCAGTGCTCCGCACGTGACAGAGAGAGAGAAAGGATAACACCGCGCGTGACTTCAAGCGAGAGAAAGAGTACGTGAGAGTCAAATAAAGTCAACGTTTTGTTACTCTGTGGGGCCCAATTGCTCTGTTACGGTGTCTGTCACCCGGCGGTGCACGTTAGACATCCTTCACCGTTACATCTCACCATCTTGGGTTACGTGTCACCCTCTTACCAATTACCAGTATTCATAAGCCACGTGGCGAAATTTTATTCCTTATCTTTACAACGGCTACCAATTGCCACTCTGGTGCTTTGTAGGCCCACAACGACTACTGCACAACAAAATTCAAAGGAAAAAAAATGAACAAATTTGTGCAGACAACTAAACATGGTTCCGGTTCCGTGAAACACGTGAACCGGCGGTTTCGAAACCCGTAGAAAACCGGCCTGAACAGGAACAGAGAAGAATTTGTAAATTAAGGGTGGAAGCTTAATCGGAATGAATTCAAAATTTTCTTCTATAGTAGATCAGTATAAATACCAATAACTCCGAATTGGATTAGTTTCTCTCCGACAAATAAGTGTTTAGGCCACAAAAATCCTACCGAATGAAGAGATAGTCGAAGAGGTCACAAAACCTTACACTTTTCATTACAAACCCAATAAATCGGAAAAAGATGGGTTATTTTGTGAAAGAATTTTTGGGGCCTATAAAAAGCGGAATTTGTCCTTGGGAAATTATTGAGTAATCGAAACTAAATTTTGTGGACAACGGAGTCGAATTTGTTGATTCTCGAATACCAAGATATCAAATGGGCTATATAAAATTTGCGTGCCCAGTCGTGTGGTATTTGAAGCGTCTTCCTAGTTATATTGCGAATTTTATAGATAAACCTCGGTTCCAGATCTCACTACGGTTTTGGTTCCTCCACCCTTAAAACCGGAGAAGTGGCGGCACCAATAAACAAATGAAAATAGCGTAAACGCGATCACAATTTTCATTAAGAGGTAAAAACTGAGATTTTTTTAATTTTATTTTTAATATTTTCGGAACCACACCTATGTCTTATTTGTGGTGTTACTATGTTTAGTGAAAATATTAAACCATTTTAATATAAGATGGACAATAAAGGAAAAAAATTGTAATATTTTTAATTGTAAAACAAATAAAAATATAAAATTACCATCAACATGTTAGTCTTCAATGATAAAGATTTTTTTTCTCGCATATTTAAATATGTGATTTTTTTAACAATATAATTAGGTAGATTAATTTAACAAATATTTTAATTAGTGATTGTATTATTCTTTAATCTTTATCCAGTGAAAAGCACGTCTCTACAAAGCACCAACCAAATACTACTAATCTACTTGAATTTTTAATGTGTTTTAAAAGTAATTACATGTTAAAAGATTGATGATCTAGAACAATAATATCTTTTGAATGAGATGACTGAACCTAAAAAATCGACTTGTTTGATCCGCATTTAAACCCAATCCGACCTACCTGAAATCTAATTCTAAACCGAACTCAATTTAATCCGAAAATATACGACTTAAACCTGAACGACCCGTGACTCAATCGATAACCAACCATAACTCGATTCGATTGATCTATAGCTCGGTTAAACCGAACCCGAACTTAAAATGTCCGAATCCGAGCCCAATTGACTCAAACCGACTCTATTGATAAGTCTAACCGTTTAACCATAGAGTTTGAATTACATGAATTTAGAGATTTGCAAATTTAATAGGGAAAATTGCATTTAACCACCCTTTATTTTGCACTTGTTGCAATCAACCACCCTTTATATTTTTTTCTACACTTAACCACCCCTTATTTGTAATTATGTGCATTTAACCACTTATTTTAACGAAAAACATCATTTTCTCTGTTAAGCAAAGTAAATTACGTTCTTTCCTTTCTTTTTAAATTTTATTTACAATAAATATATTAAGGAAAACCCATAATTGACACTTTCAAGTTCCAATATGCCGATTTTTGCAACCCTGACCTAATTTCCTCAATAATTCATTCCCTCCATCCAATGGCGAAGAAGAACCACGACTTCGCCGATGCAAAGACCATGATTTTTGGATCTGATTCTGACGACTTTGAGCGTCCCTTGGAGTCGATCGTGTCTAAGTTGATGGATGACGACTCGAGATTCAAAAAGTTGAGATGTAGGCCGAAATCCAATGATAATTACATTTCAAGCTCAATTTATTCCTAAATTCTTTTATTTATTGTAAATAAAATTCAAAAAGAATGGAAAAAACGTAATTTACTTTAATTAACTAAGAAAATAATATTTTTCATCAAAATGAGTGGTTAAATGCACATATTTACAAATAAAGGGTGTGGTTAAGTGTAGAAAAATATATAAAGGATGGTTAATTGCAACAAGTGTAAAATAAAGAGTGGTTAAATGCAATTTTCTCAATTTAATGTGGTAGTAGTAGTTTAAGTAACAAGAACGTTGCTTATTCGCTATTGGTGCAAGTGCAACTATTCCACCCAATTTGAGTGCTCTACTTTCCCTTTGAAAATTTGGATTGCAATTTATGTTAAAAAGTGAATCTGATTACCTCTTAATATTTTAATCCTGGCTTAATCAGATAAGCATGTACTTCTAGATTAATCATTTTACCTGCAAAGGGATTCAGATAAGTGCTTCCCACTTTGAAATTGCATTAGGTGGGAGGAGATAATTGGTTTTGCAACAATGTAACAAAAATTTGAGTTTTGTATCACATCTTGTTTTGTGTTATTTTTAATCTCAAGTTTAGGAAGAAGAGAAGTAAATCCATTGTTTTGTTTCACACTTCTTATCATAAAATAGTTATCAAACTTGTGAGAATTTATTTCATAATAATTTTTTAATTGTAAGAATCACACTTATCTTATATTTTATAATTTTAAATAATTAAATCCCGATTTATGATAAAATTTCGATTTTTCATATCAAAATAAAATAATTTCAAACCAAACATCATCTACTGCTTGAAGTTAGTAAGATTCTGTTTAATAAAATAAGATTTTAAAAATGTGAATTTTTTGAGAAGGTTTCTGTGTATCTGTAGATTTTTGGTATGTATTTTGATTTTTACTTGGAACACTCCAAAACTTTGTTAAATAGTGTAGTAAGCTAGTAATGTATAAGATTTTTACATTAAAAAATATTATAATTATTAAAAGACAAAAGTCTTAAATCTCAAACATTTATGTTCCAATGTTTCAAATCTGACTCAAACCTCCAATTTTTATAAAATCTTGCTTGATCAAATACTGATTTAAAGAAATTCTATATTTTTTTAAATAAGTTAATTTTTACAAGTTGAATCTAATAAGAGTAAAGATCTCCATTGACATCATGAGAAATTCAAGAATTCAACTCTAGAGATGACTATCATCAGACACATTATAGTGATGACCAAAAAAAATCATCACGTTATAGTGTCTTAACCATAAATCTCCACTAATTAATTTACTAATGACAATTTAGTCTTCTATGTGGGACCCACCTGAAAATTTGGTCACAGAGGAGGACGAAAGCACTCCACTCCACCACTTCAAAGTTCAAAGTCTCAACTCTGTCTTCAACCAAAATAAAAAATAAAAAAAAGTCTCAAGTCTGAGCATGAATAACCGTGCCATGATTATTTAAATCAAAACCCACTTTCTCTCCTACCCTTCCTTTTTACTGTCTTGTGTTGAGTTTTTCTTTTAATTTCTGGTTTGCTGCCTGAAATTTGTTCTTGTTTTTTCTTCCATTTTGTTCTTCAATTTTTTCAAGGAGATGAGTGAGCTGCTGTCAAAGTGAAGGCAGACAAAGTCTTCTGATTCAGACCATCTCTCTCAAGGTTCAAGGCCATGGATTGGAGAATCTAGGGTTTGACTGAAAAGAGGGGCAATTCACCAAAAAAGGGGTCTGTTCTCTTCTCTTTAATGCTTTTTTCTCCCTTATGAGCTGAAATTTGAATTTCAGAAGTTAATCTCTTTGTGGGTATCTTTATTTTTCTGCATTTGAATCTCATCTTATGGGTCTCATTATGCAAATTGAAGGGGTGAAAAGTTGGAATTTTCCAGGCTGGTTTCTTAAAGTGTCTTTCTTCTAGAGAGGAATTTCTGGGTTCTGGCCATTAATTCTCTGACAATTTTAAAAGGAAAGAACACTTTCTTTTATTCCCTGTGGAGGTTTTGATTTATGGACCTTTGACACCAGGGCTCAAAGAGTAGTATTTTTGTAGGGTTTTTAAAGATTAGATTCTCATTTGAGGTGCTGGTAGAGAGGATAATTTTGGGGGAGATGGAGGGGGTTGAAGAAGCTAACAAAGCAGCCATTGAAAGCTGCTATGGATTGCTTAATCTGTTATCTCAGCCACATGATGAGGCTCAGCAGAGAAGCTTAAGAGCAAAAACTGACCAATCAGTGACCAAGTTCAAGAGAGTTGTGTCCCTTCTTAGCAATGGAATGGGTATGGGAAATGCAAGATTCAGGTTCAGGAAATCCATAAACCCTAATTTTCCCCATAGGATTTTCCTAGAGAGCCCGGTTTGCGGAAAATCCGATGAGCCAACCAAACGGCCCCTCCAGCTTCTGCAAAATGAGGGCATGATTGTTCAGGAGAATGGTTCATCTACTGGGAAGAGCTCTCTTTCCTTGTGTTTGGGGAAATCCCCAATTCAAATTGGGGATCCGGCTTTGTTAACTCATCACCAGTTGTTGCAAAAACAGCAGGAGCTTGTTTTTCTTCAACAACAACAACAACAGATGCAACAAAGGATTCAGCTTCAGCAACAGCAACAGCAAGTGAAGAATCCTGCTGAGGTTTGGTACAGGAAGAGTAACAGTGGGGTGAATCTGAGCTTTGACACCTCTAATTGCACGCCGACTATGTCGTCCACTAGGTCTTTTATATCATCATTGAGTTTGGATGGAAGCGTTGCGAACGCAAATGGAAGCGGGTTTAGTTTAATCGGAGCGTCGTCTGATCAGAATTCGAGTCAACATAGAAAGAGGTGTCTTGGAAGAGGACAAGATGGGTCATTGAGATGTGGAAGCAGCGGAAGGTGTCATTGTTCTAAGAAGAGGTTAGATCATCAATTTTGCTAAGTTATTGTTTGATGAAATTCTATATATGCAGTTTAGTGATGTGCTTATCTTGTATTGGTGCAGGAAACATAGAGTGAAGAGATCGATAAAGGTTCCTGCTATAAGTAACAAGGTTGCAGATATTCCACCAGATGAGTATACATGGAGAAAGTATGGACAGAAGCCGATTAAGGGCTCACCTCACCCAAGGTAAATTTATATTTTATATCTTAATTTGATGCTAATTTGCCAACTAGCTAAGAAGAATTGCTATTATACTTGATCTTGATTTGTAGGTTTGAGTCTGATTTTTCAATAAAGTTTTTGATGCATTTTGTCTGTTGAGATTCCTTGCTTTTGCCAACTCTGTGTATACAGAAGGTGACATTATTTTGGCTGGAATAAATTCTTAGTGGGAAATTTTGTTCAATTTAAAAGTGAAAATTTGTGTTTGATTCTAAATTGGTGGTACTGCTTCTTCCTGAAATTTCAATGACATCTGTAAGGGATAATTTTATAGCTTATTTACATCAAATCAAAGTTGATACTATACTCGAAAACTTTAATGGATTCTGCTTATCCTATCACTTCTTCCGCCTCCTTCCACATTATGCAGCATTCTATTAATCAGTGGCCCTTGTAAACATTTTCCTTTCAAATGTCTAGTTGATCTCTGCTGATTGAAACTGTCCTTTCAAGTTAGCAAATTCTCAATGAGTCTTATTTTGTTGTGATGATTCTGTAGGGGTTACTACAAGTGTAGCAGCATGAGGGGATGTCCCGCGAGGAAGCATGTTGAAAGATGTTTAGAAGACCCGTCAATGCTCATTGTCACATATGAAGGTGATCATAATCATCCCCGTTTGCCCTCACAATCAACAAATGCATGATTTTATCGAAGAATTGCACTCTTTCCCTTTGAGTTTAGCAGTACTAGGAATTGACTTTGACTGTTCCTGTACATAGGGTTTTAATGGAAAGCCGGTGCTTAAGAAGGCGAATTAGATGTTAGTCTTTTTTCGGGTTTGTGGGTTCGTTTTCTTTTTGGGTATGGGACAATAGTACAGTCCAAAAGATACTTAAGGGGAAATTGGGGAGGTTTTATAATGTATTTACTGACTTTATTTCCTGCATTGTGATATTTATCTTGTTCCATTATGTGAGGCCTGGGATCAGAAGCAAGCAACTCATAGTGGAAATGGTTGATTGTGTCAAATTTGTGATCATGTCATATGAATGTTGCATGACTATGAAACTTGCGTATAGTCTAACTTTGTTCTTCAATCTGTAAAACGTCCCACTAGAGTGGACAGTTGATGGCTTATCAAGATTAAAACATCAATGTTAGATGTGATACTAGGTGATTGTTAGTGAGAAAATGTCATCTCTGACGATACTTAGGCTAGTGATTGTGACTTGGCTCATAGTTAGGACTATTTGATGCAATTTTACAAGTCCCAAGTTATTTTTCGTAACTAACCTCAAAGGTGGGGCTATTTTATTCAAATTTAGCACTATAACTAGCTCATGTCCATATGTTTTGAATCTTTTTGAAAGATTTACCTAAATTTTATTGACAGTAACTTTATCAACAGATTAACTCTATAGGTTCCAAACGGGCGATAAATGGCTCCTCCTTTCTGAGTGTTACTATTATTGTTGTTGTCTTGTGTAAGAGTGTAAACTGTAAATGATGTTGTTGGTTATATCGTGGAGCTCAATATGACTTCTGTTCGGCCCATTTTTGGATATGGGTCTTCACTCGGCCCACTTGTGATCCGCTTGTCATCTGAATATTTCTATTTCTTTTGTTTGTACGAGACCATCTATATATATTTTTTCTTAGAAAAGATGACTTAGGATATAGGCCTTGTTTTACTTCTTCTTTTTCTTCATCGTCACCCAGTAAAGTTTCGCTCCATTAATATTTAAGGTTAAGAAAGGGCACTCATAGTTTGAATATGTTAGGAGGATGCATCCGAAAGTTCGATTGAAACCTAAAATTTAGCTATATAACAATAATAAATAAATTTAATTAAAATGCACCAAGATAGATAGAATGCACGTAATATCAAGAGCCATAAAATATAATTTTGGGAGAAAAAATGATTTTGACAAACACCACTTGTTATTTGGACACCCCTAATTTTAGGATGGAACTCAACTGGACTTGTGTGTTGGACTTATGTATAAATGGCCCCCGGTTCATTGGCCATAGAAGTTTAATATAGTATGTTATAATACCCCTTCCTACATGAAAAATTGGGAGATAAAATAGACTAGTATATGGTTTCTCCTCTTATTGCCAATTGGTTTTAGGATGGAACACCATTGAGCTTGTGCATTGGGCTTACATACCCACGACCTCTCGTTTATGACCCACGAACTTTCACATGGTATCAGAGTTGACGGTGGTCCTAAGCCCGTTTCTTGGCTTGTTTGGACTTGGGTTTAGCGATTGATGCTACCCATCATTATTTGGGTTGAGTTGGATAAAAAGAGACTGAGATGCCACCACTTGTTATTTGGGCTAGCTATAAAGAGATTGAGATGCTAGACCTGTTTGTCCAAGTGTCGACTAGGTCAGGCCAGTTGCACTTGCGGGGAATATTAAAATATATATCCACATGGAAATCTTAAGACTAAACATGCCTACTATATAATCCCTTATACCCTATTGCCAATTGGGTTTTGGATGGAACCTCATTGAGTTTGTATATTGAGCTTGTGTATGCATGACATCTTGTTATAGCCCATGAGATTTCACATGGTAACAAAGCTCATTGTTTGATTCTAGGTCTATTTTTTGGTTGTTTGGACTTGGGGTTAGCAATTGAGTTACTCGCCTGTTATTTGGGTTAATCGAGTTGGCTAAAAAGAGACAGAGATGCCACCACCCATTATTTGGGCCAACTATAAAGAGATTGAGATATTAGACCCATTTGTCCAAGTGTCAACTAGGCCATGCTAGTTGCACTTGTTGGAACGTATTAGAATACCTCTTCTTACATGAGAATTTGGAAGATAAAATATACTAATATAAGCCTATATATTACTCTTATTGTCAATTGATTTTGGGTTGGCTAGACTTGTATGTGGTGAACTTACGTATGCACAACCCTACGTTTATGGCCTATGAACTTTCACATGTTTAAACTAGTGGTAGATTGCCGGTTTAGGCAGATTTCCTAAATCTCAACCCGGGAACTAAATCAGAAGAGGGTTGAAACTGTTGGATATATTATTCCGGTTCCAATTTTGGCCGGTTTTGAGTCTTTTGACCCGGTTCAGTTAGGTTCTCTATTTGGAACCGAACCGTAACCATCACTACTCGGATGCTTATGGGGATCGGATGAAATTTATTGCCATCCCATACGTGCATGTCCGATATGAATTTAATTAGACAATTGTAAAAGTAGTCAGGGAAATCTACAACACTTGTTAAAACCCAACTACCAACCATCCACCCATTAATCATCAACCGGCAAAGTTTTGTCAATTTCTTCTTCCATCTTAATTTTCTCTAATAAAATATAACTTACAGGGCATATCTCATGTTATATATATAGTCACGTATCCATAGCAAGAGGATCAGAGCTAGGTTGTGAAAAAGGAAGATGGAGTTTATTCAAGGATGCCACGGTGAGTTAAAACTAATCAATTCATGTTTAGTTTAATTCATGTTTTATTAGGGTTCGTTTGGTCCCTACCGTCACATATAATGCATTAAGTTATATTAAATTACATTAACTTTACATATAGGAAAACAATCCTGGCCGGAGCTGGTGGGTATGAGAGGGACGAGGGCAGCCGCGATAATAGAAGCGCAGAACGAAAACGTGAGAGCGATCATTTTGCCCGAAGGAAGTCCTGTGACGTATGACTTGCGATGTGACCGGGTTTGGGTTTTCATAGACAGGCATGGAGTTGTGGTTGAGATCCCTAAGGTTACTTAGATTGATCAACTTACACATATATGTATATGGAAGTAAGTTCTAAATAATGGGCATCGATCACATATGTGTTGCACATATCATATAAGATGTTGCTATGTAAGGATGTGTAACGTAATAAGTGATCTAGCTAATAATGCTAAATAAATAAAAAAATTGCCCGATCGAGTTACATTACATATGTAATCATTTACATAAACCCTCACTTTGATGCTAACGACTTAACTTGTCAATCGGATAGGGCCGGATCACTTCGAACTTAGATTGAGTATAGTACGGGTTCGGGTCAATTTAGATTACATATTAACTTGGATTACATCATTTTTTGGTTTTCTATACACGTTTAGATTGAGTCAAACATGTCACCAAAACACCATTTGAAAAAACAATTCTATTGCTAAAACTTATAAATTAGTTAAAATATTTATTAACCCTGTTTATTAATATAATTATATAAATGTGTCAAAATAAATAAATAATTTAGAAACAAAGGATATCATTATAATAATAATTTATTTAGTTATAATTGAGAGCAACACACATTTATAAACCATGATTTTAATATTAATTTATAGTTTTAAATTATATTTACTTAAAAATCTATTTTTTTCAATATAGAATTAAAGTATAATTAATTTTTAGGATACTTGAACATATTAAAGTATTCTTATCTAGTATTTATTATGTATTTTTAAAGTAATTTTTGTAATAAAACTTCACATTTACTTATTAATCGAGTCAATTTCAGATTCGACCATTCCAATCATACATTGTTGTTACCTTGTGTAAAAGTGTAAACTGTAATTCATGTTGTTGGTTTTGTTATCGTGGAGCTCAATATGATTTCTGTTCGGCCCATTTTTGAATATGGGTCTTCACTCGGCCCACTTATGATCCGCTTGTCATTTGAATATTGATATAGGCCTTGTTTTACTTCTTCATCATATCCCCAGTAAAGTTTCGCTCTAGTAGTACGTACTTGGGGTTAAGATGGGGCACTTATGGCTTAATTATGTCATAAGTATGCGACCGAAAGACAAAGGAAAACTGGAGTTCAACTATGTGACAAGAATAAATGAATTATTATAATTAAAATGGACCAAGATAGAGAGAATCCGCATATTTCAAGAGCCTTAAAATGTAATTTTGGGAGAGAAAATGATTTTGAAAAAAAAGGTGAAACAAGACCTATTGTGATTGGCCATGAAACCGAAACCTAAACTAGATAAATCCGAAACAAGTGGTTTTAGTCCATATTGCAAGTAAAATCTGAAAAAGTTTGATATTTTTGAAAAAATGTCAGCTCCAAGGTTGTGTTAGAATACCCCTTTTTACATGGGAAGAAGTTGGGAGATGAAATAGACTAGTATATAATTTTATGGGTTACTCTTCTTATTACCAATTAGTATTGGAATAGAACCCCATTAGTCTTCCGTGTTGGGCTTATATATAAACGATCCCCAATCCATCGCTGCATGAAATTTTGGTATGGTATGTTATAATACTCCCTTCCTACATGAGAAATTGGGAGATAAAATAAACTAGTATATGAGTTTCTCCTTCTAGTGCCAATTGGTTTTAGGATGGAATCCCGTTGGGCTTGAGCATTAGACTTACACATGCACGACCTCTCATTTATGGTCCACAAACATTCACATGGTATCAGAGTTGATTATTTGGTAATGGGCCCGTTTTCTGGCTTGTTTGGACTTGTGTTTAGCGATTTTTTGTTATCGTTATTTCGGTTTAGTTGTCTAAAAAGAGACTGAGATGCTACCACCAGTGATTTGGGCTAGGTATAAAGAGATTGAGACACTAGTCTTGTTTATTCAAGTGTCAACTAGGCTAAGCTAGTTGCACTTGTGGGGGCATATTAGAATACCTCCCCACATAGAAATCTTGAGACTAAACATGCCTACTATATAAGCTCTTATATTACTCTTCCTATTGACAATTAGTTTTAGGATGAAACCCTATTGGGTTTGTATATTGGGCTTATGTATGCACGACCCCTTTTTATGATCCACTGACTTTGACGTGGTATCGTTTGATTTTGGGCCCATTTTCTGGTTCTTTAGGATTAGGTTTAGCTACCCTCCCGTTATTGGACTGAGTTGGCTATAAAGAGATTGAGATTCCACCACCCGTAGTTTGGTCTAGCTATAAAGAGACAAAGATGATATACATGTTTGTCCAAGTATCAACTAGGCCAAGTTAATTAGTTACACTTGATGGGGCGTGTTAAAATATCCCTTCCCACATGGGAAGTCAGAATATAAAAAAGACTAATATATAAGCATATGGATTACTCCATGTAATGTTATTAATCCTAAGTTGTAATATGTGAACATATGTATATTATAGTGCAATGCAACACACATATGGGCAAGTAGAGGCTAGGACAGGTGCTTAGCTCGAACTCAAGATGCCATGGGCCACCTAACTCGGACCTAGACTTGACCCTTGAGCCGCTTGACCATGCCTTGGTCAAGTATGGCTCTTGTGTTTTACGTGTTATTTGGTTGATTGGGTTGATTTCTATCTATGACTTGGGCTTGAGCTTTGCCAACACGACTTGCTTGAGGCCCAATTGGCCTGGTATAGGGACTCATTTTTCTCCTTCTCTCCTCCCTTATAAATATGGTGAGCCATCACCATGGAAAGATATGTTCTCTTATTCGCTTATCTTGACACACATCAATAGTTCTGGCCCTTTCTGACTTAGCCATCAGAGGTCGATTAGGGAGTCTCACCTCCCTTTTTCATTGTTTTGGAGGTCTTGAAGAAAGGTATCCAGATTGAAGGTAGTCATTGAATGAAGATTGAAGATTATTGAAGAGAAGAGACCCTAATTATTACAATCCTTGATTGAATTTGTACGCTAACAATAGCTTTGTAAAAAAAATTAAATTCCTCATACAACGATAACAAACACTATCCACAGAGATACAACTACAACTAGGGCTAACCATAAAGTTTACTTTTTCAAACACAACCTTCTTTCAATCAAACAAAATATAAAAGGATTTGGCAATATAGGAAAAAAGGTACAAATGGAAAAGTATCAATTTGAGTCCAATCTATAGAGCTAGAGCTTACAAGTTTACACAAACTTGTCATCCATTTTGTCATTCTCCTTAAAAACTCCAAGCCCGTTAATATTTCTTTGTGCATTCTTAGAATTCTTCTAAACGCAAACTGGAATTGCACACAAGGGAATATCCTTCCGTAAGGACATCCCAAACTTGTCATCCATATTTATAGCTTCAGGTGACACTCTATCTTCAAGCTTCCATTCGAAAAAATGTATCAAATTTCCCAATATCAATGGTAACATCCCGATCCCCAATGACATCCCCACACAAATCCTACGACCACTGCCAAATGGGATGAGCTCGAAATGGTTCCCCTTGACATCAATATCCGAATTCAAGAACCTCTCCGGCTCAAACATATTTGGGTTCTTCCAAAGGGTAGGATCTCTCCCTATAGCCCACACGTTCACAAGAACTTGTGAACCTTTTGGGACCATGAAGGTGTTGTTAATCTTAGTGTCAGAGTCCGCTTTCCTTGGTATCAAAAGCGGCACTGCTGGGTACAACCTGAAAATCTCCTTAATGACCGCTTGCAAGTATGGTAGGCGAGCAAAATCCTCTTCCTTGACGAAGTTTCCTCTCCCTACTACTCGATGGAGCTCTTCTTGGGTCGCTTTAAAATCCGTTGGGTGACGAAGCAATTCCGCCATTGCCCACTCAACCGTGCTTGATGTTGTATCAGTTCCTGCTCCAAAAAGATCCTACATAATAATATTGATCATCAATTCATTTGAAAAAGCTCTTATGGTAGGATTAAAAGAAAGAATTTTATTTGTAGTGGAATTTTGGACCATATATAGCATTATTTAAGGTTGTATTTATACATCTACAATATTAGTAAAGTGATTGCCTATAAATATAAAATTCATTTTTGTCTCTATTTCTATTTCTTTATTTTTGTAATCCACCCTTATTAACAATACAAATACTAGGTCATTTTTGTAACTTTCATGATTGAAAAAGAGGAAATAGTAATGTAGTGATTACCATAAGCATATGGCGTATATGATGAAGCTCAAAATCCTCGCTCTTGTCACGACAAATCTTGAGAAGAGCATCCAACAAGTCATTACCTTCGGGTTCTCCACCATTCCGTGAAGCTAGCCTCTTATCGACAATATTGCCAAAGAAACTCAACAACTTTTTTAAATGAGTTGCGGTACGTCTCTTGAGTCCTTGTGGATCAACCCTCTTGAGGAAAGGGAAGAAGTCCGCGAGATTTGGACTGCCCGAGTTCATTGAGATACTTGAATTGAGTTTCTTGAACTCGCGAGAAACCTCTGATTCAGGATTGGCCAGGTCCATGGAGAAGAAGGTGTTGGAGAGAAGGTTTAGGACCGTGTCATGGGCTACTTGGCTTACATTCACTGCAACACCAGCTTGGCTGCATCTACTAATGTAGGAAACAAGATCCTCGATCTTCTTCATTCTTATGCCTTGATTGGCATCAAGACATTTGCTCGAGAACAACTATAGTTGAGTCATATAATATATTGAGTGAAACACCATCAAAATTTATTCACTAAATTGACCATTACTTTACATGTCCATTGATCAATTATGAGCACGCATGCACTTCCAATTTAGTAGGTACGTTATCAAAGATTAAAAATAATTATATTATCAACACTTATTAGCATAAAGGGTACTAGCTTTGTTGACTTTCCAGACATGCTCTTAATCACTACAAAATCAGAATTCAATTAAATACCACACTTTTGCTACAAAACAACATTGTTAATTAATTGAATCACAGGCTGGGTCACACGATCCCGGAATTTACCAACTCGCAAAGTTAGTTTCTCGTCAATAAAAAAAGAAATTGTGATCGAGTCTTTGAGAAACATGACCGAATTTGTCAAATTTGAATCCGATCGAGTTACTCCCTATAATTAGGCCCTGTTTAGTTATAATTTATGAAAACGTAAACAGAATAAAAATGAATGTAGTTCATTTTAGTGTCATAATAAATTAACAAAAAACAACAATTTATTTTAAATAACCTCTTATCCATTATAAAAAAGGCTTGCTCCACCTCAATTATTCTTTCATTAAGGAGGTGTGTAACAAAATGGTAGAACCACTCTCTTCTATCTCACTTTTACAATAGACAAGTTGTTGTTGGATGATTTTTTTTATATAAATGTATTGTGACACTAAAAATGATCTAGATTTATTTCGTTTTCATTTACGTTTATGTTTTCATGTGTCAAGAAAAATCAAACGGAGCCTTAATTTGTAACATAAATTATACTTAATCTCTATAAAATTAATACGTACAAGAGTATAGAGAAGTGGGTGAAATCTAAACCCTTTGATTACACCATCTTAACATTTTAGATTTTGACACATACATATCTACAAAGACTACAATTTATTTACAATTCCACTTGATCTAGTTCCACAAGCTTCTTCTTTGCATTAATAAGAAAAGATAGCTTTGCAATTACTAAATGACATACCAGAGAAGTGGCGATCTTGCGAAACGTACGCCAGCGATCGGCGGCGGGCATCAAGATAATGGAGAGCTCCGGCACCTGTTGAGTGCAAAGACACTCCGGAACCGTTCTGCCGGAGAAGCGGGCGTCCTTCTTCTGAAGAACCTCACGAGCCAGCGCCGGAGAAGAGACGACGACAGTTTCGAGGAACCCGAGTCGGAGAAAGATGACCGGGCCGTGAATCTTGGCTAGCTCAGCCAAGGCTTTGTGCGGTTTGGTGGTGAGGTTGTGGAGGTTTCCGATGATCGGCAACGGTGTCGGGCCCGGTGGAAGCCTCCTTCTGGGCCTCAGCAACTTTTCAGTCACTAGCCATTGAATCGTTGTCCATACAAACAGGACCCACACGATTGACTGAATCATGCTCTCCATCATCGCCCTCGATTGAATCTTTGATTTTGAGGGAAATGGTTTGACCTTGTAGGCTGTATATGAAGATGCTATTGGCTTTTCCGATCGGCCTAAAATCCGGTGCGCACACGTGATTCATGTATTATACCAATAACTTATATTATTAAATAACATACTACATGTTTGATATCTCAACAGCTAGGTTGCTCCAGTGGAGCATGATAAGTATGGATCTGACATATATATGTAGATATATACCCACTAGTTTTTTGAGGTTTATTTTTTTCCGTTGAACAGTTTTTTTAGGTTTATTGTAAGTAGTATTTTAAGTTTTTACGGGTCTTTTCTATCCACTACAAAAGACGCATATCTGGTCGTTAAGAGGCCGGACGTTAATCAAGTATGGTCACCACTATTAGTAACTATGG
Source organism: Fallopia convolvulus (assembly GCA_964016875.1). Taxonomy (NCBI): domain Eukaryota; kingdom Viridiplantae; phylum Streptophyta; class Magnoliopsida; order Caryophyllales; family Polygonaceae; genus Fallopia; species Fallopia convolvulus. Next base: position 5,036,806 of record OZ024724.1, on the reverse strand, counting down.
CGACCACATGATCGCTAAATATAGCGACCACAAACGGTCGCTATATAGCCACTAAGACTGCCAATGGTCGCAAATAGTGTGGCGACCACATCGACCAAGTGGTCACCATTGTTCGTGACCATTTGGTCGCTAATAGTCACCACACTATGCGCAATTCGGCGACCATTTGGTCGCTAAAATCAATGAAAGGACGCACGACTCTGACCTTTGACTGAACGTAGACGCACGATCGTGCGCTTTGCGGTGCCTGATATGTTTGAAAATAGAGACCATATGGTCGCCAAAATTAATTTAATTAAAAATAAAAATAAAAAATTAATTTAAATAATTTACATTAATTTCCATAAATAGAAATAATTTACAATATTTATTAAAATGTACAATTTAAATAATTTACATAAAAATAAATGATTTACAATATTTACAAAAAACCTAATCTAGCCGGCATCGGTGGGGCCGTTTGCGTTGGATCATTCCCGTCGGAATCAGGTTGGTGGGACCCACCGGTCTGCGGGTTGAAGCCTCCACTTCTCTTCCGCTGCATAAACGCCTCGACCTCGAGCATCCTACTTTGTAAGTTCGCCACCGTTCGCGTAAGCGCGACGTTTTGCTGCGTCAATTCCGCCACCTGAGGAAGTTTTCGACGCGACGCCATCGCTCGCCGTAATACTCGAAAGCAGCGTTGCCGAGGCCAAAGACGGTGCCTCCTGGGCCCACCCCTCCAGCAGCCGTCAGATAGGTATCTGGGAGAGGATCTCTTGAGACCACACCTGAAATAAGTATGGAAATAATATAAATAAAAATAATAATATACTAATTTAAATAATACATGAAACAATTAAATACATACAATAATCTGGGCGGACCGCTCGTCTATAAAATGTCGGTCCGAGCCCTGCGTGTGGGTCTCAATGAGAAGCTCGAGAGGCGTAATGCGACGACCATGTTGTACTTCCTACGAAATTCATCACAATTATTACTAACTATTGTAGTAAGAGTAAATTAATTTAAGTTAAATAAATTTAAATTAAAATAACTAACCAGTCGACGCATGGTATCGAGGTGTGACCTTGACCCGCTACTGTGGTTTGCCAAATTGATGTTGTGGATCCTCTTTTGGCGCTCACTTGGCCTTGTACGCGGGTGTGTTCCAATACGCCACCCAAAGGTCCCAATCGACAAAATTAATCCAAATCGGCTTCATCCCCGCCCGACAGTGCTTCCCGACCTTGTCGTCGTACCGCTTCTTGGCGATCTTCTCACAAAGTAACCAGACCGTCTCGACGTCCATACTTGGCTGGGAGGGATCCCATCGGAAGTGCGTCTAGTTAAATCCAAAAACACAATTAATGAAATATATTAGTAAATAAATAAGAAATTTGTAAAACTGAATGCGAATTAAATAAAATTACCCTCCAAGACTCAAACCAACGAGACTTTGATGCGCCGGAGGCGAAGTCGAATTCCGACACCTTATCGTCGGGTTGGCCGGTTATGATGTTGGTCGACAACCGCGACACCATGCTCGATTACTGCAAGCTGCGAGATTTCGTAAAACATGTTATAACATGTTTTTATTAATATAAGAATTTAAAATAAATTGTGTTTTCGTGTGGTACGTACCTCCAGTCGGAGATGGAAAGGTCCCATATGCGGTTGGGATCGAGCCATGTGATCGATCTCGATGAGGGCGCCGACGAGGTCGCGTATGTTAGGGCCCCAAACCCCGCTGCGGGGGCTTCGTCTTCATCGGATAAGTGTGTTTGTGCGGGTCGCCTCGGACGAGTGCTCCTCGTCTGGTCTCTCGGACGATCTCAGCTCGTCCGGACAAGGAGCTCGTGTACGACGTCGTCCTCCGGTCATACTAAAACAACAATAACAATAACAACAACCACAACATCAACAATAACTTAAATAAAAACAACTACAACATCAACAAATAACAAGTACAACATCAATAACATCAACAACAACAACCACATCATCAACAACAACAACTTAAACAACAATTTAAATAAAAACAACAATATCAACAAACAACAACAATAACATCAAAAATTTGACAAACAACAACAACACCAACAACAACACCAACACCACCACCAACACCACCACCACCACCACCACCACCACCACCAACAACAACAACAACACCAACAACAACAATACCAACAACACCAACACCAACACCAACAACACGAACACCAACAACAACAACACCAACACCAACAACAACACCAACACCAACACCACCACCACCAGCACCACCAGCACCACCATAGTAACATCAACGTCTTGTAAACGTGTATTGTTTACTCGTTCACGTTCAACATTTACTCGTTCACATTCAACGGCAGCAGCAACAACATCTCGATCAGCTTTTAACGCCTCCATCTGCCTACGGAGGGCGTTCCTCCACAACAAGCATGCACAACCATTGTTGGGTTTAACCCCAACCTTAGAGAGAGAGAACTACTCACTAATCATAATTAAGGACAACTGAATTAAATAAAAGAGAAAGCTTACAACTTGAATCCAAACAATGCGTTCCCCCACAATCTCCAATCGTTTCTCCCTCTCACGCCTCCTCTCTCTCTACTCTCTCTACTCCTACCCTAAACTAGGTTAATTGGGGGATTGATAAAAACAACGGCTAGACAAGAGTATTTATAGAGAAACTAATCTATCTAAAAGCTATCTATAAGAAAATAAATCTTCTAATAAGATATATCCCTTCTATCTATCTAAGGAAATAAAAGATATAAGATAAAAGTCTTTAATTGCGCCGACTCGGTCTTCGGTACGATCCAGAGTGCCTCGGTACCGACCCTGTTACCCTCGGTACCGAGCCTGTTCAGCACTGAAAACAACCTAGAGTAAAACTTTCGTTGCGGGTTCGTTACAACTCCGTTTGACTCGATTCTTTTTCCTATGTCTTTGTAACGAGTTTTTCTACTTCTTTTCAAGATCGAACTTGATTCTTCACCTCTTTACTTTATAGCTAAATATTCATCTTCACTTCATTCTTTTTTTTATAACTTCACTTCATTCTTGAGTGCTATTTTTAGTACTTTCCTCCTTTATTCAAAATATGCTTCAAAACAGCTTCTAAAACCTACAAAACACAACCAAAGCTTATGTAGCCTCTATATCTTAAGAAAATATGAAAACCTACACAAGCGACTCAAAACAAAACACAAAATTAAAGAAAAATACTCAAACACACCCTAAAAACACGACTAAAAAGGCGGACATCAAGCTATATCTTGAGAGACCTTTTAAGAGGTCGATCAACATTAATGGAGAATGCTTCATGATCGAATATGAGGGTATACCAACGATTTGCTTTCTTTGTGGGAGATTTGGCCATATTAAGAACAATTACCCTTATCGATGGGTCCTTTCATCAAATGTGTGTGAGAGTTAGTTATCAACTAACGGTGAAAGTGCCACATGCCATGTTCAGGATTTGGTTCAGCTAGCTGTCACTCCTGGACAGGGGATGTACAGTGATTAGACGACGGTGGCGAGGATAACTCGGTCAGCAAAGGTCAAGAAAGATGATGTAGATGAAAAGAAAAGTCAGCCGGACCCGATTTAGGAAATCTCGGACCAACGACAAGGTGGATGGTAATGGGAAAGTTATTTCCGGAAGGCAACTTTCCTTCCCGGTAATTGATTGGGTGCCTTAGAAGCGGAGGAGAATGAGGAATCTCAACAAGGAAAAGATCCAAGTGTGATCTGTTGAAGGGATTCTTGAAGAAATAAATTTATATTCAAGACCCCGCTGAGTATAGCGGAGTCAGGTTCTTCCACGGGAATGAGATTAGGGCCAAAGATTTAGTTGATAAACTACGAAAAAGCAAAGCAAACACGAAGAGGCACAAACACACAATCACACCAACAAGCAAGCAAAGGTTCGAGCACGACTTTAGGGGTCGAGATCGAAGCAAAATCACGAGTTTTAAATCAAATTAAAGGCAAATCCTAGGGCTAGGGCTACCACAACAACAACCATACATGCTTTCAACGAGAATTCACAACTATCATGCAATCTAGATCATAGAAAAGTCAACTGTCGCAAACAAATCAAGTTATTCAATCAACTGTCGCAAATTAAACAACTTTCTATCTATCCTTCAACCTAGGAATATCAACTTTCGCAAATAATCCTATTAGATCTAATCAAGCAACCAACTTTACACTTTCGCTTTTAGGTTAATTGCAAGATATTGCCTCAACTTTCGCAAAGGATTTTAGCACAAGATAGAAAGATATGATCTTTCAAGCATTCAAGTCATGAATTCAAGTTTAGACATGCATGATTGTGTTGGGTTTTCACCCAACCCTAGAATCTAAGAAGACTACTCACACATGGAAAAGAAAGAAGAAGACATGATCATAAAAATAAAGAGGTCTTACAAATTTCTCCAACTTGTCCTCCAAGTCTTCCTCTTAATCTCCAAACAACCTCCAAACCAAAGCTAGAAAAGATCTCCTTCAAGTAGAAGGTCTAGCCCCCTTTTATAGAGAAAAAGGATCCCTAATTACACTAGGAAACAAGATAAAACTACTTCCTAAATAAAAGATAGAATATATCCATAAAGATCTCGGAATAAGGGAGAGTCGGCGTCCCGATTGACCCACATAGGGTCTTTCTCGACCCCCCTGGGGTCGGTCCTGAGGCTTACAATTTTGGGTGGGTCTAGCACGACCCTAATAGGGTCGTTCACGACCCCCCCGGGGTCGGTTCTGAGAGCTTGTTCGAACAACCTTGAGTAAGACTTGCGTAGAAGATTCGTTACAAGTCCGTTTGACTCGATTCTTTTTCCTATGTTCTTGTAACGAATTTCTCTATCTCTTTCCAAGCTCAAACTTGATCTTCAATGACTTTACTTGAGCGCTTCATCTCCATCTTCTCTTGTAATGCTCCAAACTCTTCTTCTAAGCTCCAAAACTCCTACAAAATGACACAAAAGGTGCGTAGCTTTCGAATCTCAAGGAAATACGAAAACTAAAGCAAAAAGAATCAAAAGCATAAAACTCAAGCACGAAAACCAACTAAATCTAATCTATCTAGACACTAAAAACCTACCTAAAAAGCGGACATCAAAATACCCCATACTTAGACTTGCTTGTCCTCAAGGAATAATCATGCAAAATCAAGACCAATGACAAAATCTTCAAGCATAGCCCTTGTCAAAACATTTTAAACATAAGTGAAAAAGTAGACAAGTAATTCTAACGTCATCACATATGTATGAGTCCCAAGCATAGGCAATCACAATTCAACCTCACGAGGGATATTAATGTGTTTCACTCATCTCTCATGTGTTTAGGCTATTAATATCAACTCTCAACTCAATCTTTATGCAACATCAACTTTATCATTGAGACTTATATCACCAATCTCTCTACCTAGAGAAGTCAAAACACATCAATCATCATAAGAACTTAGGCTCAATGAAATCTTCATAGAAGACTCCATTCGGCCGGGTTGTAATGGGGCTTGGTAAAGACAATAAGGCGTGGAAATATTTTGGCTATGTGGTGCTAATAATATCCGGGAATCAAAGACTCCTAAAAACTCTCACATTGCCAAAACTCTCATAAAAGATTATACCAAACTCACTCAAACATTATGCTCAAACTCACTTATTTCAACCCCTTTGAATATCCCAACTTAATCTTGCTTCTAATTATTAAGGAAATTTGGCTCATGCACACTTTCACTTTCAACACTTTGCTTTATTTTTCTCCCTTTTGATTTTCATTTTTTTTCATGGGAGGTTGGTACCAATCTTTTTTTTTTCTTTCTTTCTTTGCAAGTGCATTCAGGGAACCAAACTCCTTTTACATGATAAACTGCAAGATTTTTTATTACTTTTCCCAACCCATAATTACCCCACACTTGAACCAAGCAATCTCACTCAACAAAACTATCACAAACCAACACTAAGTCCTAATCCCCGGATAGGGTCAAGCTTATCTTGGCTAGGGAATAATTTTGTGGAGCTAAAATAAAAGGCTTACGGCTCAACTTGGCTTCAAAAAGAGGATAATGTGAAGGTAGGTAAAAGAGAGGATAAAAGTGGCTTATGAAATATAAGTTCTTAATCATAATTAACATGCATGAACGATCTCATAGCGGCTTCAAGAAATAGATAACCATATCAATGACAAGAGATTTATATGCATAAAGAGAGCAAATCACACAAGAAAAAAAGAAGAGGGATTTTTGATGTTCTCCCTTTAAGGCCAAAATTCCTCACTAGGTAAGCATTTGTTGGATTGCAACTACTTCTATTCAAGACACATATGCTCAATTTCATCACAAGTCAATTTTCACAATCAAAAGCAATTTCTCAAGACTCAGGCTATACTATCCAAATATGCCAAAGGAATTATATGATAAGCATAAAAATTAATTCTCATCATAGGACATCTAAGATGGAGCATTCTTCTATCCTAAAACAAACAAAGAAATATTTTTGGATTTTTCGACATTTTTCAGTTTTTTTTTTTTTATTTTTTTTTATTTTAAAACAAACCAACAAACCAACAAGCAAACAACTAATATAAAGACTCAAGCAAACATAACATGTGAGCTTTCTTCTTCCCCTACCCCATACTTAAATCATGCAATGTCCCCATGCATGAAAAATGATGTGAAAAAGTAAAGAGATAAGAAGAAGAAACTCACAAAGCACTCTTGGAAGCTTGGAAAGGAGGTGGAGCTTATCATGGTGAAGGTGGAGTGGTTGAAGCTTACGACCCTGCAGAAATCCCACAAAATTCTATTCCAAACAAAAGTATTCTATCCTAGTCTAGGAAGGTAAAAGAACCTAATCTAAAAAGCAAAAACAAAAGAAAAATCTAGTCTAAAGACCGGGTTGCCTCCCATAAGCGCTTGTTTAACGTCATTAGCTTGACGACTTACCTTAGCTCATCAGGGCGGCTTCCATCCAGCGTTGTCGGGATCATGGGAAACCCCATACTTAGATGGAAAAGCTTCAAAACTTCTCTCTAGGACATTCAGTCCTCTATCATCTATGAGTATGCTTGGAAGTCCTACATTAGGGTTAGAAAAATACGAAAACCAAGGAGGCTTCGACTCTTTCACAGTATGCTCAATAGTAGGATTTGTAAAAGAAGGATGAAATAAAGGATCATAACCAGAATCAAATGGATCAAAGCAAGGAGACTTACCTTTTTTATTTTGAGGAGGAGTCGTTACCAAGGGTATGTGGGTCGTTATCGACCCCACTGAATCAAGGAATGCCTCGGTATCGTGCCTATCACCCACATTGATGTGATTCTTCAGAGAATGGTCGGTACCGACCCACCATGGGGGGTCGGTATGCTCCTCGTTGATGCTTTTAACGACCGTGGGCTCATTCACATCGGGATTGAAATGGAACTCGACCTTCTCCTCCCCAATATCAAATGTGAGGAGCCCCTTCCTAACATCAATTCTTGCCCCTGCGGTGGCTAAGAATGGTCTTCCAAGTATGATTGGCACCACAGGGTCCTCTGGCATGTCTAGAACAATGAAGTCGTCTGGGACAAAAAATTTGCCAACTTTAACTGGAACATCCTCAACGACTCCTGTTGCCTTTACACGAGATCCTTCCGCCATGTAAAGATTCATATTAATAGGCTCCAGTGGTCCCATGTTGGTCTTGGACCAAATTGAAAGTGGAAGCAAGCTTGCACTAGCACCTAGATCACACAAAGCTTTGAAACGGTAAGCTCCAATACCAATTGTAATAGCAAACTTACCGGGATCGCCTAGCTTTTCAGGAAGCTTTATGGATACGACCTCATTATGCAACTCTGAGATTGATCGCTTCCTAGATAAAATCTCCTTCAAGAATTTAGTATAAGCAGGCATTTCGTTCAAAGCTTCAACGAAAGGAATGGAAAGATTTAAACCTTGAAGCAACTTAACAAAGCGCTTGAACTTACCTTCTGTTGAGTCCTTGGGTTTCTTAGAAGGGAAAGGAAGTACTTTAGATGGAGATTGAATGGAAAGAGAAGGGTTAGAAGACTTACCTGGCAAAGGGTGGTCGAGCTCGACCCTTGGAGGGTCGATCGCCTGCCTCTTCTTCCTCATTAATAGCCTCCTCAGGAACGACCCTTAAGGGGGTCGTGCATGACCCTAAGGGGGTCTTGCACGACCCTAAGGGGGTAGGATCTATGTTTCTATCTCTTTCCAACATCCTCGGCAACGACGCCAATTTGTTGAAGGGATTCTTGAAGAAATAAATTTATATTCAAGACCCCGCTGAGTATAGCGGAGTCAGGTTCTTCCACGGGAATGAGATTAGGGCCAAAGATTTAGTTGATAAACTACGAAAAAGCAAAGCAAACACGAAGAGGCACAAACACACAATCACACCAACAAGCAAGCAAAGGTTCGAGCATGCTTTTAGGGGTCGAGATCGAAGCAAAATCACGAGTTTTAAATCAAATTAAAGGCAAATCCTAGGGCTAGGGCTACCACAACAACAACCATACATGCTTTCAACGAGAATTCACAACTATCATGCAATCTAGATCATAGAAAAGTCAACTGTCGCAAACAAATCAAGTTATTCAATCAACTGTCGCAAATTAAACAACTTTCTATCTATCCTTCAACCTAGGAATATCAACTTTCGCAAATAATCCTATTAGATCTAATCAAGCAACCAACTTTACACTTTCGCTTTTAGGTTAATTGCAAGATATTGCCTCAACTTTCGCAAAGGATTTTAGCACAAGATAGAAAGATATGATCTTTCAAGCATTCAAGTCATGAATTCAAGTTTAGACATGCATGATTGTGTTGGGTTTTCACCCAACCCTAGAATCTAAGAAGACTACTCACACATGGAAAAGAAAGAAGAAGACATGATCATAAAAATAAAGAGGTCTTACAAATTTCTCCAACTTGTCCTCCAAGTCTTCCTCTTAATCTCCAAACAACCTCCAAACCAAAGCTAGAAAAGATCTCCTTCAAGTAGAAGGTCTAGCCCCCTTTTATAGAGAAAAAGGATCCCTAATTACACTAGGAAACAAGATAAAACTACTTCCTAAATAAAAGATAGAATATATCCATAAAGATCTCGGAATAAGGGAGAGTCGGCGTCCCGATTGACCCACATAGGGTCTTTCTCGACCCCCCTGGGGTCGGTCCTGAGGCTTACAATTTTGGGTGGGTCTAGCACGACCCTAATAGGGTCGTTCACGACCCCCCCGGGGTCGGTTCTGAGAGCTTGTTCGAACAACCTTGAGTAAAACTTGCGTAGAAGATTCGTTACAAGTCCGTTTGACTCGATTCTTTTTCCTATGTTCTTGTAACGAATTTCTCTATCTCTTTCCAAGCTCAAACTTGATCTTCAATGACTTTACTTGAGCGCTTCATCTCCATCTTCTCTTGTAATGCTCCAAACTCTTCTTCTAAGCTCCAAAACTCCTACAAAATGACACAAAAGGTGCGTAGCTTTCGAATCTCAAGGAAATACGAAAACTAAAGCAAAAAGAATCAAAAGCATAAAACTCAAGCACGAAAACCAACTAAATCTAATCTATCTAGACACTAAAAACCTACCTAAAAAGAGTCGCCATGAATGTTCTTCTTTGGAATTGTTACGGGCCGACAAACCTGGTTTCCGCAGGGCTATCAGGTATATATGTCGTCACCATAAAGTTGATGTTCTTGCATTGTTTGAGAATCACGTTTCGGGTCCTAGGGCACAATATATTTGTGATCGCATGATGTTCTCTAATTGTGAGAGGATTGAGGCGGTTGGTTTTGCTAGGGGTGTGTTGCTCCTTTGGAGTTCTGACAAGGTTGATCTTATTTTTTTTTTGAAAATGGTAAACTATATTGATAAGGCCAAACGAAATACAACCAAATGCTAAAATCAGAAAGATTTTTATCTTTAAAATACACAAGCTATAAACGAGCACCTAACTCCATAAACCCCACCGTTGTGACAGAAGTCAACCATCACAAATGGCATAGACAAAGGCCTCCCTATGGCTGCTTCATCATGAGATATAAAGCTCACTAATGACCTTTATATACACTCAACAAGAACATGAGAGAGAGGAGGGGGATTACAGAGATATACCCAAAATCTACCCCCAAGACCTAACTCAAAACAACATAAGTCAAACTCCATAAAGCCCATCTTGGCATCAAAACTTAAGACCCCAATCCCAAATTTTGACACTTACAAGCAAAAACGAAGGCCTCTCCGATACTGAATCGTCACAAGAAAATCAAGTTATCTTGTTCATCAACTATCAAGAGAGAGGAGTAGAAGCTGAGGACTAGTTAAAGCTTTAAAAGCCTTCTCATGGCCGAGCCACGCCTTCATGTAAGTTTCAGCTTCATAGTAATCCTAGCTTTGCATTCCTCCATGATTCTTTTTTGCACAAGTTTGAACATTTGGCTTCCCTTTCCTAAAAAGAGCATCGTTCCTCATCCACCAAATGTAGTAAATGATAGCCATAAAAGCCACCAACCTCACTTGGAAGATGTTGTTCTTGCGCTGTTTACATGCCGAAAACCATTTCCACCAGCCACCCAAGGAATTGAACCGAGTAGTCATTCCTATCCAATTCCAAACAAGGTCTGCAACAGCTTTTGTAAAACTGCAATTAAACCATAGATGGTTCTCATCTTAAAGACCGTTCCTACAAAGAATGCAATCACAACTAGTTATTAGCCCGAACCTGCTCAATTTACTAGCTGTGGGGAGTCTTTTTAAAGTAGCTAGCCAACTTATGAATCCCCATTTTTTTGAATGAATATTATGCCACATCAAGGAGCACCAGTCTTGCTTATCATCTTTTGGTCTAAAAATATCATAAGCTATCCCACAATTCAGATTCCCATCTGGCTTGATCAAGTTGGCCACAAACACCTGATTATTAGTGCTTGAGTCAAACTCAAATTCAGAGAAGTCAAAACAGGATTTCTAAGCTTTAAGATGGCTTTCCAAACCCAAGAATCTGTTTACTTTAACCCTACTGTCCAAAAGCTTTGCCGTTTCAGCATATTCTTAAACGCCCATGCTGTCCACAAATTATCTTTCTTCATATGAATGTCCATTCCTAATTTGAGAATTAGTGTTTTGTTCCATGAAAGAATTTCTTTGAAGTTAAGTCCCCCTTCATCAAATGGTCTGCTAACTTTAGACCAAGCCACCAAGCATTTTTTACCTTCTGAGACACCCATCCAAAGAAAAGCCCTAGAAAGGCTAATGATTCTCTTCACCACCTGATAGGCTATTTTCCTACACCGCAAGTATACGGTTCAGTTGTAGTAATCAAGGTGTCGAACACAGGGAACTTTGTAGTACCAATTGATATTCGAACAAGTAGATCAAGCTAAATAAATAAGAAAAAGAGTTTATGATTGAATTGAAAAGTTAACAAGTAATCGAAAATAACTAGCAAAAATCAGTGGAGAAAAGCTTCCAAGGTTAGGATTCCCACAATGATGTTTCAGTAGATTTTAAGTGATGTCTATTTGGATTTCAACTCGAATGTCGTTTGAAGGAACTCGCTACCTAAAACCAACACAAATCTCTTTTCAGAAAATATGTGAATGTGCCTAGACTCAATTAATAATCGCTGTCGCATAAGATTAATCAGTTTTAGACCCTTTAAGCTCTTTAGAGACTAGGGAAAACAAACCCAGCATTCGCTGTCGCGTTCCGCTAGAATTATTCAATCCCTAGAACTACTACGATAGTTGAAATTCACACAAGAGAAATTAAGTTGCTGTCGCATAAATAACTCTCTAGTTTAATACCTAGGGATCTCATTCAGAACCAATTTTTTTGGTACTTATCAAATCAATATCTTGATACGATTATCTCCGGTCGGTCTCAAATTTTAACAAGAATCCTACATGCAAAGCAAATAGGGCATAAATCAACCTAGGATTAAATCAAACTTCAATCAAGTTTCCATTCAACCAAACATCACAATTCTGATCTACCTACTTCATCATTGGGTTCACCCAACCTCAGAATAAGAGAATTAGCTAGACATGAGAAGGGAGGAAAGCAAATCAAATTTAGTAAACAACATACCAAATTGTCTTCAAATTGATGCAAAACTCGAATCCAACAAGTCTATAGAAATCTCCAACTAATCTCCAACTAGGGTTCTCTCTAGAGAGGCTAGAAACAATAATACGTAATCATCCTCATCAAACTAGGGTTATAGTGTTTTAAGAGACAAATCAAAGTGCAAAGTTGCCCAAATCCCGACACGGAGAACTACCCGGTCAAGTACCCGGTCGGGTAAGTTACTGCATGCTCAACAGTGGTTTTTGGAGTACCCGGTCTTAAACCCGGCCACGTACCATTCGCGTAGTTGAGAACCCGGCCACGTACTCGGTCACGTATTCGGTCACATACTCGACTGGTCTGTCTTTTCTCCCTTTTTCCGCTATTTCTTCGTCTTGGCACCCGAGCAACCACTTGTAAGCTCCGTCCTTCATCACTTAGGCTCCATGAAACACTCCTCTTAGCTTTGATCCTTGAAAATGCTTGAAACTCCATCCAAAGTAGCCTGAAATCCACACAACACAAGAGTAGATACCGAACGAAGAAAATAAACAAAACAAACATAAAACTATATCAAGACTAAGCTAAAAAGACTCAAAACATGAAAGTAAACATGTCCTAAACTATGTCTAAATGCATGCTATCAAAATCCCCCAAGATTAAACCTTACTTGTCCTCAAGTAAGAAATCAAATCCGACACCCCACAAGACAAGCAAGTCATGGACCCATTTTGATAATAGTCTAGACGAGAATTATAGAAGCAAAGAATGACAGCCAAAAATCATAGCATGTATTTTTAACATCAAAGAGATAAAGCCAACATATCCATTCTAAACCTCACATAGGACAATTGTGTTTTCTCTCTCTCTCTCTCTCAAGTGTTTAAATAGGACGTGTTTCACTCAAGTCTCATCTTTTGAAAGCTTAGCTACCATAAGCTTGCAACAACGATCTAAATCTCCACCGCATGGGACTTTGTATACAAACTATAATCATGAGGTCTTTTATAAGGATGTAATGAGGCTAGGGTGAGACAATTTTGGTGGGGATAAAAATTTGGCATGTGGTGCTAATCCGGGAAAAGAAATTATTCCTAAATAAAACACCAAAACCAAGCTTAATGCCTTCTTCCCCAAACTTTCTCTTTTGTTTTCTTTTTCACCTTCACTTTCACCCCTTTTTTTTTCTTTTATTTCCCACAACCTTTTCACTTAAACACTTTGCTCATCTAAACAATTTTTTTTTCTTTTTATTCTTATGAGCTTTTCTTTCCTCATCTTTTTTTCATTTCATTTTTCTCATCACATCAAACTCCATCCACACTATTGACATTTAACATCAACCCCTTTTTTATATTCTCCAAGCTTGGTTCAAACTCACACTTATAAATCGACTAAATTCCTATTTCCAGGATGGGTCAGGCTTACATTAGGCTTGGAATTATCTTGTGGAGCTTTCCAAATAAATAGGCAATAAAGGCTAACATGGGCTATCAAAAGGAGGATCATACAAAAGTCATATAAGGGTGGGTAGGGAATAATAGGCTCATAGAAATAATGCCTCAATCATTTTAAAGTTGCATACAAAAGTCATAAAAGCGATCTTGAACAAGAATCTAATGCAAGTTCTAAAGGAAGCAATCAAAAGTGAGAATCACACATGAAAAGAGAGGACTCTTAATAGAAAATAGTCCTAGAAAGGTCAAAAATCTCACATGACTTTTTGTTTAGAACTTCAATGTCAACTAAAATCTCAAAGAATATACATCCTCATTCAATCATCAAACAAGTTCATAAACATTGCTAGACATCACCAAAACTTCAAACACTTCAAGGAAGTCTAGGGGATAGGATTTCATTCAATAATTTTGAAGGACAAGGGGCTAGTTACTTTAGGGAAAATTAATAACTCCTAAAATGCAATTTTTTTTTCATTTTTCTAATTTTTTTTCTTTTCAATGCAAATGCAATCTATCATGCAACTATATGCATCTAACTAACATGAAACATGTTTTCCTCCCCCACGCTTAAAACTACATTGTCCCCAATGTATAAATAAAAGAGTGTGAGAAGAAAACACTAACCTTGGGTTGCCTCCCAAGCAGCACTTGTTTAAGGTCGTTAGCTCGACCTCCCATCTTCTTTCAAGTGCTTGGGTCAGGAGGGTCTTTGGTACCCACCCTGACTGGATCAGGCTCATCTACAAGCTTCAACCTATGCTTTTTCACCTTGAACTTCCCCGAGTTTTTATGCCAAAGCTCAGTTCCTCCTTCTTTTAAAACTCGAGTTACTATGTATGGCCCTGACTATCTTGTTCCTTTGCTCCTAGGAAACATATTGGATCTTTCATGAAATAACTTCACCTTGTCTCCTCTTTTAATCTCAGCTTTTGCTCGGGCCTTCTTCTTTTTCTTGTGATCCCTACCCTTTATATTCTCATCAATACTACCATCCATGAGGCTTTTAACTTCTAAGGTTTCTTGAGAAGGTTGAGCAATATCAGATTGAATCTCCTCATTAGCCAGCTTCACTTCAATATTACAACAAGCTACTTTGACAGTCTCTTGTGGAGGATTCTTGTCCACTTTAAGGAAGTTATCTTTGAAATATTCATACTCTATCTTCTCTTCCCCTATAATGAGTGAGATCTTTTCATTCCTGACATCAATGTTAGCTCCAGCAGTGGCTAAAAAGGGTCTCCCAAAGATGATAGGAGTCCTGTCGTTCATCACTTCCATGTCAAGGATCACAAAATCTCCTGGTACAAAGAACTTGCCCACTTTCACTGGAAAATTCTCAATAATTCCCACAGGATGAGTGACTGAATCATCAGCCATGATAAGACGCATCTTGGTTGGAATAGGATCGCCCAAATTCAGATTTTTGCAAATTGACAAGGGCATGATATTGACACTAGAACCAATATCACAAAGGCAATCAAATTGAAGAGAACCAAAACCAGTAGGGATAAAGAACTCGCCTGGATCTTTTAGCTTTCTTGGCATCTTCTCGACTTGATCCATCACCAAGGTGACTGTCTCATAGTCTTCAATCCTCCTCTTTTTGCATAGAATATCCTTCAAGAATTTTGCATATGTAGGCATTTGAGTGAGGAAATCGATGAAAGGAATGTCAATGTGGAGCTTCTTTATCATACTCATGAATTTTCCAAATAGTTGCTCTTGCACCACCTGAATCTTCCTTTGTGGGAAAGGTAGAGGTGGTTTGTAAGGTGGGGGAGCAACATATTTAGGTACTTCATCATCAGATGGCTTCCCCGTTTTCTTTTCTTCAACTCCATTTTTCACCAATGGGAGCTCTTCAAGCTCTTTTCCACTCCTTAGAATGACAACCCGACATTGCTCCTTAGGATTGACTTCAGGTTGCCCAGGCAATTGACCAGGAGGTCTAGGAACATTCAAAGCTTGTTGAGCCACTTGTTGTTCTATGATCTTCAAATTCTTCCCTTGAGCTCTCACTTCTTCTGTTAGCGTCTTCATGGAATTGGCAAGACTCTCAATAGCAGTCTCCCAAGCCGGTTTTTGAGCAGGTTGAGCAACTTGATTCAATTTCAGTGGGGCCCTTGGTGGAAATTCGGGAGGCGCTCGCTGTTGTGGCTGATTGTTCCCATAAGAGAATTTGGGATGATTTCTCCAACCGAGGTTGTAGGAATTAGAATATGGATCATTCCTAGGCCCCCTATTGAAGTTATTCATGTAGTTCACCTCCTCCTCTTGTGGTTCTTTTTTAGAAGCAAATACTTGGCAGGATGATATAGTGTGATCACTTGCTCCACAAAACTGACAAACCACATTTGAAACAACTTGAGAAGGACTTCCATTAGTAGAAACGGGAGAACCATTCATGTGTAATTTCAACTGCTTGATCTCCTGAGTCATGGCATCAAGTTGTGCGTGGTGCAAAGTCTCTGTATCAACTTCATAAAGCCCAGCTGATCTCTTAGAGCTTGGAATAGATCGAGCATCATTATAGTAGTGAGTATGCTGGGCAATATCCTCAATCTGCTCCCAAGCGTCATCAACATTCATCTTCATAATAGTACCTCCAGATGAGGCATCAATGAGCAGCCTGGTGGTGTTGTCAACAACATTGTAAAAAGTGTGAAGAAGCACCCACTTGTCTATTCCATGGTGAGGACATAAGAATAGGAGCTCCTTGAACCTCTCCCAACCTTCATATAGAGATTCCCTATCCTTCATTTGAAATGAGCTGATTTGGTTCCTCATCTCTACAGTCTTCTTAGGAGGGAAATACTTAGTCAGGAAAGCTTTGGCCAACTCATCCCATGTAGTGATAGTGCCATGAGGCAGGGCCTTGCACCATGCTTTAGCCCTGTCTCTTAGAGAGAATGAGAAGGTGCGCAAATAAAGCGCGTCATTAGAAACATCATGAATCTTCACCGTATCCATAAGCTCCAAAAAAGTGTTGAGATGTTGGCGAGGATTCTCAGAAGGTAGACCTCCAAACTAATTCTGCTGAACCATATTAATCAGAGATGGCTTCAGCTGAAAATTCCTGGCCTGAACTAGAGGTCGGACCACACCAGCTGTGGGGCCTTGATGGCGCGGCAACACATAATCACCCAATGTCATAGGTGGTTGAGCATTCAGCTGTTGTTGCAACAATTGTTGTTGTTGTAGTTGTTGTTGTTGTTGCAACAACAATTGTTGTTGTGCATTTGCCTGATCGCCTTCCATAGCTTGTGTTTTAGCTTCCCTTTGCTCTCTTCTTCTCCTATGAAAAGCACGCTCGGGTTCAGAATCGTAGTTGTTAAGTGCACTAGCGCTCAAAGTTCTTCTCATAAGAACGAGAACAAACTGAAACCAAAACCAAAAAGAAACAAATTAAAAATAAAAACAAGACTCAATCTACCGGTTACGAGGGACAACCAATACTATCAATAGTTCCCCGGCAACGGCGCCAAAAACTTGATAGGCTATTTTCCTACACCGCAAGTATACGATTCGGTTGTAGTAATCAAGGTGTCGAACACAGGGAACTTTGTAGTACCAATTGATATCTGAACATGTAGATCAAGCCAAATAAATAAGAAAAAGAGTTTATGATTGAATTGAAAAGTTAACAAGTAATCGAAAATAACTAGGAAATATCAATGGAGAAAAGCTTCCAAGGTTAGGATTCCCACAATGATGTTTCAGTAGATTTTAAGTGATGTCTATTTGGATTTCAACTTGAATGTCGTTTGAAGGAACTCACTATCTAAAACCAACACAAATCTCTTTTCAGAAAATATGTGAATGTGCCTAGACTCAATTAATAATCGCTGTCGCGTAAGATTAATCAGTTTTAGACCCTTTAAGCTCTTTAGAGACTAGGGGAAAACAAACCCAGCATTCGCTGTCGCGTTCCGCTAGAATTATTCAATCCATAGAACTACTACGATAGTTGAAATTCAAACAAGAGAAATTAAGTTGATGTCGCATAAATAACTCTCTAGTTTAATACCTAGGGATCTCATTCAGAACCAATTTTTTTGGTACCTATCAAATCAATATCTTGCTGCGATTATCTCCGGTTGGTCTCAAATTATAACAAGAATCCTACATGCAAAGCAAATAGGGCATAAAGCAACCTAGGATTAAATCAAACTTCAATCAAGTTTGCATTCAACCAAACATCACAATTCTTATCTACCTACTTCATCATTCGGTTCACCTAACCTCAGAATAAGAGATTTAGCTAGACATGAGAAGGGAGGAAAGCAAATCAAATTTAATAAACAACATACCAAATTGTCTTCAAATTGATGCAAAACTCCAATCCAACAAGTCTATAGAAATCTCCAACTAATCTCCAACTAGGGTTCTCTCTAGAGAGGCTAGAAACAATAATACGTAATCATCCTCATCAAACTAGGTTTATAGTGTTTTAAGAGACAAATCAAAGTGCAAAGTTGGCCCAAATCCCGACACAGAGAACTACCCAGTCAAGTACCCGGGCAAGTACCCGGTCGGGTAAGTTACTGCATGCTCAACGATGGTTTTTGGAGTACCCGGTCTTAAACCCGGCCACGTACCCGGTCGGGTAGTTGAGAACCCGGCCACGTACTCGGTCATGTATTCGGTCACATACTCGACTGGGCTGTCTTTTCTCCCTTTTTCCGCTATCTCTTCGTCTTGGCACCCGAGCAACCACTTGTAAGCTCCGTCCTTCATCACTTAGGCTCCATGAAACACTCCTCTTAGCTTTGATCCTTGAAAATGCTTGAAACTCCATCCAGAGTAGCCTGAAATCCACACAACACAAGAGTAGATACCGAACGAAGAAAATAAACAAAACAAACATAAAACTATATCAAGACTAAGCTAAAAAGACTCAAAACATGAAAGTAAACATGTCCTAAACTATGCCT
The DNA here is from genome assembly GCA_964016875.1 of Fallopia convolvulus. Taxonomy (NCBI): domain Eukaryota; kingdom Viridiplantae; phylum Streptophyta; class Magnoliopsida; order Caryophyllales; family Polygonaceae; genus Fallopia; species Fallopia convolvulus. The sequence goes on along the minus strand of OZ024724.1, from coordinate 5,018,338 downwards.
AAATGCATGCTATCACCACCCCTTTAGGGAAAGGAAAAACTTGCATCCAAAAGGAGAGAATGCATTCAAACATAGACCGTATTACCTGAGCTCTTGCTGCATAGGATAGGTGCCTAACATGCTTCCTTTGGATTATGCTAGTGATCTTATTAATAATAGGCATGTACTCCCCTATTTTCAGCCTTCTAGTATGCAAAGGGAGGCCAAGATATCTAATAGGAAACTGACCTGCTTCAACCCCCAACAGGTTAACAAAATCTTCTTCTTGTATTTGATTTAGGCCTCCAAAGTATACCTTGCTCTTCGAAGCATTTGCTCTGAGCCCTGATTTTTTTCCAAACTCAACAAGGCAATCTTTTTTGAGTTTTAAAGTCCCCCTGGTTGTTTTGCAAAAAATTAGCAAATCATCAGGAAACGCTATACTTGTGATCTTCAACTGCTTGCATCTCGGGTGAAAACAGAAACCCTTCTTCATACTAACCAAGGAAAGTTTACGAGCAAACATTTCCATTATGAGTACAAAAAGGAAGGGATACAAGGGATCTCCTTGCCTCAAACCCCTCTTCCTTGGAAAAAAAACCCCGTGCCTCGCCATTTATGATAATAGAGTACCAAGGGGTAGAAACACATTGCATAATCTAGTTTATCAACCTCTCTGGGAATTGGAAGAAACGTAAAGCTTGCTCAAGATATTCCCATCTCACGCAATCATATGCTTTCTGAAGATCAATCTGAAGCATACATCTTGGTGAAATATTCTTCCTCTCATACCCCTTTACTAGCTCCTGAGCCACTACTGCATTATTGGAAATAGTTCTCCCTAGAACAAAAGCCCCTTGAGTAACAGAAACTATATCATCCAAAAGAGGCCGAATTTTTTGAACCAAAATTTTTGAGATGATTTTCAGCACCACATTACAGCAAGAGATTGGCCAGTATTCCTTGATAGAAAAGGGTTTATCAACTTTTGGAATCAAGCTTACAAAAGCTGCATTAAATTGCTTCAATAGATTGTTAGTCCTAAAAAATTCCAAAACTGCACCATAAACATCCTTGTGAACCAAGTCCCAGCTATGTTTGAAAAACCAGCTTCAAAACCGTCAGGTCCAGGCGATTTATTCTTGCCAATGTCATGAACTGCATCTTTAACATTCTGAAGAGAAGGCAGATCAATAAGAGCAGGATAATTCTCCAAATTCACCATTGGACCATCATATCTTCTAAAGTCAATTTGACTAGTATTATGTTCAACTCCAAAAAGTGACACATAGAAATTTATCACCTCAGTTTCAATTTCAGCTTCTGTATCCATAAATTCACCTATGTCATTCTTTAACACAAATATAGCATTACCTGCCCTTCGAGATTTAATACCCTTGTAGAACAAAGAAGAAGTTTCTTCCCCTAGTCTAAGCCAGTCCATCTTTGCTCTTTGAGCATTAAAACTAGCTAACTGATCTAATCTCAGATTCAAATTCACTTTAGCTTCTTGGACATCATTCTGTAATTCAACATTTGAAAAATCAACATGTAATCTTTCCTGGCTGCATTTGAGTTTTTCCAAGCTCTCCTCTACTAGCACCTCTAGACTTTTCACTTTACCCTTTTGCCACTGTTTCAGAGCATATTTAACCTGCTTCATTTTTCTCATTAACCTGAACTGAGCAGTCCCTGAGCAGAAATTCTTCCAAGCTAAATCAACAACAATATCGTAATCAGCCTCTTGAGTCCAGTAATTTCTGAATTTAAACGGGAATCTTCTTATTTTATCTTTAGGATTGACAGTAACAATGCTAGGGCTATGGTCTGACAGCTCAGAATCTGCAAAGAAGACGGTACTGAGAGGAATCTGTTGCATCCACTCTTCATTACACATTACTCTATCTAACTTGCAAGCAATTCTTGCCATGCCAGATTATTTATTGTCCCAAGTATATCTTACCCCAGAGAAAGGCATATCCTGAATATCCAAGTCATCACAAACCTTCAACAATTGATCAGAAATCAAATCTTCTTCTCTATTAAAAGAAAGCAAGAACTAGTTGTTGAAACTCGATATAATACGCGCTATAAACGGGAATTAAATAAATACTAACTCACGGGATTCGTACAACCGAACGGTTTTCGCACGTGGATTATTCCTCCTCCCCACCCCTCAGCCGGTTGTTTTTGTGCTCTTTACGAAAAAAGCCTTTAGACTTTATACCGTTTATAGCGCGATCTCACTCGGAGATCAAACACGTCGAGCTTTGGCAAACGAGATAGTTCTCGAGCCAGAGAGGATTTTCGACCTTTTTTAAATAGATCACGGCCTGTCTATATATAAGATATGCTCGTACTAGCATATGTATAAATGTCCGTTGTGGGACGGAATTCTCGTGAGATTTGCTTTGCAATTTATGCAATGGAACGTTACATGGGTAAGTGACCCACGTGGCCAAACTTTCCGACTTTGTTGATCAATTCAACAATCCCGTTGAATTGTAGTGCACACATTCAATTAAGGCAATGGCCCACATGCCACATTTGGCCCTTCAAACGTTTTAATATAAACACACTCATGCAAATTCAAGCATGCTGCACTATGTTGAACACGTAAGTGTCCTTGAGAATGAGGCGTATATGTAACACGGCGTGTTATCTCTTTTTATATATGCTAATTTTCCCTTATTTAGCGGTTATTTTGAAAACAAAACTAGTTTTAAAGATTAGGGATTCTTTTAAAGATTGCTCTTACATTTCTCACATGGTTGTTATCTATGGTCCTCCCTCATCTGCTAGACGAACTAGTTTTTGGCGCGAGTTGGAGGATACACTTAGAGGCTTGCATGGAATGGTCCTAGTGGGGGAGACTTTAATTGCATCCATTTTCTTCATGAACGTAGTGGTGGAAATGAGCGTCTTCATTCGGATTCTAATTGCTTAACTGTTTGATTAATCAGGTTGATCCTATTGATATGGGCTTCGCGTGTTCTTGCTTCACTTGGAGACGCAGATTGTCGAGGACGTCGGTGGTGTCAAAAAGATTAGACGGGGTTCTTACCAATGTTGATGGCCACCTCCATTGGCCAAATGCTAAGGTTAGGCACCTTCTGCAGTTCTTGTCCGACCATAACCTTTTGTTATTATCACTCACACCCGTCATTGTGAGTGATAAAAATAGGCGACCGTTTAGATTCGAGGTGGCTTGGCTGTCACATCCATACTCGAGGCGTAAGCGTAATCAAATTAAAGGGTTAAAAGGTCCCGATGGCTCTTGGGTGGAGGATAAGGGCTTGGTGCAAAAGATGGCTCTTGATTTTTTCTCCGGGTTGTATTCTAATGACAAGCAAACTATGGAACCACTTTCGAAGGGTGGCTTCTCAGCCTTGGGTAGTGAGGTGTGGTAGAATTTGTTGATCCCTATTTCGGCTAAGGAGGTTTGGAAGGCTATGAAGAGTATGGGTGTGTTTTAGTTGCCAAGTATCAATGGATTCCAACCTAATTTCTACCATAAGTGTTGGAACATTGTTGGCCTATCCGTTGTGGATTTTGTGAAGAATGTTTTCAAGACAATCGAGCTCCTACTTGGTGTTAATGACACCCTCATTGTCTTGTTAGCTAAAGTTGAGACATCGGTTAGCATTAGTCAGTTTAGGCTGATTAGTTTGTGTAATGTGCTTTATAAGTGTGTTACGAAGATTTTGACAAACATAATTCAGCCCAACATGTCTTCTCTTGTCGGCCCGACGCAAGGGATTTTTTTTTCGTGGTGTCGTATTACAAATAATATCATCAAAGCTCAAGAAAGAGGCGAAGGGATGGATACTTGTCAAATTGGATTTGGAGAAGGCGTAAGATTGACTCTGATAGGATTTCATTCAGGATACCCTCGAGGATGTCGGTTTTCCTAGTTGTTGGATTCAATATATTATGTCATGTGTGTCATCTTCGCGTATGCAGGTCATGTGGAACAAAGAGATATATATCTACACAATTCACGCCCTTCAGGGGTGTTTGCTAGGGAGACCCAATTTCCCCTTACATCTTTATTTTTTGCCTTGAGCATCTTAGCCATATTATTCTTGAGTCGGTTTTGCATGGTTGCTTGGAAACTCATAAACTCACTCTGAATGGTCCTAGGCTCTCACATATTTTCTTTGTTGATGATATTATTTTGCTTTCAGAGGCCTCAGTTGATCAAATTCTTGTCATTATAGATGGCTTGGATCATTTTTGTGGTGCCTCAGGTCAAAAGGTTAGCCTAAAAAAATCTAAGTTTTTTGTGTCTACTAATGTGCATGATAATGTGGTGCATAGTATTGACACAACATTCCGGGTACCAAGAACCTTGGAAATTATTTAGGAATGCCAATTCTTCACACTCGGGTGAATAAACTCGGGTGAATAAACACATGTTCAATTCAAAGCTGGCTGGTTCAAAGAGCAACACGTTAAGCTTTGCGGGGAGAGTGACTTTGACCAAGTCAGTACTTTTGTCCCTTCCCATCTATTTGATGGCCACCATGATTCTTCCGAGATTTGTTTACAAGAAGATTGATAACATAAATCGTGCTTTTATATATATGGAGTAGTACAAAGAGTAAGAAAAGGATTCATAAAGTTCCGTGCAATATTGTTAACCGCTCGAAAGAGTAGGGTGGTTTAGGGATTCGTTCGATGTGGGACCTTAACCTAGCCACAATTGGGAAACTTGGTTGGCGGTTCATAATGGGAGATGGTGGGCTTTGGAGAGAGGTCCTGCAAAACAAATATGTGAGCACTTCTCTTAGACCCTCTTCTGCTTGTTCGCACATTTGGTATGTTATTGGATTGGGGTTGTCGGAAGTCGTGATCAGAGGTTCTCATTGGTTTATTAGTAATGGGGTGTCTACTAGCTTTTGGAGGAATACTCGGCTGGTGAAAGAGCCGATTATTTAGATGGTGTGGGGAACCGTGGGGAACCGTGGGAGAACCACTTGTTCAGGCCAAAGTTCGGGATATGTGGGTCGATGGAGTCGGTTGGGACTAGGAGGCCATTAATCATCTCCTTCCGGCTAAAATTCTGATGAAGTTAGCGGCGTTCACGGTGAGTGAAGATAAGAATCTGCATGACGAGCTTTGTTGGATGTTTAGTACGGATGGCAAATATTCAATTGCATCGGGGTATAATCTTGTGCATGGACGGATTGGGATTCTTAATGTTGATTATGCTGTTTGCAAGGGAATTTGGGCGTTGGAAGTGCTAGAGAGAGTTAGATATTTTGTTTGGTAGGTGCTGATGGGACGTGTCCTTACCAATGATGTCGTCGGCAGGTTAGTTCATCCAATTTGATTTGACATTTTCGGTTCTAACTTTGGGGATGATTTTATGCATGTACCTTTTTCTACTTGGATGAGGAGTAATATCTTGGATCAGTGCAATCTCAGAACTTTGGGAGCTTGGTCCGCTATTTTTGCCATGGCGCTGTGGTGGCCATGGAAGTAGCGGAATGCTAGAGTATTTGACGGCGAGACAATGGGTTTGAACCGAGGTATGTTTATAATTAATCAAGTCCAATGTTATTTAGCTACTATTAAGGCTCGTGGTATGAATAATCACCGGATGTCGTGAGAGTGGAAACACATCGATTAGGAGTGGCCTTCAACCGGGTGGGTGGAACTGAAATCGGATGACACTATGAACGGGGACGGCATGGCTATGGCGGTTGGGATCATTAGAGACAACCGCGGGCAATGGGTCACTGGCTTCATCCATAAGATTGATATGTGTTATGTTCCTATGGCTGAATTATGGGCATATTACAAGGTTGTCACCTCGCTTGGGAGTAAGGTTTCTGTTATATTATTATTGAGTCCGACTCTAAATTGGTTGTTGATCTTATTATAAGGACTCTCCATAATCATCATCTCCTTTTTAGTCTAGTTTCTCAATGCCAAGGCTTTCTGAAAAGGAAATGGCATGTCTAGCTTTTACATGTGTACTGTGAAGCCAATTGTGTGGCTGATCGGATGGCTTATTTAGGTTTTAAGCCAATTGTGTGGCTTATTTACCTTATAGACACTTACAAATCCACCATGGCCCAATTTATTTTGGTCGGAGAAGTTAAGCGTTGTAGATTCCATTGCTTTAAAATCAAAGCATTCGACATAGCAACACCCGTTTTGGAGCAACATGATCTTCATCGATCACTACTTGTGAAGGGTTTGCAAATTCATGGTGTCTTTTACGCAAACAAAACCAACCACCACATAGCAATAATAACAATACTACAACTGCTATAGGGAATACTATTCTTGTGATATAGTAGGATACGCCTTTTCCTGCATAAAATAATTAATTAGAGGTCTCTCCGGTTCAAATTAGTTAAATTAGTTAAATTCAAGTTCATCATTGTCTGTCTTATCCTTAAATTAATAAAATTTAACACTTAAAATACTCAAATTCATAAATCATAACCAAACCACCTCTATTTGAATTTTAAAACAATCCTTTGTTTTAAGAGGTTGTTTAGAAAATTGTTTACAAATTTAAATTAGAATAGTTTAGTTATGAATTTGAGTCTTTTGATAATCAAATCTTACTAATATAAGAGTGAGGAACACAACAATAAGTTTGAATTTAACTAATTTAAACTGAGGAGAGGCGTTGACAGAAAAAGCCAAAAACTTAAAAATACTAGGAGGATTAATTTTTTTTATAAAACATCAAAAAAACGTAAAGCTTGAGGGACATCAAAAGAAATCTCCCTTTTAAAAATGTGTATTTTAGGAAAAAAATTGGAAGTGGTGCTTATAAACTAGTTTGGGCATGGATTTATGCATATTCCGTACAAAAGTTATCCACATTTAGGCAAGCCAACTGTAATTCATATTTAGGAAAATATCAATGTTCAAAGCTATGTACATATTCAATAACGAGTTTGGTTCAAATGAAACAAACACTTATTCTGAAACGAACTCTTATCTCAGATGCACTTTTCCTAGTTCGTAGTGCACAATTCCTAATTCAATAACGAGTTTGGTTCAAATGAAATAAACCATGTACATATGTAGAGTGGTGGACAACTAGTCTCTTGAACTGATTGGCTCATGGGGGCCTTGAGGCTTCGACGCTACGTTTTGGTTTTATGCTTTTATTTTATGTTTCGGTTTTTGTTTTTGTTTTCGGCTTTGCTTTTTGGCTGCCTTCATTTTTTACATGTGTTTTGTGGTCCTGTCGGGTCTTTTGAGCTCTCCCCCTACTCAAGGGAACTCCTATGTCAGTACAAAAGATGACTTAGCATGAAGTATGAAAGCATGTTCTAGACAAAGTAGAGGCGCAATCTATTCCTTAGACTGAGATTGATCCAATGGCCCAATGAGCTTCAAGAGTTGACGAAATTCAAATGCAATCACATGTGAAGAAAGTATAAAGACTTGGGGAACAAGACAAGGTTATTTTAGACATATGACCCAAGAATAATGATTGAGCTCCAAGCATGATGCGCTCACATAAACCCATGAACAATCATCTTTCAACTGACTTGTCAAAAGGCCTTAAGCAAACCCTAAAGGATCCAAGCAAGAAAGAAGAAGAAACCAGAGAAGTCCCAAAAACGAGTGTGTGATCTCGACGATGGTGAAGAGCGAGTTCCCAAGAGTAAGGGAACTGAGTATTGATGGAACGAAGATGTAAGGTTTGAGTTTTTTGTTTTTTGAGTTGTTGTCTTTAGGTTGAGAAAGTTCATTAGTGTTTCTAGAGTTCGTAGACTGCTAGAAATAGAGAAGTTTGAACTTTGCCTGTTGTAGCTAAGGGAAGAATAAATAAAAGAAGACGGTCATTCCAAATCCTCGAAACGGAGGTAGAGGTTTATCCACACAACTAGTTAGTTATTCTGGGGTTGCTCTATTAGAAATTGTGTCCCTTTATTTTATTATGTTTATTTATGTTCTTCTTTATTTCCTCTGGCTTGGGAATAGTTCTACAACTATTCCCAACTCTTACCTAGTACATACAATCCAACAATTGGTATAAGAGCAGTTCGATATAGATTTAATTTATGTGTTAGTCTCACATGTATATATGATGTCGTTTGATCTGACTCAAATTATTCATGGGAACGAAGATTCAAAAACTGGCAATGCAAGATGAAGGAATTGATGGGAAGTCACAATTTTCAAGCATGGTGAGTCATCGAGAAATGGAACTTCGAAGTAGATCCAGCCATTCGGGTTGATTTTTCTAAATGTGGAAAAAATGAATGAAATGCACGAAGGCCAACTTCAAAGCCAAAATGTATCTCAACAACTCAATGTGTGAATAAGACGCTGACAATCTGGCCATTCTCAAGACCGCCAAAGAAATATGGGAGGCCATCCAACATATGCACATAGGAAGTTTTGAACTTAGGGAGGACCACCAGATGAACGCCAAGAGGGAGTTTTTCATCTTTCGAATGGAGATGGGTGAATCCATATTCAATTACCAATCTGACTTTGAGTCACTATGCATGAAGCTTACCAGACTTGGGATCTCCAAACAAGAGATCTCCGGCAAGAAGAAGGTGCAACAAGTATTGATTGGATTACTCGTTGACTGGGCCAACGAAAGGAAAATGTTCAAGGAGAATCCTTAAAATAGGAAACACATGCTAAACCAAGTTTGTACAAGAACAATATGAGGATCTAGAAGAATACAAAGATGAGGAACTCGTACTTGTTACTAAAGCCTTGAGTTCCTTCTATAAGAAGGGAAAGTTCAAAAGGAAAAACGGAGGCCAGTACAGGAACACCAACTCCATTAGTAATCTCACGGAGAAGGACCTCGAAGATGCCACCTGCTACAAGTACTAAAAAAGGGGCACTTCACCAAGAACATCCCACATGGAACTGACAATAGAAAGCCTAACAAGAAGGCTTACATCACCACTTGGAGTGACTCTAAGGATGAAGATCCGGAAGCTTGGGTAACACCCACATGTGTGCAATGGCCATAGGAGAATGCACTGAGGAACAACCCAGTGAGGTACACATTGAATCCAATCTTGACTCTATTTCAAGTTATGATAGACCAAAACTTTTTATGCTTATGGTTAAATTTTTAAGAGATAACATTAAGCTATAAGAGAAGTTAGATGAATTGGAACACTATATTGTTGAATGTGTTGGTCTTGAGACTTTTTCCAGCTTTGTGAAGCTTGTCGAAAAGGTTTAGTCCACTCTAGCTGACTACCACAACCTTAGGAAAGAAATGGCTGACTTGGAGGAAGAAAAGAATGAGTTTCTACAAAAACTATATGAGAAAAACCTTAATTAAAAAGCATCTCTTCTCAAACCAAGTTTATTCCCGCTAGGTATTGGATCGGGTATGAGCTTGAGTGCCACAAAAGTGACAAATGTGCTCTCACTGAAAGTGAACTAAAAGAGTGTAAAGCTCTATAAATTTAGGGTGACAAATAGAAAAATGCTCACTTAGAGGAGAAAATCCATGTCCTAGAGAGTGGTGTGAAAGGGAAAAGAGAATATTACCCTGGGAATAATGGGCGCAAATTCTATGTCCAGAAAGCCAAGGGAAATGATTCAAGGGTTTACAATAAAGGAACAATAGATATGAACAGAATCCCAAGACCCCATCCTTAATATTAACTTGGAGAATACTACAAGACATGTTGGCATTGTGGTGCTCATGGGCACTACAAGGAGAGTTGTCTCAAAAGAGAGGCACAAGCTTAGAAGAGTCATAGAGCTTGGAACAAGCAAGACCAAAACATGAACCAATATGATAGAAAGTGGAAAGGTCCCACCCTTGGGACTCACCTTAGGAACTCAAATTCACATTCCTAGGAACTCTGCTTACCAACCTAGGAACTCTTCTGACATAAACATTGCTAAGTATACTCTATTCAAAACCGTGTTTCCTTGTAAGGAACCATGCAAGAGACTACTTGCTTGGGTTGCCAAAAACTAATTTTCTTTGCATGTGGTAGTGAGGGAGAACTCAGAACTGCACATGGTTCATAGACAGCGGTTGCTCAAACCATATGACTGGAAACAAAGACAATCTCACCTTACTCCACAAAGAAGTTGAAGAATGGCATGTCTCCTTCGACAACAAGAATAAAGAGGAAATCATAGGAACCTGTGAAGTCATGTTAAACAAATCAGTGAAAGTCAGCAAAGTAAGTCTTGTCAAGGACCTGGGATAAAACCTTCTCAGCGTATCTCAGATTTATGACCAAGGGAACAATGTGGTCACCTTTTACTCTCAAGAATGCCTGGTCCATCAACAAGAAGACCAAAAAGATCGTTCTCAAGGGAAAAATATCAAACAATGTCGACATTGTCGACACAAATTTTGAACCTCCAAGGAAACTGTTCCGTGCGAGTTCCATCGATGACATATCACTCTGGCACATGAAACTTGGGCATGCAGGTGTGAATCAAACTTGAAGTTGTACTTGGTAGGATCTGTTAATAAGCCTTCTCAAAATCAATCTTTACGATGCTAAGATGTGTGAAGCTTACGTCAAGGGAAAATAAACAAGGAGTTCCTTCAAATTGAAGAAAATGTACTATGCGCCCTCTAGAACTGATCCACATGGATCTCCGTGGTCCCATGAGAACGGCTAGCCACGGTTGAAGAAGGTAAATGTATGTCTTAATTGATGATTTTTCTAGATTTGCGCATGTAATCTTCTTGATGTCAAAGGCATATGCATTCAAGGAATTCGAAGCACTCATCAAAAGAATGGAAGTCAGCTTGGTGTTAACTCAAATCCATAAGGTCAGATCATAAAACTGAGTTTGACAACTCAAAGTTCCTAAGCTTTTGAAGAGAAAATGGGGCCTCTCAGAACTTCTCTGCTTCATGCACTCCTCAACGAAATGGAGTTGTCGAAAGGAAGAATAGAACTCTAGAAGATATGGCTTGTACTATGATGATAGAGAGTGGAGTTCACCAAAGCTTCTTGGTAGAAGCAATCTCCACAATTGTGTACACCCTCAACAGAGCCATGATCCACACTATGATCATAAATAAAGACATCATATGAGCTGATCAAAGGAAGAAATCCCAACATTACCCACCTTAGGACCATTGGTTGTAAGTGCTTTGTCCACAACAACGACAATGACAATCTTGAGAAGTTTGATCCCAAAAGAGATGAATCTTTGTCGGGTGCTCATCTCAGAGCAAAGCCTACAAAGTCTAAGAAAAGAGGACCAAAAAGATTGAAGAAAGCATGCATGTGGTTTTCCATGAAGAATTTGTGAAGAAGGGAACCGCTCCTTAGAACAAGGAACATCTCTTCAAGTTGATAAGGCAAAAAGATGATGATGACGATGATGATGAGCCAAGGAAAGGAGATAGTGACTACCCGTGTGGAAATAATGTCCCACAACTCATAAGTGATGGAGATAAACAAGGCCAACATGACCAAGACGCAATGGATGTTCCTCCAACTAAAGATGAGTTCCAAGATAATTCCCAAATAGGTTCCCTCAATCTACTCAACGACTATTTTCCTGATTCAAGTACTCAGGGTGAACAAAGAGGGAACAATGAAGAAGTTCACGATGAGCAGACAGAGAACAATACACCTACTATGGGGGAACACTATGGAAGCATTGAGGCTAAAGTAGAAAAGGAACAACTAGCTGATTCAGAGGAACCATGGGTGGAAACACATCTCTCAAACATTCACACAAGGAATTATCATCAAAAGAAAGATCACCTCATTGACAACATCATCACTCCTTATGTGAAAGGCGTGCAAACTCGTTCCTCTCTCCATAAATTTTGTGCCTTCATGGCTTTTATATCCCTGGTAAAACCAAAGAACATAAAAGAAGCCTTAAAGGACCATGATTTGATTCAAGCCATGCAAGAGGAGTTGCACCAGTTTGAAAGGAACAAAGTGTGGAGACTTGTTCCTCGTCCTAGGAACAAGAATATCATAGGAACTCGATGGGTCTTCAGAAACAAGATAGATGATATTGGAGCTGTGTCTAGGAATAAGATAAGATTAGTAGCTCAAGGGTACAACGAAGAGGAAGGCATTGACTATAACGATAAGTTTGCTCATGTGGCTTGGATTGAAGCCATAAGCCTACTAATTGCCTTCACAACTCACAAAGGGTCAAGCTGTACCAAATGAATGTGAAGACTGTGTTCCTCAATGGGCATCTCAAAGAAGAATTCTATGTAGTTCAACCTCAAGGCTTTGAGGATGGGAACTACCCTGACCATGTCTACTTCCTTGAAAAGGCACTCTATGGTCTCAAACAAGCACCTAGAGCATGGTATGACATGTTTGGTCAATTTATTTTGTCTAATGGTTACCTTCGGGGTTACATTGACAAGACTCTCTTCCTTAAGAAAGAATCCAAAGATATTTTTATTGTGCAAGAATTCGTAGAGGATATTGTTTTTGGTGCTACTAACTCTTTGCTTGTGGAAAAGTTTAAAAATCTACTAAGAAGTGAATTTGAGATGAGCTCGATAGTGGAACTAACGTTCTTCTTGGGAGTTTAAATTTCCCAAACCAAGGAGGGAACTAGAATCCACCAACAAAATTACACTAGAGAAATTCTTACCAAATGTGGGATGGATACTTCAAAGCCAATCGACACTCCTTTCTCACATAACACACGCTTGGATGCTGATGAAACATGTATATGTGTGGATCAATGGAACTACATTGGTATAATTGGTTCCATTCTCTACATCAATGCTAATAGACTAGATATCATGTTTTGTGTTTGCCTTTGTGCATGTTTTTAGGCTAACTCTAAAGAATCACACCTGAAAGAGGTGAAGAAGATTTCCAGATACCTAAAGGGAAATGACGTCTTGTGCCTATGGTATCAAAGGAACAACTCCTTTGAGCTAGTGACGTACTCAGATGCAAACTTTCAATGCCACTTAGTTGATAGAAAAAGAAAGTGAGGGATGGTTTAGTTCCTTGGATCATGCCTTGTATCACGGGGATAAAAGAAGCAAAACTCAATGGCACTCTCAACTGCTGAAGAAGAGTATGTGGCCACAACCTCATGTTGTTTCCATGTTCTATGGCTCAGTTATCAACTAAAGAATTACGGTATGTCATTCAGCCCTTTACCCATACGATGTGATAATAGAAGTGCCATTACCAATCATGTGCATCATTCTCGTACTAACCATATAGACATTATGCATCATTTCTTGCATGATAATGTTGAGCATAGGTACATTTCTATGGAACACTGTAGAACCGAAGAGCAAATCACATGAGCACCTTCGAGTGCTCTTAGGGATGATAACTCTAAATTAAACAAGTCACAGTTTGTTAATCTTTCTATGATTGGCTAGTTTTGTAGATTTGCACGCTTGGGAATTTTAGGAGCTTGAACTTTCAATTTACCATGTTACTAGTCTAAGACTTGTCTTGTACTATGTGGAACTCTTATTTTTTTAAAGCTTAAAATGATTAACCTGAGTTCCCCTCACCCTCATTACAAGCCACAATGATAGTTGATAATAAGCTTACCATGAACCGTGAATCAGGCAAATGCTTCCCGTGAGCCCTTGTCAAACCTTCTTTGCGGGTTGCAATTGTCAGGTTCCATTTTGTTCCTAACCCTCACATAAAAGTTAGGATATGAGTTTCCTTAACCATCCGATCCAAACCTAGCCTTTTCACGAGATCATGGAAATTGTCTTCGACCCTGGGTACTATACTATAATTGGGAAGACTGTGATGGAATCTGAAGCGCTAAAGAGAGAGAACATTGTTGCTCGGGAAGCGAGAATATGTGTCAGAATCCTATACAAAAAGGAAGATTGTGAGCCAAGAATGTTTCCTATAATCAGGCCACCATGGGAGAAAGTGACATGTGTCCTATATTTGTAGAAGAAGTTGTAAAGGCACAAGCATGCCATTGGTCAGTGTTTGAAATGGAAATGTTGATGTTACCCTTATTTAATACTGATAAAAACCTATCTTTACCACTTTTGGGACCTTCTTCCTCCTTCGCCTCCCCGAAACCTAACTATTTACAACTCCTCTCTCTCTCTCTCTCTCTCAAGAAAAAGTCCAAAATCCTCTCACTCACAAATGGCTCTTTTCCATCTTGACCATTGGATCTGAGAATGGATCTAGAAAGACCCGAGGTCCTTTCAGACCATGATGCAAGAGGCGGAAAATCACCCAAATCTAGCTGAATGACAACAACTTTACAAATTCGTCCGTGATTACGTCCGTCCTCACATCCATAGACCTAGAGATCTCTTAACCGGTCCCGCTTTCCTCGGGCATGAGTTTGTAGGTCGAGCTTCTCTCCTGTCTAGGGTTGTGGTGCCAACTCTCCCTACACCACCCACCGATAACCCTCTCACCATCTCCTACCAACCTATCTCCTCCTCAAACCCCAAATCTTCTTCCACCACCTCTCCAACAACTCCTCCTCCTTCCTCTTTGCTACCATGAGAGGAACCACCACCGAAACAACTACCACTCCACCCTCCACAGAAAAATCAGCTTCCCTCTCCTCTCTCGTACCACCTGTTCCCTAAGCACCCGAGCATGTCGATATGGGAAATTTTGATTCCGATGACGACAACAAAAGTATCGCCCACTCTCTCCGAAAGCGGGCCCCCAAGTCCCTTGATATAGGAACACTAGAAGAAGCAACAACAGATTTTGCTGGCTTAGAGGTTGAGCTTAACTCCCAAAAAGCCAAACCCTCCTCTCCTCTCAAGTTCTCCCGCAATTAACCTCGAGAGATTGGGGAACAAGATGAAGTCTATGATTTAGAAGGAAAAGAGGACGGCCGAGTGGCCGAAGAGACTGATCCGACCAAGGAAATTAAAGGTGTGGAACTGGGCACCGAAGAGGACAACAAGGCCAAAGATAATCCCTCAGATGAAGATGAAGGGAACTCCGTTGAAGACAATGAAACTAAGGTACTCGATGCGGATGACATTGCCGCCAAGTACCTAGAAACTTTGGAGGGTGAGGAACACCGGGCCAACGAGTTCCTATTGAACGATAAACAAATCGTCGTTTACACCCTCCAACACCCTTGCAAATAAGAAGACCAAGAAGACCAAGGGGAAAAAAGGCCTAAGATTTAGGACACTAAGGGCACAACAACTCAACAGGACAAGGGAACAGAGGTAGTCAAGGCCTCCACGACTAGGGAACATAAGTTGATCACTCCCATTATCCTCTCTACTCACTTTCTCAACAACAGCGGGCTTGATGAGTTTTGGGAACTCATCAAGGCCCAAAACTGGGAGGAGCTCTGCTGTGAGCCTACACTAGTTGACCTTGACCAGGTTCGACTTTTCTACTCCTCCTTATCCATCTCTAAAGACGACAAGAAGGGAACACTCACCATCAAAGGCGATGAGTATCCCTTCTCCATGACCAACATCCATCGCTTGTTGAATGTTCTTGGCGAAGGGTTGGACTCCCTTCCTGTCAAGGACTTGGATGCCTTCAACAAAGACGAGATTCTGCATTGTCTGTATGTCACTTTCCGCTCCAAGAAGCAAAAGGATAAAGATGGAAGTGATAAGGAAAGATAGAAGTCGCGGAAAAAATCTGATAATTTAGATTGGACGGTCGGTCACTTATGGCTCTATCTCCACATCGATGAAGAAATAGTACCAATTCTCCCACAAAATGGCTCTCAATCCAAAACCTCTATCTCATCGCTAAACTGGCACACCAGTTCATCATAAAGGTTGTGATCCCATCAAGGGAACTCAAGTGCTTCAAGTTCCCTACTCAAGGGGACTCCCATATTAGTACCAAAGGATAAGGATTGAGCTCCAAGCATGATGCGGCTATATAAACCCATGAATAGTCATCTTGCAACTAACTCTCAAAAATCCTCAAGCAAACCCTAAAGGAGCCAATCAAGAAAGAAGAAGAATCCAGAGAAGTCCCTGACAACGAGTGTGTGATCTAGTTGACTGTGAAGAGCGAGTTCCCAAGAGTAAGGGAACTGAGTAGTGATAGAGCGAAAGCGTAAGATTTGAGTTTCTAGATTTAGTTGAGTTTTTGACTTAGTACTTATGTTGAGAAAGTTTATTAGTGTTTCTATAGTTTAGAGACTGCTAGGAATAGAGAAGTTTGAACTTTGTCTATTGCATCTAAGGGAATAATCAATAAAAGAAGAAGGTCATTAAAAATCCTCCAACCGGAGGTAGAGGTTTACCCACACAACTAGTTGGTTGTTGTGAGGTTCCTCTAGAAGGAACCATGTCTCTTTATTTCTATTTTGTTTATTTGTGTTTCGCTTTATTTGCGTTGCCTTGGGAACAGTTCTACAACTGTTCCCAACTATTAACTAATACACACGATCGAACATATACTATCAATGAAAAGGCCAATTGTAAGCTGAACGAGGAAAACGTATCGGTTGAGTTTTGTGATGAAGGCGGGGATGATGGAACAAGGACGGGCGGAGCAGTGTTGGTGAAGTAGAAAGGGATAAGACTATACATGTATTGACAACTCGGATAGACCACGTAGACCCACTACGCAGAGTACCTGCAACAAATGATAATATACCTGAACACCGATAGGAGACAGGTCTCACAAGCAGAGCCGTTGATGTCGGGCCTACACTGCACAAGCGAGTACAACGTCTCTATCGGGTTCACCTCCTCCTTGCCCGTCGCAAACCCTCGAGAGCCATTCTCGTAGGCCGCCTTCTGCATGATGCTCTTCATGTTGCTGTCGAGGACCTTGAGGAACACGTCCGGATTCGACATGTTTGCGATGCTGTTCCACCACGATTGGGGGAAATCCTCAATGACCCCTAGCATGGACACGTTCGAGTACTGGAGCATGCACTCTTTGTACCAGATCACGACCTCCATTTTGAGGAAACACGCCCCTCCCGCCAGCGTGTGTTTGGTGGCGGCTTGGACGCACTCGGAGCAGAGCTGCGGGGAGATGTCTTCCCGGCAGTAGTAGACACCGTACGCGGAGCCCGCGGAGGAGCTGTGAGAGGGAAGCTCAACGGAGGAAGGGTTGGAGACGAGGTCGGAGAGTACGAGGTTAAGGTTGTTGACGTACGCGCTGTTATTGGAGTAGAAGCCGCTGCTGTTAAAGCATACGTTCATGAAGTGGGTAGGGCTTGTGGGTAGTTGAGCGGTTACATGGTTTCTTAGAGAGAGGAGGAGGATGAACACGATCAAGAATTCTAGGGATCTTGATGCAGCCAAAGCTATCATCATCGCCTTCATCAAATTGATTGGTTAATTCGATCTTAGATTACACTGCAATTTAATTTCATTAAATAGTTTACTAGCTTTAATTAATCATGGAATTGTTTGTACATTGTCAACCTAGCTTATAATTCAATTACTCATTCATTGCGATATTATTTGTTTTGGGCAGTGACGACTGCCTCAACTGGCATTAATTGATCAAATCAACCAAACTTTTTTATTTATTTATAAAGTCGATCTCACGATCTAACTATTCAGCTATACTTCGTCCAAATTAATATGTCAGCGTACAATGAGATCATTCCGATATATTCATTTCAAGTAGTTCTATTCATTTGGTAATAGGCCTGAATAGGAGTATTCAGGCCATGTTTAGTATTATTGGAAATATAATATTCTATAATATTTTGTATATCTTTTCTGTTAATATTCTGTAGATTCTAGCTTTAGTTAATTATCTCATGTATTATATAAACACTCGTTCTAATGAAAATAAGGCAACTCATTCAGCCAAAATCAATCCCGTCATTCTTATTTGTGTTACATAATGTTCTTGTTATTCCACATTTGACTTGCAATTTGATATCACTTGCTTAGTTGCTTAAAGATCAGAATTGTGTTGCTCGTTTGACTGATAAGTTATGTATTCTACAGGATCGCACTTCGATGAGTTTGATTGGAGCGGGTGAGGAGAGGAATGGTGTCTATTGGTTTCGTGCGGCTGCGCATCAGGCTCATGCTTCACGGATGGATGTAGCTTCACCCGCCTTGTGGCATTCTCGAATTGGTCATCCCTCACTCTATGTCCTTAAGTTATTGCCTAATGTTAAAATAACTGAACCATTGGAACCGTGTGATAGTTGTCATAGGGCTAAACAATCTCATCCTTCGTTTCCGATTAGTCAAACACATGCTTCCGATATGTTTTATTTGATTCAGTGTGAAGTGTGGGGTCCTTATCGGACCCCATCTGCTCAAGGAGCTCATTATTTTCTTACTATTGTTGATGATTTTTCTCGTTGTGTTTGGGCTTTCCTTATGAAACATAAAACCGAGGTTGCTTCTTTGATTCCAAAATTTTGTGCCATGACAAGTCGACAATTTGATAAAAAAATGTTAAATGTATTCGAAGTGATAATGGAACTGACCAACTTACGATCTTTCGTTGATGAAAATGGTATTTTGTTTGAAACCTCACGTGTTGGAACTCCTCAACAAAATGGTAGGGCTAAACGAAAACACCGTCATATTTTGAATGTTGCCCGTGCTTTGCGATTTCATGCTAATTTGCCTCTACATTTTTGGGGAGACTATGTCCTTACTGCTTGTTATTTAATAAACTGAACGCCCACTCCAATTTTACAAAACCGGACGCCTTTTGAATTGCTTTATGGTCGACCACCTAGTTATGATAACCTTCGAAGCTTTGGTTGTCTTTGTTATGCATCTATCATTCCAAAATCAACAAACAAATTTTCTCCTAGAGCTAGAAAATGTGTTTTTATTGGCTATCCGAATGGACAAAAAGGTTGGAAAGTTCTTGACCTTGACACTAAAGAACGGTTCGTCTCCCGTGATGTCATTTTTTATGTGACTAAATTTCCATATCAACCTGCTGATTCCATGCCTACTGCTGACCATTATTCTACTATTGATGTTCACCCATCTGTTTATGGTATTACTCAAGACCTGTGGCCCCAACGCAAATGGATGACAGGGGGAGTGGGGTTCAATCTCCTCTTGTCACCATTAAAGAACCATTACCTAGCTCCACTGATTCTCCAACGCAAACGGATGTCAGCGGGAGTGGGGTCCAATCTTCCCTTGAGGCCGTCTAAGCCAATTTAATACCAAGCACCTCAGATGCCCCATCACAGGCAGTTAATGGGAGTGGTGGGGTTCAGTCCTCTCTTGTCACTACTCAAGTCCCTACTCGTCGTTCTACCCGTGATCGCATCCCATTTGTGAAGCTACGTGGCTTTATTTGCAACACTGTGCGGAAACAAGAAACATCACGGTCCTCTTCACCTCAACTGTCAAGCTCGTCGAGTACATCCTATCCCATAGCTAATTATGTCTCTTTTGATCGATTTTCTGTTGGACACACTGCTTTTGCTGCGTCTGTTGAGTCTGTTACAGAGCCACATTCTTTCTATGCTGCCGCTCGGGATCCTCGGTGGCGAAAGGCCATGGAGGCCGAAATTGACGCTCTTGAGCGTAATGGTACCTGGACTATGACTTCTCTTCCGGCAGGGAAAAAGCTGATTGGCTGTAAATGGGTGTACAAAATCAAGCGGAAATCTGATGGTTCTATTGAGCGCTTTAAGGCGCGTTTGGTTGTTCTTGGGAACAATCAGAAGGAAGGCATTGATTATAAGGAGACTTTTGCCCTAGTGGCGAAAATGGTTTCAGTTCGTACTTTTCTAGCAGTTGCTGCTGCTAAGAATTGGGAGTTACATCAGATGGATGTGCACAATGCATTCTTACATGGAGAGTTGCACGAAGAGGTGTATATGCGCCCTCCTCTTGTTTTTTCTAATCATATGGATGGTCAGTTCTGTCGTTTGAACAGGTCCTTGTATGGTCTCCAGCAGGCTCCAAGGAATTGGTTTGCTAAGTTGGCTACGACTCTACGTGGTTTCGGATTTGTTCAGTCCCTTGCTGATTACTCCTTGTTTTCATATAACTGCTCTGGTGTTGTTCTTCATGTTCTAGTCTATGTTGATGATCTTATTGTTGCTGGTAATGATTCCATTGCGATTTCTAAGTTCAAAGGTTAGCCGAGTTCTTGATTTCACATGAAGGACTTGTGACCTTTGAAATATTTTTTGGGCATTGAGATAGCTTGCTCTGTTGGTGGTCTGTATTTGTGCCAACGGAAGTACACCATGGATATATTGAGTGCGGCTAGTTTGTTGGCTAGCAAGCCTTGTGTTTTTCCGATGGAACAGAACCATCGACTTGCTCTTTCCACTTAGCCGAAATTTGAATCTCTTGATCCGTTTCGACGCTTGATTGATCGCCTGATTTATTTGACTATTACTCGTCCAGAGATCTGTTATGGTGTTCATACTTTGGCTCAGTTCACGCAGGACCTTACTGTTGATCATTGGGACACTACCATCAGAGTTATTCGGTATTTGAAGGGACATCATGGTCAAGGTGTTTGCCTTCCTAGTGAGTGTAATGTGGAGCTTACGTCATTATGTGATTCTGACTATACTACATGTCCACTTACTCGTTCATCCATTACAAGGTATTTTGTTCAGCTTGGTTCTTCACCTATTTCGTGGCGGACTAAGAAGCAAAAAGATGACTCTCATTCTTCTGCTGAAGTAGAATACAGGGCCAAGGCAACTGCCTATTGTGAGTTGATTTGGCTGAAGTCTTTACTTCGGTCTCTTGGAGTTAGTCATTCTGGTCCTATGCAGTTATTTTGTGATAGTCAGGCCGCTCTACACATTGCTGCTAATCCTGTTTTTCATGACCGGACTAAGCACATTGAGGTTGACTGTCATTTTATTCGGGATCTCCTCTTAGCTGGTTCTGTTTGCACGAGACACATTCGCACACATTTACAACCAGCTGATATTTTCACTAAAGCTCTTGGTTCTCAACAGTTTCAAACGTTATTGGGCAAGTTGGGCATTCGGGATCTTCATGCTTCATTCGGGATCTTCATGGCTGACGAGATTAATATTCCGTAATATTTTTTATATCTTTTCTGTTGATATTCTATAAATACTAGCCTTAGTTAATTATCTGATGTATTATATAAACACTTGTTCTAATCAAATCAAGGCAACTCATTCAGCCAAAATCAATCTCGTCATTCTTATTAAGTATGTTTCTTGAAATGGGAATGAAATTAGGAATCAAAATGAACTATTCTTTGGACTTAGTGTTTGTTTTGGGCAGATTTAACACGTAAACGCGTTATCTGCTATAATGAGGGAACTCTAGTCAAAAACCAGTTTAAACACGTTAATTTGCAATGGTATGAGATTCAAGAAGAGAAATAGCAAATGAACTAGTAAACAAATATAGAAAGAGATATGAATTCAAAATAGTGAAATAAGATTGTAATTGCACTGCTACGAGTTACTCCTTATGATTCAAGATACCAATGATAAGTAATAGACACATTAATTGGTAAAATAATAGATATCGAAATAAATAGGCAAAAATATAGAATAACGAGGGTAAACTTCACTATGATTCCATTCAGATGTAGAAGAACAATTGATGAGTATGCAAAAGTGAAGATGAATAGCAAATAGCTTTTGAAATCGTGGATGAATAATCGAAGAATAAAAATACAATTGTATGTAGATTGTTTTGTTGTAGAGAGAGCGTATAAGAGTGAGTCCGAGAGAATGTCAATCTCCCTTTGCTGATGTTCTTCCTCCCCTTTTATAGGCTTACATTCTGGTCATTTATGAGTCAATCCCGAGAATCTCGCCTTGTTATTAATGCTTTCCAACGGCTAGTTTTGACCAGCTACTGCTTCTGCTGAATTGTCAACGCTTTAGGCATTTAAGGCGTCCATGATTTTCGTTGTTAATGCGTTCCAACCGCCCCTTTAATGCTCCTTGATTTCCTCCATGCAATTTAATGATCCATTAATGGTGAATATTGTCTTTAATTGCTTCCGATCTCCTCTTACCTTCGTGGTCCCACCTCATAAATTAACCCGATATTTTAGGGCCCAACAATACCCCCCAAACCCGATCAAAATTTCTCTCGTATATTTTGGTGCGGGTTTAAACTTGCTTTGTGAACCATTGCTTGAAGTCGTCAAACTAATGATCTCCTCATGGTTGTCTTTGTCGGTTTGTGAAACTTGAAGTTAATCAAGATGTAGTGTTGTGTATGCTTCTTTTGAATGAAGGCTTTCACAAGACAAGCTGCTAATCAAGATGAAGCGTTTGTCATAACATGTACCCGGGGTTTAGTGATGGCGACAAAGGCCGATGTTGTAAGATCTGGCGACATAGGCCGATGTTGTAAGCACTGGCGACAGAGGCCGATGATGTAAGTGTTTCGCTTACAAAGGCCGATGTTGTAAGTGTTTGGCTACAGAGGCCGATGTTGTAAGTCTTTGGCTACAGAGGCCGATGTTGTAAGTGTTTGGCGACAAAGGCCGATGTTGTAAGTACTGGCGACAGAGGTCGATGTTGTAATTGTTGTAGCGCGCGTGCGTAAGAATGTACTAAGGAGTTTTTTGTATATGTAGTGTGATGACACAAATGACAAATGTAATATGCACGTACATTGTTACATGTCATTTGCGGTTAAGGGCTCCCCTTGCTCTAGAGCGCCTTAGGTGTACTCCACCTTAGCATCTTTGACCGGTGATGTGTGCACATTGTTTGTAACACTGTGCGGAAACAATCTTCCCTTGAGGCCAATCTAAGCCAATTTAATACCAAGCACCTCAGATGCCCCATCACAGGCAGTTAATGGGAGTGGTGGGGTTCAGTCCTCTCTTGTCACTACTCAAGTCCCTACTCGTCGTTCTACCCGTGATCGCATCCCATTTGTGAAGCTACGTGGCTTTATTTGCAACACTGTGCGGAAACAAGAAACATCACGGTCCTCTTCACCTCAACTGTCAAGCTCGTCGAGTACATCCTATCCCATAGCTAATTATGTCTCTTTTGATCGATTTTCTGTTGGACACACTGCTTTTGCTGCGTCTGTTGAGTCTGTTACAGAGCCACATTCTTTCTATGCTGCCGCTCGGGATCCTCGGTGGCGAAAGGCCATGGAGGCCGAAATTGACGCTCTTGAGCGTAATGGTACCTGGACTATGACTTCTCTTCCGGCAGGGAAAAAGCTGATTGGCTGTAAATGGGTGTACAAAATCAAGCGGAAATCTGATGGTTCTATTGAGCGCTTTAAGGCGCGTTTGGTTGTTCTTGGGAACAATCAGAAGGAAGGCATTGATTATAAGGAGACTTTTGCCCTAGTGGCGAAAATGGTTTCAGTTCGTACTTTTCTAGCAGTTGCTGCTGCTAAGAATTGGGAGTTACATCAGATGGATGTGCACAATGCATTCTTACATGGAGAGTTGCACGAAGAGGTGTATATGCGCCCTCCTCTTGTTTTTTCTAATCATATGGATGGTCAGTTCTGTCGTTTGAACAGGTCCTTGTATGGTCTCCAGCAGGCTCCAAGGAATTGGTTTGCTAAGTTGGCTACGACTCTACGTGGTTTCGGATTTGTTCAGTCCCTTGCTGATTACTCCTTGTTTTCATATAACTGCTCTGGTGTTGTTCTTCATGTTCTAGTCTATGTTGATGATCTTATTGTTGCTGGTAATGATTCCATTGCGATTTCTAAGTTCAAAGGTTAGCCGAGTTCTTGATTTCACATGAAGGACTTGTGACCTTTGAAATATTTTTTGGGCATTGAGATAGCTTGCTCTGTTGGTGGTCTGTATTTGTGCCAACGGAAGTACACCATGGATATATTGAGTGCGGCTAGTTTGTTGGCTAGCAAGCCTTGTGTTTTTCCGATGGAACAGAACCATCGACTTGCTCTTTCCACTTAGCCGAAATTTGAATCTCTTGATCCGTTTCGACGCTTGATTGATCGCCTGATTTATTTGACTATTACTCGTCCAGAGATCTGTTATGGTGTTCATACTTTGGCTCAGTTCACGCAGGACCTTACTGTTGATCATTGGGACACTACCATCAGAGTTATTCGGTATTTGAAGGGACATCATGGTCAAGGTGTTTGCCTTCCTAGTGAGTGTAATGTGGAGCTTACGTCATTATGTGATTCTGACTATACTACATGTCCACTTACTCGTTCATCCATTACAAGGTATTTTGTTCAGCTTGGTTCTTCACCTATTTCGTGGCGGACTAAGAAGCAAAAAGATGACTCTCATTCTTCTGCTGAAGTAGAATACAGGGCCAAGGCAACTGCCTATTGTGAGTTGATTTGGCTGAAGTCTTTACTTCGGTCTCTTGGAGTTAGTCATTCTGGTCCTATGCAGTTATTTTGTGATAGTCAGGCCGCTCTACACATTGCTGCTAATCCTGTTTTTCATGACCGGACTAAGCACATTGAGGTTGACTGTCATTTTATTCGGGATCTCCTCTTAGCTGGTTCTGTTTGCACGAGACACATTCGCACACATTTACAACCAGCTGATATTTTCACTAAAGCTCTTGGTTCTCAACAGTTTCAAACGTTATTGGGCAAGTTGGGCATTCGGGATCTTCATGCTTCATTCGGGATCTTCATGGCTGACGAGATTAATATTCCGTAATATTTTTTATATCTTTTCTGTTGATATTCTATAGATTCTAGCCTTAGTTAATTATCTGATGTATTATATAAACACTTGTTCTAATCAAATCAAGGCAACTCATTCAGCCAAAATCAATCTCGTCATTCTTATTAAGTATGTTTCTTGAAATGGGAATGAAATTAGGAATCAAAATGAACTATTCTTTGGACTTAGTGTTTGTTTTGGGCAGATTTAACACGTAAACGCGTTATCTGCTATAATGAGGGAACTCTAGTAAAAAACCAGTTTAAACACGTTAATTTGCAATGGTATGAGATTCAAGAAGAGAAATAGCAAATGAACTAGTAAACAAATATAGAAAGAGATATGAATTCAAAATAGTGAAATAAGATTGTAATTGCACTGCTACGAGTTACTCCTTATGATTCAAGATACCAATGATAAGTAATAGACACATTAATTGGTAAAATAATAGATATCGAAATAAATAGGCAAAAATATAGAATAACGAGGGTAAACTTCACTATGATTCCATTCAGATGTAGAAGAACAATTGATGAGTATGCAAAAGTGAAGATGAATAGCAAATAGCTTTTGAAATCGTGGATGAATAATCGAAGAATAAAAATACAATTGTATGTAGATTGTTTTGTTGTAGAGAGAGCGTATAAGAGTGAGTCCGAGAGAATGTCAATCTCCCTTTGCTGATGTTCTTCCTCCCCTTTTATAGGCTTACATTCTGGTCATTTATGAGTCAATCCCGAGAATCTCGCCTTGTTATTAATGCTTTCCAACGGCTAGTTTTGACCAGCTACTGCTTCTGCTGAATTGTCAACGCTTTAGGCATTTAAGGCGTCCATGATTTTCGTTGTTAATGCGTTCCAACCGCCCCTTTAATGCTCCTTGATTTCCTCCATGCAATTTAATGATCCATTAATGGTGAATATTGTCTTTAATTGCTTCCGATCTCCTCTTACCTTCGTGGTCCCACCTCATAAATTAACCCGATATTTTAGGGCCCAACAATACCCCCCAAACCCGATCAAAATTTCTCTCGTATATTTTGGTGCGGGTTTAAACTTGCTTTGTGAACCATTGCTTGAAGTCGTCAAACTAATGATCTCCTCATGGTTGTCTTTGTCGGTTTGTGAAACTTGAAGTTAATCAAGATGTAGTGTTGTGTATGCTTCTTTTGAATGAAGGCTTTCACAAGACAAGCTGCTAATCAAGATGAAGCGTTTGTCATAACATGTACCCGGGGTTTAGTGATGGCGACAAAGGCCGATGTTGTAAGATCTGGCGACATAGGCCGATGTTGTAAGCACTGGCGACAGAGGCCGATGATGTAAGTGTTTCGCTTACAAAGGCCGATGTTGTAAGTGTTTGGCTACAGAGGCCGATGTTGTAAGTCTTTGGCTACAGAGGCCGATGTTGTAAGTGTTTGGCGACAAAGGCCGATGTTGTAAGTACTGGCGACAGAGGTCGATGTTGTAATTGTTGTAGCGCGCGTGCGTAAGAATGTACTAAGGAGTTTTTTGTATATGTAGTGTGATGACACAAATGACAAATGTAATATGCACGTACATTGTTACATGTCATTTGCGGTTAAGGGCTCCCCTTGCTCTAGAGCGCCTTAGGTGTACTCCACCTTAGCATCTTTGACCGGTCATGTGTGCACATTGTTTGTCTGATCATAAGGCTAGGGCCCATGTTTTGGCCTGTAACGTCACAAGGCGTCCCTTGCTAGTTTTTGTTTGATGTATACTGGCGACTAAGGCCGATGTTTCGTATGCTGGCGACTAAGGCCGATGTTGTACGGGTGGGCTACAAAGGCCGATGTGTAGTATGAAAAGAATCTATTGGCATATGCAAAATGGAATGGTAAAGTACCTTTGACCTGAAGATTATGTTGCTAGCTCTTAACACGTTCGTGATGATTTAGAAGTGATGAATCTTTGTGTATTACATTTTGACTTTGCTTAAAATAAGTGACTCGTGTTCCACTTTCGTTGTTCGTTACTTTGAATGTTCATTGCACGACTCGGGCCACCCTCAGTGGTGTTCTCAATGCCACCCCCAGTCCTTCGCCTCCTTGATTTGATGCGCTATTTGTTTGTAGTAATCATTTTCCTGTTTCTAACTTGTTGTCGACTTGCATTGTTTCTTGTAAGGTGTCATCAGTTTGGATAGGAATGAAGTCGACCATAAAATTATTTTGTAACACGTCCAGATAATTCTGGTATCGACATTGTACTCTTCATAGAAAAGTTAGTGCTCACTTTATGGATTGACCTTCAAAGTAAAGATGTAACATGATAGAATTCACAACTAGTACTCATACCGATTTTTTGATGGAGGAATATCTAGTTCCAGCATGAAGTAAAGTTTTGCTTACATGGTAGATTGATAACTTGTTTGTATTTTATTTCCTTACGAGTTCAATGACAAAAACCACCTTTGTAACGCGTTCCCGAGCTCTTCAATTTATTCGAACGTCATGTCCTTTCTCAAGGGTACGGACTATATCTTGACTCGCGCTTCCCATGCTTCCGATCTGATCGTAGTACTTCCCTCGTGACAGCGACAAAGAGGTCATCGTCTTCTAGTCGAATGTGTGCTAACGCCTTTGTCTGTACTTCATCAATGTTGGAGCAAGGATACTTAGTTAATTCATCATAAAGTTTGGGGTTACCTGTGGATATCCCTCTTCGAAATGCTTCTACCGACGTTGCGGCATCACATTCTTCAATGGCGACGAGTTCCTCATTGTACCTATTTAGAAACGTCTTCAAAGATTCTCCATGTTTTTGCACCAAGTGATATAAGTCGCTTGAACGTTTCTTGGTGCGTCGACTACTTGCAAACCTGAGTCTAAACTTGTCAACCAATTCAACAAATGATGAAATACTTCCAAGTGGTAAATGTGAATGCCAATTTAAAGATGGACCAGATAACGTGTTACCGAACCAGCAATACATTACCACTTCTTTCATTTCGAATGGGACAGTGCTAATGTTCATCGCTTGTTTGAAAGCCGTAACATTTTGGTCTGGATCAGTCATTCCTTCGTACTTTGGTACATCGGGAACGTGATACTTTTTCGAAATATCAACTCTCGCAATAGCCGGGACAAAGGGGGATTCGGTATAACCATCTCGCCTTTCCATGACTATTGGTTGAGGTTTCCCTGGGACCTGACTAAACCGGTCCTCAAGGGTTTTAAGCCACTCTTTTAGAGCTACGACTTCGGCATCCTCTTGGACAACGCGAAGCGTATTACCACTTACCTGATAACGTGTTGCCTGTCCTTCGTTAATCGGTGCGACGTGATTAGGTTCATCAAGTTCCGATTGTCGCACAACTTCACGATCCATTGCTCCCGAAACCCTTGGTCGACTTGGACCAGATTGTTCGTGTGATTGAACCTGAGATTGAAGCAAATTTCTTTCACGAGTTAGAGATTCAATTTGTCTTTCATAAACTTCTATAAATCAGTTGTGTGCCTCCTTTTGCTTTTCTAATTCCTTTTGCAAGGCAAGCATAGAGGCCCTGAGTTCGGCTATGACAACCGAGTCGGATGCGACCCTCGGTTGTGGTAACGTGTTAGGGTCATTTGGCTTGAAAGTTTGGTCGGTGGATGTGTCGGTTTGAGGATCGGTGGGAACAGTAGGAGGTATGATTTGTAACTGATTGTGAGTGACGAGGTTAACTTCTCGATTTCCATGTCCGCCAGAAGGACTAGTGTCGGAACTTTGATTGTTAGTCATTTTGGTAGCGGGGTAGTGGTAACGTGTTTGATGGGATTTTTGACTAAAGGCCCCACGGTGGGCTCCAATTGTTTTGGGCAGATTTAACACGTAAACGCGTTATCTGCTATAATGAGGGAACTCTAGTAAAAAAACCAGTTTAAACACGTTAATTCGCAATGGTATGAGATTCACGAAGAGAAATAACAAATGAACTAGTAAACAAGTATAAAAAGAGATATGAATTCATAATAGTGAAATAAGATTGTAATTGCACTACTACGAGTTACTTCTTATGATTCAAGAGACCAATGATAAGTAATAGACACGTTAATTGGTAAAATAATAGCATAAATAGGCAAAAATATAGAATAACGAGGGTAAAATTCACTATGATTCCATTCAAATGTAGAAGAACAATTGATGAGTATGCCAAAGAGAAGATGTATAGCAAAATAGCTTTTGAGATCGTGGATGAATAATCGAAGAATAAAAATACAATTGTACGTAGATTGCTTTGTTGTAGAGAGAGCGTATGAGAGTGAGTCCGAGAGAATGTCAATCTCCCTTTGTTGATGTTCTTCCTCCCCTTTTATAGGCTTACATTCTGGTCATTTATGAGTCAATCCCGTGAATCTCGCCTTGTTATTAATGCTTTCCAACGACTATTTTTGACTAGCTACTGCTTCTGCTGAATTGTCAACATGTTAGACATTTAAGGCGTCCATGATTTTCGCCCATGTAGACAATGCGTTCCAACAGCTCCTTTAATGCTCCTTGATTTCCTCCATGCAGTTTAATGCTCTATTGATGGTGAATATTTTCGCCCAGCTCATAAATTAGCGCGATATTTTAGAGCTCAAAAGTGTTTGGTTTGTAATTGGAATGAACTATCCCTAAAAATTACTCGTATAATTTAATATATATGAAATTCGGCATTAATAAATGTAATTTTTTCATGCTTTAAACAACTATATACTTCATATTTAATAAATCCAAATTGTGGGAAATTTGACTAGGTTTTATATACTCTGTATTAAACAAGTGGTGGCCACACGTAGAGAACCATTAAGCCATCAATGAAGCCTGACTCTCGATTAAACTACAAACCCAAATTATTGAACCGAAGTAATTAAGTTGGTGTTCGATCAAATTGCCGAAAAAGGTTTCAGGGCTTGTTTGTTTCTATACCCATGGTATAGGGAATGGGGTTAGGAATGGCTCAAACCCATTCCAATGTTTGTTTTAACTAAGGGATGGGAATGAGTGATTCCCATACCAAAAAAATACACTAGAGTTCATACCCACCTCAAACTTAAGGTATGGATGATTCCTATCCCAACCCGATACCTCATTCCAACTCGATTCCGGGTTGGAATCGGGTTGGAATGAGGTATCGGGTTGATGATTCCTATCCCAACTTAACGTTGGGATGATGTCGGAAAATAGCGGGATGATGGTGGGATGATGCCACGGTGGTGGTTATAGTCTAAGAGATGTGTTGAATCAAACCGTGTTAGTAAAAAAGTAGGAAACTAGTGTTTTATGGACAACGAAAACATACATAAATAAAAACACGATATTTAGACAGAAAAACTTTTTACTCGACCAACTAGTCATATAAAGAAAAACCTCTATCCCTGAGACATACTCTTTCTCAAAGAATTTTAATAGAGCACTTTATATTACGTTTCAACGGTTACAAGGCAAGTCAAATTCCCTGGTAACTAAGGCACCCACCAAAGTTCAACCAACTAGACTTCTTCTACCCTAAACGTAAACCCAAACAAAAGTGAACTACCGACCTGAGTACTCACATTAATGTGCATTATTCATCGGAAAAGGCCACACAAACTCGAACACTTGAAAAGCTCTCTCTTCACGTTCGTCGTCAACCATACTTAAACACTAGCTAAACCTAGTCTTTTATAGGGCAACTACCGAGTCTGATCTCAATCACAATTCTTGCCTAATTGTTCTGATATTCCACATGGCAAATCCCACTAAATTTGGAGCAAGTAGATAAACGATTATTCTTATCTTCAATCAATTTGATTCTTTCCATAACCGATTGATTTTGGATTTTCTAGATAAGACCATCCTTATTTGATCTTATCTCTTCCTTGATCTTCTCACAAACAACCGAACTAAGCTATAAAATCTTTTTAGAAGATCGTTCATAAGAGATCTTGTAACTTGGCATAAATAGAAAGTCACATATTCTTTGGGATAGCCTTTTCAGATCGTCACTCGTTCCCTCCATTGCTCTTCATAATGTTTCTTCACTCTTGACGATGTTCCTGTTTTCCTAAAATACTAACATGTAAAAACATTTATACAATCAAAGTTTGTCATTGTCAAAACTAAGAGAAACTGTGGAACAACTAATGTTCCAACAATTTCCCCCTTTTTGATGATGACAAACTTATGCAAAAATGCAAATCTAGAAACCAGTAAAAGATTCGAAAAAATTGAAAAATTATTCCTGGTTCCCCCTCAATAGAAACACCGTTGTTCCTACTCACTAGTGTAACAACATATTCCTCCTTGGCCAAATTTCTCACTGTATATCTTGAATATAATGCATCACTACATTTTCCTAACTTCCCCCTTTTGACATCATTAAAAGGTTAAATCAAACAAAAAACACAAAGCAAATGAACATATAATTGTAACTTAAATACCATTCATAAGAAAAAAACAAGTCATGAAATTAAACTGTTTTTCTGGGCCACAGTCAAGCAAAAGACAAAAACATAAAAACAACTAAATCCAAGATAACATTAAAATATTTGAGAGGGGAGATAAAGTGGTAGAGTAACAAGAGGGGTTCCACTCATGGTTTCGAGGAGGCAGGATCAATAACAAAGCGGGCATTGTCTCTTAGCAAGGTACTCAATGATAGTAATCAGATGCGAGGAAATATGTCAAAGCTCGAGTAACATCTTGGAATTAACACTCCCATTAGTCGAAGTACTCCCAACGCCCTTCTAGGCAGTCTTCTTTGCCGTCCTTCCCTTTGAATCACCCTGGTACTTCATTATAGAGATATTGCTCATATCCAGGGGAAATCCAAAAGACTCCTCCAAAGAAGGCTCATACATAACTTCTTGGCTTACAAAATAGCCTTAACGAACTGAGGATACAACAACCCATGGTTCTTTCCAATGCTCTTTGCCATGTGCCACATCATGATCTCAGGAAGACAAATCCTCACTCGGTTCATGAACTTGTCCAACAGTATCATGTCGTTGATGGTGATTGAGTTCCTTTTCTCCAACATGGGAACCACTACCTTGATTAGAAATTGGTGAGTGATTCTCCCAGTGTATCCAAGCTCACTTGTCATGTAAGGACTGACCGACTGCTTCCCTAGAACACACTTGATAAGCTGATACTTGTTATTTGACCAGTGACTTGAGGTATGCACATTACCATATCCGGAACTAGGAACATTCAGAATCTTGGCAACATACCCAACAGAGAAAGAAATTTGAACGTCCTAAATGGTAGTAAAACCCATTGGTCTGCTAGGAAGATCCGCAAGTTGATAGTGTTGAAAGAATCTCGTGAGGATAGATACATCTAACTTGACTTGTGCAGAACATAGTTTCTCCCACCCTTGGAACTTGAGAAGGTCCCAGAACTCCGTCAGATCGTGATCCTTAAGAAACTCCTCATCGATCACTATGGGACCGACAATCCTTTTTGACCCTTTAACAGCAGGAGTCTCTAGTTCCATGGGTTGTTTCCCCTTAGCCTTGGAGGCTTTGAGATCCTACTCAACTTCTTCCTCGATCTCCTCCTCGATTTCCTCTTCTTCTTACTCCACTTCGTCCTTTTGTTTAGTTTTCAACTTCTCCTTGTCAGATTCTAGCAATTCCTCCTCACACTCAGCATCCTCCTCTACAACATGTTCCTCCGCAACTTTCTTTTATGTGGTGTCTAAAGACCGTAGACTATACTTCTTCGATCTAGGAGCCACCTTCGCTTTATTTGGAGAAGGAGTTCTCTCCGAGTCAGAGATGTGAAGAATTTGAGACGACTTTGGAATACGTTTTCTTGCTAGAGATTTTGGTTGGATCTTTGGATTGGTTCAACAGGGCATCTTGTTGACCGGAATTTCCTTCATCGCTGTCGTCTCCTCAACGTCTTTGGGAGGTGGTTCGATTTCCTACTTGTCTGAGTCACCCAAGCCTTCTTTTCCTTCCTTTATTTCAAAAGTCTTCTACGAGTGCGTGGCCGAAGGAAGAATGGAAGGCTCTTTTTCGAAATCCTCAACGAGAACATCTTGTTCGCTTGAAGCCTTAGTAGCAACTTGAATTCCGATGTCTGCAATCTCATCAAACTTGGATCGAAGTTTGGACACGGGAGAGGGTATGGACAGTTTGGCCTTTTAAAGAGCTTCGAGTTTAGCCTTGAGCATTTCAATCTCAAACACATCAAGTTTGTCGAGATTCACGACTTAGTTTGAGGAAGAAGACGAAATTGAAGAGGGTAAGAAGAATGATTGAAGCTTGGAGGTAATGAGAAAAGATATACCGAGTTGGATGTGGATATAAAACAAAAATCTTTCCTTTTTCACTAAGATCACATTCTTCATTTCTCTTTCATCCAAATCTCAAGGGCTAAATCTTTTACCATAATTACGATTTGCACCGCCATTATGAGTTGTACGCAAAAATATGTCCATCGTTCGCTGCAAAATATTGTTCAACTGCTGGAAAAATTCAAACTGGCTTTCACAACGGCTAACTCCCTGATATCACCTTGAGGGGATGGAGAATTCCACCACATCTCCTTCGACCAAAAAAATATTACAAATAAAAAATATTAATAAAAGATATTAAGTTAAAAATTTTAAATTTCATGAAATTTACAATTTTTTTTCTTGATTTTACTAGTGTCTAGAGTTGCCATAAAAAGGCTGAATCCAAAAGGTCAACTTGGCGAACCTCATGCAGAGGATCTATTGTAGATTTTGTATTTCTTCTGAAATTTGGAAATTTGGACAAATTGGAATATTTTTTTGGCCCAATAGATTCTTCATCCCATTCTTTAAAATAAAGGGCGAGTGAAAAAAATAGGGACACTTACCTAAATTTGGGGAAGTGTCTAAAACCATCAATTGATCATTCTTTTTTTTTTTGGAAATTTCTTTGGTGTCGTTCAGTTTTTGACTTTTTCTTTTGGTGTTCACAAATTTTATTATTCCTTTTGGTACCCCTCTATTTTATATAAATATTGTACCGTAACCTAAAGTCATGCAAAACCTATTTTCCATTAATTCTTTTCTTATTTCCGCTAAAAAATAAAAAGAAATCTAACTTTTCCTTAGAATATTAAAAATATAAAACAAGATGCAAACAAAGTTGACTCTTAATTATTTCATCACGAACGTCGAAATTTCTCAATGACTAGTTTTTTGGGAATCACAGTTGAACCAATGAAGTCATCGTTGATTCTCTCAAGCTACAAAATCAAAGCTTGAGTTCCAAGCTTTCCTTCACCATGAGCCTTGAGAGAGAGAGAGAGAGAGAGAGTTTGAAGCGAGAGCTTAATTTGTCTATGATTGGCTCTTGCGTAAGAGCCATCCCTAGCAATGCAATTCCCATCCGCTCACACTCCTTCATGCAAATCCCCAAATCCTTGACGAAATGATCCACATAGAAGCCTAGCCTGAAATCCCTCTTCAAGATTCGACCCTCGTACAAATCCAACAATTTAGACACGTCACCCCCTTTGAAATCGCCTCTAGAAACAACCCCATATCCAGCCCCGTCTTGTGCACGTACACCATCCCTTCGACTAACTGTACGATGTTCGAAGCTATGGTGATCTGATTCGCCAATTTCGCCAATTGGCCCTTCCCGGGGCGTCTCAATTAAACGGTGCCCAAAAGTTTGAAGAGAGAGCTTAATTTGTCTATGATTGGCTCTTACCCTTCCACAAAGATTGAGAGTGTGGCGGATTTGGCACCGCGGTCGCCATCGTAGACGGGGCCATCGACGAAGTGATATCCCTTGGAGGTGGAAGATTTGGAGATGGAGTGAGCGAGAGAGGGTTCCGAGGTGGTCATATTGATTAGGATGTTGTCGGAGGAGAGGGCACTGGAGGATATGTCGAGGAGGATGGAACGGATGTCAGAGGACAAGACGATGATGAGAAGAAGGTGTTGGAGCGGGAGGCCACATCGTCTGGGATTCGACGAGATGGGTTCCGAGAGTTTTGGAGGAGGCGAATTCAGAGATGCTTGCGTGTGTAAATGAGAAAAAAAAACGGAAAATTGGGGATTTTTAAATTTTTAACAGAATTAAGAAATGGATGAAAAATATGTTTTGGGTGACTTTGGGTTATGAGACGATATTTATATAAAGTAGATTGTAACCAAAAGGAATAAATTCTTTTTATGGATACCAAAAGGAATTTCTTTTTCTTTTAGCACAAACTAATGCTTTTAAATAAAGATAATAAATGCAGTGTTCTCTAAAATAGAGATATGGTTGAAGTTGAAGTAAATTTTATTTTTGATAATATTGCGTTTGTTTCTCCATTTAGGAGAAAGTTTTGGGGAAGTTGTTGGAGTTGCTCAAAATGAATCAAATTTGAGTCTAATTCGAGAATGTGTGATCCTAATTCGACCCAAACCCTTACATGACATGATATGACCTGAACTTGCACAAAACTCACAATGACTCGACCTAATTGACTCGTAAACTTTAACGATATGAACCCGACCGAACTAAGCCTGTTAACAAGCGTAAATGTTATGGAATCCATACTACTATAAACATTTAGCCGTGAATGGCTTAAGAGTTATAACTTAACCTCGGTACTTGTGCTAGGACTCTTGCCTTTCTTCTCTCTATTTCACTATTGCTGACTTCCTTGTCGTAGACACCTTGTTCTTACTTTCCCTTCCCATCTTCTACTTTTTTCCTCTGGCTTTTCTTATGTTGCTTCCTTATTGGACTATCTTTCTCTTCCTCTATTCTTTTCTCCACAAAGTCCTTTTGTTGACAATTTTTTTTGTCAGCAAAATTCTTTGTTGACGGTCAACGCCGGGCAAAATCTTTTTGTTGACAAAAAAACATTTGTTCACAAACAAAAATTTGTTGACATTTTTTGTTGACTGACAACGCTGGGTCAATGCTGGTCAACGACTGAGTCAAAACGGTTGACCGAGTCAACTCACAATGGTTAGAAGGTGGTGGAAGTGAGGGTTACCCCATGCAATTAAAACATATCACTCAACTTGGACAATTAGCCCCCTATTTTAGGGCTATTTATTAAATCACCCTATTTCTATTTCATTTGGTTTTTATGAGATCATCTATATTTCTGTTGGCTCATATATGAATATGGGTCTTTTTTTGACACAATGAGCTAAAAGCTCATTACAAGGCAAACATTAGGCTACCTTAAAACAACAAGGCCAACCTAAATCATCACTGCGGATGATCTTCAAAAAATGCAACAACATAGGATAACATAAACTAAAAGACCTAGAAAGACTATCACTAGGAAATGAAACATCTAGCGCTTGATGGCAATGGTTGATATTGACATGCTTTCTTGCCAAGAAATCAGCAACAACATTACACTCCCTAAAACAATGAAAAAAATCACCTCTTGAAAACCACCAATCAAAGAATTAATTTCTTCAACCAAAAATTTTGTTTCCCATGGAATCTTCCAAATATTTCGTAAAAAATTTATTAGCATTAAATTATCTCCCTCAATTATGATATGAGTAATATTATAGAAAGAGCTTCATTTATATCTTGTATCATAACCAGTGTCTCAGCCTGAAGAATTGATACATGATTTATTTTTCCCTAAAAATACTTGTAACAAGATTAGAATTATTTCGAATAATAAAACTTATAAAAGTATCCGGATTCTTATTTTTTGAAGCATCAAAATTCAACTTTTGCCATTGATTCGGAGGTTTCTTCCAAATTGCCATTTTTTCCCTTTTCCTAACATTATTCATTTTTTTTAACTTTTTGATTAGCTACATTTCATAGGGCAAATTCTCTACAACAATTTCACAAGGAATTAAATTAGCAGTTGTAGTTGAGTGATTAAAAATAATAGACTTCCTATGATTCCAAATATACCAACAAAGAAAACATAAAATATTTGAGTGTGTAATTAATTTTATTGTAGAAAATAAATCAAACATAAAGCAATCTGTTAACGACACAAATTTAAGTGTAATATTTAATTTAGACTCTAAATTACAAAACATTTGAGTAGTAAATTATGGACAAAGAAAAAATAAATGATGTAACGACATTACTTAAAACACACAATGTACAAGTTGGCGGGACAGAGTTATAAAATCTATTTAATCTCTCCGTTGTAGGTAAGCAATCAGAACATGCTTTCCAAATGAAATTCTGAACTTTAGGTGGAATAGGTAATTTCCAATTAATTTTATCATAAGCCTTTTCCATATCTATTTTAATAGCCATCCATCCTTTTGCCCTTTTTTTCTTATGAAAAGAATTAAATATTTCATGAGCTATTAAAATATTATCTTGAATCAAACGACCCTGAACAAATGCTCCTTGCAAAGGATGTATTAAATAAGGGAGTATGTAAGACATTCTCGAAACAATAATTTGGGTAATAATTTTATAAATTGTGTTACAAAGACTAATAGGTCTAAAGTGATTAATAGTAGTTGGTGACGTTATTTTGGTATTAAAGTAATAAAAGATTTATTTAAAGCTTGCAGCATATGTCCTGAGTGAAAAAAAGAATTAACTGCTAAACAAACAGAAGTCCTAACAATATGCCTGTATTTTTGGATGAACTCAGTTGCGAAACCATCTGGACCTGGAAATTTATCTGTCGCTAAATCACCAACCACCTACTTAATCTCACCTTGTGTTGGAGATTCACTAAATAAAAAGTTATCCTCTTGTGTCACTAACTGAGGAATAATATCTAAATCATGTGATTGAATTACACATAAAGGATTAAGCAAGAACCTATTTTTTATTTCTGAAATAATAGCTTGGCTAATTGTGTCATACTGTCATGATCATAAATAATATTACCATGCGACGTTGTAAAGCTAACAATTCTTTGCTTAAAAGAACAAATTTTTGTAACTGACTAGAAATATTTCGTATTTTTTATATATTAAATTTTTGCTCGTTGTTTCCAAAAAATATTTTGAAATTGAAGAAGAGCATTATATTTATTTAAATGTGTTTGAAGTTTATGGAAAACAGAAATATTATTCGGATCATATATTTGTTTATCTTGTAATTCATGCAATTGTGCTAAAGAAATATTTAATTGTTCATAATTATTATGTACATTTTTTTAATATATTCATTTTGGATGAAACTTTAAACATGTAAGATCCATTTAAATTATATTTCCATACTTTTGAGACTAGTCCTTCAAAACTTGGTTTTAACAACCAAGCATTTTCAAAACGGAACGGAAACTTTTTCAAAGATTGAACCCCCATCAAATTAATCAAAATTAAACGGTGATCTGAAGTTGTAAAAGGATGATGTTGCGTTTTTACTGACGAAAATTGATCAAGTAATGTATGAAGAATTAATACTCTATCTAATTTTTTAAAAGTGTTATCCAAAGATTTAGAACTCTTTCTCCAAGTAAACGGGAACCCTGAAATAAGAGTATCTAAAAGTCCTAATTGTAATTTAAGATTTATTAATCGTGAAAATCTTGATTAAGAAGGGATGACACCCCCAAGTTTATCAGTCTGAAAATTTATTCCATTTAAATCACCAATAATAATAAAAGGAATAAGTGAAGATAATAAAATGTTCTATAAAAAATCCCAATAAACTTGTTTTTCATCCTCACGGTACGACACATACACGAAATAAGAAGTTTTGTATCTATAAATTCATACTGTATAATTATAAGATTTGTGGAGTTATAATATTTAGAGCATTTTTGTGTCATTAAAATCCAAATACCACCTCGAGACCCGATACTAGGGCTGAAAAGTATATTACTAAAACCACACTTCTGCCATGAGTTTATAAAAGGTTGTAGATTAGTTTTTGTATCTGCATAATATGGGTCTTGTTTCACTTGTAGATAGAGCTTTATTTTGGGTAAAAAATTATTTTTATTTGTCTTAACCATAGTGATTGGCCATCAAACCGAAAACGAAACCTACAGTACAAAAAATAGCATGCACTGATGCACATATTAAAAAAAACATGCACATTCAGTTGCATAACAACACATAGTTCAAATCGAAAATTATACACATACAACTCAAAAATTATGCACATTCATTTATAAAATTTATGTACAAATAATTATAAATGGATGCACATACGTTTTTTTTCGATTTTTAAATTTAGCCAATACATGATCCTAACCATTGAATTTTCAAGGTTGGGCGGCTGAGATGCATTCTCAGTTCTCTCTTGAAGAGTGCTCTTTCCTGAATCGGACCCTATTTCTTTTGTTCTTTATGAGACCATCTCTATTTTTGTAAAAAGGATGACTAAGATATATAGTGGTCGGCCATGAAACCGAAACCGAAACTGAAACTGGATGAATCCAAACCGGTGGTTTTAGTTCCTATTCGAACTAGTGGTGGATGGTCGGTTCAAGAAAATTGACTAAGATCTCAAACCGGCTAAATCAGAAGAGGATTGGAACCGTTGGATCGTTTATTTTGACTGGTCTTGACCCGGTTGGGTTAGTTGAAACCGAACCGTGGGCAATGGCCATCACTATTTCACTACTCGGATGCTTATGAAGAATCGGATGAAATTGATTGCCATCCCTATACGTGCATCTCCACTATTAGTTTAGTTAGACAATTGTAAAAGTAGTCAAGGAAATCTACAACACTTGTTAAAACCCAACTACCAACCATCCACCCATTAATCATCAACCGGCAAAGTTTTGTCAATTTCTTCTTCCATCTTAATTTTCTCTAATAAAATATAACTTACAAGGCATATCTCATGTTATATATATAGTCACGTATCCATAGCAAGAGGATCAGAGCTAGGTTGTGAAAAAGGAAGATGGAGTTCATTCAAGGATGTCAAGGTGAGTTAACACTAATCAATTCATGTTTTATTAGGGTTCGTTTGGTCCATACCGTCACATATAATGCATTAAGTTATATTAAATTACATTAACTTTATATACAGGAAAACAGTCATGGCCGGAGCTAGTGGGTATGAGAGGGACGAGGGCAGCCGCAATCATAGAAACGCAGAATGAAAACGTGAGAGCGATCATTTTGCCCGAAGGAAGCCCAAGAACGAAAGACTTGCGATGCGACCGAGTTTGGGTTTTCATAGATAGGCATGGAGTTGTGGTTAAGATCCCTAAGGTTACTTAGATTGATCAACTTACACATATATGTATATGGAAGTAAGCTCTAAATAATGGGCATCGATCACATATGTGTTGCATATATCATATAAGATGTTGCTATGTAAGGATGTGTAACGTAATAAGTGATCTAGCTAATAATGCTAAATAAATCAAAAAATTGCCCGATCGAGTTACATTACATATGATGTAATCATTTACGTACACCCTCACTTTGATGCTAACGACTTAACTTGTCAATCAGGTATGGCTGGGTCGATCACTTCGAATTTGGATTTAGTACGGGTTCAGGTCAATTCAGATTACATATTAACTTGGATCAGATCGTATTTTTGATTTATATACACGTTCAATTCAGATTGACCCAATATGTCAAAAGCACCATGTGAAAAAATTACTAAGTAAGTAGTACGGTTCGGCTTCCATAGCGTTGATAAGAACTCTATGTATAGAGTTGGGCTAGTATTAGCCTTTGATTAAAATCAACGGTGTAAGTTTATCTACACTATTAAAATGTAAAAGGAAATAATCGCCCCTAACTAATTACTCCGTAAAAGATAAGTTAGCTAATTTTTATTTTCTCTCTCCTTCCTAAATTTCGCATCTCTTTAAAATAAAAAAATCCCTAATTTATCTCTACCTAATAAATATATTTGACTAATAAAACCTTGTCTCACCTTCCTTCTCTGTCGTCCATCAATGTCGCAATTCCGATCCAGTTCCAAGCACTCCTCCATGGTGGCCTTGCCGTCGGCGTCTACTTCCGGCCAATTCACCACTGACGGAGGCATCTAGTGCTTAGACCCCCAAGCCCCGAAACGGTAACCCTAGATTGATGGCCGCTGGGTTTGGCCATGAAGCTTTGGAGAGAGACGCTGAGGTAAGCACCTTATTTGTCTTACTTTTATACATATTCTGATGCTATTATTCTTTCCTAGCAAGTAGATGACAATTTAATCTAGCTTCTAAATTGATTATCGTTCTATGCTATTAAGGTTTTGATTTTCTGTTTTTTAAATCAATTTTTGTAATTTTCTGCTTGCATTGTAGTCCTTAATGGCGTAACAAAAGGCAACTGAACTGAGTTTAGTTTGTTCAGCTTTGTGCCGTGTATTTTGGCACATATTCAATATATATATCCTATATCTCATCTTTGTTATTCAGTCGATACAAAACATCAGTATTCATTTTGTATTTGATTATAGTCCTTGACTGGTTTTATATATCTGTTAGGTTTTTGAAATCATCAAGACATAGGAAGAAGCCAATGAAGCCGCTTGATCAGAATATCCCGACCACGGGTAACTTGGATGCCGCCACCTCCCAGATGGCCCAAGCTAAATATCGATGGTGCCTCGAAAGCTAAAAT
The DNA here is from genome assembly GCA_964016875.1 of Fallopia convolvulus. NCBI lineage: Eukaryota > Viridiplantae > Streptophyta > Magnoliopsida > Caryophyllales > Polygonaceae > Fallopia > Fallopia convolvulus. Next base: position 4,977,407 of record OZ024724.1, on the reverse strand, counting down.
TGGTATTGCTGGTGGAGGACGTTTAATCCAATTGACTGATGCTGAATTGGTTAAAGTATTTGTCTTCTGTTGCGGGCTTGTGGCAGATGCAACACCCTTACAGCTGATCATTGGGCAGTCTTCTACGGGCTCCAAACTGTTGCGGCCATGGGCATTCCTAAACTCATAGTGGATATGGTCACTCTTCTTGATTTTCACACGATAAGAGCTGTTGACATTTAATTGGGACGATGACTGATGGGAAGCCTAATTCAGTTGCACAAGTTTCTTTTTATTTTTATTCCCAATTCATTGAACTGATGTGTATGCCGCCTTCTATAAGTCATTCATTGAACTTATCCTTATCTCCCCTAGTAGAGATGTACTGTGTAACTAATTTTTATCTATAAAACACAGGCCTAGCCTGCTTCCAGAGCCAAAAAAAAAACTATCATAGGCAAACAGAGAAAGAAGATGTTGAGCATGAATGTGGTACTATAAAAGAGAAAGAAAAAGCTGAAGTGAATGCCCTTGATTTGGTAGTATGTAGAGAATGGATCTACTCGAGTTCGCTTCGATTGTTCTAAACGAGTTTGTAAAACCTTTGAAAAACAATGAACAAACAAACAGAAAGGGACACACAGTTGTTTACGCAGTTCGGACTAAGTCCTACGTCTGCGGAGCCTCAAGAGGGGAGACTCACCCAATCCACTAGGCATCGAAGGCCATAAGAGCAAGTATAGATACAAGCAAGCACACACACAAGTGGCAAAAGCCAGGAGCAAGAGAGAAAGAAAGAGATAAGCACAAAGCAACAAGAACGAAGACAAACAGAGCTGGCAAGCTCACAAGGACTCAGTCACTCAGACCCGAACTCCCTCGTCTCACTCTAGTTCTTCTTCTTTTATTTCTCTCACTTGATCTCGTCACATTTCCATGAGGGCGAAGGAGTCGAAGAAGGGAAGCTCGAGAGAGAGCAAACCCTAGAAACCAGAGCGCCGCAGAGAAGTGAGCAAGAGATGCTCTCGAGGGTTCCAAACATCGCTTTTATATGAAACCCTAGAGTAAAGACGACGTCGTCTCCAATAATGACCCAAAGCGCTTGGATCAGAAGTGGAGTGGCCCAAGATCGGAGAAAAGGCCCAACAAGTCATCAGCCGAGCTCACACAATAAGTCACACATAAAACCGGCCCAAGACACAACAATACCAACAATGTCATGAGCCAAACTTGACCAAGTGATGGTCAAGTGGCTCAGGCCATGGGTCATGGTCCATAGAGGGTGGTTCAGTGGCATCTCAAGTGTGAGCCATGGTCCCTGTCCTAGGTTCTACCTACTTGTGTGTGTTTGCATTGTACTATGGTGTTCAAATGTTGACATATTACAACTTAGGATTATAAAGATTACAAATGCCCTCCTAATCCTTGGTTGTAATAAAGCCTAAGTCACCAGTAGTGGATGGGAAGTATCATTGTCTCCTGTCCATCGTCGGCTCATGAGCTCAGAAGCTCAAGTTGTGTCCCAAATGTGCAGGAAATCCCTGCAGAAGTGGAACTTGTCAGCTGTCACTATCTTGGTCCCAAAGTCAGCTGGATTTTCTTCTCCGTTTACTTTCTTGACCTCAAGTGACTTCTCTTCAATCAGAACTCTAATAAAATGATGCCACACATCAATGTGCTTGGACCTTTCATGGAACATAGGGTCTTTGCACAGATATAAAGCACTTTGGCTATCCATATAGAGAACTGGTGTCATAGGTACAAATTGGATTTCTTTCAAGATTCCTACCATGAAGTGTTATCCAAAGAATTAGAACTCTTTCTCCAAAGAATTAGAACTCTTTCTCCAAAGTGTTATCCAAAGAATTAGAACTCTTTCTCCATTGATTTTGAACTTTATTCTTCAAGTCACATAAATGTTCCATATCCTACCATGAAGTTAATCCTTTGTTTGTAGCCCCGCTCTAGCCTAAGCCTTTGTTTGAAACTCCTCAAAATATTATTCCTAGCCTTATATGACTTGACCCTTATGGGATTGGACTTTAGAAGAGAGGTTGGGATTGTATTTGAAGAGTTGAGATTCTCTTTGGTTTAAGGGAAAAGAATGGTGTTATGAATCATGTGGGTAGTGCATCTTTGTTGTGCAAAAAGAAAACAAAGAAAGAAGGAAAGAAAGAAAATGTTGGAAATGTAAAGTGGAATGAAGGCAAAGAGCTTAAGTGAAGAAAAAGGGTCCGACCGAGTTACACGCAACATCGGGCCCGATGTCATAAGAAAGTCGGTCCAATGGAGAAAGCGTGGAAAATCCAACAAAAAGCCTAAGAGCAAAGATGAAGTGGAATGTTAAGTGAAATTTTGGGTTGAAAGGAAAAATGTTAAGTCTTTTGGGATGAGTGTGAATTTGATTGTGGAATTTTGGTGAAGTTGGTGAGAGTTTAGGTTGTTCAATCCCCATTGTAAGCACCACAAGACCAAATAATTCCCACCTTGAGAAATACCAAAAGCCCCATTACAACCCGACCGAATGGAACCTCTTTGAGGACCTCCATTAAGCCAAGTTCGAATTCTATGTGTACTTTGTATTAGGCATCTCTAGGTGGAGGAATTGCTGATATTAGCTTCAATAGTAAAGTCCTTACTTGCATGATTTTTGAGCTTGAGTGTTCATTGCTAAACCCAAACACATGATGAGTGATACACATTCACATATCCCTAAAGTGAGGCTTAGTTGCATTGACTCTATTCCTTGGAACACTTAATCATGTGTGATGATGTAATATTGCTTGAATATCAATCACTTGTGCTAAAATGTGTTTTCATACGAGGCTTTACTTGAAGATTATGTTTCGGTCTTGCTTACATTGTTATTGCTTGAGGACAAGCAAGTTTAAGTATGGGGTATTTTGATGTCTCTTTATTTGGTGGTGTTTTCATATGTGATTTCCTTTGTAAATATGTTTCTTTTTCCCCTTTTCTTGTGTGTTTTGTTCCTTTTTAGCCTAGTTCCCGTATTTCTATGAGATTCGGAGACTACGCGCGTTTTATGTGTTTTGTAGGTGTTTTGGCATGAATCGAGGATCGATTTGAAGGAGGGTCGAGACATGGAGCAAGGCCCGAGCAAAAGAGGGAAAGAGAGGAGCAAGCCATGAAGAAGAACAAGAGAAGCCAACAAGAAGAAGGTGGAACGAGGTCCGGACCGAGTTGCAACCACGCCGGGCCCGACTTGGAGTTTTCAACCTCGGACCGACACAGTAAGTCGGGCCCGAGGTCCTCCGTGTCGGTCCGAGTCGGTCACCGGACTACTTGGGCTCCAAGGCACGAAATTGTGAACTTCCACTTTTGCCCCTCATCTAATCTATAAAATGCCCTCTTGTCTTCTAATTTGAGGGGTTTCTCTCACACAAGGAAGAGGTTCCCACACTTGGCAAGGAACCAACCCTCAAGAGGATACTTGGAGAGCAAGGAGAAAGGAGAGGAGAAAGAGAAGAGAGATAGAATCGGCCAAGGGAGAGGAAGGATTGATAGGTTTGGTTGATAGATTAGCTTTGCTTTGTTTTGATCTTGTGGATTGGGAAACCCTTGATTGGAATTTGTGGATTGCTTTTGATTTGAATGAAACTTTGCTTTGTTTTGAGATTGATGATGTTGATTGTCTTCCCTTTTGATTTTTTTGCTTTCTTTGTTTGCCATATGGAGTAGATCTCCTTGATCTTGGGTTATGGGGGAAAACCCTAGTTTTGAGTGTTTGATCTAAGGAACCCACTCTACATAGAGCTACAATTCCTTGCGAAAGTAAGGAATCAAGGCTTGTGATTGGCAAAGTAGAGAAAGTGAACATGTGTCAATCTCAAGACCTTGCTTCGAAGGGGATTTCCCCAAGGATCGAGGTGTAGAAGTGGTTGGAACGAGGGCGAAAGCACTCGATCCTAGTCCGATCATCACTTATTGCTTGAATGGGGGTGGAAAAGCCTAAATCTACTAGAGAAGGAAACTAAAAGCCCAAGATCTACTTTCAATCCTTGAAGTTCGACAAACCCAGATACCTCGGGCCCGACTTACCCTGTGTCGGTCCCGACTTCCTCTTGTCGCCAACATCGGGCCCGGCGTGACCTCTGTGTCGGTCCCGACTGTTCTCTTTGTTTTCCTTCGTTTTAAGTTATCCTTTCTAGCTTTCTAGTGTCTAGGCACCTCGGTCGAATAGACTTCCCGAGTGTTCGACACCCACCACGTGCTACAACGGGGTCGGGTTATAAATTGTATCTCTAGACCCTCGCATTTGAGAGGCGATCACCTGCCCAGGTGTAGCAGTAGGCAGAGGTGGATTTCCTGTTGTCTTTGTTGCTTGCATAATCAGAATCACAGTAACCATATAACTCATTAGTAGAAGCATGCTCAGAATAAACAAGACAGTAACCCTTGGTGCCATTTAAGTATCTCAGACAGAACTTCATGGCATTCCAGTGACATTCACCAGGGTTTGACATAAACCTACTCAACACACTAAATGCAAAGGCCAGGTCAGGCCTTGTGCACAACATTGCATACATAACAGACCCAACATCAACATCATAAGGCGCATTAGACATCTTAGCTTTCTCATCAGGTGTACTAGGGCAGAGCCTTTTAGACAATTCTAAATGCCCTCCTAAGGGAACAGAAGTGGGTTTAGAATCAAGCATTTTAAACCTTTCAAGGACCTTAAACAAGTAATCACTTTGAGACAACCACATTTTCTTGTTTTTCCTATCTCTAGTAATTTTTATGCCAAGGATCTTTTGAGCTGCCCCTAAGTCTTTCATGTCAAAGTTGAGTTTTAAGTCTCTTTTCACACTAGAGATGATAACCTTAGATGAACACATCAGCATAATATCATCAACATATAAAAGCACAAACAGGGGAGTCTTGGTCCTAATGCCCTTGAAATAAAGACATGTATCATAACTGCTTCTTATAAAACCAAGTTTTCTCATGCACAGGTCAAACTTGATGTTTCATTGCCTAGGGGACTGCTTAAGGCCATAGATAGATTTTTTAAGTAAGCATGTGAATAATCTCATTAGGTTGTTTCATGTGAATAATCTCATTTAATTCACCATGCAAGAAGGCAGTTTTCACATCCATTTGTTCTAATTCCTAGTTGTACACAGCAGTCATAGCAAGTAAGAGTCTAAGGGTCTTATACTTAATCACAGGTGCAAAGATATCATTGTAATCTATGCCCTCCTTTTGGGAGATTCCCTTAGCTACAAGCCTAGCTTTGTATCTAGGGGGATCTCCAGAGTGAGCACCATCTTTAAGCTTGTAAATCCATTTACAATCAATCAGTCTAGCATTGGCTGGCTTGGGAACAAGGACCCAAGTATTGTTAGCATACATAGATTGCATTTCTTCTTTCATGGCACTTATCCAATTTTTTGCATGCATACATTTCATGGTAATTTCATAAGTGTCATGTGTAAAGGAATTCACAACATGCTCAGAAGCAAGGCAAGCATACTCAATTAAGTTCACATCAGACAGAAGATCAGAAAACTCAGCAAACATGATAAACCTCCTATTAGGAACCCTATTCCTTAGCTCTCTATCTCTAGTTAGTTGATAATCTATCAAGTCATTGGTAGAGGGCATAGAGTTGCTAATAGGTGGATCACTTACCTCCCCACCTGATTGGTGAGGGTTCTGGTCTTCAGTACTTGTGTTTGTCACATTTTCAGTAACATTTTCATCTTCACCTTGCTCTGGATGGTCATTTGCTCTATGACCATCATGGTCATCATCATTTAGCTCCACTTGAGCTCCTTGATCATATTCATTTTCTTCTTCAGAAGTAGCTTCATGTGGTAGAAAGAACCTGTTCAATTCTGCTTCAGTGCTGGTACCTGCACACTCAGTAGCTGAGTTAGTTTTATTCTTAAAATGAAACTCTGACTCATTAAAGGTCACACTCCTAGAGGTAATCACTTTGTAGCCATGAGGCTGACAAAGCAACAGTTTGTAACCCTTAACACCTTCAGGGTAGCCTAACATCACACATTTTTGAGCTCTTGGTTGCAACTTGCCTTGAGATGCATGAGCATAGGCAGTGCAGCCAAATGCCTTTAGATGTGACAGATTAGGTTTCTTGCCAGTCCACATCTCATATGGTGTTTTGAAATCAACCACAGAGGATGGAGACCTATTGATGAGATAATAGGCAGTTGTCACTACCTCACCCCAGAGTGAAGGTTTCATTCCAGCACCAATGAGCAGACACCTTGCCTTTTCAAGCAAGGTTCTGTTCATTCTCTCAGCAGTGCCATTCTGCTGAGGTGTGCCAGGAACTGTCAGATGCCTTTTAATACCATTAGCACTACAGAAAGAGTCAAACACATGATTGCAGAATTCAAGACCATTATCTGTCTTAAGACACTTAAGCTTTAAGTTTGTTTCATTTTTAACAGAAAGTTTCCAGGTTTTAAAAGCATCAAAGGCCTCATCTTTAGTTCTCAACAAGTATATCCAAACTTTCCTAGAGAAATGTCAATCAAGGACATGAAGTATTTCCTACCACCAATAGTATCAACTTGGGCAGGGCCCCACAAATCAGAATGAACATATTCAAGAGGGGATTTAGCAACATATACAGACTTGTTGAAACTATGCCTAGATTTCTTACCAAGGACACAAACTTCACAGAAACTCAAGTCAACAGGTTTTTTGTCAATCAAACCAGTCTTGTACAGATAATTTAATCCTTTCATGCCAATATGACCAAGTTTAACATGCCAGAGTTTGGTGAGATCAGGTGTCATAACATTACAAATTTCAGAGAAATTAAGTTCAGGAGAAGCAATAACTTTGTATAACCCTCCAACTTCAATTCCTTTCACAAGGGTAGTCCCATTCCTAATGACTTCCCTTATACCTGAATGAGTAATAATATGACAGCCTAAATCATCAAACACAGACTCTGACATGAGGTTCCTCCTCAGGTTAGGTACCCACCTGACCTTTTGGACTACTCTGATTTTTCCATCAAACAACCTAAGAGGGATATTTCCAATACCCCTGATAGGCAAGGCAGTATGGTCCCCAAGCAGGACCTCATCACCATCAAACTCATGCAAGGAATCAAACAAAGATTTATCAAAGGAAGCATGAAGAGTGCAACCAGAATCAAGAATCCAAGCATGTTTGTCAACAGAATTAGAACACGCAAGCAATTCATAAGTCTAATCAGAACTAGACTCAAACAAAGCAACAGAATCATGAGAGGATTTTTGACTTTCTTCCCTATGTTTCTTCTTATAGTCTTTAATGAAATGATTAGTACCACCACAGTAATAACATTTTCTCTTATCCTTTTTCTCATTTTCATGCTTGTCACTTCTTTTATTCTGTTTCTTCTTGTTGTTGTTACCCTTTTTACCCTTAACCATGAGAACCTCAGTTTTAGACTCAGTTTTCTTTTCACCCTTGGTTTTAAAGATTTTTAGAGATTCATTCTTCTCAAAAATAGCATCAACAATCTTGGCCTTAGTCAGGCCTCCACAGAACTGAATGACATCCTTAATGATGTCAAACTGAGGAGAAGGGAGAGAGTTAAGCAGCAAAACAACTTGGTGGGAGTCCTTAATCTTGTCATTACCCCTTTCAAGTTCTTGAGTCATCCTCAAGAACTTGTCCAGGTTCTCATTGAGTGACAGATTAAGGTCCATCCTAAAAGTGAAAGCTCTAATGAGAAGAGAGACAAGACAGGCCTCAGTTTTGACCAAGTAGAGGTCTTCCAAGGCCTTCCAAAGAGACTTAGCGTTAGTAAAGCTTACCACCTGACGAGGCACGTCGTCAGTTAACCTCACCATGATCTCAGAATGTGCTATTTCGTCCATTTCTGCCTTTTCCTCTGGTTTTGTACCAGCTGGGAAGTCCCCTTTGATTGCCTTCCAGCATTTTTCTTTGATGAGCACAGCTTTCATTTTTACTTGCCACATTGCAAAATCAGATATGCCATCAAATAGCTTAATCCTGCTAGAGCTTTCTGCCATCACAAAGATAACACCTCAACACACAAGCTAGATAAACAAGCAGTTTCACACCCAACAAAGAGTTGTTGGATGCAAAGTACACAGACACGCTTTTGCAAGAGCTTGGGTGTACAATCCGAGAAAGGGATTACACCAGTATAACTGTTACCCTGGTTTCTCCGGATTGCCCTAAGACCTTGAGCCAAACTCAAGTGCCCTGGTTGACAAAAGCAAACACACAGATCCAGAACAAGAGAGTCAAGATCTCTGATCTGAATACAAACACAGAACCATTTTGCAAGGGAGAGTGTATGAACCGGGAAAGGGATTACACCGGTATAACCGTTACCCTGGTTTCTCCGGTTCACCTAGGATCAAAGGGACCAAGCCTAAGAAACAGTTTTTGTAGTGTTTTTCAAAAGGTTATCAGTCAAACGTTTGAGGGTTTTGAACAAGAGCAAACAAGAGTGAAGAAGATCTAGAGAAGAAATTAGATCTACACGAGGGAACTCACTTTCCAACCTCACAACTCATGGATCTGGCAATAGACACACAGTCAGTCGCCTAGGGTTCCAGAGAAGAGGAGGAAGAGCTTAACCCTAGCTAGACAGACCTCTAACGCAGCGGAGCCTCGAGATCTGAGCCAACCTGGCTCTAATACCAATTGTAGAGAATGGATCTACTCGAGTTCGCTTCGATTGTTCTAAACGAGTTTGTAAAACCTTTGAAAAACAATGAACAAACAAACAGAAAGGGACACACAGTTGTTTACGCAGTTCGGACTAAGTCCTACGTCTGCGGAGCCTCAAGAGGGGAGACTCACCCAATCCACTAGGCATCGAAGGCCATAAGAGCAAGTACAGATACAAGCAAGCACACACACAAGTGGCAAAAGCCAGGAACAAGAGAGAAAGAAAGAGATAAGCACAAAGCAACAAGAACGAAGACAAACAGAGCTGGCAAGCTCACAAGGACTCAGTCACTCAGACCCGAACTCCCTCGTCTCACTCTAGTTCTTCTTCTTTTATTTCTCTCACTTGATCTCGTCACATTTCCATGAGGGCGAAGGAGTCGAAGAAGGGAAGCTCGAGAGAGAGCAAACCCTAGAAACCAGAGCGCCGCGGAGAAGTGAGCAAGAGATGCTCTCGAGGGTTCCAAACATCGCTTTTATATGAAACCCTAGAGTCAAGACGACGTCGTCTCCAATAATGACCCAAAGCGCTTGGATCAGAAGTGGAGTGGTCCAAGATCGGAGAAAAGGCCCAACAAGTCATCAACCGAGCTCACACAATAAGTCACACATAAAACCGGCCCAAGACACAACAATACCAACAATGTCATGAGCCAAACTTGACCAAGTGATGGTCCAGTGGCTCAGGCCATGGGTCATGGTCCATAGAGGGTGGTTCAGTGGCATCTCAAGTGTGAGCCATGGTCCATGTCCTAGGTTCTACCTACTTGTGTGTGTTTTCATTGTACTATGGTGTTCAAATACTTACATATTACAACTTAGGATTATAAACATTAAAAAGTATTCTTCCACTTCAACCATCATCTTAATTGATTAAAATCAAATGAGCATCAGTATAAAACCAAGTGCAGGAATCGTGTTTCATAAGATCAAATAGCTAACAACATCTTGAATTGTACCATAAAAAATACATATGCTTTTTTATCATCCAAAAAAGAAAACTTAATATTATTGTTTGTAGCTATTGACTTAATCATTCTTCTTGACTTCAACCTCTAGTTCAACAGCTAGTTTAAGATCAAGTTCCTTCTCCAAGTCAATGATTTTTCTGTCAACAAAATAAGGAATAATTTAGACATAATACAGAAGGAATAGCAACAACAAATAATAGCATTAATTAGCATGTATTTACCTAATCTCATCAAACTTTCAGAAGCTTTCACCTTAACCATCAAAAAAATGTTAGAGCTGAATGTTTAATACATTTGTATAAATGAAAATAATAGCATTAATTAGCATTTATTTACCTAATTACTTATCATTTGCATTGTTCTAAAAATGTACTTGAGAACCTATTGACTCCATATTCAAATCCTACAGAAAGGCAATTCTCATTACAATTGTTTATATACTGATTTGCACCTAATTTGAAGTTAAGTTGAGTCATACCACACTCGAAATTGTGTCTCTTGCACTTAATGGGAATGCTGATGTATATAGCTATTTGAACTTTGCTGGTGAGTAAAATTTTGCATATTTCCATCCTGTTAGTAATGATAAAAACAGAACATATTATATTTAATAACAAGTTCTATAATACTTAATCAATACATGCTTGCATATAAACATACCATTTCTGATTGATTTTGGCAAGCTTGTTTCTTCTTTCTTTGATTCAACACAGATCGTTCATCCTCTGTAACAGCTGGATTCTTCTTCTTATTATTCTTTAATTTGTCAGTCCAACTTCTTAGTCTTCTTCCTCCTTTCTGCCCCTCTTTTTTCTTCAAAGTAGCTTTGCTAGAAACTGTTGCAGGACATTGCTGAAAATATGTGTTGAGATCTGGAATTGATACAACTTCAGGTCCTTGAATTTGCATACTTGACAACATCTTATCAACCTCATCAATAGCAACATTCAGCCTACTATCTAAAAAGGAAGACGATTCTTCAAAATTAGCAGCTCGAGAAGCTATATTCACAAATTTGCGACACAAATCTCTATATCTTCGTGTGGTATCCAAGTGGGGGTCCTCAACAACCATTCCACTAATATCTTGCACAGATCCACTTCGTGCTTCTCTAGTCCATCGTTTCAGGATATATTTCTCAGGAACCAACCTAATATTCATTGTATCAAGGACCTTTAAAGCATGAGCACATAATATCCCCAATCTAACAAACATCTTGCAGCTACATGAAACTGTTTGAGTCAAAGGATCACCCATAACTTCATACTCTCTATCAGCAACCGTGTTATCATCAATATTAGAAATTGCAACTATATACATATTGGTCGGCTGATCTTCCACTAGTGGCTTAATATATGCAGCTGTAAACCAATCATACTCATCTTGAAAGGATTCAAAAACTTTAGGAGTGTACAAATCGCCTACTTGTCTAAGTATAGGTGTCCTTTTCATCTTCATTCTAGGCAGTTTTTCCCTAGCATCAAATTCAGAAGTGATCTCCTTTTGACGCTTTTGTCTAACAACCCGCTCAAAGTGTTTAAGAAAATGCATTATGTCCATGTTGTAATGCAAATAATCTTTCAAATCTCGATTCAAACTCTCACTTAGCTGAGTGCTCCGCATCCCCAATGAAAAAATATCAATCATATAGCATTGAGCCCACTTTCTTTTCAAAGCATAAATACTATCTAACCAAGAACCGTTTCTCACTTTCCCACGCAATGCATTGAAAGCTTCTTCAAAGTCCACCTCTCTATCATAATCATACATGCAAGCTTTAAAATCTTTAAGAACATTAAACCCATCATGTATCAAATGTTTGGTTGCATTCTGCATTATGTGCCATGTACATAATCCGTGAGAGGTTCCTACCATAACCTCATCTATGGCCTTACCCATGGCGATATCCTGATCTGTGAAAATAGTTTTAGGCTGTTTTTTATCATGTGTTGCTAGAAATGTTTCAAACAACCACTTAAAAGACTCAATAGTTTCATCATACAGAAGAGCAACCCCAAATATAGCAACTTCTCGAAATTGGTTAAAGCCAACAAACACACCAAGAGGTCTATGCTCCTTATTCGTACCAAATGTAGTATCAAAAGCAACTACGTCACCAAATGAAGCATAGTCTATAAGCATTTTAGCATCAACCCAAAATATGTTTGTTATTTGTTCTTCACTATCCAATTGAATTGAATACTGAAATGAAGGGTTTTCGACAGTTTGCATATGAAAGTACCTTAATAGACTTCCAGCTTCCCCATACGCCATGTTCCGTTGCCGCTTTCTTTGTAGGTAGTTTTTATGATCACAATGTGTGTAGTCAAGATTAGCTGACCCACCAACATGTGATCCTATAAACTCATGTGCTGCTTTAGGCTAAATTCCAATGTCATCAGCTAAATCAATTTCAAGCTCTTGAGCTTCTGATATATTTCTCTGTGATGACAATAAGTGCCTAGTCTCTGTTAAATGAAGAGAGTGATTATGCTCGGGAACAAAATCATGTATTTGGTATTTGCCCGTTTCCTTGATTAATTGACACCCAATGCGAGCTTTGCAACCTGTTCTAGTTTCAGCCCTGGACTGTTATTTAACCCTCCTACCGTAGCAATCAATCGATGACCTTCTTTTTCACATACAAATCTTCTCGAAGAAACCTCTCCTTTAGTGTTACTGTTTTTATAATGCTTGCGAACATTAAAGCCCATTTTTCCACCATATTCTAGCAAAAAATTCCAAACATCTTCTACTGATTCAAACTCCATGCCTACTCTAGGGATCCATTTCATACACGCCTCTGTAGAACTCGACATCACTGCCACACAAAGAATCACAAGCATAAATGATCGACATCAATATAACTTATACACAATGACTTAGTAATTAGTAGCACAAACTTACCAATTAGTTACTTGATGATGCTCTCGAACATTGAAACTCGAAAGAGGACAGTGATACGTACTAATTCTTTTGTGAATTGGTGAATCAAGAGAAAATTATTTATTATTTTTTGGTTAAAGAATCAAGAGAATTTTTTTTAATTTGTACAGAATCAATCGGTTACAATACTTAATTTTCATTATCTTTTCTTTCCTTGTTTAAATTTCTTATTAATTAGATTTTCCTTGGTTAAATTACTTTCCTTTTACATTTTAATAGAGTGTAGATAAACTTACACCGTTGATTTTAATCAAGGGCTAATACTAGCCCAACTCTACACATAGAGTTTCAACTCTATAGGGGCCGAACCGTTCATTAAAACTTAACAAGAATTTTTGTAACTTTTGCAAACCTTCAGAAGGTTTGCAAAAGTTCATGCTCGTCACTTCCAATACATGAAAGTCACAATTAGCTTAGACACTACCTCCATCTTTAAGCGTGTTGTATTCAAGGCAGCATATCATATGCAAGAAACCGGTGTAGAATGTGACAGCTCATTCCAAAGTAGCCTCTTCGATTCTCAAATTCTTGCAATGAATCAACTACTTTGTCACTGGCTATCCATTATCTAGATATGTGACTTAAGCTCATAGCTAGGACTAGCTATTTGCTGCAATTTTAATTATTTTTCGTAACTAACCTCAAAAGTGGGGGTTATTTTATCGGGTCGGGTAAGCACCCCGGCCAGAGATGCTCAACGCCCCGGGATTGCATCACCCGGCTAAACGCCTCGGTCAGAGATACTCAACGCCCCGAAATTGCATCGAAGTTTGATAAATCAACATTTTGCTTCATTCAGCTTGGCCGAAGCTATTTTTTTATTTTTAGGTTGAATTTTTGGTAGATTTATGTTTTGTATTAAATTTTGGAGCTTAGCACTATAACTAACTCATATCCAAATGTTTTACAGTAAATCTTTTTGAAACATTAAACTATTTTTGGGATTTACCTAAATTTTGTTAATAGTAACTTTATCAATAGATTAACTCTATTTGTTCCAAAAGAGTGATAAATAGCTCCTCCTTTTAAAGTACAACTAGCAAGATCCGGTCGTGCCATGCACAACTATGACGTGGAATTTTTTTTAAGGATATTACGTATGGATAGTTCAGACTTACCATTGAATAAAAATAATGATACATATTAAAGATGATGATGTACAATTATATAATATTTAAATTTTATCCATAAAAAAGTAGTAGATCATTGTATATATATTAATAACAATAGTAATATTATTTTATTATATATTTTTAAGGATTGTAAATACTAAGAAGAAGAAAGGGTAAAGAAGTAAATTTAAAAATTAAGATGCTTATGTGTCATAGTTAGATGGACGACAAATATGATAGAGAGATTCGAGTTTAGTAATAGTATATAGATTGTTGTTGTTGCTTTGTGTTTTTAGTGTAAACTGTAAATGATGTTGTTGGTTTTGTATCGTGGAGCTCAATATGATTTCTGTTTGGCCCATTTTTAAATATGGGTCTTCACTCGGCCCACTTATGATCCGCTTGTCATCTGCATATTGATGGGACACTCATAGCTTGATTATGTCATAAGGATGCGTCCGAAAGATCAAAAGAAAACTAGAGTTCAACTATGTGACAATAATAAATGAATTTATTTAAAATGCACCAAGATAGAGAGAATGAGCATATTTGAAGAGCCTTAAAATGTTGGGAGAGAAAATGATTTTGACAAAAAAGTGAAACAAGACCATAATGATTGGGCATGAAACCGAAACCTAAACTAGATAAACCCTAAACGTACAAGTGCTTTTAGTCCCTATTTGTAACTAAAATCTAAAAAAGTTTGATGTTTTAAAAAAAATGTTGGCTCCAAGGTTGTGTTAGAATACCCCTACATACATGGGGAGTTGGGAGACAAAATAGACTAGTATATAAGTCTATGAGTTACTCTTTTTATTGCCAATTAGTTTTAGTGTGGAACCCCACTAGGCTTTTGTGTTGGGCTTACATATAAACGACTCCCAGTCCATGTCCCATGAAAGTTAGATATAGTATGTTATAATACCCCCTTCCTACATGGAAAATTGGGAGATAAAATAGACTAGTATATGAGTTTCTCGTCCAATTGCCAATTGATTTTAAGATGTAACCCCCGTTGGGTAATGGATTTCATATGCATGACCTCTCGTTTATGGCCCATAAACTTTTACATGGTATTAGAGTCGATTATTTGGTCCTGGGCCCGTTTCTTGGCTTGTTTGGGATTGAGTTTAGCGATTGATGTTACCCATCGTTGTTTGGGTTTAGTTGGCTAAAAAGAGACTGAGATGCCACCACCCGTTATTTGGGCTAGCTATAAAGAAATTGAGATGTTAAATCTGTTTGTCCAAGTGTCAACTAGGCTAGACTTGTTACACTTGTGGGGGCATATTAGAGTACCTTCCCACATAGAAATCTTGAAACTAAACATGCCTACTATATAAGCTCTTATATTGCTCTTCATATTGCCAATTAGTTTTAGGATGGAACCCTATTGGGTTTGTATATTGGGCTTATGTATGCATGACCCCCTTTTTATGACACATTGACTTTCACATGGTATCAAAGCTCACGGTCTAGTTATGTGCCCATTTTCTGGCTATTTAGGCTTAGGTTAAGCTACCCACCCGTTATTTGGATTGAGTTGGCTATAAAGAGATTGAGATGACACCACCCATTGTTTGGGCTGGATATAAAGAGACAGAGATGCTAGATCTGTTTGTCTAAGTGTCAACTAGGCCAAGCTAGTTACACTTGCTGGGACAGGTTAAAATACCTCTTCCCACATGGGAAGTTAGGATATAAAATAGACTGATATATAAGCTTATGGGTTACTCCAATTGCAAGATGGAACTCCACTGAACTTGTGTGTTGGACTTACGTATAAATGACTCCTTTTATGGCCTATGGACTTTTATAGGTTGGAACTAGTATTGGATTGCCAGTTCAAGCAAATTCCCTAAAGTCTCAAACCGGAACATAAATCAGAAGAGGGTTGGAACCAGTGACGGAGCGGGGTGAGGGGCTCTGGGGGTCGGTGACCCCACTCAGCTCCGGAGAGTCAACAAAAATAGCAGAGATTTAATCCTTCACAAGGTCGATGCCCCCACTAGATTTCGATCGGAATATCGCCATAGTTGTCTACTGTAGATCTAAAAGGTTGAAGATGATAACTTTTTTAATTAAAGGCCCGAAACAACGGCGTTTTTCTTTCGTTTAAAAATATGAGCGAAACAACGTCGTTTTGTTAAGTTTTTTTATAACAAAAATTGAAAAAGAAAACTAGTTTTATTTTAAACGACGTCGTTTAAAAATAGGGCCAAAAGTTGCGTCCTTTCTTTCTCCTATTCTACCATCAAGTATCGTTCGCCTTAGAAATTTGAAGAATCAATTTAACGCCATCCTTGCCAGCATTCTAGCCCAATTGAATTCTGCTCCGCAACCTCCATCCCTAACCACGAGTCCGCCACTCTATTGTAAAGTTTTATAAATTCTGGACTTAAATATTAAAAGTTAGATAATTTTAGGGTTGGTAATCTAATTGAGTTTGTTACTTAATTGAATTCAAGTCGTGAATTTGATTTTCGTAATGATTCGATTGAATTTATTTAGTTCAATTGATACTTTAGAATTTTAATTTTGTAGATTATTATGTAGATTATGTAATTTTGTTTACTTACTCCATTAATTTGTTAAATTGATTGGCTAATATATTAGGCATAGTGAACGTAATTTATACATAAGACTGGACTTTGAATTTACACAATTACATTCAACTTAATTTTGTTCCCCCATTGTTCAAGATCTCTGGCTCCGCCACTGGTTGGAACCGTGGATCGTACCTGTTCCAATTTTGACCGGTTTTGATCCAGTTCGGTTAGGTTTCTCGATTTGTTTCGAACCGTGGCCATCACTACTTGGATGCTTATGGGGATCAGATGGAATTTATTGCCATCCCTATACGTGCATGTCCTCTATGAATGTAATTAGACAATTGTAAAACTAGTCAGTGATGTCTTCACGAATGTTAGAGGTCGCTACAACACTTGTTAAAACCCATCTACCAGCCATTCTCCCATTAAGCATGAACCGTGTTAGATCGTGAGGCGTTAGTAACAATACAGGGAACTAGTAAGGTTCCCTGGGCAGCGGAAATAAACAGTAAGAACACAGAATTTAGAGAGGAAAACTTTTTGTCCGACCAACAAATCGTAGAAAGAAAAACCTCTACCCCTGAGACTCCTTCTCAGAGGATTTTTAATAGAATACCTTTATTAAGTTTCAACGATTGCAAGGCAAGTCAAGTAACTAAGGCACCAACCAAAGTTCCCTCGCAACCACGACACCGACCGAAGTTCAACCAACTAGACTTCTACAACCCTAAGTGTAAACCTAAATGAAAGTAAACTACTGACTTACTTGTGGATTCTTCACCGGAAAAAGCCACACACTCATACACTTGAAAAGCTCTCTCTCCAAGTTCGTCTTCTTCAACCACCTGAAAACCACACTTTTACCCTAGCTAAACCTAGATATTTATAAGATAAGTTAAGTCTGATCTCACACATAATTCTTGCCTAATCACGCTGATATTTCAGTTAACAAATCCCACACAATAAGGAAAAGTATTGTTTGTGATTTGCGATCTTCAACCATGTCGATTCTTGCCAAAACCGAATGATATCGGATCTCTTTAGATAAGATCGTGTGAATATTGATCGTATCTTCTCTTTTATCTCCTTAAGCAACCTCCTACAGCTGTAAATCATCGTAGAAGATCACTCGCAGAAGATATGGTAACTTGCCATTTATAGAAAGCCGCGTTCCTTCTGAGACGCGCTTCCTAAATCTGTCACTCGTTCCCTCCATCGTTCCTCACAATGTTCCATCACTCGTGACCATGTACCAGTTTTCCTGAAACACTTATTTGTAGAAGCAAGTTATATCAACTAAGTTTGTTATCATCAAAACTAAGAGAAACCATGGAACAACCATTGTTCCAACAAACCGACAAACTTTTATCAATTTCTTTTTTGTCCAATATTAATTTTCTCTAATAAAATATAACTTAAAACGTATCTCATGCTATATATATATAGTCACGTAGCCATAACAAGAGGATCAGAGCTAGACTGTGAAAAAAGATGGAGTTTATTCAAGGATGTCGCGGTGAGTTAAAACTAAATCATTTCATGTTCAGTTTAATTTATCTTGTATTAGGGATTGTTTGGATCGCAACATATAATATATTAAGTTACATTAAATTACATTAACTTTATATATGTATGCATAGGAAAACAGTCATGGCCGGGGCTGGTGGGAATGAGAGGGACAAGGGCAGTCGCGATCATAGAAGCACAGAACGAAAACGTGAGAGCAATCATTTTGCCCGAAGGAAGCCCGAGGACGAAAGACTTGCGATGCGACCGAGTTTGGGTTTTCATAGATAGGCATGGAGTTGTGGTTGAGATCCCTAAGGTTACTTAGATATCAACTTACAGATATATGCATGTGGAAGTAAGCTCTAAATAATGGGCATCGATCACACAAGTGTTAACGTGCACATGTCATCTAAGACGTCGCTCTGTAAGGATGTGTAACGTAATAAGTGATCTAGATAATAATGCTATATACATATATGATGTAATCATTTACGTACATTTTATTAGAGATAATTAGATTATATTTTAATGATCTTATTTTTTATGTTAGGCAAGATATTACTATATTATTTTCTATCATTTAGAGAAAGATATACCTTGGAGTCCAATTGATACGATAATATTTAGATTAACATATCGAATTAAGTAAAACAATATTGAATTTGAGGGAATAGAAGAAGAAGAAACAAATTGGTTGTGAAGAAGAACTTCGAACGTGAATGGCCAAAGTCGGGGATAAAGAGTGAAGACTGGATAGGGAGGAATTAGGGCAAAACTAATTAATTTCTGGTTTATTGATTGATTATTATTGATGGAGAAGTCTCTAATATATAAAGATACATATGATAATATCCTTGGACTCCAAGACATATCTTTCTCTAAATGATAGAAATAATATGGCAATATCTTATCTAACATAAAAGATAAGATCATATAAAATATAATCTAAATATAACCTAATTATGTCCAATAAATTATAGCATATCAATTCTCCCCCGCTGACAATCCACTTGTCCTCAAGTTGAAAATCCGGGAAAGACTCAAGGCTCGTAGCAATTGAGCATAATCCTCTGGGTCGAAAACCCGATTACCCAAATGTAACCTAGTGGTACTCATGGGAACACTTTTAGCATACGCAATGAAGCTTCGAATAGGCATTTCTTCGAACACCTGTTGTGTAGCAAAACTTCCACAAACAATTAAGCAATGGTTCATGCTCACATGTGGCCGACGAAATTCATACGCTGGAAAAGCAAACGTCGGGGCCAAAATTTCTTTAGACTTTGAAAAAGAAGTTCGTGGACCCAAAAGTATTGGAGAACGTGTTGGCAGTAGGCGCGGGCAGGCAGCATGCGCGAGTTACGGGGCCGGGTCGGTAACGACCTCCACTGGTACGGCACTGAGACCATAAGTGGAGGCGGCGGGTGCGGGCTCGGTTGCCACGGTAGCAAAATCGGTTGCCGCGGTCGCGGGGCTAGGGTTTCGATGCGCCGCATTCACATCTTCGATCTCATTTAGGTTGTTGCTGATTCGGTCATCAAGGAATAATTCCAGATGACAACAACCATCATAGATGCACCTTCCGTTAAGAGAGTTGAAAGCATCCGTGGCGGATTTATTGTTCTTGAAACAAATTCTCGAATGAAATCTTGTGTTCGAGCTTAATCTCTCAAGATCCTCTATAATTCCAAACACCGAAAACACTTGCTCCAATATGTTGTAAGAAACTGGGTAGATTTCCCCATTAATATTGACATACAGAATTCAATTTAATAACTCCATTAGATAACGCTTCATGGACGTTCAGGAATGAAAGCACCAATTGATACGATAATATTTGGATTACCATATCGAATTAAGTAAAATAATGTTGAATATGAGGGAATAGAAGAAGAAGAAGAAGAAACAGATTGATTGTGAAGAAGAACTTCGAACTTGAATGGCCAAAGCCGGGGATAAAGAGTGAAGACTGGATAGAGAGGAATTAGGGCATAACTAATTAATTTCTGCTTTATTGATGGACAAATCTCCAATATATAAAGATACATATGATAATAGCCTTGGACTCCAAGGCATATCTTTCTCTAAACAATAGAAAATAATATGGCAATATCTTGCCTAACATAAAATATAAGATCATATAATATATAATCTAAATATAATCTAATTATCTCCAATAAATTGTAGCGTATCAATTCATGCCAAACCCTCACCCTCACTTTGATTCTAACGACTTGACTCATCAATCAGGTTTGGAAGGGTGGTCACTTCGAATTTGGGTTGAGTGGTATGGGTCAGGTCGAGTCGAGGGTACCGTTTAATTGAGTCAAAACGAAGACTTTATAGCCAATACTACCTTAAAGTCCAAACCGTTTGACGGCTAGAGAGGCTTAGATCTACCTCGTTTGTCTCTTCTCTTTACAAATCTAAGACACGTAATTAATGAGAGATTCGAGTAAACAATTTAGATTTCGGTCTTCTTCTTTATTCTAAATATGTTTTCACAGTTGCAAATATATAAGTGTTGATATGTCTTGAATACAACATTAATTATGTTTGGGTCTCTCATAATCTGTTTGGGCCTTCGGCCCATAATTTGTACTAGGGTTTCTTGAGTCTCTATATAAACTCTTGAAATGCCTATTGTTGTACACTCTGAAATCATCCTCCATAATAATATACACTTTTTCTGCCCGTGGACGTAGGTAACACACTGTTACTGACTGGCTTAAAGTCGTCGTGCCAAATCAAAAATAAATCCCTAGTTACACAACTAGTATAGTCGGTAAGTCGGGGTCGAACCCAAGAGACACTTGTATCCTAAGTTTTATTATTATCAACTCAAAGAAGTAACAAAGGGGGGATTTTGATTATTAAACTAACACTAATGAATTGAAACAAACAAAGCAAAGAATCAGACAAGACAAAGATTGGATTTTTATCAAGTTAAGGAAAGCAATCCTATTCAAGTATCCACTTTTCTTCCTCAAGTTATTGATCCTAGATTCAAACAAGTTATTTCTTTCAGTTATTCCTATCCTGATCAGAATTATAACATGGCAACGAGACATGCAACTTAACATCCAAAAAATTCATGAAACGATCATAAATAATAAGGATATTAGCATTAAGAACAAGGATAAACAGGATACATGCAATTGAATTCCAACGAGTCAAACAATCAACATGCATTCAAATCTCTTCTCAATTGTTTTAGTCCAACGAGTCCTAAACCAATTGAGTTGCTACAAAGATTAGGCTTTGCGACGAGAAAACCTAGATCTAGCAATAGATAATATTAATTCCAACAAGGTGATCAATCAAGTACAAATCAATACAATCAATAATAATTACGCACAAGAGAATTGAAATAACCTGTAGAAATAAACCTGTAAAGACGAATCTCACAACAACTTGAGTCTGAAAAGCTTCAACTCAAATAGAATTTAGGGAGTTTAGTTCTCCATAAGAGAGAAAAACACAAAGTCTGAAATTAGGTCTAAGAGAATACCAAACAAAGTCTGAAAAATAACCTAATATAGTCTCGAACAAGTCGGAATTAAAAAGATAAAAATATAAAATATTAAACTAAGCGGATAAATATAAACACGTGTCAGATCCACAAAGCCACGATCGCCACCTATTCCTAGCCGCGATCGCTGCCTGGCTGCAAACCGCGACCCACCGGCGACTTCTAGCAACCGCGATCGCCACCCATACATGGCCGCGATCGCGGCCTTCAATATCTCACGGTCATCAAAATGGCGACCTTGTCCTCCTCGGCGACGTCCACCGCGACCGCCCTCAGCATCGGCGGCGATCGCGGCCTTCAGAATGCTCTGACGTCTCCAAATGTCGCTAACTCTAAACTTCGGCCTTCAACTCTGATGCTTCATAATGCTCACAATAGGCCTAAAACACTACATAAATATGTACTAAAAAGTTCTAGTTACGCTGTACAAAACACAACGTATCAAATTCCCCCATATTTAGACCTTGCTCGTCCTCGAGTAAGCTCAAAAATAAAATCAAACATGACAAATCAACAAAGGTCTACAGACAGCAATGGGAAAAAATGATCTAAAACTAAAAAGCACTCAAAATAATCTCACGACCCGAACCCATGTAGAGAAATAATGAGCTAAAACATGAAAGCTCAAATCACACACCTCACAGATACAAAATATAACACTCGAGCTCCAAAAAGTGTAGAGCAACCTAGGATCTACCCGACATCTAAAATGTAGTCCCCAAACCCCAAAGTAGAATATGAATCCTAAACGCTCTGATTTTACCACTCATTCTACTTAGGCGCCCTTTCGGGTTTTCACCTAATCACTCTTTTCATTTTTCTTTAGGTGTGCTCACAAATACTCACATCTCTCATTAACCTCTTATTACCCCAGCCTAATGCTGGTCCGGGTTACTTGCTTATTACCTGAGCCGCCCTTTCGGGTTTTCAGCTCATCCCAGGATTTTTATGCCTTTTTTTTCTCATTTTTATGGCTTTATTTTATTTTTATTATTATTATTATTATTATTATTATTATTATTATTATTATTATTATTATTATTATTATTATTATTATTATTATTTAATATGAAATGCAAAAACTGAAATGCATCTGTACATATATACAACAGTGAGTACGCCCTCCCCCATACTTAAACCTTTCATTGCCCTCAATGAAATAAAGACAAATCAGATAAAAATAACGGAAAGGGAAATCAGAAGACTCACTGTGGGGAACCTGGTGGCTGCTGATACTCTGACCAATCAGGAAAACCTGGCCACATATGACTGAAAAACTCATGGTGCTGCCCCTGCATCCGCTGCATGTCCTAAATTGTGGATGCAATAGCACTCTGTTGAGCTGCTAACTCTCTCTACTGTGCCACAATATCCCTCTGAACTGACACTATCTCATTCTGGGACACAGTAAGCCGTCCCATCTCCCAGAGCATCCGGTTCTGCCAATCTGAATCAGAATGTCCACTCCAACCAGCTCTACCTGCAGCAGCGTCCCATGCAGAAGTATCTCCATATCCTCCATAACCACCTCTGTAAGCAGCAGCTCCACCATCACCATAGCCAGTATATCCTCCTGGTGCCCAACTCGATGTACTCGATGGTGTTGTACTAAAACTGCCACCCCATCCAGCAGATGATGTACCAACACCACCTCCAAGCAGAAAACCAGCACCACCATCTCTATCATCTCCTCCATCGTCTCCGTCATCACCATCATCATCATCATCATGACCATCATGGTCCTCCTAATCGTCCATCTCTACATCAGCTGCAGACTCCTCCTGCTGAACCCCGCCCCCACCAATAAAATCAGATGCGATGTACAGATAAGCTAAGGCAGGGCCAATAGGCATGACTCTAGGAAGACGCAAATAATCCTGAGCTGGATGACCTATGGTCCAGACATAACCCTGCTCAGCTGATCCCTTCAAACAATGCGCCCGCTTCAGCTGATTTTCATTAAACTTAAACTCTACACTGTCAGGCCGTCCAAATCGCTCCTCACCCACAAACTCTCTGGAAATCAGAGTAATCATGCCACCTATAGCAATCTTGCCTGTATCCTTCTTCAAGATCTTCTTAATACTCCCGATAAATAACTCAACCCAATCAGGAACTGTATCCTTCATAGGCATCAAACACCAGATCATGCTCAAGTCAAATCGAGATGCCTTGTTGACCTCCCCTTGCCCCAGAAAACACATAGACAGCACCTTATGACACAATCTAATACAGGGGTGGGTAATGCAGTAGTTATACTCTCCTCTCTTGGCGAAAAACCAAAACCCGTAATTGCCTCCCAGAAATCAATAAGGTCTGCCTCTCTATTAACTGCCTTCCAGTTCTCAGTATGGACACCAGTAATCCCAAACACACCTCTCAACCCCTCTCTGTCTATATAATACGGCTCATCCAGAATGTTAAATCTGAATAAACCCTCATCCTCCTGAAATGTAGACAGAAACTCTAGCAATATGTTCCTATAAGTAGGGGCATTCAGCTCAATAAAACCCCCTAATCCACCATTCATCAGAAATCCACTAGTACAATTATACATGCCTAGTGTACCAAGCATCTCAACATCAAAGAATTTAGTACTAGTGAATTTTCTCTTAGCCAGAGAATTCCATTTTTTCTTCTGAGCAGGAGTTAGCCTCTGAACAGGATACTCCATCTATAAATGCAGCTAATCAGATCAATAGTGTAGACGAAGAAACAACTTATAGAAGTTGGAAAATTCGATTCTGTTGGTGGGCCGCGATCGCCGAACAGATGAGGCAGCGAACGCGGGTTCTGGCAAGGCCGCGATCGCGGTTGAACAGAGGCAGCGATCGCGGTTTCAGGCAATCCGCGATATTCGACTTCGTCGTTACTCCGAACCGCGATTCCCTTCAACTCCGAGCCGCGGTCGCTTCCTTGGTACGCCTTCACCGACCCGTCAATAGGCTAAGAGGGTTGTATATGGTAGATTTGAAAAGTGTGGGGGAAATTTTGGGATTTTTTGTAGATTTGATTTTAGGGAAGAAATAGAGAGGTAAAAGAAATTTTATGAACGGATTTGGATTGAGGACGGAATGAGGATTGTAGATCCGGGTTTTGTTTTGAGTTTGAAAGAAATTTTTGAGGAGGGTATGAGAGCTTGAACAGGGTTTTAATTGAGGTTTGATGGAGGTTGAAGAAGAATGAAGAATAGAGGAGGAAGGAGAAGGAGAAGCGGAATGAAGAGGAGTGGGGCCGGCGGTGGGAGTGGCCCCACTGCCTCGTGTTAATTAATTTTTTTTTATATCTCATGGGCCGCGATCGCGGCCTTGTGAGGGCCGCGATCGCGGCCTGTGAAAGGTACCGTCAATTCCTTTCTTTTCCGAAAAAACGCCTCGCAATCGCCCTGTTGAAGGAAGGATCGCGGTTTATTTTTAGTAATGTTCTATCGAACCTAGTACCTGCATGTTAGCCTCACGAGATTGAAAAGAAAACTAAAGAAAAAGAAAATAGAAAAAGAAAAAGAAAACTTACCTCGGGTTGCCTCCCGAGCAGCGCCTTTGTTTAATGTCGTTGGCTCGACATTGGTGCCTTTTTAGTTGACATTTGGGGTTGGATCCTCAAGACCCATCTCTTCTAGCACTTCATGGTTGACTCCCTCATGGTATTTCTTTAATCTTTGACCATTAACCTTGAACACCTTTTGGGAATCCCCATCCAATAATTCCACAGCCCCATGTGGAAAAACTTGAGTAATTGTATACGGTCCAGCCCATCTGGAACGGAGTTTGCTTGGGAAGAGTGTGAGATGAGAGTGAAATAGAAGGACCTTGTCTCCAACCTTGAATTCCTTCCTTAGGATGTTTTTGTCATGACATGCTTTGCTTTTGTTCTTATAATTCACAGCATTATCATAGGCATGCAATCTCAACTCTTCCAACTCTTGCAACTGTAATTTCCTGAACTCTCCATTCTCTTTAATGTTCAAGTTGCACTTTTGGACCGCACAATAAGCTTTATGCTCAAGCTCAACTGGCAAGTGACACCCTTTGCCATAAA
This sequence comes from Fallopia convolvulus, assembly GCA_964016875.1. Classification (NCBI taxonomy): domain Eukaryota; kingdom Viridiplantae; phylum Streptophyta; class Magnoliopsida; order Caryophyllales; family Polygonaceae; genus Fallopia; species Fallopia convolvulus. Next base: position 4,952,074 of record OZ024724.1, on the reverse strand, counting down.
CCAATCTGAAAGGAGACATCCCGATGGGTGTCTTGTAAGCAGTACGGTAGGCCCATAAAGCATCATTGAGTCTCAAACTCCAATCTTTCCTGTTAGGTGCCACCGTCTTCTCCATAATGGATTTTATCTCCCTGTTGGACACTTCAGCTTGTCCATTGGTCTGGGGATGATAGGCTGTAGAGACCTTCTGAGTGACATGGTACTTCTTCAATAAAGCGCTCACAGTCTTGTTGCAAAAATGAGTACCCGTGTCACTTATTAGAGCTTTTGGAACCCAAATCTAGAAAAAATGTTGTCCTTAAGAAAACCTGCAACTTCTTTTGAATCATCAGTTCTGGTGGCCTTTGCTTCCACCCACTTGGAAACAAAGTCCACCGCAAGTAAAATATACAGATTACCATAGGAAGAGGGGAAGGGTCCCATAAAATTAATGCCCCAAACATCAAAAATTTCACAGAATATCATGCGAGATTGAGGCATCTCATGTCTTTTAGAAATATTACCCACCCTCTGACAACGATCACATGATTTACAGAAAGCAAATGCATCCCTAAAAATATGAGGCCAATAAAAACCAGCTTCTAAGACCTTCCTAGCAGTTTTATTAGTCCCAAAATGACCCCCACATGCATAGGAATGACAAAAAGACAGGATAGATTGTACCTTAGAATCCGGGACACATCGTCGGATTACCTGATCTGTGCACTGCTTCCATAAATAAGGATCATCCCAGACATAGAATCGGGATTCATGACGCACCTTGTCCTTCTGAGCCTTGGTAAAATTAGGCGGAAACTCCCCGGAGACGAGGTAGTTGACTAGATTTGCGTACCATGGCCTAAACGAGTGGATCCCATAAATAAACTCCTCGAATCGCGGCTCACTGTCGTTGTCGCCACCAGGGCCGCGATCGACGCCGATATTGGCCGCGATCGCGGTTGTCTTGGCCGCGGTCGCCTCATCTTCTGGTGGCGATCGCGGTTGGACACCAGTGGTGATTCCGAAAAGCATGTCATCGGGGAATCGTCCTTGAATTTGTTCTTGGCTTTCTGACTTGGTTTCCACATGTACAAGTCGACTCAGGTGATCAGCTACCAGATTTTCAGCTCCCTTCTTATCCCGTATCTCAATATCAAACTCGCTCAGCAAGAGGATCCATCTTATCAATCTCGGCTTAGCCTCCTTTTTCGTCATTAAATAACGAAGGGTTGCATGGTCTGAATAAACTATCACCTTTGTTCCCAGCAAATACTGTCTGAACTTCTCCAAGGCAAACACTACATCAAGCATTTCATTCTCAGTGGTGGAGTAGTTCCTTTGGGCATCGTTTAGAGTCATGGAAGCATAATGTATGACATGAGATTCTCTAGCTTCCTTTTGACCCAAAACAGCCCCTACAGCGTAGTCACTTGCATCACACATGATCTCAAAAGGTTGAGACCAATCTGGGGCTTGAATTATTGGGGCACTGATTAGGCGTGTTTTCAACTCATCAAATGCCTTTTTGCATGCCTCATTAAACTCATAAGGCACATCCTTCTTCAGCAAATCACACAATGGGGCTGAGATCTTGGAAAAGTCTTTAATAAACCTGCGATAGAAACCTGCATGGCCTAGAAAAGAACGCACTTGACGCACATTAGTAGGATAAGGCAAAGACTGAATGACATCAATCTTTGCCTTATCGACCTCAATACCCCTGGATGACACTATGTGACCTAACACAATGCCTTGCTCAACCATAAAGTGACACTTCTCAGAGTTTAGAACCAAATTGGTTTCTACACATCTTTGAAGGACTAAGGAGAGATGGTTTAAACAGGCATCAAAGTCGTCTCCATGTACTGTAAAGTCATCCATAAAAACCTCTATAAAATTCTCAATATACTCAGAAAAGATGCTTACCATACACCGTTGGAACGTACCGGGTGCGTTACACAATCCGAATGGCATTCTGCGGTATGCAAAAGTGCCAAATGGACATGTAAATGTCGTTTTCTCCTGATTCTCCGATGCAATAGCAATTTGAAAGTACCCTGAATAGCCATCTAAAAAGCAATAATAGGAATGACCGACAAGTCGCTCAAGCATTTGATCAATGAATGGCAAGGGAAAGTGATCATTTCTGGTTACCGCATTCAGCTTACGGTAATCAATGCAGACTCTCCAACCTGTCTGAACTCGTGTGGGGACTAATTCCCCATGCACATTCTCTACCACTGTAATGCCTCCCTTTTTGGGCACAGCTTGGGTCGGACTAACCACTGACTATCAGAGATGGGATACATCATACCTGCCTATAGGAGCTTCAGTACCTCCTTTTTGACTACCTCCATCATAGGTGGGTTTAGCCTTCTCTGTGGCTGTCTAGATGGCTTGGCACCATCGTCTAGGAGGATCTTATGCATATATGTGGAGGGACTAATCCCCTTAATGTCAACAATAGTCCATCCTAGAGTTGTCTTGTGCTCTTTCAGTACCTGCACCAATTTTTCTTCTTGCTCCTTGGACAGTTTGTTGGAAATAATGACAGGCAAAGTGTCACCATCTCCAAGAAAGGCACATTTTAAATGCTCAGGGAGCTGTTTAAGCTCAATTTTAGGTGCCTGTACTACAGAAGGGAGCAATTTCTCGCTAGGGAGAGTTAGTGGTATGGGCCCAATGGCCGAAGCATCAGCAGAGGATTCACAGCAAGCATTCAGATCAGCAAGGATTTCATGGTATCTATCCGGCAAATTGTAATCCAAGCATGAAATTTCGATGTCATTCTCTAAAACAGATTGTAACTCATCACCATAAGTAGTATCAAAGAATTCTTGCACAATGGGATCAATTACATCAATAGAACAGAGAGAATGATCAACCTGGGGGTATTTCATAGCATTATCCATACTATATTCAAATTTCTCCCCATCAAATTCCATAGTTAGGACAACTTTACACATATCAATTTTTGTTCTAGCAGTTTTCATGAAAGGACGTCCTAACAAAATGGGTGCAGCATGCACATCATGATCCATATCAAGCACATAAAAATCAGCAGGGAAAAGCAGATTATCTACCATAACAAGGACATTTCAACAACCCCTTTCGGGTAGACTGTGGACTTATCAGCTAATTGAACAATAACACCAGTTTCATGCAAAGGTCCTAAGCCTAGTGAAGTGTAAACAGAGTAAGGCATAACATTAATAGAAGCACCTAAATCAAGCATGGCTTTATCTATTTTAGTGTCTCCTATTATGCAGGGAATGTTGAACATGCCTGGATCACTGCACTTTTTAGACATTCGCCTTTGAAATACAGCAGAGACATGTTCACTGACCTTAACTTTCTGTTTCCCTTTTAATTTTTGGTTCCTTTTGATAGTGCATAACTCTTTCAGAAATTTAGCAAATCTAGGAACACTTTTAATCAGATTGAGCAAAGGGATATTTACCTCACACTTGGAAAATGTCTCAAAGATCTCCTTGTCATTCTCTGGCTTCCTTGTGTCTTTCAGTGCTTCAGGAAAAGGAGGAGGTGGTTTCTGGGAAACCATAAAAGGGAAATCCGGACGAACATATTGACTGCTGGATTCTGGAGACAGGCCGTGATCGCCGAGAAGATTAGGCAGCGCTCGCGGTTCTTCAGATTTTCGGGAATCACCGCCACCGCGATCACCGCCCGATGTGGACACGATCTTGTCTTCGATTTTTCCAAATCCCGAGGACTCAGAGAGGAGGACGCGATCGCCGATGGTAGGGGCCGCAATCGCGGTCTCTTCAGCCGCAATCGCCTCTGATTGTGGCGGCGATCGCGGTTCCGCAAATATCTCGTCAGTTCTCGATAATTCTTTTCCGCTTCGTAATATAATCGCACTCACATTCTCCCTAGGATTGATGGGTTGTGCTGGCAATTTTCCATAATCTCTGGCCTCTATATTGCTTACTGCATTAGCTAGTTGACTGATTTGAATCTCTATATTCTTGGACTGGCCTGAGTCTGAGTCTCTATATTCTTGATACTGGCTTGAGTATTCTGTCTCATCTGGTCTACCGTGTTGGCTAGCCTTGCAAACATCTCTTCAGCATTGAAGGAGTTGTTCTGATTTTGAACTGGAGGTCTAGGAACATACGGTGGCCTAGGTTGCTGATTTCCTCCTTGATTATTGTATTGGGGCTGATTCTGATTCCCATATCTAAGATTTGGATGATGTGCCCAGCCTTTATTATATGTATTAGAATAGGGATCAAAATGAGGTGTAGGAGGTCCGTAGCCTCCTACAGCATTAACCTCAGCCTGAGGTTCCTGGAGTTGTGGACAGGCATCAGTAGGGTGAAGTGTATCAGCACAGATTTCACATGCCTTCAGTTGTTGAGGGGTTCTTAACAGCATGAACCTCTTCATCATATCTTTCAACTCAGCCATCTCAGCTTTTATAACAGAAGAGGAGTCCATAGAATTGACTCCTTTAGTGCCAGTTCTTTTATTGAATTGCCTTGAGTTCTTAGATAGCTCAGAAAAGAGCTCAAGGGCATTTGTTGGTGTCTTGTTCATCAGGCTTCCACCACAAGCTACATTCACCATTCTACGCTCTTCATCTAGTAATCCACCAAAGAAGTATAGTACCAAGTCTTGATCAGAATACCCATGATATGGACAGCTAGCACACAGTCTCTTGAATCGCTCATGATAATCATACAGGCTCTCTCCAGCCTGTTGCTCAATGTTGCTCAGGCTCTTCTTTAGACTGTTCTGTTTGGTGGCAGGAAAGTATTTCTCCAAAAATGCCGCTTTCATCTTAGTCTAGGTATTTATGGATCCTGGAGAAAGATAGTAGAGCCACTCGTTGGCTGAATCCTTCAAAGAGAAAGGAAACGCCCTCAGCTTGATCTGATCCTCAGTTTCATCTGTAGGCTTCATACTTGAGCAGACCTGATCAAATTCAGCAAGATGCTTGTTTGGATCTTCTCCACCATGCCCATGGAATTGGGGTAAGAGATGGATCAATCTAGACTTCAACTCAAACTTAACACCTTCATTCAGCGTAGGGAGCTCAACAGCCAGGGGCTGCTGTTGAAAGTTTGGGGCAGTCAGCTAGCTCAAAGTCTGATCTCCCATTGTCTCGGCTTCAGCAGAATCCAAGTTGAAAGGTAATTCACGGAGTAGTTCCCGAACTTCACGTCTCAACCTGGAAAGAGTCCTTTTGATTTCTGAATCAAGAGGCAAAATAGAAGAATCAGTAGCACGAGTGTGGACCATAAACTAGGGTCCACACCAGAGTTGGTAACAATAAAAACTTAGAATTAATCAAAGTGCCCCCGGCAACGGCGCCAAAATTTGACTGGCTTAAAGTCGTCGTGCCAAATTAAAAATAAATCCCTAGTTACACAACTAGTATAGTCGTTAAGTCGGGGTCGAACCCAAGAGACACTTGTATCCTAAGTTTTATTATTATCAACTCAAAGAAGTAACAAAGGGGGGATTTTGATTATTAAACTAACACTAATGAATTGAAACAAACAAAGCAAAGAATCAGACAAGACAAAGATTGGATTTTTATCAAGTTAAGGAAAGCAATCCTATTCAAGTATCCACTTTTCTTCCTCAAGTTATTGATCCTAGATTCAAACAAGTTATTTCTTTCAGTTATTCCTATCATGATCAGAATTATAACATGGCAACGAGACATGCAACTTAACATCCAAAAAATTCATGAAACGATCATAAATAATAAGGATATTAGCATTAAGAACAAGGATAAACAGGATACATGCAATTGAATTCCAACGAGTCAAACAATCAACATGCATTCAAATCTCTTCTCAATTGTTTTAGTGCAACGAGTCCTAAACCAATTGAGTTGCTACAAAGCTTAGGCTTTGCGACTAGAAAACCTAGATCTAGCAATAGATAATATTAATTCCAACAAGGTGATCAATCAAGTACAAATCAATACAATCAATAATAATTACGCACAAGAGAATTGAATTAACCTATAGAAATAAACCTGTAAAGACGAATCTCACAACAACTTGAGTATGAAAAGCTTCAACTCGAATAGAATTTAGGGAGTTTAGTTCTCCATAAGAGAGATAAACACAAAGTCTGACATTAGGTCTAAGAGAATACCAAACAAAGTCTGAAAAATAACCTAATATAGTCTCGAACAAGTCGGAATTAAAAAGATAAAAATATAAAATATTAAACTAAGCGGATAAATATAAACGAGTGTCAGATCCACAAAGCCGCGATCGCCACCTCTTCCTAGCCGCGATCGCTGCCTGGCTGCAAACCGCGACCCACCGGCGACTTCTGGCAACCGCGATCGCCACCCATACATGGCCGCGATCGCGGCCTTCAATATCTCGCGGTCATCAAAATGGCGACCTTGTCCTCCTCGGTGACGTCCACCGCGACCGCGCTCAGCATCGGCGGCAATCGCGACCTTCAGAATCCTCCGACGTCTCCAAATGTCGCTAACTCTAAACTTCAGCCTTCAACTCTAATGCTCCATAATGCTCACAATATGCCTAAAACACTACATAAATATGTACTAAAAATTCCTAGTTACACTGTACAAAACACAGCGTATCAGTTACCGAACCACATAAATCTATGTGTCGATCTCGTTTATTGTTCTCGTTCGATCTCTTGTTACAACAAACTGGTATTAGAGCAAAGTTTCAAATTCCACCGAGAACGATGTTTGGATCCATGATGAAGATCGACAAGTTTACTAGAAGAAACAGTTTCAGTCTGTGGCAGATTAAGATGCAGGCGTTGTTGAAACAACAAGGGCTTTGGTTGCCGTTGGCATGTGATAAGAAGGGAGTAGATACAACCACCGCTGAATATGCTACCCTAGAGGAGAAGGCTCACTCAACGATTATGTTGTGTCTTGCTGATGATGTTATCATAGCAGTTGCAGATCAAGATAAGGTTGCAGGTTTGTGGTTGAAGTTGGAAAGCCTCTACATGAAGAAGTCGCTGACCAACAAGATGATGCTAAAGGAGTGCCGCCTTTTCAGCCTGCGCATGTCTGAAGGTACGCCTCTTAGAGACCATCTAGATCAATTGAATACTATTCTGTTGGAGTTGCGTAATATTGATAAAGAGGTGGATGATGAGGATGCTGCCTTGTTATTGCTAGTGTCTCTCCCTCCGTCGTATGATAATTTTGTGTAGTCTTTTATTGGTGGAAAAGAGACTGTGACGCTGGAAGAGGTTAGATCTGCTCTTCACACCAAAGAGATGTGCCATAAGGCTGCTGGAATAGGTACAAAAAATCAGGCTTCTGGATTGATGGCCAAAGGAAGCAATGATGGTAAGAAGGGCAAGAAAAAGACAAATCAGAGCGAGCAGATATCAGGCCCTAAATTACCAAACAACGTCTATGCTTACTGTAAGGAGAAGGGTGACTGGAAGAGTGATTGTTCTAAGAAGAAGAAGCAATCAGGGCAGAACTCCGGATCTGCAGCAGTAGCAGAATGTGAAAATACTTCTGAGGAAGATATTGTTTTGCTAGCAGATGATTACACACATCAGGCTGATGTTTGGTTTCTTGACTCAAGGGCATCCTATCATATATGACCCAAGAGAGAGTTGTTTACAACATATAGCTGTGCAGATGGGGGTAGTGTCTCTATGGAAAACGGGTTTGTCTGCAAGGTTGTTGGGATCGGCTCAATCAGGTTTAGGACACATGATGAGAAGTTTTGCACATTGAAGGAAGTCAAACATGTGCCACTTATGACGAAGAATCTGATATCTTTGAGTCTTCTAGACATTAAGGGTTTTAGTTTCAAAGGTTAAGGTGGAAGTCTACATGTTTGTAAAGGTTATGATGTGATTCTAAAGGGAGTCAAGTAGGGAAATTTGTATGTATTACAGGGTTCAACTATAACAGGTTTTGCAGTTGTTGCATCAGTTGAAGTTCAGGGATCTGATCTGACCAGGCTATGGCATATGAGACTTGCTCATATGAGTAAACGAGGAATGCAAATTCTCTCAAAAGAAGATCTTCTTGGGGGCCATAAGGCCAAGAGTCTTGAGTTCTGTGAACATTGTGTGTTTGGGAAACTACATCGCAGCAAGTTTCCTAAGGCAGTTCACCGAAGAAAGGGCACTTTGGATTACATCCATTCAGACTGCTAGGGTCCTTCTCGTGTTGAGTCTTTGGGCGCACATATATATTTTCTGTCTCTTATTGATGATTACACTAGAATGACATGGGTATTCATGATGAGGCATAAAAGTGAGGCGTTTAGTAAATTCAAGGAGTGGAAGACGCTGGTTGAAAATCAGACTGGGAAGAAGGTCAAGAGGTTGCGAACTGATAATGGCCTAGAATTCTATTCATCCGAGTTTGATAATTTCTGCAAAGATCGGGGTATTGCTCGCCTTCACACAGTCAGACATACACCACAACAGAATGGTGTAGTAGAAAGAATGAATCATACACTATAAGCGAAAGCAAGATGTATGCTTTCCAATGCAGGTCTTGCTAGACGGTTCTGGGCAGAAGCAACTTCAACAACTTGTTATCTCATCAATCGGAGCCCACACACAAGTATTGAATGCAAAACACCATTTGAGGTGTGGACTGGAAAACCTGCTGATTATTCGAATCTGAGAGTTTTTAGTTGCAGTGCTTATTATCATGTAGATGAGGGTAAGTTAGAGCCAAGAGCTAAGAAGGGAGTTTTCATGGGCTATGGTACAGATGTGAAAGGGTACAGAATCTGGTCTGACAACAAGATTATACAGAGCAGAAGTGTAGTCTTTGATGAGAGTTCTATGCTGAAATCTAGAGAGGAGATCAATGATACAACAAGAAAAGAGGATGTTGTTGAGGAGGTGGAGGTGCAATTCAGTCCAGAGGAGAATCAGACACTTAAGTTGGTTAATGACCAACTACCACCACCAATTACCGATGAGCAAGATACAGATGAGTCTGTGAATGTACCACCAGAGACAAGTTCAGAGGAAATTGAACATCAGAGCATTGTTGTAGACCGACCTAGAAGGGTTGGAATTAGACCTCCATCTAGGTACATGTTTGATGATCTGGTGGGATATGCATTGCAGGTGGCCGAGGAGGTGGAGGATAATGAGCCGTCCACCTACAAGGCTGCAATATCTGGCAATGAATCAACACAGTGGCTTGCTGCAATGGGAGAAGAGATGTAGTCCCTTCATAAAAATCAGACTTAGGAGCTTGTTAAATTTCTTGCTGATAGAAAGATAATTACTTGCAAGTGGGTTTTCAAAAGGAAGGAAGGAATTTAACCTGCTGAGGGTGTCAAGTATAAAGCACGAGTGGTTGCAAGAGGGTTCAATCAGGGAGAAGGAGTAAGCTACAATGAGATTTTCTCACCAGTAGTCAGGCATACTTCCATCAGGGTGTTACTAACAATAGTTGCACATCAGGATCTAGAACTTGAGCAACTAGATGTGAAGACAACTTTTCTACATGGAGAGTTGGAAGAGGAAATATACATGAGCCAGCCAGATGGATTCCAAGTTCCAGGAAAAGAGAACTATGTTTGCAAGTTAAAGAAGTCCTTATATGGGCTAAAGCATTCCTCCAGGCAGTGGTATAAGCAGTTTGACAGTTATATGGTGCAGCTTGGCTATCACAAGAGTCCTTATGATTGTTGTGTGTACTATAGTGACTTGCAGAGTGGTTCACGCATTTATCTGGTTCTTTATGTTGATGATATACTGATTGTTGCTCAAAATAAGTCAAACATTCAAAAGTTGAATGGTTCTCTCAGTGCAGAGTTTGAGATGAAAGATCTAGGTGTTGCTCGAAAGATTCTAGGAGTTGAAATCTATAGGGACAGAAAGAAGAGAAAACTCTTCTTATCACAGGAAGGGTACATCAAGAAAATTCTGAGCAGGTTTGGAATGTCTTCAGCCAAGCCTATAGATACTCCAATGGCATCTAATAGCTAGCTGGGAATGTACACAATCCAAACTAATGAGGAGAAAGAGTACATGTCTCGAGTTCCATATGCTAGTGCAGTTGGGAGTCTGATGTATGCTATGGTCTGCACTCGACCAAATCTAGCATTTGTTGTTAGTGTGGTAAGTCGGTTTATGGTTCAGCCTGGAAAGGAACATTGGCAAGCTGTTAAGAGGATTTTCAGGTACCTTAGAGGCACTTCAGATGTTGGATTGTGCTATGGGAATGATACAAAGTGCTTGGTTGCTGGGTTTTCAGATTCTGATTATGTTGGAGATGTGGATAGTAGGAGATCTATGATTGGTTATGTGTTCACTCTTGGAGGTTCTGTGATAAGTTGGAAGGCGACTCTACAACCTACATTAATTATGTTTCAGCCTCTCATAATCTGTTTGGGCCTTCTCTACCCGTGGACGTAGTTAACACACTGTTACCGAACCACGTAAATCTCTGTGTTGATCTCGTTTATTGTTCTCGTTCGATCTCTTGTTACAACAATAAGATTTGAAGCAGCTATATAAAAGTGTTGTCCCACAAGAATGTAGTTTATATGTGTACATAATTACAAGTCCTTCAACATACTCCCACTTTTTCTTACCAATACAATACAACAACAACGTCAACCCACCTAGCCCGGTAATTTTTTTTACCAAAACAAAAAAAGGTAAAAATGTAACAATAATACAATATGATCCCCTACTAATTAGAAATCAACCTAGCTTCAACAAATAAAGGTACAAGTTCGTGCTTCATCCATTGCTCAAAGAGAGTTGTTAGCTTGAGCGAGAAGACTGGGTTTGTCCGGCTTTAGAAACCGTAGTCATGGACTCATAGACATAGCCGGCGGGGCGATCCCTTTGGTAAACCCGTAGAGGTGTTGGATATGGAAGCTCATAAGCCTGATTCTCCAGCATACTCAACAAAACTCGTATTGTGGGTCTGTTGTCCTCGTCATCTTGAACACATAATAATCCGATTTGAGCACACCTTTCTACTTCAATCCTTGAGTATTTGCTCTGAAGAGTTGGGTCCATTAACCCTTCAATTGCTCCCTGATTCCAAAGTCTCCATGCCTACATACATCATGTGCAATCATCATCAGCTAGCTTCACATCAACTAAACTCAAATTCTAAATTTTTTAATTAAGGATAAAGAGGCAAAAGCATAGATATATTCATGGTTTGCATTACGTACATAGTTCACAAGTCCATCTTTGGTTATAGGATCATAAAACTTGCCAATACTTTTACCGCTTAGAATTTCAAGGATTATTACTCCGAAGCTATAGGTATCCGACTTCACAATACACCGACCAGTCAATATGTATTCTGGTGCCATGTATCCCCTAGAACAAACAAAATGCAAGTCATCTAAATTGTGATCAAATTGAAGATATTCATAATTACATTTCAATGTAAAGTATTAGTCCAGCGGGTTCCATGCAACCGGGGGAACTGACTCAGTTGACACTCAAATGGCTCTGATACCATATTAGCCCAGTGGAATTCCATCCTAAAACCAATTGACAATATATAGGAGAAGTAATCCACTGAGTTATATAGTAGTCCAGTTAAGTCTCAACTTTTAGATGTGAGATGAACATTCTAACATAAAGAGATATTTATTTCCAAGGCGTGCTTACATACATTGTGCCGGCAATTATGGTAACATTTACTGTGGTTTCATTTACTGTAACCAATTTAGCAAGTCCGAAGTCTGCTATCTTAGGCTTCATCTCTTTGTCGAGTAATATATTGCTTGATTTAAGATCTCGGTGCACGATAGTAAGCAAAGAATCAACATGCAAGTAGCGAAGTCCCCATGCGATACCCTCGATGATTTTAAACCTCGTTGTCCAGTCCAGAATGATAGACTTAGGCGTATCTATATATATAATAAGTTAGACATATTATTACAAGGCCAAGCTAGCTAGGTGCGTCGACATGTAGCATGAATCAATACAACTTACCAAAAAGGAATTGATCAAGGCTCAAGTTAGGCAAGAACTCATAAACAAGTATGCGCTCTTCGTGATCCACGGAATATCCGACAAGTCTAACCAAGTTTCTATGTTGAAGCTTGGCTACAACAGCTACTTCAGTCTTGAACTCTCTTATATGGTGGTCAGAGCTTCTTGTAAGCCTCTTTATTGCTACTAATTGTCCATTGGGAAGGATACCCTAATTAAACATACCTCTAATTATTTAATATAACCTATATATATGTACAATTACTTTGAGCTAATTAATCTATGGTTAGACTGATATGTTACCTTATAGACACTTCCAAATCCACCATGGCCCAATTTATTTTGGTCGGAGAAGTTAACCGTTGCATATTCCATTGCTTTAAAATCGAAGCATTCGACATTGCCGATGTCTGGATCCATCCGTTTTGCAGCAACAGGATCATCGATCACTAGGATCATCGATCACTACTTGGGAAGGGTTTGCAAATTCATGGTTTCTTTTACGCAAACAAAACCAACCACCACATAGCAATAGTAACAATGCTACAACTACTATAGGGAAGGCGATTCTTTTGATATAGTAGGATACGCCTTTTCCTTTTCCTACATAAAAATAATTAATTAGAGGTCTTTTTGGGTTCAAATTAGTTGAATACAAATTGACCATTGTCTTCCTTATCCTTAAATTAATAAAATTTAACTCTTGAAACACTCAAACTCATAATTCATAACCAAACCACATCAATTTGAATTTTAAACAATCCTTTATTTTAAGAGTTTGTTTAGAAAATTGTTTACAAATTTAAATTAGAATAGTTCACTCATGAATTTGAGTATAGGCCAATTGTAATTCACATTTAGGAAAATATCAATGTTCAAAAACCATGTACATATTCAATAACAAGTTTGGTTCAAATGAAACAAACTCTTATTCTAAAACGAACTCTTATCTTGAAACAAAAACATTTTTCCTAGTTCTTAGTGCACTTTTCCAATTTTGGAGTGCACTTTTTCGAATTTGCATTTTTTTACTGTATAGTTTACTTTTCGTACTTTTTGTAGTGCATTTTTTCGGATTGCACTTTTTGTATTTTGCAATGCACTTTTAAATGAAAAGTGAACTACAAACTAATAAAAGTGCATATATTTCACGTTTCAGGATAAAAGTTTCATCCAATAACAAACGATGCATCTCCATTAGAAAAGTCATGTACGTACATTTAGATGAATTTTTATTTACATTGAGAAAATATATTATTATTACTGATAATTAAAGTGGTAGTAATTTTTATCACCACATTGCCCCCACATCACCCTTTTATTAATGAATTTTAAATAATTAATTAAAATATAAACTAACAAAAATTATTATAAAAACAAAATTATCTCCAAGTAAACATAAAGATAAAATAAAATTTTAAAATTTTAACCAATATAGATAAAAAAAAGTGACATTATATTTATATATTCGTAAAAGATAAATAAAAAATTTTTAACAAATATGTAGAGTGGTGGACAACTAGTCACCTGAACAGGTTGACTCACGGGGGCCTTGAGGCATCGGCGCTACGTTTTGGTTTTATACTTTTATTTTATGTTCCGGTTTTTGTTCTTGTTTTCGGCTTAGCTTTTTGGTTGCCTTCTTTTTCTACATGTGTTTTGTGGTCTTGTCAGGTCTTTTGGGCTCTCCCCCTACTCAAGGGAACTCTTATGTCAGTACCAAAGACAACTTAGCATGAAGTACAAAAGCTTGTTCCAGACAAAGCAAAGGCACAGTCTGTTCCTCAAACTGAGATTGATCCAATGGCCGGATGAGCTTCAAGAGTTGAAGAAATTCAAATGGAATCACATGTGAATAAAGTACAAAGACTTGGGGAGATAGACAAGGTTATCTTAGACATATGACCAACGGATAATGATTGAGCTCCAATCATGATGCGCTTATATAAACCCATGAATAGTCATCTTACAATTGACTTCTCAAAAGCATTAAGCAAACCCTAAAGGATCCAAGCAAGAAAGAAGAAGAAACTAGAGAAGTCCCAACGACGAGTGCGTGATCTCGACGATGGTGAAGAGCGAGTTCCCAAGAGCAAGGGAACTGAGTAGTGATGGAACAAAGGTGTAAAGTTTGAGTTTCATATTTTAGTTGAGTTGTTTTCTTAGTACTTAGGTTGATAAGGTTCATTAGTGTTTCTAGAGTTCGAAGAATGCTAGAAATAGAGAAATTTAAACTTTGTCTACTATAGCTAAGGGAAGAATCAATAAGAGATGACGGTCATTCAAAATCCTCGAAGCGAAGGTAGAGTTTTACCCACACAACTGGTTGGTAATTGTGGGGTTCCTCTAAAAGGAATAGTGTTCCTTTATTTTTATTGTGCTTATTTATTCTTCTTTATTTCCTTTACCTTGGGAATAGTTCTACAACTATTCCCAACTCTTACCTAACACACACATTCCGAAAATAGGTATAAGAGCGGGTCGATCTAGATTTAATTTGTGTGTTAGTTCACATGTATATATGATGTCGTCTAATCTGACTCAAATCAGTCATGGGAACAACAAGTATCCAAGGCTCATTGATGGAAGATTCGAAAATTGGCAATGCAAGATGAATGACTAGATGGGAAGTCACGATTTTCAAGCATGGTGTGTCATCGAGAAAGGGAACTTCGAAGTAGATCCCGCCATTCAGGATGATTTTTCTAAATGTGGAAAAAAACATGAAGTCTAATATGGCCCATAAAGCATGGATGGCAACTTTAAAGCCAAAATGTATCTCAACAACTCAATGTGTATATAAGACATTGACAATCTAGCCATTCTCGAGACCGCCAAAGAAATATGGTAGGCCATCCAATAAATGCATAGAGCAACTTCTGAACTTAGGGAGGACCACCAGATGAACGCCGAAGGGAGTTTTTCAACTTCCAAATGGAGAGGGGTGAATCCATATTTAGTTACCAATCTCGCTTTGAGTCACTATTCAAGAAGCTTACCAGACTTGGGATTTCCAAACAAGAGATCTTCGACAAGATGAAGATGCAACAAGTATTGATTGGATTAGTCGTTGATTGGGCCAATGAAATGACAATTTTCAATAAAAATCCTGAAAATAGGAACCTCATGCTACACCAAGTCTTTGGAAAACTGATCAACAATGAGAAAAGAAAGCAAGACGACAAAGAGCGGGACAAGGCAAACAAGAGAATTGCCTTGAAGCTAGAGAAGATGCTCAAGTCCGTACAAGAACAATATAAGGATTCAGAAGAATACAAAGATGAGAAACTCGTACAAAGCCTTGAGATTCTCCTACAAGAAGGAAAAGTTCAAAAAGAAAAACGGAGGCCAGTACAGGAACACCAACTCCAATGGTAATCTCATGGAGAAGGACCTCGGAGATGTCACCTACTACAAGTGCTACAAAAAGGGGCAATTCACCAAGAACATCGCACATGAAACTTACAATAGGAATCCCAACAATAAGGCTTACATCACAACTTATAGTGAATCTAAGGATGAAGATCCAGAAGCTTGTGTAACACACAACATGTGCGCAATGGCCATAAGAGTATCCACTGGGGAACAACCCAATAAGGCACACACTGAATCCAATCTTAACTCTATTTGAAGTTATGACAGACACAAACTTCTTATGCTATGGTTAAATTTGTAAGAGATAACATTAATCTAAAAAAAGAAGTTAGATGAATTGCAACTCTATATTGATGAATGTGTTGGTCTTAAGACTTTTTCCAGCTTTGTGAAGCTTGTCAAAAAGGTTTAGTCTACTCTTGCTAACTACCATAGCCTAAGGAAAGAATGGCTGACTTGGAGGAAGAAAAAAATGAGTTTCTACAAAAAACTTTATGAGAAAAACCTTAATTCAAAAAGCATATCTTCTCAAACCAAGTTTATTCCCGCTAGATATAGGATCGGGTATGAGCTTTAGTGTCCCAAAAGTGACAAATATGCCCTCACTAAAAGGGAACTAAGTGAGTGTAAAGCCCTATAACTTTAGTGTGAGAAAGAGAAAAACGCTCAATTAGAGGAGAAAATCCGTGTCCCAGAGAGTGGTGCCAATGGGAAAGGTGAATATCACCGTAGGAATAATGTGCGCAAAATCTATGTCATGATCACCAAGGGAACTAGTTCAAGGGTTTACAATAATGGAACCATAGATACGAACAACATCCAAAGACCCCATCCTCAATACTACCTTGGAGAATACTACAAGACCTGTTGGTATTGTGGTGCTCATGGGCACTACAAGGAGAGTTGTCTCAAAAGAGTGGCACAAGCTCAAAAGAGTCGTGCAGCTTGGAACAAGCAAGACCAAAACATGAACCAATATGCTAGAAAGGGGAAAGGTCCCACCCTTCGGACTCACCTTAGGAACTCAGTTCATATTCCTAGGAACTCTACTTACTGACCTAGCTACTTTTGTGACATAAACATTGCTAAGTATACTCTATTCAAAACTGTGTTTCCTTGTAAGAAACCATGAAAGAGACAACTTGCATGGATTGCCAAAAACTAATTTACTTTACATTTGGTAGTGAGGGAGAATTGTACATGGTTCATAGACATCGGTTGCTCAAACCATATGATTGGGATCAAAGACAATCTCACCTTACTCTACAAAGAAGTCGAAGGATGGCATTTCTCCCTCGGCAACAAGAATAAAGGGGAAATCATAGGAACATGGGAAGTCATGTTAAACAAATCAATGAAAGTCAGCAAAGTAAATCTTGTCAAGGACATAGGATACAACCCTCTCAATGTATCTCAAATTTATGACCAAGGAAACAATGTGGTCACCTTTTACTCTCAAGAATGCCTGGTCCATCAACAAGAAGACCAACAAGATTATTCTCATGGGAAAAATATCAAACAATGTCTACATTCTCGACACAAATTTTGAACCTCCAAGGAAATTGCTCCTTGCGAGTTCCACAGATGACATAGAACTCTGGCACATGAGACTTGGGCATGCAAGAGTGAATCAAATCTTGAAGTTGTACTTATAGGATCTAGTAATAAGCCTTCCCAAAATCAACCTTGAAGGTGCCAAGATGTGTGAAGCTTGTTGATACGCTGGTTTTAGTACAGCGTAATTCTGTATTTTTATTAGGATTTTCTGAGTGTCTTAGGCTAGATTAGGTGATTATCTGTAACATCAGCAGAAGCCTACAGTTGAAGATTTGGAAGACAGAAATCCTAAATTCGAAGTTGAAGTTCAAGGAGTCAAGATCCGCGCCCTCGGATCAGATCCGAGCCCGCGGTGTGGAGGTAAAAGCAAACCATCCGAGGGCGAGGAAGGCTGGATCCGCGACCGCGGATTATTTCCGCGCTCGCGGATCGTTGGGGTTCCGCGGCCGAGGCAAGAGAGAAGATCCGCGCCCGCGGATTTAGTCCGCGCTCGCGGATCGAGGGTTTCAGCGCCGCCTTCGTTTCGTCATTATTTTATCTTTTGTATTTTTATATTTTCGGACTTATTTTCTACTATTTAAGGTTTGTTTCGAGTTTCACTTTAGGGTTACAACACAATTTAGAGACAATTTCTAGCATACTTTCAGTATTATGAAGAACTAATTTCCCTTTGGAGTTTGTTTAATCAAGGAAGCCTTTTTATGTAATTCGTGAGATTTTGGTAACTTTTCTATCCCTTGGTTAATATCAAAACTCTTGTGCTTAATTTATGAATTTCAATTGATTTCTCTTGGTGCGCAACTTGTTGAATTTGATTGATATTCTACTGTTTGGATTAGTTTGATTGTTGTCTGTGCAATCTTATTTATCCTTGAAACAACTCTTTTCTAGGACCGTGGACTAGAATTGAGAAAGAGTGTTTGATTGTTATTTTATGCATGAGACTCGTAGCTTGATTGCATGAATTAATGTCCTTCTATCCTTAATATTTTGCATGATTTGAATTAAGCGTTCTTGTTCATATCATCGTTTCGCTTGGACCATGGACAAGCGGATATCTTTTATAAGGATTGGAATTAACTAGGGAATTAATAGAAAAGTGGATGAATCAATGATCGAATGATTAAAAAGGTGGAATTGATTGAATGAACTCTACTTTCTTCCAATTGATTTAATCTCAACAATATTTGCTTGTTTGTTTGTTTGCCTGAACTTCCATAAACCCCTGTCTTTACTCTTTGCTGATTGATCACAATCCCGATTCTCTTGGGTTCGACCCCTTGCTTGCTTGCTATACTAGTTAGTAGTTTAGGGTTATTTATCTTTGATCTTGGCAACAACGATTTTAGCCGAGTCAAATTTTGGCGCCGTTGCCGGAAAATCGGTTTTTAATATTCTGTTTAATCGGCATTTCTGACGAATCCGCGACCTCGGAATTTTTCCGAGCCCACGGAAAATCCGCGCCCTCGGAATTTTTCCGCGCCCGCGGATCGATTCGTCCAGATCCCCCGAATTGGTAAGAACCTATCTTATGGTTCTTACCCGTTCTACTGATAATTCGCCTGTTGTTCCGTTTGATCCAGAAATTAATAGGACTCTGAGACAGTTGAGACGTCAGGTTCAGGCTCAAGTGCTAGGCATACAGTTTGATCCAGTTTCATCTTCTTCTTCTTCATCTGATTCAGAGGTTGAAGAGCAGCTAGTAACCATGGCAGATCGCACTATTAGGCAACTGACTACGCCTAATTTAGAGCAGCAACAACTTGGTCTTCAGTTTCCCGCCCTGGGAGAAGGATTGAAATTTGAGCTTAAATCTGGTCTTCTCCATTATTTGCCTAAGTTCCATGGGCTGAGTGGGGAGGATCCGAATAAACACCTTGCAGAGTTCCATTCTGTTTGCTTGGGAATGAAGCCAGCTGATGTAACTGAAGATCAGCTAATGTTGAGGGCTTTCCAATTTTCCTTGGCGGATTCAGCTAAGGAATGGTATCTATACTTAGCACCTGATACGATTACTACATGGGCTCAGATGAAGGGTGCTTTTCTGGAGAAATATTTCCCTGCTGCCAAGCAAACGTCTATCAAGAAGCAGCTGAGCAGTTTGGAACAGGGAGATGATGAGAATCTGTATGAGTACTATGAGCGTTACAAGAGACTCATAGCCAGTTGTCCTTACCATGGCTATTCTGATAAAGACCTGATTTGCTATATTATTGAAGGTCTTTGTGATGCTGATAGGCGCCTGATGAATGCTTCCTGTGGAGGTTCTTATGAGAATCTCACTCCTAGGCAAGCGTTTGAGAAGTTGGAGACTCTAGCAGAGCAAAGCAGAAATCAGAGAAAGAGATCCAACAGTAGGTCTGTTCATTCTATTAATGACTCCTTGAATGCTGAAGTAAGGGAGTTGAAAGCTATGATGAAGCAACTGTTGGCGGGCAATGGAGCTTCAAGTTCTAGGGCTTGTGGAATCTGTGGCGAACCTAGCCATCCTTCTGATGCATGCCCTATCATGCAAGAGCCAGCATCTGATGTGAATGCTATAGGGAACTATGAACAGAGGCCCCGGAATGATCCATATTCAAATACCTACAACCCGGGGTGGGCAAATCATCCTAACTTTAGGTGGAATCAACAACCTCAACAACCTTTTCCACCACAGGGAGGTCAACCCAACTATGTTCCCAAGCCTAATTATGTGCCAAGGCCCCAGGCTCCTCTTGAAAATCCAACCATTATCAATCAGCTTATGAAGGAAAATCAAGAGACTAAGGCTGCAATGAAGAGTTTGGAAATTCAGTTAAGTCAGATTGCAACCACTCTGAACCGGATAGAAGCTAAGGACTCGGGAAAATTGCCATCTCAGCCCATTAACCCGAGAGAGAATGTGAGTGTAATGACATTAAGTAGTGGGAAAGAGCTAGATATTGAAATTTCGGCCAGCGGAAACCAGCCGAGTTCACCGGAGGGCAGTTCTGATAGCGGCGCAGAAATCGAGGAAATTCCGAGATCCGCGCCCACGGAAAAATTCCGCGCCCGCGGATCATCCGAGACCGCGGAACCCAATCCGAGCTCGCGGATCACCCCCCTGGCAGAATCTGATGACTATATCAGACCTTCGTTTCCCCCCATGGCTTCACAAAAGCCAGCTCCACCGTTTCCTGAGGCACTAAAGGACACCAGGAGGCCAACCAGTGACAAGGAAATTTTCGAAACCTTCTCCAAGTGTGAGGTAAATGTTCCTTTACTTAAACTTGTTCAAAGTATTCCTCGGTTTGCTAAATTTCTGAAAGAATTATGTACTATAAAGAGGAAACAAAAAGAAAAGGGACAGGTTAAGAAAATTAATCTTGTGGAAAATACTGAAAATGTGTCTTACATGCTTCAAAGGCAATTGCCTAAGAAATATGGGGATCCAAGGAGGTTTACTGTTCCCGTTACAATTGGTGAGGCTAAAATTGAGCATTCTATGCTTGATTTAGGTGCATCCATTAATGTCATGCCACTTAGCATCTATGAGAAGTTAGACCTAGGGCCATTACAGGATTCTAATATTACTATTGAACTGGCTGACCACTCTAAAGCGCATCCGAAAGGATTTTTGGAAGATGTCTTAGTGCAGGTGGATGGTTTAATTTTTCCGACGGACTTTTATGTCCTAGAGATCGGTAAGGGGAGATACGACCCAGTTTTGCTGTTGGGTCGTTCATTTATGAAGACGGCGAGCGCCGTAATTGATGTTTCAAAGGGCCTATTATCTATGGCACATGAAGGAAAAAGGGTCCAGTTTCAGATTGATGATGATCCATTCTGAGCATAAGGACGTCGGGCCAAACGACGTTAAACAAAGGCGCTGCTCGGGAGGCAACCCGAGGTAAGTTTTTCTTTTCTTTTTATCTTTTTAGTTTAGTTTAGTATTAGTATTCGTGTTGTTTTTGTCGGGCTAACTTGCAGATACCATTTTTCCCATCAAAAGAAACCAGTCCGAGAGGAGTTGGAGCCCGCGGCTCGATCCGCGACCCCGAATTTGATCCGAGACCGCGGCATGAACCGCGACCACGGATACGATCCGAGCCCGCGGATCGGCCCGATTTTTATCGGTTATTCACAAAAAAAATTAAAAAAAATAAATAAATAAAAAAAAGAATAAAAATAAAAGGCTTTCGGGTGAAACCCCCGAAATAAAAGGCTTTCAGGTGAAACCCCTGAAATAAAAAGGTTTTCGGGTGAAACCCCCGAAAAAGCCCAAACCAGTACCAAACCAAACCCGAAAATAAAATAAAAATTCCCCACCTACCCCACCTACTCCACTTTTCTATCTTTTTCCCCCACATCCATTTTTCCCCTCTCACCAAACACCCCCTTACAACAAAAACACCACCACCAACCCTCAACCACCATCAGAACCCTCGGCCTCCACCACCATCCGCGACCCAGAGATCCGCGACCTTGGTGTCATTCCGCGCCCGCGGATTCGTGTGCAGCCCGGTTCACCATTGTTGGAGTCGAAGTTTGGTGTGGATTGAAGTTTTGGAGCACAATCGAACTAGATCTACATCGGTTAGTACTCGAATCTTGTTTCTAGAGTTTGATTTTTGCTGTTGGGAGTGGATTTGGGGTTGTTTGAGACGAATTGTGTTGAGTTGTGTGGGTCGGAATTCGCCATTGACGACGAGCTCCAGATTTGAAAATTTCCAGATCCGCGCCCGAGGTACAATTCCGCGCCCGCGGATCTTCTTTGCCTGTCCGCGCTCTCTGAAATCGTCCGCGCCCGCGGATTTCTTTTTTCCAGTCCGCGCCTTCTTTGTTGTCCGAGGCCGCGGATTTCAGTATCTTCGTAATTTTCTTGCTCAGCTCTGTATTATTTATTCAGCTATGGCATATTACGGTTTACAACATCTGAGTGAGGGACAGAAGGAGCTTTGGGATAAGTTTGAGGATAGGGAGTTTGTCAGTACTAAATTTTTTGATGTCCCTACACTGATTAATTGGGATTTAGAGAGTGTACATAGCAGTTACTGGCGACTGGGGGTTTGGGTAATTTCTCTGCTCTAGCTATGCCTACTTATAAGGGTCTTACTATGGAGTTTCTGTCCACTTTCCGCTTTGCTGATGGGGTCTTGAGTTTTCATGCTTGTGATAGATTATATAGTTTGACCCGTGAGGAGGCCTGTCTTATTTTTGGGATCACTTCACCACCTACTGATGGGTGGACGAGCATACTGTCTGATCCCACTATTTATGATTTTTGGTATACGCTTACTGGCTCCCCTTTTAACACTCGTTCTGGGGAGCTTAACAGTAGGATTCCCCATCCTTGTGTCCGTCTGTGTCACAAGGTTCTGGCCAAGGCATTTTTCGCTCAGGGAGAGCCAAACAAGCTCCTGCTCGAGATTTGAGGATTATTAGATGCTTGTTTCCTTTTCCGTCTCACTGCCCGGATTGGTTCGGATTATTTATTCAGTTTGCTGAGAAGTATCCAGATAAGAGGGGGTCGATTGGATTGGGTGGTATGGTTACTCTTTTAGCCACCAGATTTATTTCTAGAGAGCAGATTGAGGCACAGTTTGGCCGGCATTTGACTGATGGGTACAGATACACTCACCAGGCTTTAGTTAGGGCTAATTGTTTGAGAGGGTCAGTTGATGACGGGTGGACTTGGTTGCATGGGCATCCTGCTACAGCTTATCTGCGTCTACCGGCACATTTACAGTATGGCGATACTCTGTATTCTTTTCATCTGCAGCCTAATGTAGACGTTCCTGCAGAGGAGTTTGTTGGCGATGAGTATAAGGCTGATGGTGTTGGTTGGGATGAGCAGGCTGATGCATTTTGTGCTAGATTTTATTCTGAGCCTGCTGGGTGGGCTCCTGCTCCACAGACTACAGTTGGTTGGGGTGCACCTCCCACAGCTACTCGTGCATCCACTTTTGCTTCTACTTCTGCTTCCTCCAGTTTGCCATGGACAGATGGTATGAGTTTTGAGGATCGTATGTTGAGTGGGATGCAGCACTTATCTATTCGTCAGGATGCCATGTCTGCACGACAGGATGCTATGGATCGTTCATTGGAGGCATTTTATGAGCATCAGAGACAGGCAGCTGTTTTCTGGCAGACACAGTGGCCAGGTTATCCATCATTCCCTCCACCAGATCAGCAGTGAGTCTCCTGATTCCTTCTTCTGTACTTTGGTTTTTATTTCTTAGCTTCATTGGCGACGATGAAGGGTTTAAGTATGGGGGAAGGGATTCACTGCTATATTTATATTATATGTACAGTTGCATTCTATTTCTGTCATAAAAATAAAAAAAATTAAAAAAAAAATTAAAAAAAAAATTAAAAAAGTCATAAAAAATATGAAAAAAGGAATATAAAATCCTGGGATGAGTTGAAAACCCAAAAGGGCGGCTCACGTAATAAGCAGGTAACCCGGACCAGCATTAGGTTGGGGTAATAAGAGGTTAATGAGAGATATGAGTATTTGTGAGCACATCTAAGAAAAATGAAAAGAGTGATTAGGTGAAAACCCGAAAGGGCGCCTAAGTAGAATGAGCGGTAAAATCAGAGTGTTTAGGATCATATTCTACTTTGGGGCTTGGGGATTACATTTTAGATATTGGGTAGATCCTAGGTTGCTCTACACTTTTTAGAGCTTGAGTGTTATATCTGTATTTGTGAGGTGTGTGATTTGAGCTTTCTTGTTTTGCTCACTATTTCTCTACATGGGTCTGGGTTGTGAGTTGAGAGTAGATTTTTCATATTTCCCTTTACTTCCTGTGGATCTTTGATAGGATCGATTGTTAGATTTATTTTGAGCTTACTCGAGGATGAGCAAGATCTAAGTATGGGGGAATTTGATACGCTGGTGTTAGTACAGCGTAATTCTGTATTTTTATTAGGATTTTCTGAGTGTCTTAGGCTAGATTAGGTGATTATCTGTAACATCAGCAGAAGCCTACAGTTGAAGATTTGGAAGACAAAAATCCTAAATTCGAAGTTGAAGTTCAAGGAGTCAAGATCTGCGCCCTCGGATCAGATCCGAGCCCGCGGTGTGGAGGTAGAAGCAAACCATCCGAGGGCGAGGAAGGCTAGATCCGCGACCGCGGATTATTTCCGCGCTCGCGGATCGTTGGGGTTTCGCGGACGAGGCAAGAGAGAAGATCCGCGCCCGCGGATTTAGTCCGCGCTCGCAGATCGAGGGTTTCAGCGCCGCCTTCGTTTCGTCATTATTTTATCTTTTGTATTTTTATATTTTTATATTTTCGGACTTATTTTCTACTATTTAAGGTTTGTTTCGAGTTTCACTTTAGGGTTACAGCACAATTTAGAGACAATTTCTAGCATACTTTAAGTATTATGAAGAACTAATTTCCCTTTGGAGTTTGTTTAATCAAGGAAGCCTTTTTATGTAATTCGTGAGATTTTGGTAACTTTTCTATCCCTTGGTTAATATCAAAACTCTTGTGCTTAATTTATGAATTTCAATTGATTTCTCTTGGTGCGCAACTTGTTGAATTTGATTGATATTCTACTGTTTGGATTAGTTTGATTGTTGTTTGTGCAATCTTATTTATCCTTGAAACAACTCTTTTCTAGGACCGTGGACTAGAATTGAGAAAGAGTGTTTGATTGTTATTTTATGCATGAGACTCGTAGCTTGATTGCATGAATTAATGTCCTTCTATCCTTAATATTTTGCATGATTTGAATTAAGCGTTCTTGTTCATATCATCGTTTCGCTTGGAACGTGGACAAGCGGATATCTTTTATAAGGATTGGAATTAACTAGGGATTTAATAGAAAAGTGGATGAATCAATGATCGAATGATTAAAAAGGTGGAATTGATTGAATGAACTCTACTTTCTTCCAATTGATTTAATCTCAACAATATTTGCTTGTTTGTTTGTTTGCCTGAACTTCCATAAACCCTTGTCTTTACTCTTTGCTGATTGATCACAATCCCGATTCTCTTGGGTTCGACCCCTTGCTTGCTTGCTATACTAGTTAGTAGTTTAGGGTTATTTATCTTTGATCTTGGCAACAACGATTTTAGCCGAGTCACTTGCGTCAATGGAAAACAAACAAGGACTTCCTTCAAATCGAAGAAAATGGTCAACACTACATGCCCTTTGGAACTGATCCACATGGATCTCCGTGGTCCCATAAGAACGGCTAGCCACGGTTGAAGAAGGTACATGTATGTCTTAATTCACGATTTTTCTAGATTTACGCATGTAATCTTCTTGATGTCAAAGGAAGATGCATTCAAGGAATTCGAAGCACTCATCAAAAGAATGGAAGTCAGCTTGGGGTTGAAACTCAAATCCATAAGGTCAGATCATAAAACTGAGTTTGACAACTCAAAGTTCCTAAACTTTTGAGGAGAAAATGGAGTCTCTCAGAACTTCTCAGCTCCATGCACTCCTCAATGAAATGGAGTTGTTGAAAGGAAGAATAGAACTCTAGAAGATATGGCTCACACTATGATGATAGAGCATGGGGTTCACCAAAGCTTCTCGACAAAAGCAATCTCCACATCTGTGTACACCCTCAACAAAGCCATGATCCACACTTTGATCATGAAGACATCATAAGAGTTGATCAAAGGAAGAAATTCCAACATTTCTCACCTTAGGACCTTCGGTAGTAAGTGCTTTGTCCACAACAACGACAATGACAATCTTGGGAAGTTTGATCCCAAAAGAGATGAATCTTTGTTGGGTGCTCATCTCAGAGCAAAGCCTACATAGTTTAAGAAAAGAGGACCGAAAAGATTGAATGCATGTGGTTTTCCATGAAGAATTTTTGAACAAGGGAACCGCTCCTCAGAACAAGGAACCTCTCTTCAAGTTGATAAGGCAAAAAGATGATGATGACGATGATGATGATGAGCCAAGGAAAGGAGATAGTGACCACCTGTGTGGAAATAATGCCCCACAACTCAGAAAGGATAGAGATAAACAAGGCCAACATGACTAAGATGCAATGGATGTTCCTCCAATTGAAGATGAGTTCCAAGATAATTCCCAAACAAGTTCCCTCAATCTACTCAACAGTGATTTTCCAAATTCAAGTACTCAAGGGGAACAAAGAGGGAATAGTGAAGAAGTTCAAGATGAGCAGACATGGAATAATACACCTACTATGGGGGAAAAGCATGGAAGTAGTGAGGCTAAAGTAGAAAAGGAACAACTAACTGATTCAGAGGAACCAAGGGTGGAAACAGATCTATCAAACATTCACACATAGAACTATCATCAAAAGAAAGATCACCCCATCGACAACACCATCGCTCCTTATGAGAAAGCGTGTAAAATGGTTCCTCTCTCCATAACTTTTGTGCGTTCATTTCTTTTGTATCCCTGGTAAAAGTACATAAAAGAAGCCTTAAAGGACCAGGATTTGATTCAAGCCATGCAAGAGGAGTTGCACCAGTTTGAAAGGAACAAAGTGTGAAGACTTGTTCCTCGTCCTAGGAACAAGAATGTCATAGGAACTCGATGGGTCTTCATAAACAAGTTGGATGATACTGGAGATGTGTCTATGAATGAGGCAAGATTAGTAGCTCAAGGGTACAACGAAGAGGAAGGCATTGACTACGACGAGAAATTTGCTCTTGTGGCTAGGATTGAAGCCTACTAATCGCCTTCACAGCTCACAAAGGGTTCAAGATGTACCAGATGGATGTGAAGACTGTGTTTCTTAATGGGCATCTCAAAGAAGAATTCTATGTAGCTCATCATCTAGGCTTTGAGGATGGGAACTACCCTGATTATGTCTACTTCGTTGAAAAGGCTCTATGGTATGACATGTTTGCTCAATTTCTTCTGTTTAATGGTTACCTTCGTTGATGTGACCCTTCCCTAGCTCGGACCCAACTCCGACCATCCCGAGACGGCCTAGACCTTGGAGACCTCCTTGGCTTAGGAATTAGTCTCTTTTATGTACTTATTTATACTATTTTTATTTCCGTCATTTGATATTCCATCTTTACTATTTTAGGCATTTGCTCTCTTATGCTTAAGAGGCCAGCCTATTATGGTGGAATAAGGTCCATTATGATGGTTGATCAGAAGCTTACCATGAATCGTGAATCAGGCAAATGCTTCCCATGAGCCCTTGTCAAACCTTCTTTGCGGGTTTCAATTGTCAAGTTCCATTTTTGTTCCTAACCCTCACATAAAAGTTAGGAAATAATTTTCCTTAACCACTCGATTCAAACCTAGCCTTTTCATAAGATCATGGAAACTATCTTACTGTCTTAGATCATGGGTACTATAATTGCGAAGACTGCGATGGAATTTGAAGCGCTAAAGAGAGAGAACAATGTTGCTCGGGAAGTGAGAAAATGTGTCAGAATCCTATACCATAAAGGAAGATTATGAGCCAAGCATTTTTCCTCTAATTAGGCCACCATGGGAGAAAGCGACACAAGTCCTATATTTGAAGAAGTTATAAGAGCACAAGTATGCCATTGGTCAGTTTTTGAAATGGGAATGTTGATTTTACCCTTATTCACAACTGATAAAAACCTATCTTTACCACTTTTGGGACCTTCTTCCTCCTTCTCCTCCCCGAAACCTAACTATTTGCAACTCCTCTCTCTCTCTCTCTCTCTCTCTCTCTCTCAAGAAAAAGTCCAAAATCCTCTCTCATAAATGGCTCTTGTCCATCTTGACCCTTGGATATGAGAATGGATCTAGGAAGACCCGAGGTCCTTTCAGACCATGATTCAAGAGGCGGACAACCACCCAGATCTAGCCGAACGACAACAACTTTACAAAATCCTCCATGATTACATTGGTCCTCACATCCATAGACCCAGAGATCCCTTGACCGGTCCCTAAGCACCCGAGCATGTCGATATAGGAAATTTTGAATCCGACGATGACAACAGACCTATCGCCCACTCTCTCCAAAAGCGAGCCCCCAAGTCCCTTGTTATGGGAACACTGGAAGAGGATGTAGACTTTGCTTGCTTAGAGGCTGAACTTAATGCCCACAAAGCCAAACCCTCCTCTCCTCTCAAGTTCTCCCGCAAGCAACCTCGAGAGATTTGGGAACAAGATGAAGAAGATAAAGATTTAGAAGAAGAAAAGGACGACCGAGTGACCGAAGAGACTGACGTGGCCAAGGAAATTGAAGGTGCGAAAATGGGCACGAAGAGGACAATAAGGCTAAATATAACGCCTCAGACGAAGATGAAGGGAACTCCATTGAAGACAACAAACTAAGGTACTAGATGAGGATGACCTTGCCGCCAAGTACCTAGAAAGTTTGGAGGCCGACAGTGAGGAATACCGGGCCAACGAGTTCCCATCCAACAATCAAAAAATTGTCGTTTCCACCCTCTAACACCCCTACAAAGAAGAATACCAAGAAAAGAAGCGGAAAAAAGGCATAGGATCGAGGACACTAAGGGCACAACAACTCAACAAGACAAGGGAATAGAGGTTGTCAACGCCTCCACGACTGGGGAACATAGGTTAATCACTCCTCTATCCTCTGCTCACTTTCTCAACAATAGGCTTGATGGGTTTTGGGAACTCATCAAGGCCCAAAACTAGGCATAGCCCTATTGTGAGCCTGCACTAGTTAACCTTGACCAGGTCCGACTCTTCTACTCATCCTTCTCTAAAGACGGCAAGAAGGGAACAGTCAACATCAAAGGCGATGAGTATCCCTTCTCCATGAGCAACATCCACAACCTGTTGAATGTTCTCAACGAAGGGTTCGACTCTCTTCCTGTCAAGAACTTGGACGCCTTCGACAAAGACGAAATTCTGCATTGTCTGTATGTCACTTACCGCTCCAAGAAGCAAAAGGACAAAGATGGAAGTGATAAGGAAAGATGGAAATCGCGGCAAGCAAAATATCTGATTCTTTAGATTGGACGGTCACTTATGGCTCTATCTCCACATCGATGAAGAAATAGTACCAATTCTCCCACGAAATATCTCTCCACCCAAAACCTCTATCTCATCGCTAAACTGGCACACCGGTTCATCATAAGGGTTGTGATCCCAAGGCATGATAAACGAAACATAATGAACATTCAGGATGTAATTCTTCTAGATTACTTCCTCCGTTGCAAGCTGATCAACTTCCCCGGAATCATCATTGGTCACATGTACATGTGCATGAGTCTGTCTTCCCACTCTCTTCCATATGTTGCACTGGTGAATAAGCTACTCTAGAAGGAATAACTCTATGATTCCACAAGAGAGGAAGTGGAACTTAGTTAGGAAATGGACCTAACCACGATTCAAAAGCTCAAGCACTCTGAGTAGTCAACGAAACAACAAATGGCACACCTCCCTGAAGTTGAGGCTGAGAGATTTGGAGATGGGAACTCCGATCTCCTCAACCACATCGTCGTCACCAACGATTGCATCCTCGCAGTTTGATTGAAGTCATGGACCTTTTCAAAGCTCAACACCCATGATCTTGTCCCTTTTGTTCCCTAACCCTCACTCTCCTCCTTTATTGAAATTTCTCTTGGGTGTTGAGCTTTGAGAAGGATTCAACTCCAAGTATGATGCGGCTATATAAACCCGTGAATAATCATCTTGTAACTAACTTCTCAAAAAGCCTCATGCAAACCCAAAAGGGGCCAATCAAGAAAGAAGAAGAATCCAGAGAAGTCCCGACAATGAGTGTGTGATCTCGGCGACGGTGAAGTGCGAGTTTCCAAGAACAAGGGAACTGAGTAGTGCTAGAGCGAAAGTGTAAGGTTTGAGTTTCTTGATTTAGTTGAGTTTTTGTCTTAGTACTTATGTTGAGAAATTTTATGAGTGTTTCTTAGTTTAGAGTCCGCTAGGAACAGAGATGTTTGAACTTTGTCTGTTGCATCTAAGTAAGCAATCAATAAAAGAAGAAAGTCATTAAAAATCCTCCAAGCGGAGATGGAGGTTTACCCACACAACTAGTTGGTTGTTGTGGGATTCTTCTAGAAGGAACCGTGTCCCTTTATTTCTATTTTGTTTATTTGTTTTGTACTTTGTTTCCGCTGCCTTGGAAAAAGTTGTAGAAATGTTCCCAACTCTTAACTAACACACACGATAAAACATATAAAATCAATGACAAAGACAATCGTAAGCTGAACGAGGAAAACGTACCGGTTGAGTTTTGTGATGAAGGCGGGGATGATGGAACAAGGGCGGGCGGAGCAGTGGTGGTGAAGTAGAAAGGGGTAAGACTATACCTGTACTGGCAACTCGGATAGAACACGTAGACCCACTCCGCCGAGTACCTGCAACAAATGTTAATATACTTGAACACCGACAGGAGACAGGTCTCACAGGCAGAGCCGTTGATGTCGGGCCTGCACTGCACAAGCGAGTACAACGTCTCTATCGGGTTCACCTCCTCCTTGCCCGTAGCAAACCCTCGAGAGCCATTCTCGTAGGCCGCCTTCTGCACGATGCTCTTCATGTTTCTGCCGAGTACCTTAAGGAACGTGTCCGGATTCGACACGTTTGCACTACTGTTCCACCACGATTGGGGGAAATCCTCCACGACCCCGATCATGGACACGTTCGAGTACTGGAGCGTGCACTCTTTGTACCAGATCACGGCCTCCATTTTGGGGAAACACGCCCCACCCGCCAGCGCGTGTTTGGTGGCGGCTTCGACGCACTCGGAGCAGAGCTGCGGGGAGATGTCTCCCCGACAGTAGTAGACCCCATACGCGGAGCCCGTGGAGGAGGTGTGAAAGGGGAGCTCAGCGGAGGAAGCGTTGGAGACGAGGTCGGAGAGTACGAGTTTAAGGTTGTTGCCGTACGCCCTGTTGTTGGAGTAGAAGCCGCTGCTGTTAAAGCAGACGTTCAGGAAGTGGGTGGGGCTTGTGGGTAGTTGAGCGGTTACATGGTTTCTTAGAGAGAGGAGGAGGATGAACACGATCAAGAATTCTAGGGTTCTTGATGATGCAGCCAAAGCTATCATCATCGTCTTCATCGAATTGATTGATTAATTCGATCTTAGATTACACTAGAAAGTAATTTGATTAAATAGCCTACTAGCTTTAATTAATCATGGAATTATTTATACATTGTCAACCCTAGCTTAACGACTAACGACTGCCTCAACTCGCAATAACTGATTAAATATATCAACCAAACTTTTTTTTATTTATAAAGTCGATCTCACGATCTAACTATTCAGCTATACTTCGTCCAAATTAATAGGTCAGCGTACAATGAGATCATTCGGATATATTCCATTTAAAGTATTCCTATTCATTTGGTAATAGGAGCCGGAAGTATTCAAGGGTGTGTCACGTGCGATAAACTAAACGAGGACATCAATCATATACTATTTTATGTAACCGTACCAAAACTACCATTAACAACATCAGTCTTAAAATTGCTTGGATCATAAACTAAATTAAACCAGAGGAGAAAAAACCAGCCCAGATTTTGGATGAGATAGGTCACTTTCATCCAACTCTGAATTGGAACACCTTATTTGTTCGTGGTGGAGTATCTGGTTCTTCAGAAACAAAGCTGTTTTTGAACCTTTCGTTTCCAACCATGAAGTCCAACAAGATACAATTTGCGAATTTGTTCGCAATCAAATAAAGGAATGACACAACACCAAAAAGAATGTTGACCATGCCCCACCTGTTGGGGAGAAAGTCACAAAATATAAACAAAACCGCGCCAAATGGAGTAAGCCCATAACTAATTTTACTAAACTCAATTTTGATGGTGCAGTTAATGCGGATGGGATGACGTCGTTCTGGTATGTCCTCATGGATTGCAGCGGAGACCTCATCCATTATGACGGAGGACTGATTGGTCGACAGTCCGTTCTTATGTCCGAGACCATGGCCTTGCGTGAGGGACTTCTTGAAGCCACCAGACGTGGCATTTCCCACATCCAAATCAAAGGCGACAATCTTCAGCTAGTCAAGGCCGTACTTGGTGACTGGCGCTGTTCTTGGGAGATTGAGATGTTAAGTGCTGATATCCACTGCCTGCTTGCCCGCTTTCGTTCTTGGAGCATCGCCCATGTCACTCGGGAAGTGCAACGCAGTGTCGGACTACATTGCTGTATCGTTTCGCCGTGTCTCTTCTGTCCCACTTACAGTTGATCCGGTTCTTCGAAACCTCATCCTTCAGGATGCTCTAGAGAGGTCGCTATCTTGTTAGCGGTCCGCCTAATCCCTTACCTTATCAAAAAAAAAATATTTATTATGTTTCTTGGGAATGGAGGTAGGAATAAAAATGAACTATTCTTTGGACTTAGTGTTTGGTATGTAATTGGAATTAACTATTTCTAAAAATTATAATTAAAATATATATGAAATTCGGCATTAATAAATGTAATTTTTTCATGCTTTAAAGAACTATATACTTCATATATTTTATAAATTCAAATTGTGGGAAATTTGACTAGGTTTTATATATTAAAAAAGTGATGAATTACAGTGGCCACGTAGAGAGCCATTAGGCCATCAATGATGCCGGAATCTCGCTTAAACTACAAATCCAAATTATTTGTTGGATCATAACGCGTTAGTAACAAATCATAAAACTATCAATGTTTTTTGAGCAGTGGAAATAAATAATAAGAACACATTATTTAGAGAGGAAAGCTTTCCACCCGACCAACAAGTCGTAGAAAGAAAAATCTCTGAGACTCCTTCTCAAAGGATTTTCAATAGAATACTTTGTATTAAGTTTCAAAGATTACAAGGCAAGTCAAGTTCCCTGGTAAATAAGGCACCAACCAAAGTTCAACCAACTAGACTTGTTTTACCCTAAACGTAAACTCAAATAAAAGTTAACTACCGACTTGAATACTCACACCAATGTCGATTCTTCACCGGAAAAAGCCGCACAAACTTGAACACTAGCCTTGAAAAGCTCTCTCTCTTCACGTTCGCCGTCAACCACACTTAAACCCTAACTAAACCTAGCGTTTTATAGGTCAACAACCGAGTCTGATCTCAATCACAATTCTTGCCTAATTGTGTTGATATTTCACTCGAAAAATCCCACTAAAATAGTAGTAAGTAGATAAACAATTATTCTAATCTTCAATCAATTCGATTCTTTCCATAACCGATTGATTTCGGATTTCCTAGATGACTGTCCTTATTTGATCTTATCTCTTCCTTGATCTTCTCACAAACAACCAAATAAAGCTATCAAATCTTCGTACAAGATCATTCGTAAGAGATCTAGTAACTTGCCATAAATAGAAAGTCGTGTATCCTTTGGGATAGTTGTTGAGATATATCCCACATTTAAACTTTGGGAGTAAAATTGCCTAGTATATAGCCTAATGAGCTACTCCACCCATTACATATGGTTTTGGGTTGGAGCCTCGTCGGGTTTGTATATTAGGCCTGTTACACGCATGATCCCCAGATTATTGGCCCATCGGACTTTATTATGGTATCATAGCAGGTTTCAGTGTGGGTTAATTTCCTGGTGTCTTCTTTGGGTTTGCCGGCTTCATGGGCCCGTTTAGGCAGTCCGCCCAATATAGGAGCGACCGCATTGCAATAGTAGCGGTTCGCGAGCCTTGAGTGATTTATTCGGACTTGTCGGCCTTATGAGAGCATATTCAAGCAGTCCGCCCAATATAGGATCTGTCGATCCAATTGTGATGCTTCGTTAAAGCCTTGAGGGATTTTTTCCAAGTGTCAACTAGCCTAGCAGTTGCACTTGAGGGGGCGTGTTGAGATATCCCACATTGAAACTTTGGGAGTAAAATTGCCTAGTATATAACCTAATGAGCTACTCCACCAATTACTATATGGTTTTGGGTTGGAACCTCTTTGGGCTTGTATGCTAGGCCTTTATATGCATGACCCCAGATTATTGGCCCAATGGACTTTCCAAATCGTCACTCATTCCATCCATTATTCCTCACAATGTTCCTTCACTCTTAACGATGTACCTGTTTTCCTAAAATGCTAACATGGAAAAACATATACCATCAAAGTTTGTCATTGTCAAAACTAAGAGAAACCATGGAACTACGAATGTTCCAACAATTTTACCGTTTTTGATGATAACAAACTTGTGCAAAAATGCACATCGATCTAGAAACCAACATGAGATTTGAAAAAATTGAAAAAATATTCCTGGTTCTCCCTCGATAGAAACACTGTTGTTCCTACTTACCAGTGTAGCAACATATTCCACCTTGGCCAAAGTTTACCCTGCATTTCCTGAATATAACACATCACTGCATTTTCTTAACTTCTCTCTTTTGACATCATCAAAAGGTTCAATCAAACAAGAAAAACAAAAAGCAAATCCATGAAAATACTTAATTAAAACTTAAATATCATTCATAAGCAAAAGCAAGTCATTCATAGATAATTGTTTTTCCTACTTCGATGATCTTCGATTGTGATTGATCAAGAGCAAAGTCGGATTCTCCCGTCTTCCATCTCAAATTAGAAGGGGGTTTCTTCTTCTTTGTTGTATGGCTTGACTTGTATTTTACTTAGATATACCATTCTTTGTATCATAACCTGAAGTAGTGTTTTCTATAGCTCTTGTAAACTCTTTGCCTATAGTGGATTTTGGTCTCCTCTCTTGAGGCCACGAGTGCTTGCTCCGTTCAGTTGTGACTGGATTCGTAGGACTTTGCCCCCTTTTCAGTTTTAATAAAAATCTCCTTGAAGAAATGGAGAATGTTGCCACCTCTCCTTCGACCAAAAAAAATATTACAAACAAAAAATTAATACTAAAAGATATTAAAGTAAAAAATTAAAATTTCATGAAATTTATAATTTTTTCCCTTGAATTTACTACTCCTTGCAATTACAGAAGAAGTTCAACCACCGAGTTCCACCTTCCTTGAAGTTATTCGTTGGATCAACCTTTGATTGCCTTGCACTGAAATCAACAATAAGCTCCTTCATCAATGAGATAGCTCTTTGCAAGTAAAATGATTATATGTCTATTGGTTAATTCTTATTTTAGTACTACCTCCATTTCACAATTTAGGGCGGAGATTTTAGAACTTTGCACATATATATTAAGACAAGCTTAAAATAGAATACTCCTATATTTAATAATTGCTTTTATATTCACAATAAGTATTTCAATGTAACAATCACGAGTACATTTAATGAACTCAATTATATTAAAAATGTTGTAATCCAATTAAAAAATGTAACTCTTTCTCTAATTAAAAACAACCATTTTAATTTACACTTTTCATGACATGTATTAAAACTAGTATTAATGTTTAAATGGAACCCACCCTGAAATTAAAATATAATAATAAGAGATGTGAAAAGTTTACAATACTTAAAAAACTATCTCAGGTAGTAATGAATCCATAGGATTTTCCGAACCTGTCATGCTCCAGGAAGCGTCTTTGAAGTGTTTCTTGACTTGCTAAATTAACTCGAAAACCATGAAATCTCTTTACAAAGAGCTAAAGATAACATAAAGAACATAGAATAAGGCCTACTTATCTCTTTGATGCCTTCAATGATCAAATAATGCGTTGCGCACTTTCTGCTAGCTTACTGATATGACTGTAATTATAGGTCAATTTTAAGATCTATTTGGTGGTTTTTTTTTTGGTCGAACTATTTGGTGGTTTTTGCATAATGGAGATTACTTTACATGCATCTAGATTTCTTTTTTTTGTTTGAATCATGCATCTAGATTTCTAAACACAAGTAATTGCTCTTTACACACCGTTTATAGCAGTGATTGGTGTGACCCATAGGATGAATATTAGAACGGTCGAAAAGTAATGTGTTGTCTTTGGATATTGCTGAAATGAAGTCTTCCATTCCGAGAATGGCAGATCACGGATGGTAATAAGATGTCAAAAGGGTGTTAAATTTTGATGAGCCAATACAATATGTGTTTTTTTTGGTCGAAATACAACGTGTTGTGGAGAGTACACACATCCATTTATATGTGTGTTAGGCGCAACTCACAAACTTATGAGGTTTCATCATAAAACCAATTGACAATAGAAGAAGTAACACAATGTTATATATACTGGCTTATTTCTTTTTATATTCCGATATGGGATGAATTTTCCAATGGAAGGAGTACTAAAAACCATATATTGGACGAAGAGAGTATATATTAAAGAAAGTTAGTACTAGCTCTTTTTAATGAAAATTTCTTATCTTTTGAGGTGTTTTAATAATAATCAAGTATTAAGCAAACTGCATTAAAATTTAAAACCACATTTAATCATTTTTTCCAATTTTCATGGACCAAGTCACTAAACACAGCCCTTTCCCACCAGGAATTTTCTTTTCTTTTAATGAAAAATTGCTTAGTCCTCCTCAACAATCGAAAAGTTAGCGTGGATTCCGGTCAAATGAAAGAAAATGGACTTTTCATACTTTGACACATGTCATGCAATGACCCGTGTACAGTAAAAGACGTGGCAAAAGGATACCGATCGCACAACCTTATAAATAGAGGTCACAGATTAACAAGAATCATCACAGCATAAGATAAAAAAAAAAGTTTTTACTTGATAAATTTAAACACAAAGACAATGAACAACTCACAGAGCGCAAGCTACAATGCAGGACAGGCCACGGGCCAAGCCAAGGTTCCAAACTTTCATTTATCCCTCTTTATTTTGCATTTTCCATTTAAGATCAGTTTTTATAAATTAGACCTATTAAAACATGACAAGACGTGATTGAAGTTATTATGTTTAAAACCTGACTACAAAAATTAATGGGTCAATAATGACTTAAATCCGACTCTATTGCATTCACTTGACTTTTGGGGCGTATCCTCGTGTTCATTGTTTTTATATACTGTCTTTGAGATGGATTTAATCCTTATATCAATTTTGATGCATTCTAACTAAATTCAGTTATAATTGTCGCATAGTGGGGTTTCAGTTTTTCTTTGGTCTGTTGGGCGTAATCTCTTTTCCTTGGACAGGGGTACCCCCATCTTAACTCCCCAGATTCTACTGTAGCGGAGCCTTACAGGGTCAAAGATGATGATGACGATGATATTGTTGAAAAAATAATATTTAATTAATAAATTATTTTAATAAGCATATAAAGTTTAAAAATCGAAGTTCTTGATCTGTTGGGTCCACTCGCACCCATATCAATTGCGCAACGATCTGACCCCATTGACTCGTAAATTTTAATGATCCAATGACTCGAACCTAGTTGACCTAATTAAACTCGATTGTTCGACCCATTTGACAGGTTTATTATATATAAATAAATTCAAAATTTTATTATAAAAATTATTATTCAAAATGGAGTTAATCCTTGAGTAATGCTTCATTTGTTACAGGAATCAGGAAGTCAGATGACTGACAAGGCTAGCTCAATGGCTCAATCTTCCAAGGAAACCATCCAAGAGGTATAAATTTATTTTTCCTCTTTTCTATGATAGTTAATATATATATATATATATATATATTGCTTGATGTTATTAATAATATGAATGTAAAATTTGGCAGGCTGGTGGGCAGATTCAGGCTAAGGCACATGGAGCAGCAGATGCAGTAAAGGATGCTACTGGCATGAACAAATGAGCAACTCAAATCAAAATTCCTATCCAATAAGAAACTTTAATTGTTGTAATTTCAGTTTCCCTTGTCAACTTTGCTAAGTTGAGCTTTTCCTTGTAATTCTCTCCTAGTGAAGATAATTTTATATTTTAAGATATTCTTTCCTAAGTTGAGCTTTTCCTTGTCTTTTACGTGCAGCTATGTTCAATAAGAGAGCGACTATATACGATTTAAGTATTCCATTACAATCAAGAAAAAATGATTCTAAATAATCCCAAGTATCAACTATGAACCAAAAATAATTCCAACTTTAAAAATCACCGCTAGCGATACTAACTATCACAATATTAACTCAAAACGATACGAAACCACTTTCCGATCAGAAATCCGGCGAGATTGCTGACATGGCAATCGAAATCCTAAGTGGCAAAATTAATATTTTACTTCTTTTTTTTGTGTCATGTCATTTTATAAAGCCAAGTCATTAAAATTTTAGCATAATAAACTAATCAGGTTCATTTCCATCTAGTTAGTATTAAAGTTTAGCCTTAAAATCAAAAAAAAAAAATCAAACGACAGCTTCCCACATTTATTCTCATAACAAAAAAAATCGAAGGAGGAGATAAAAGTATATCAGGTAAACAAGAACTATCGATAAACAAGAACATAGAAGGAGAAGAGCATCGACGCGTTCAAATCAAACGAAGAAGAAGAAATCAAAGGCGCACCCACCAAGGAGAGAGATGGAAGGTTGGGGACACGAAAGCTCCCATGTCAGCTCGAACTCGATTAGAAGAGGGGCTCGATTCACAGCTCCGACGTGCTTCCATGGCCTCCTTGCAACGCTACAAAAATGTGGATTTACTGCAAATTCGGGGAAGAAATTCTGTGGGTTTCCCTTATGGAAGGTATGGTTTTAAAATTTTGGTGTGGATTTGTCTTGTTCAAGCGTGCACAGTTGATTAATGTTAAGCATAATATTATGCTCAGTGAACTGAAAGCATTTAGCCTTCAATTGATAAATTGCACAGATGATGGAGGTTCTTAGATTTGTCGTATTCTCTCTCACTCAATATGGGGGAAACATTTAAAGTGGGTATCACATTGGTAATTTGATCATCAATAGATAAATTGCAACAACTCATACATTGTTAAACTCATATAGGCTCTTTATTTTTATCACTCTTAAAATTTCTTAGGTTGTTGAACTGATTTAATTTCGATCTTTTTGTATTACAGATGGGTGAGATTATGGAACTCCTACGACCCATAACTTGCATCAATCGGATTTGAGCAATGATATTATGAAGATCCAACGAGATAATTTAGTCATGAAAGTTGTACTTGGATTTGTGGTAGTTATGTTTGTGATTGTGTTCATGAGAATTTGAAAGTTTGTGTAAGCTTATGTAATGAGAATTGGAAATTCTATGGAAGTTTATGTAATGAGTTGCTGAATTCTATGGATTTGTGGTAGTTATGAGATGCTGAATTTTCTGTTATATATGACAATGAGTTCCTGGATGCTGCATTTTTGATAATGCCTACTGAATTTTTTTTGCACAAGCTGATTTTTTTCCACAAGCTTAAGTAATGAAGATTTTATGTGTTTGCACAAGCTTAAGTAATGAAGATTTTATGTGTTTGCTTTTCAAGCTTAAGTAATGAAGCTTAAGCTGAATTTTTTGCACAACTGTAAAGAGTTTAAGTTGTTGGCTGCTGTATTTTTTATAATGCCTGCTGATAATGCCTGCTGGCTACTGAATTTCTGATTTTGTAACTCATTATAAAACATCAACAGCTCGGAGAAAGAGTAGTTGTTGGCTGTTGGTTGATGGCTGCAGTATTAATTAGCTGTAGCAGAAATGAGGCAGAGTCGACTCTGCTGTCACCGTCGGAGTCTTCATATTCACTCAATTGCTCTTCCATTTCCTTCTCAACTTCTGCTTTGTATTCAATTACTCTCTGTCTTACGATTTGAAACTCCTCATCAGAAGTATCCATTTCACGTGCATTCAAGCCAATGAAATCCACCTCTTCTTCTTCAGATGATTCTTCAAGTTCATATAAAAAAAATTTGCCTTAGAAACTCCTAGTCAATCGCCTTTTATTCTTGTCAGTTTCATCCTCGCCACCAAATTCATTCTCAATAGCTTCTTCCTCATCAGATTCATCATCATTGGAGTCTTCATGTTGAGACTCATATTCAACAGAAGCATCATCAAATTCTTTCCAGTCCATGTCATCTTTTTCATCAGATTCTTCTAGTGCCCTCCTTTCATCCTCAATGAGAATGCTTCCAAGGTCATTTGGAGTATCCATACCACCACAATCAAGTATATTCACAAATCTAAAAGGCAAAACAGATTGGTTTATGGACATGTAGAACTAATACAACAAGAACTTGAAACTTAGACAAGTTATTCTTTGGGGTATTTCAACAAACAGGTGGTGTGCTCTAAAGCATTGACAAACTTCTTTGTTCTATATGACGCCGAACTATAATCAAAATTGATCGAGTTCTCAAAATATTTGGAATCCCTAAAACATATCAACTAAAAAACCCTAAACTCGTTCTGAAATTTTCACTTTAAATCCCTAAATCCTAACAACCGTAAACTCAAAATACTTACTTGATCACACATAAGATAGAGATTTAAAGTCCACGAGTGTTCGATGTTTGTACAAATGTGCCCCCGATGGTTCGTCGCTTGTTCTTCTTGCAAGTTTGAATGGATGGGTGACGTACGTAAATCACTTGTTCTTCTTAATTAATTTATTTTTTTCCTTTGATTTTTGGTTTTAATTTAAGTTTTAATTTAGGTTGAATAATATGGTGGTTGTCATTTGATTTTTTTTGAGGGAAATGGAACCAGATTTTAATATTTGGAACCTGATTAGTTTACGATTTTTTATTATGCTAAAATTTTAATGACTTCGCTCAATAAAATGACATGGCACAAAAAAAATAAAAATAAAATAAAAAAGTAAAATATTAATTTTGTCACGTAGGATTCCGATTGCCATGTCAACAATCTCGTCGGATTTTGATCGGAAAGTGACTTCCTATCGTTTTGAGTTAATATTATGATAGTTGGTATTGTTGGCGGTGATTTTTAAAGTTGGGATTATTTTTGGTTTATAGTTGAGACTTGGGATTATTTAGAGTTATTTTTCCTACAATCAATTGCAAATAAAATATTAATCTCCAATTGGCTTTTTCCTCATAATAAACTAAGAAATATCAAGAACGATAATTTTCTTTTAAACTTTTGGCTTGAGTGATACGTAATTAGATAATTTTTTGTTCTTCCTTCTTCAAATCGCGGAATTGATTATGGTGAAAATCCAGGGAAGAAATTGAGTACGCAATTACTTTTCTTCTTGCCTTCAATTGAGCGATGGATAGCCAAATTGAGTACGCAATTACTTTTCTTCTTGCCTTCAATTGAGCGATGGATAGCCAAATTGAGTACGCAATTACTTTTCTTCTTGCCTTCAATTGAGCGATGGATAGCCAAATTGAGGGCCCGTTTGGTTTTAGATGTGGAAAGGAAACAGTTAAGGACATGTATCTAATCTATTTTTAGTTTATGATTTATTGATATTAGTGATAACTATTACCCCTTTTTCCCAATTTTCATGTAAAATTTGAGCTAACTCTCCTCATTTCTTTCTTTCATTTTAACATGGGGTAAGCATATCCTCTATTCTCCTCTAATCATTTCCCTTCTCCCTCTCTTTAAGCACAAAAAAATAGGATCAAAACTACTCTTCTATATAAATTTGTTTTTTTTCTCTTTCTTTTCCATACTTTTACACCAAATGGGCCCTGAATTCACAACTTCATCAGGTTTGGTTTGACCATGACTGAGATCCGCATACAAGGATAGATTGGATCCTCAATCTAAGTGAGCCAGGCAACATAAGAATGTATTCCTTTCAAAACTTCAAACTTTAAAATTTAGCGTTTAAATAGGACATATGCTAAATTGCTTGAAAAATAAGACACCTAAAATTTTAAAAAAATACTCGTAAACTAATCTGATTTCTAGATTTAAGGAAATATATATAAATAATAATAAAGATATAATATAATAAGACTAAATTAACTATGAAATGTAATTATTCTCATCACCGAAAAAGAAGAAATACATATGTAGTACGTAGAGCAAGCATAAACACATCATTATTTGCAAATGATAACTTGCTGTTTTCTAGAGTTACACTTTAAGAATGTTTATATGAGAGGGCATCTAGTCAGACAATTAATGTTTGTTAGCATATTACTGATACGCTGGATTATATTAGTTAGGTTAATTATAATAATAATTCATATTTAAGAATATTATTTCCTTTTATTTAGGATGTAGGTTATATTTTGGTAAGATATTATTTCAATGTTATCTTTTTCGATTTAGATAGATACGAGAGTTACTATAAATACTCTCCTGATGTTATATTTTTCATTATCCAGAAATAAATTACTTTGCCCTAATTTCTCTATCTCGTCTGATTCTCCCTCCGGCCGCCATGCCTTTCACCAATCTCTCGTCACTCTTCACCTCTGGTCGCCTGGCCATTCTACCCTTCCCCTTCAATTGGTTACGGAATTGTACAGGTTAGCAATAGCCTGTATCAACTGGTGCTTTCATTGAGAGAACTCTACAATTCCATGTCTAATGACGCGGATCTCCGGGAGATCCGGGCACTTCTTCAAAACCTGGTGTTGGAGATCCATAATACTCGACAGGAGAAAGAGGTTCAACGTCGAACTTTATATGTCAAGATTCATGGGGAAATCTACCCAGTTTCTTGCAACATATTGGAGCAAGTGTTTTCCGTGTTCGGGATTATAGAGTCTCTTGAGAGATTGAATCCGGACACAAAGTTTCATTCAAACTTTGTTTCAAGAACGAAGAATCAACCATGGATGCTTTCATCTCTTTTAACGGAAGATGCATCTATGATGGATGCTGTCGATTGGAGTTGTTCCATGGGGACCGGATCGACAACAAACTAAACGAGATGGTGATTCCTCCCCAGGATGCGAATGAGCCGCTGCGAAAACCCTACCCCGGCGACCAACCCCGCGTCCGCGACACCTGTCCCCGCTCCCGCGGCCAGCCTCCCGGCACCCGCGGCCCCCCAGCCCGCACCCGCGGCCAACTTCCCGGCACCCGCGACCAGTGTCCGCGGTTCCGCGCCCCTTGCCCGCGGCTCCGTGCCCGCGCCCGCGGCTTCCCCTAGCCTTCGTCTTCCCTTGTCTGACGCTTGCAAATTTCATTCCTAAAATTTTGGCGATATGGAAAGACAGGATTTTGGATTAGATTTGAAGGTTGTTCTAATTACTGGTTGTTGGGTATTAGGTGGATTTATCTTTATATTTGATCCTGGAGGAACAAGTTTACAACAGCGACACATGAATTCTCTTCTTGATTTCCGCCTCGAGGACGAGTCGATTCTCACCGGGATAATTGATACACTAGATTATATTAGTTAGGTTAATTATGATAATCCATATACCATTTGTTGGATCGTAATCAGTTAGCAGTGAGCTTGGGAACTGGCAATTAAGTTGTTCCCAAGGCAGCAGAAGTAAATAATCGCAAGTAATAAAGACAGTAAAAGGCACAGTTCCTTTATAGAGGAACCCCACTACAACCAACTAGTTGTATGGGTAAACCTCTACCTCCGCTTGGAGGATTTTGAATGACTTACTTATATTGATTGCTTTGTTCCTTAGTTACACAGCCGGATTTACACTTCTCTGTTCCTACAAGTTCTTCCTAACTCTAGCAACACTAGTAAATCCTCTCAACTGAGTTCCTAAGCTCACAATAGCAAAACACAAGTAACTCAAACCTTACGCTGACTTCTCAGTTCCCTTGCTCCTGGGAACTTCAGCTTCACCGTCGTCGAGATCACACACTCGTCGGCGGGGACTTCTCTTCCTTTTCTTTCTTTTCTCTGATGTGGGTATTTGTAAGTTCTGTGAGAAGTACTCAGACCGAGTACTATTCATTTGGCTTTATAGTCCAGGTGAGCTTGGGCAATCGCATCTTTCATTTGTGTCCAAAATACCCTTTGCTTGATGCCTAAGTTGTACTTTCTTCACATGTGACTTTGGTTTGAACTAGGTCAACTTTTTGGATCAATCGGACCGTTGGATGAAGCGTGACAGTCTGATCCTCAGATTGTTCCCTCGGGCTGTCTGAGACAGAATCCCGCGATCTGCGCTGAACGGTCGTTGTCCTCACATGTGAGTTCCCATGTCATGGGAACTGTCTTCTTCAGAGTTCCCTTGATGGAAACTCTTCATCATTGTAAGCTTGTGTTCTCTTGATTGTTTCTGGG
Source organism: Fallopia convolvulus (assembly GCA_964016875.1). Classification (NCBI taxonomy): domain Eukaryota; kingdom Viridiplantae; phylum Streptophyta; class Magnoliopsida; order Caryophyllales; family Polygonaceae; genus Fallopia; species Fallopia convolvulus. Next base: position 4,908,372 of record OZ024724.1, on the reverse strand, counting down.
AGTTCCCACTTCATGGGAACTTTCCTCTTCAGAGTTCCCTTGATGGAAACTCTTCATTTTGGCCTGCAGTGGCTTTTGGTCATTCGTAGGAGTTCTTGGCTGTACCTGTGTTCCTTAGAAATACTCGAACAAATCACATTAGTTCCCTATGGTGTTTGTCATTATCAAAACTTAAGAAAATTACATCGTTGATCCGTTGTTTAGAACCAGAGGTCCCAACAACGTCCCAACAATTTCCCCCTTTTTGATGATGTCAAACCCATCACAAAAATGCAAGTATTTCAATGAATGATATGTTGATGAGTTCCTAAGTATGATTTTGGGAAGTCAGTTTTAGTGAAACACTTAGATTTAGGGAATCACTTCTGGTGAGACACATAGTTCCTTTTAAGCTTTTTATGCAAATGTTCCCCCATAGCTTATGCGTGGTCTGTGATAACTTAAACTTTTAACTCATCTCGCATTTTTTGTCTTTCCCCCTTTTGACATCATCGAAAACAAGCAAAGCAATAATAGGAAAGAAGGGAACACGCAATCAAAATAAAGATCATGTCATTACTTAAGATAATATGTACAATGGGAACCCAAGTACAATTTGTGGTCAGTTTTGGATTAAAGGGGAGAAGAAGGGAGAGATCATGGGTCTTGAGGGAACAGGGCGTCACAGAGGCGCGTAAGGACTTGTGTAAGCTTTTCTTGACCTCTGGCCAACGCTGCTTGGTCCCTGGCAATCTGGTCGAGGGTGTTGGCAATGTGGAGCAACACTGGAGAGTTCCCCTCTTGTGTACCAGATTCTAGTGGAGCCGCCTCCTCTACGGGCTCAGAGTGTCTCATCTTCTGGACAACTGAAATGTCCAGTTCCCTTCCAAGCTCGATTTCGTCTTTAGACGCGTCGTAGAGACCCTTTTTTTGTAGGAGCTTCTTGATCAGCCCAGAATAGGGAAGGGAGTGGGATAACCTCGATAACCGTTGCCCAATGAACGTGGGGCGCCGTTTCAACTTCTCAAGCACGCCTCTGGACATGCGTCACGATCTCTTGGGAAGTCCTTTTCAAATTTTGAATACTTGGCCTTTAACGCTTCAGAGCCTCTGACACAAAAGTCCGCTTCCCAAGTGACGGTTTTTCTTTGAAGATTAGTCAGCGTTCCCTTTGTAGATGCATCAGTTCCCATGATCTTTTCAAGGTCAGGGAGAGTGAAGTGGTTAAGGGAACTTCACACTCATCCTTTTGTGGGGCTAGGGGAACTCAAAGGGAACCAGACAATTTGCAACTCGATAAAGGAAATATTTTGGCTCATGAGAAGCATTTGTCTGGTCCCTAGCTTAGGGTGGGTCATATGATCAACCATCATGGTGGCTTGTAATGAGGGATAAAGGGAACTCTAGTTGATCATTTTGGGCCAAAAGAAATAGAGTTCCTTTGTACCCATTTTTCTCTAGACTAGTAATCATGGCATAGTGAAAGCAATAAATCCAAGTTCCCTATCATGCAATCTTATATAAACTAGTCAGGCATTGAGAGAGAGACAAACAGGGACTTGTTTAGTTTAGAGTTATCATCCCTAGAAGCATTCAAAAACGTTGGTAAGGACGTCTGTCTAAAGCTTTGGTAAGAATGTCCGCAATTTTCTCTTCAGTTCTACAATGTTCCATCGAGATGTTCCCATTTTCGACATTGTCACGTAGAAAGTGATGCCTTATATCAATATGCTTAGTTCTAGAATGATGCACAGGATTTTTGGAAATGTTTATGGCACTAGTGTTATCACAGAGTATGGGAACTGGGCCAAAAGACATACCGTAATCCTGGAGTTGTGACTTAAGCCATAGAACCTGGGAACAACATGATGCGGTAGCCACATATTCGGCTTCAGCTGTGGAGAGTGCCACTGAGTTTTGCTTTTTAGATCCCCATGAGACTAAGCATGACCCTAGGAACTGGGCCATTCCTGATGTGCTCTTTCTGTCAACCAAGTGCCCTGCAAAATCTGCATCTGTGTATGCAATGAGCTCAAGGGAACTGTTCCTTGGATACCAAAGGCACAAGTTATCGTTCCCTTTGAGATACCTGAAAATTCTCTTCACCTCTTTCAGGTGTGATTCCTTAGGGTTAGCTTGAAAACGAGTACAAAGACATACGGAGAACATGATATCAGGTCTACTAGCTGTTAAGTAGAGTAGGAACCCGATCATACCTCGATAGTTCCTTTGGTCCACACTGATACCTGTTTCATCCGCATTGAGCCTTGAATTTGGTGAGATGGGAGTGTCAATGGGCTTTGAATGTTCCATCCCATACTTCACAAGCATTTCCTTGATGTATTTCTGTTGATGAATCTTTGTTCCCTCTTTGGTTTGGGATATTTGGAGTCCCAAGAAGAACGTGAGTTCCCCAATGAGACTCATCTCAAACTCACTACTCATGAGGTTCTTAAATTCTTCTAGAAGAGTTTCGTTAGTTGCTCCAAACACAATGTCATCAACATATACTTGCACGATCAAAATATCTTTAGACTCCTTCTTTAAAAACAAAGTCTTGTCTATGGAACCGCGTAGGTATCCATGGGACAAGAGGAATTGAGCAAACCTGTCATACCAAGCTCGGGGAGCTTGTTTGAGCCCGTAAAGGGCCCTCTCTAGGAAGTAGACATGGTTGGGTAGTTTCTCATCTTCGAATCCTGGAGGTTGGGTCACATACACTTCTTCCTTGAGATGTCCATTGAGGAAGGCTGTTTTCACATCCATTTGATAAAGTTTGAATCCCTTGTGAGCGGCATAGGCGATGAGGACTCTGATTGCCTCGATCCTGGCAACTGGTGCGAAGGTCTCATCGTAGTCAATCCCTTTCTCTTGCCTGTATCCTTGTGCTACTAACCTAGCCTTGTTCCTTGCTACAACTCCAGTATCATCGAGCTTGTTCCTAAAGACCCATCGAGTTCCTATGATGTTCTTGTTTTTGGGTCTAGGAACTAGCTTCCAAACTTTGTTCCTCTCGAATTGGTGGAGTTCCTCTTGCATGGCTTGAATCCAATCTGGGTCCTTTAATGCTTCTTTGATATTTTTGGGTTCCACCATTGAAACAAACGCATTAAAAGCACAAAAATTATTAAGAGAGGAACGAGTTTGCACACCTTTATCAAGAGGGGAGATGATGTTCTCAAGGGGGTGGTCCTTCCTTTGTTGAAAGGTTCTTGTATGAGTGAGTTCCTTTGCATGTGTATCATCCTCAGTTGGTGTTTCTTTGTTATGGGAACTCTCATCTTCAGCTTCTTCATTTGATGTTTCTTCAGAGATTTCTGGCAGGTTCCCTCTTTGTTCCCCTTGAATACTTGATTCTGGCAGGGTATTGTCTTGGGGGACAGCAGAGTTGTTCCCTGAAGAGGGGACCTCGATAGAGTTGGAGGTGTCTTGTGGTTCTTCTGAGGAAGGAGCCTCGAGGGAGGTTTGATCAGTGAGGGTTGGACCTTCGTCGTTGTTCCCTGGTTGTGGGATATTGCTTGCACTTGGATAGTCTTCATCCCTTTTCCTTGGCTCATCCTCGTCATCATCATCGTCTTCATGTCTGACTAGCTTGAACAGAGTTCCCTTCCCTTGGGTCTCGGTTCCCATCTTTACAGACTTTTCATTGAAGACGACATGAATGCTTTCCTCTATCTTCTTGGTTCTTTTATTGTAGACCCTGTAAACCTTGCTTTGTGATGAGTATCCCAGGAAGATCCCTTCGTCGCTTCTGGGGTCGAATTTGCCAAGATTGTCTTTGTCGTTGTTGTGAACAAAACATGTGCAACCAAATGTTCTCAAGTGTGAGATGTTTGGTTTTCTCCCTTTGATGAGCTCATAGGAAGTCTTGTTGTTCAGGGGCCTTGTCATGGCTCGATTCAGGATGTATGTAGCTGTGGAGATGGCTTCAGTCCAGAAGTACTCAGGAACTCCACTTTCGATCATCATGGTTCTAGCCATATCCTCAGAGTTCTGTTCTTTCTCTCGACCACTCCATTTTGCTGAGGAGTGCGAGGAGCTGAAAAGTTGTGAGAGATCCCATTTTGTTCACAGAAGTTTAGGAACTCCGAGTTTCGAAACTCAGTTCCGTGATCAGATCTGATTGCTTTCAGTTTCAGCCCCAAGCTTACTTCTGTTCTTTTGATGAAGGGCTCAAATTCTTCAAACGCTTGTGATTTTGCCTTCAAGAAAATAACGTAGGTGAATCTTAAAAAATGATCAATTAAAACATACATGTAACTTTTTCCACCGTAGCTAGCTATTCTCATGGGACCACATAGATCCATGTGAATTAACTCCAGGGACCTGGTTGTGCTTACCACCTTCTTGGGTTTGAAGGAGGTCCTGGTCTGTTTCTCTCGAACACATGCTTCACACATTTTGACTCCTTCGAGATTGATCCGTGGAAGACCAATGACCAGATCCTGTAGATAAAGCTTCAGGATTTGATTTACACTAGCATGTCCCAGTCTTCGATGCCAGAGTTCCGTATCATCTTGGGAACTCGCAAGGCACAGCTTTATTGGTGGTTCAAAGTTGGTGTCCACTACATACACATTGTTGTATCTTCTTCCTCTCAGAATTACTTTGTTGGTCTTCTTGTTGATGACGAGACATTCATCTGAGTCGAAGGTGACGATGTTGTTCCCTTGATCACACATCTGGGAGACACTCAGCAGATTGTATCCCAGATCCTTTACTAGATTTACGTTGCTAACTTTAATAGATCTATTGAGCAACACTTCTTCTTTTCCAATAACTTCTCCCTTGTTCTTGTTGCCAAATGAGACGTGGCCTCCTTCGGCATGAGTGTGGAGTGAGATGAGGATATCCTTGTTTCCTGTCATATGGTTCGAGCATCCACTATCTATGAACCATGTACTGTTCCCTCTCACTGCCACCTACAAGGAAAAGTTAGTGTTTTGAGACCCAGGCAAGATGACTCTTGCCAGGTCCCTTGCAAGGGAAAACATTTTCATTCAAGATATAGTCAGAAATGTTGATGTCTTTGAAATTTTGAGAGTTGGAGTTCCTTTGGTGATGAGCATGACGTTTTTGTCTGTTTGGGAACTCATGGCTTCTAGGGGTTTGGGCTCTCTTCTTGGGACATGCATCCTTGTAGTGTCCATGAGCACCACAGTGCCAACATGTCTTGTAGTATTCTCCCAGGTAGTATTTTGGGTGTGGTCTCTGGATACGGTTCCTATCCATGGTTTCTTTGTTGTACACCCGAGACCCATTTTCCTTAGCAATTTTGACATAGATTCTATGTCCAGAGTTCCCAGTATAGTAGTCTTTCTGACCATTGTTTCCACTCTCTAGGACCCTGATTTTCTCCTCGAGATGAGCATTTTTCTGTTTCTCGCACTGGAGTTCTAAGGCCCTACACTCATGGATCTCATGTTCACTCAGGGGTGACTTTCCGTTCTTGGAGCACTCACCTTTGTATCCTATGCCATGTCTGGCTGGGACAAACTTAATTTGGGAACTAGAGGCTTCAAGATGTTCGGGAGTCTTGCTCAGGTTTTGCAAGATGGTGTTCTCATCTTTCTCTAGAGCTTTGATTTCTCTTTCTAGATCTACGATGTGAGACACATGGGACTTGAGTTTTTCTAGAAGGGATATGCAGTTGGGACGGGGCTCAAGACCAACTAATTGAGAATTTATGTGTTCCTGTTTTTCCAACTTGTTTTGCAGTTTTATGTTATCTTTGACAGGACTTGAAAGAATTTTCAACAACTCAGGTTTTTCATAGTTATTCAAGGAATCAAGAACAGTTTCAGTAGTTACCTCACTGGGTTGTTCCCCAGTGGTTTCTCCTATGGCCATGCCACACATGTCTAGGAGTGCCCATGACTCAGGATCTTCGTCTTCATTATCGCTCCAGGTAGCGATGTAGGCCTTCTTTCCTTGCTTCCTGCCATCAGTTCCTTGTGGACATTCCTTCGCAAAATGTCCTTTCCAGTTGCATTTGTAGCAAGTCACTTCTGAGAGATCCTTCTCTGTGGGCTTTCTTTGGGAAATCTGTCCCTTTCCCTAGTTCCCACTGTTCCGTTGAGACTTTCCTTTGTAGAAATTTCGAAGAGCCTTTGTTACAAGAACTAGCTCTTCATCCTCTTCTTCTTCGGAGTCTTCATGTTGTTCTTGGGTTGATTTGAGCATCTTTTCGATCTTGAGTGCGATCCCTCGATGAGCTCGAGTTTGTTCCTTATCATCTATCTTCCTCTTCTCATGTCCCACTAGCTTTCCAAACACTTGATGGAGCATAAGTGTTCGATTTTCTGGGTTTTCCTTGAACATCGTTCTCTCGTTTGCCCATTCTCCAGTCAATCCATTGAAGAGCTGTTGAACCTTCATTTTGTGGGTGATTTCTTCTTTTGTGATCCCCAATCCTTCCATCTTAGTGCAAAGTCCTTCAAACCGGGATTGGTAGCTATCGACGGACTCTCCCATTTTCATTTGGAAGTTGTAGAACATCCTTTTTGCATTCATCTGAAGATCTTCTCTGAGATCTGAGTTCCCAACGTGCATTTGTTGGATGGCTTCCCACATTTCCTTAGCTGTGTCAAGGTTTGCAACCCTGTCACAATCTTGTACGCACATGGACCTCTTTAGGTACTGTTTGGCTTTGTAGTTTGCCTCCATGCACTTGTACTCGTTGGGACCCCACTTTGAGAGGTCGTTGACAATAGCTGGATCGATTTCGAAGTTCCCCCTCTCGATGACACACCAGGCTTGGTAGTCTTGGCCACGCATCCAATCCTTCATGTCGCGTTGGCAGCTTTCAAATCTTCCTGTAATAAGCCTTGGCGGCTTACTGGTATTGTTCCCCACCTGAGTAAGTTCCTGAGCCATTTTGATACCTACGATGCTAACACAAATCTAGAGCGCAAGCTCTGATACCAATTGTTGGATCGTAATCGGTTAGCAGTGAGCTTGGGAACTGGCAATTAAGCTGTTCCCAAGGCAGCGGAAGTAAATAATCGCAAGTAATAAAGACAGTAAAAGGCACAATTCCTTTATAGAGGAACCCCACTACAACCAACTAGTTGTATGGGTAAACCTCTACCTCCGTTTGGAGGATTTTGAATGACTTACTTAAATTGATTGCTTTGTTCCTTAGTTACACAGCCGGATTTACACTTCTCTGTTCCTACAAGTTCTTCCTAACTCTATCAACACTAGTAAATCCTCTCAACTGAGTTCCTAAGCTCACAACAGCAAAACACAAGTAACTCAAACCTTACGCTGACTTCTCAATTCCCTTGCTCCTGGGAACTTCAACTTCACCGTCGTCGAGATCACACACTCGCCGGCTGGGACTTCTCTTCCTTTTCTTTCTTTTCTCTGATGTGGGTATTTGTAAGTTCTGTGAGAAGTACTCAGACCGAGTACTATTCATTTGGCTTTATAGTCCGGGTGAGCTTGGGCAATCGCATCTTTCATTTGTGTCCAAAATACCCTTTGCTTGATGCCCAAGTTGTACTTTCTTCACATGTGACTTTGGTTTGAACTAGGTCAACTTCTTGGATCAATCGGACCGTTGGATGAAGCGTGACAGTCTGATCCTCAAATTGTTCCCTCGGGCTGTCTGAGACAGAATCCCGCGATCTGCGCTGAACGGTCGTTGTCCTCACATGTGAGTTCCCATGTCATGGGAACTGTCTTCTTCAGAGTTCCCTTGATGGAAACTCTTCATCGTTGTAAGCTTGTGTTCTCTTGATTGTTTCTGGGAGTTCCCACTTCATGGGAACTTTCCTCTTCAGAGTTCCCTTGATGGAAACTCTTCATTTTGGCCTGCAGTGGCTTTTGGTCATTCGTAGGAGTTCTTGGCTGTACATGTGTTCCTTAGAAATACTCGAACAAACCACATTAGTTCCCTATGGTGTTTGTCATTATCAAAACTTAAGAGAATTACATCGTTGATCCGTTGTTTAGAACCAGAGGTCCCAACAACGTCCCAACATCATTACTAAAGTCGAATAACTCAATCCTATGTGTCGATCATTTAACTATGCCACCTAAGCAAATTAATTTTTACAATTATTAATTTGCCCATCTAAATCTTCAAATATTACTTAATTCTACCACATTATAATTTTCAAATTATATTTAATTAGATCACTTTACTTATTGGTGATTTGTCATATCATACTTACCTTTTCTAATCGTAGTATCTACAAAAAGATATTTTTATAAAAGATATTAATTCTTTAAGATCAATGTATATAAAATCATTACTATATATTTCTCAATTAACTTACATATATGTACCTTTTTAAGATCAATCAATATCAAATAATTGTATTTCAAAATAAATTTAGATTAAATAATTATATAAAGGAATAAATTTATCGTATTCTTTTCTATGCATATATATTCCTAAATTTTCATGGCTACTTTTTCTTCTTATTCACTAATTATATTTCCTTAATGAGTAGTTCAATTTGTATTTTTAAATAATTATTTAGATTAATTTTCTTAAGTAATTATTAAATAATTGTATTTTTAAGATCACTTTCTATGAAATAATATCATAAAACAATATCTAACATGCACGTAACTTTGTAAGATCAATATATATTAAATAATTATATTTTAGGATCAATTTATATTAAATAGTTACATAAAAATAAATTTTGAATTTTTATGTAAAAATGATTGTTTCTATTTTAAATATATGTGTACATCCCTACAGTTGTAAGATTATTTTTTCTTCTCATTCACTAAATAAATATCCCAAATTTGAAAAATAATAACATAATTTTCTAATATAAATTATTCAAGTAGTATAAATGATGACGATATGATTTTAAAAGATTCAATAACATGTTTCATGTAGAATATCATAGCATAGTATATAGATTTATCATTGTATCATGAAGTTTGATTAATCTTCATTTTCTCAAATGCCTAGAAATTTCAACAAGATTTATCATATATAAATTTTTTAAATAATGTCATCATGTAGAATTTTTGTTATATAAAAAATTCTATTAAAATTTTTATAATACAAAATATGCAAATATTTTCTTAACAACTAATATCAATATATTATAAATAAAGTCGAATCCATCTATCCTATTTGTCTTCACCTTAACTAGTCCACACATTGCATTTGAGCCTGAACTATACTACAATGTATATATCGTCGAATGAACAACTTACTCCTTCTAAGTGTTCAAATGAAAGCTCATCCTATATGATGATAATGGAGACAAACTTACAAAAGATCAACTTTTCACTTCCTGTTCCAAAAAACTTTGAAGCACGAAGAGGAAAATTGAGTTGTTTGCATATCCAATGCAAATCACTACAATACAATTACAACATGAATTTTCTTTCTCAACATTATTTTGAACATATTTTTCTTATTTTATTCTTATAGTTATTTCAAACATATTTTCTAATTGGTTATTCTATTTAGTATTTGGAGCTTAAATTATATGGAGTTATTAAAATTAAGTTATATTTGATTTATTTGAAAATAATTATTAATATTCACTCAAAATAAGTACATTTTTACAATAACTATATCAAACAACTATTAAAGATCCCGTGCAGGGCACGGGTACATCAACTATTAATTCATATTTAAGAATATTATTTCCTTTTATTTAGGATGTAGTTTTATATTTTGGTAAGATATTATTTCAATGTTATCTTTTCCGATTTAGATAGATACGAGAGTTATTATAAATACTCTCCTGATGTTATATTTTTCATTATCCAGAAATAAATTACTTTGCCCTAATTTCTCTATCTCGTCTGATTCTCCCTCCGGCCGCCAGGCCTTTCACCAATCTCTCGTCACTCTTCACCTCCGATCGCCTGGCCATTCTACCCTTCTCCTTCAATTGGTTACGGAATTGTACAGGTTAGCAATAGCCTGTATCAATTACGAAGTATATTATATCCATGTATTGTTGATTTAACTTGTCACACAATGTTGAAATTAAAAGTTTGCTTTATTAAGAATGTTAGTTCCAAAGGAAGGTTGAAATTACACAATTTTAAATGTGCGTGATATGGATCATCATTCTACGTACTTAAGCCTTCCAACTATTGTTCGAAAATCTAAGAAAAGTATCATTTATGTTGTCAAGGAAAAATTATAGAAGAATTCATAGCTAGAAAGAGAAGTACTAATTAAGTTAGTATCATAACTAGCCAAATGGAAAGCTAATACATTATCTTAAGAAGGGCGAACGGTTCTTATAAGAGCTAATTTGGCTATGAAACCTAATTACATTATGCAAAGTTTCATGCTTCCAACCAGTGTTCATAAGGAACTGGACCAAATCAACATAACTTTCTTTTGGAATAAAGATATCAATCATAAACCTCTGATTGGTTGGGATAAAATTTATAAATCGAAAATGTATGGAGGACTAGGAATTAGAAAGTCTGAACATGTAAACCAAGCAATGCAAATGAAATTGCTTTGGAAATTACTGGCCGAACCAGATAACATATGGGTCAAATTAATGAACGAGAAATACCTTAAAGGCACATCAATGCTTTCCTATAAAAAACATACAAATACATCCTGACAATGGTCAAAACTAATGAATCTCAGAGAGGAATTCTTTAAAGGTCTCATTTGGCAAGTTGGTGATGGACGGACTATAAGATTTTGGAAGGACAAATGGCTTTTGTCGGAGTCACTAGATAAATTTGCGTTATTTGTTGAGTCTGTTAATGACACAACCCTTGTGGAAGAGTTTATTACTAATGATAGGAAATGGAGACAAGATGTTTTAAGAAACATTCTTCCAACCCATATAGTAAATCAGATTGTTGAAATCCCTATACCAGAGAATTGGATTCAAGATCGTCTATATTGGGCCCCTAGCAAAAATGGTTAGTTTTCGACGGCGTCAGCTATCGAACTGATTTCGGGAGTGCTCCAGCAAACCCCTCACTTGAATAATTGGATATGGAAATTAGATATATATCCCAAAGTTAAAATTATTTTATGGAAAGTTGTTCAAAATGGACTCCCTACGAAAGCAAGATTACAAGAGAAAGGGGTTGCTACCTCTCCAGATTGTCTAATGTGCAACTGTACACATGAAGACATAGGACACCTGCTAATAGAATACCCGCATACGAAGGAACTAGTGAAGAAAATCAACTTTAAACGGAGGCAATAATCAAAGATTGGGATGTAAAAATAAATCAGCTGGAGAGATCTTAAACGAATTAATCAAAGTAATGGACAAAAATGAATTCGTAGAACTGGTGGTTTGTTGGTAGTCTATCTGGCATCAAAGAAACAAGTTAGTTTTCCAACAAAGCCCTAATGACTTCATTTTAAATTTAGAACAATATACAAAAAATCATATTGCTCAATGGGATAAGTCAAAAAAATGGATAGAAGATGAAGAAAAACAAGAGAAGCAAACACAAACTGCAGAGGTGAAGAAAAGAAGGAAAAAAGAGACATGGACTAAACCGCCAAACAATCACATAAAATTAAATTTTGATGGTTCAAAACTCAATAATAGCCTAGCAACCTCAGGTTTTGTAATTAGAAATCACAGAGCAGAAGTGGTAAGTTTTGGAGTAAAGAGACAAGGAACTAGCTTGGTATTAAAAGCAGAAGCACTTGCACTTAGGGAAGGAATTAAGGAAGCACGATGATTAGGTATAGAAAATATTGAAATTCAAGGAGACAATCTCATTGTCATTAAGGCTATTAATAATAATGGAGGATGTCCATGGGAAATCGAAATATTAATAGCAGACATTCTGATATCATTGCAACAATTCATATCTGTCTCTGTCCGTCATGCGGGTAGGGATTGTAATGCTGTGACCGACAAAATTTCTAAGCTGGGCCACAGCATCCCTACCAGCCTCCTGATGGATAACTCAGAAAAATTCTTTGACGGAGTTGGGATGCTTTATGATGTCCTAAAAATAGAGGTTTAAAAAATATACAACTTCCTAAACTTGTGTTTTGTGTTAATTTATCATATAAATACTTCACCTTTAGTGTGGACTTATTAAATATTTAAATATAATAATTGTGTTCTATTTAATATTTCATGTATTACACGGATGCTGAGGTGGAAAAAATCAATTCCACAAAATGCCATATTTTTTTTGATAAGGTAAGAATTCGGAATACCAAACAAGCTTGGTAATCCGAGAGGCCGTAATAAAACGGCAGCCGTGAACGGCTAAGAGAGTCAAAATCAAGCAGGATTAGCTAAGAAAGATACAAATCTCCGAAAAAAGAACTAAAAAGAGTTTGAGATCGGGGTGAGTAAAGCACTATAAAAATAGCGCCGCATGCAACAGGTCGACCCCTATTGGGCGTGTGAACTGGACAGCTGACGTTCCCTCCACCGAGATGAAGGATCTTCAGAAGCCTCAAAGCACCAAGCGACCTTGCCAAATACAACTCGATCCAATGTCAAACTCAGCTCTAACTCCTCGGAGAAATTGTACATTAAATAAGCCTCGAGCAAACCTGCAAGAAAAGAAGTCGAACTTGCCTCACAAGTAAAACAAACTGTTTTACTTGCAACGCAAGTAGACATAAAACTTGCTCCGCAAGCAAAAAGCTTGCCTCACAAGTAAGAGAGAAGAAACTTGCCGCGCAAGTAAATAAAACTTGACACGCAAGAAAAGAAGTCGAAACTTGTCCCACAAGAAACCCACAAACTCGCTCGGGAGGACCGTATTAGAATTTTTAAAGAAATAATAACAATGATAATTAAGCTAATATAATTTCTTTTTCCCTTTGTTTAAATTTTTCCCATCTTTTTTCCTCAACTTACGGCCCAAGTAAATATATTTTTTTTATTTTTCTTTTTTCCTTTTTCTTTACTTCCTCCTCTTGTAAGCTCAGACACCGGAGGACAAGCCGGCGACGGATTCCCGAGCAAACAAGAAGACGAAGCCGACGGTGATAAACGATTTATTTTTCTTTCAAAGACAACTCTGTACAAATTTTGTTTGACTTACAATGATAGTGACAATCTGTGTTGGGTTGGTGGGTCGAACCCGTTTAGATCTTAATCTTAAAAAATTGTTCAGCTTTCAAAGTGTAAACGGAACTATCAGATCTCGTTGGAGAGGCAACTTCCAGATCTAATATTACTTGAAACACCAATACTTAAGGTTTTCTCAACCATATTGGTGTAGGGTTCAATTTGGCCTCCGATCAGCCTACTGAAGAGGAAACGAGTTTCACAACTTGCAGATTGATAAACAAAATGGATCCAAACAAGCATTGTTCAGAGAAGTAATCATGTAAATAGATGAATTTCTATATAAAGATTCATCATAAAAACAACCCCAAGAAGGGTTATTCTTCAATAAAGAAGACACCAACATCAGCCACACCACCCACACAGATGCGTGAGCGGGCCTATCCTCAATCAAACCCACAAATGCAGATCTGCTTTAGGACTCTCTCGTAATCTCGACCCTATCGGCGCCGGCTCCGGCCGGAATCGGAATCGCACACAAGAGGCGAGATTTAAAGGGGCAAGAGTCATCGGTGGAGGGTTCAGTTCGGATTCGGGCTCTAAAGTGGATTCAAACTCACAACAACATCAAAGGATGGGGGAGGTTTGGTAGAGGAATGGTGGAAGGGAAGAGGGCGATCGGAGATGGTAGACGATTGCCAGATTGGTCGGATTTAGATTTTGGGTGGTGGCAGCTTTCAAAGTGTAAATGCCATATGTCCACATGTTCAATGCCATTTACAAAGGGAAATTAAATTGTTTTATTAATTCCTTTAAAAAACTGTTTTATTAAAAATAAAAATAAGAAAAAGGAAATTAAGGTAGAATATCAAGCGTCATCTTCTCCAAGCGTCATCTTCATAGCTTCAAATTAATTTTCCAATTGAACTTGATTGGAGAAGTGCTCAGATTAATTGGGTGGTTGAATTTTGGGAAATTGAAGCTTTTCTCCTCTAAAAATTAAACCAGATCTGAAGCTTTTCTCCTTTAAATTAAACCAGATCTGAAACTTATTATGTAGTGGACAGTGGACGATCTTTAGAGGTGGCGACTAAACAGGGCAAAGACGGCGCCCTTGTAGCTGACGGATCTAAAACTTATTGTTGGTGACGGATAAATACGCCCTTGTCATCTCCATTGGTCTCCAACAAGAATCAAATTAGAATGGGAGAGGAGAATTGGGTTTTATAAAATCCCACATTTGAAAATTAATCAAATTGGAATGGGAGAGGATGATTGGATTTTATAAAAATCCCAGGTCTGACGAAAGTTGCTTCTCGAATCATCGCCAGTCCAATTTTTTTTGAAAGAAACTGATGAAAAAATTAGGACAATTATGTTATTTTTATTAAAAATAAGGTTGCTACTTGCTATTGTAATTTGATAATGTGAAGATTAATAATTTGGTGTTAATAATTGCAGCTCCATAGAAGAAATAGAAAATATCAAAAAAGATAACAAAAAATAATAGTAAAAAATTCTTAATCATCATCACTCAGGTATTTAATAAGGTTGCTACTTGCTATTGTACTCCGTATGCTTTAAGCCTAAAGATAGAGGAATGGGTTTTCATAACTTAAATTTTTTATCTTGGTGGCCCGGTGTACGTGAACCGGTTTAAAACGCAGCGTTTTAATTGGAAAAAAAATGAAACAAATAATTTTGACCAGCCTATGAGTCAATCTAATCCTATCCCGTACTTTCTTCTCTAACCTCTCTGTTCGCATCTCTTCTCCTCTCGCTCGTCTTCTCCGACCGCACACCGGACGCACCACCCGCCGCCAACTGTCTTCTCCTTCCTCGCCGCCAACTGTCTTCTCCTTCCTCGCCTCCAGGTGTGTCTTCTCCTTCATCTTATTCTTGTGATTTCATTCTTCTAGTTTCAATTGTTTAAGTCTTGAAGGTTGAACTTGAAAGTGTTGCATCATAGCAATGTTAGTGTAGTGTACTTATTGATTATTACCTGATTTCAGTCCCATCAGTTTTGATTTCAATTCTTACTAGTTTGTAAGGCTTCATTCTTTCTAGCTAATTTGTAAGGTTTCATCGTAGAGTGTTTTATTCTTTGTAGTTAATTGATTTTACAGCTGGAGAAAAATTGATTTGGTTGGGAAAAATTAGAACGGTTTTACTTCTGTAGGATTACTGATTTGTTGCTGTCACATTGGTTTTGATTTCAGTTCTACTAATTTGTAAGGTTGATTGTTTGAATGGTGTGAAATAGTGTACTACTGAACTGGGAAGGGAACTTTCTTTTGTAAGATTATTAACTTTCTATGGTGCTTATATCATTTGGTTTGTAATGGTGAAAAAATCCACTTCTATTCTCTGTTGTTATTACTTAGTTATGTCATTATCTCTTTCTTTGTTGGACTATCATTTATGGGTCTCTTAAGATCATTGTATTCCTCTTAAAAAGAGTTTCTGATGTAGGGCTTCTCATTGGGGTTTTATTAGTCGAGTTCAGGGTTTTTGACAATAGTTGATGGTGTGTTCCATATGAAAGCATTTGGTTTTAATTTCCTCAAGCATTTGTGGAAATATAATAAGATGTTGGTAGCATTTTTCTGTTTGAATATGGGTTTGAGGGAGCAATGATTAGTTCACGTTGTTCTTACACTTTTTTTAAAAGAGAGTTAAATTAGGATATTGAGATTTCAAAAGGGCTTAAATATCACTTGAAATTCTACCAATTCGTAAGGTTTCATGCGGTTTAGTGAATTTGCAAGGTTTCATCTGAGAAAGTTTCATTCTTTGAAGTTAAATTTTCTACTACTAGAGGAAAACTGACTTTGTTGGGAAAAACTAGAACACGGGTTTGTTTATGGTGCTGTCACATTGGTTTTACATCTGTAGGATTACTGATTTGTAAGACTATAGACATTCAATTTTACTAATTTTAAAGTTGAGTACTTGAACGGCGTGAAACAGGGAACTGCTGAACTGTGAAGGCAACCTTCTTCTGTAGGATTATTAACTATTCGTGTAATCGTGTTGCTATTTTCATTTTGTTTGTAAGACTAGACATTCATGTCTATTTTCTGATGTTAGTTCGTAATGCTAGTTGTGTCATTATCTGTTTCTATGTTAGGTTATCATGTATGGGTCTCTTGCTAAGATCATTGTATTCCTCTTAACAAGAGTTTCTAATGTAGGGTTTCTAATTCGGGTTTTATTAGTCAAGTTCAGGGTTTTTGACAATAGTTGATAGTTCATTCCATATGAAAGAATTTGGTTTTGATTTTCTTGAAGCATTTGTCGAAATATAAGATACAAATAGCATTTTCTGTTTGAATATGGGTTGTGGGAGCAATGACTGGTTTCAGCTTATTGCGTCAATCTTACCATTTTTTAAAAGATAGATTAGGATATTGCAATTTCAAAGGAGTTTAAATATCACTTGAAATTGGCAGAAGCACCAGCCAAATTTCCAAATGAAAAGATAAAGCTTTCTGCAGAACTTTATACATATAGTGATATTTTGAGTTTTGAGCAGCGTATCCGGGGGGGGATCCCCAGTCATCCTCTTATTTATCTTTCAGTTTTCTGGATTTATTGCTCGATCACTTTGAAATGTGTGTTACTTGGAAATTCATTATGTTTTGTTTGTATAAGGATTGCTATAAAATTTGGCAATTTGCCCGTTATCAGTTTCATGTCTTATGTTTCTGGAGCAAACTGTTTTGGGTTCAAACTACTAATGGTGAACTTGTCCTGCTTTTCTATTGCATGCTTTTGTTAGGGCTTAAAACCTTAACTTTTATACAGGTGCATAATTGCATTTTATTTAATCGCTGAGATTATATGTTTTCTTTTTATCTGAACTTTCAGGATACTTGTGGAGCTATCATAGAAGATGGCGTCCATCTCATCATCAGCTTTCCTTGTATCTCCCAACTTGTTTCAACGTCATGGAGACAACCGTTGTTGTTCATTATCCTCATCATGTTCATTTCCTAAGCTTTATATTTCAATTCCTTCAATCAGAGCGCCTTCCACTTCCACGCCTAAAAAGGTTTGTTCCTATGAATTGTACATTTTACAAGGCTGTCATTTGAACAGTCTTTAACCAAACATGTTTTATGCAGGATTTTGTAGTTGAAGCAGCATGGACGAGGAGATCACGCGGGGAGGCAGCGAAAAGACCGAGCAGAAAATCATTCAAGCAGCGAACGGACATGTACATGAGGCCTTTCCTACTGAACGTGTTCTTCTCAAAGCGCTTCATTCATGCTAAGGTCATGCATCGTGGAACGAGCAAAGTCATATCAGTTGCCACCACAAATGCAAAGGATTTGAGGACTAGTTTGCCATCTCTAACAGACGACAACGCCTGCAGGATAATCGGCAAGCTCATAGCTGAGCGATCCAAAGAAGCTGATGTTTATGCCATTGCTTACGAGACTAGGAAGAATGAGCGCGTTGAAGGTAAGCTTGCTATTGTTCTCGACACAATCCAAGAAAACGGGATTATGTTTGTCTGAAAGTGTACAGTTTTTTCTGTATTCTTTCTTGTTTTCTGAAGTTAGGGACTTGTGCTTCTCTCGTAGATATCTTCATGCTGGGAAATTTAAATTATGAAAAATTTAGATGAAGATGATCAAGAAATACAAAAGAAGAAAGCTGTGCTTTTATAATAGAAGATTTGAAAACTGACTCGTATACAAAAGAAGAAAGCTGTGCTTTTAATCATGAATAATTCCCGAAATGATGGACCAATTTTTATATACTCATAATTTTAATATTTTTAGGGTAGTATGAAATTCTTAAGAGGTTGGATGCACGAAATGGGGATCATAAGTCATCCATGCGGACAAGTGTTACTACTTCAAGGATTGGATAATTTTTAAAACATAATCAAGTCATTGTTGCTTGTAGGGGTTTCAGCCACGTCACACCCTAACTTGAATAATTTATTATAAAAGTCTTGTTTAAATCTGACACACCCCTACATTATTATACCAGAATTGTATAATTTATGGAACTAGCATCCCTAAAACACAGTCGGCATCCCTTATCCCTTGAAGATATTGAGATCAAAGATCAGACCCCAAAAAAATACAAAGAGATTGGGATCAAAATTAATGGGCTATATGATGTTGAACCTGAAGTCAATTGCGTTGGTTGTGGTGGTATGGGCGATCATCCGATGGCTGGTCTCGGAGAAGCTCTTAAGAGCCCGAAGAAGGCTGCCTCCGGGCCCGATGTCTTTGCCCATCATTGGAAACCTTCACAACTTGACCAAGAATCCCCACAAAGCCTTGGCGGAACTCGCAAAGATCCATGGCCCGTTCATGTTTCTACGATTCGGGTTCATGGATACGGTTGTCGTCTCCTCGTCGGAGGTGGCTCAAGAGGTTTTGCAAAAGAAGGATGCTCATTTTTGCAATAGGATGGTGCCGGATGGCCTCCACGCTCAGAACATAGCCGATTACTCCGTCACAATGATACCTGTTGGCGATCGTTGGCGCACCCTTCGCAAAATTGCCAACAATTTGGTATGTGTTGGTTTGTGTACTATACATGTAGGGTTAATTAGGACCAGATGAGAAGAGTAGTTCATTTGGTGAAATAATAGGAAGTATATGGAGAAATCTTCTTTTCCTTTGGTCAAAAGTTGTGATTAGTAAGTTGGTGAATATGAAAAGAAAACAGCTATTAAGGATCGGATATTTTAGTAAGAAAAGTAAAAATGTCTAAAAAGACATGTAAATATAATTTTCAAAATGCTTTTAGCCTTTTACACATAAATCAGGATTGTGAATCGGATGTGGCATTAATAAAAATACTATCATCTAGAGCAAGTGCTCATGGCTCAACGGTTGAGCCTCTTGTCAATGTGCAAGAGCCAAGAGGTCTCAGGTTCGAGCATCGAGGGCGGCGGTTTGCGCTTCTTTCTTAGAATTGGTTAGTAAATCACTTCTCAGCTATAGGCTAGTCCAAATAGTACTTAGGCTACCCTAAATCTTACCAAATAAAAAAATACTATTATCTAGCCTTAATTATTAACCTAGCTAGTTGGTAGGTGATAAGTTCGAATCCGCTTTTTTATTGTAGTGACCAAAAATAAATAAATTAAAATGCTCATTCCATAATACCAAACATGTTGAATAAGTGAATAACTAAATTCTTTTGACAACTATATTGTAGTTGCTTTCGAGCAAAAGTCTAGACGCGAACCAGGGGGTGAGAGTGAAGAAGATCATCGATCTTGTTTCCTACATCCGCAGTCAAGAGGGAGTCGCGGTGAACATTGGTCAGGTTGTCTTTGATACTAGCCTAAACCTTCTCTCCAACACCTTCTTTTCCATGGATCTTGCAGATCCTAATTCGGAGCTCTCCCGTGAGTTCAAGGAGTTGAGTTGGTTCATTGTAAGGGACATTGGCAAATCAAACCTTGCAGATTTATTTCCCATCTTCAAGGTGGTCGATCCCCAAGGAATAAGAAGACTACTCACAAGTCATTTTGGAAAGGTGTTGAAAATCTTTGATGGTATTATTGAGAAGAGATTGAATGCCCGAGATGATGGAGTGGCTAAAAGCAATGATTTGTTGGATGCACTTCTTAATATTTGCCAGGACAAGAGCGAACACTTTGAGTTTCAACAAATTCGATATATGCTTCTGGTAACACACTAATATTCAATCTTTAGTTCTAATAAGCTAAAAGTGTACTACATTTTAATCATCTTAGGGCCCGTTTGGTTTGTCATAACATATGGAAATGTAAATTTAAACGGAAATGAAATGAATCTAGATCATTTTTAGTGTCATAATACATTTATATAAAAAAATCATCTTGTCCATTGTAAAATTGAGATAGAAGGGAGTGATTCACCCATTTTGTTACCCACCCCCTTGATGGAGGAATGATTGAGGTGGAGCAAGCATCTTTTTACAATGGATAAGAGGTTGCGGAAAACAAGTTGATTTTTTTTTGTAAATGTATCATGACACTAAAGTGGACTACATTCATTTCCATTTCGTTTACGTTTCCATGAATTGCAACCAAACGAGGCCTTAATTTGCCTATCACGGTAAGGATATTAATCAATTGACAAGTGATTTTTTGTATATTTATACATTAAAAGGATATTTTCATCGCGGGATCTGAAACAACATCAAGCACACTTGAGTGGGCAATGGCAGAACTTCTTCATGAACCTAGCAAGCTTAAAGCAGCTCAAGAAGAGCTCGATCGAGTCGTGGGAAGAGCGAACTTCGTCAAGGAAGCCGATTTTGCTCAGCTTCCATACCTACAAGCATTACTAAACGAGACCTTCAGGCTACACCCGCCACTTCCATTGCTACTGCCAAGAAAAGCAAACTCGGATATCGACGTTCATGGATTTAAGGTTCCTAAAGATTCACAAGTCCTTGTGAATGTCTGGACCATAGGAAGAGATCCTAATGTGTGGATAAACCCTAATAGGTTTGAACCAGAGAGATTCTTAGAATCTGGAATCGATGCCAAGGGTAATCATTTCGTGCTCCTCCCATTTGGTAGCGGACGTAGGATTTGTGCAGGAATGCCATTGGCGATGAGGATGTTGCCATTAATGTTGGGAAATTTGATAAATTTCTTTGAGTGGAAGCTTGAAAATGGCATGGAACCTAAGTCCATGAACATGGATGAAAAGTTTGGGGTAGCCCTACAGAAGCTTACACCGCTGTATGCAATTCCTGTCAGTATTACTGTGTAATTTTATCGCTACAGGAAAAATGACCTGGTTTGGAAAACTAGAATATGGGTTTGTTTATGGAGCTGTCACATTGGTCTTATATCTGTAAGATAACTGATTTGTAAGACTATTAAATACTCGTGTTGCTATTTTCATTTTATTTGTAAGATTATGGACATTCATGTCTATTTTCTAATGTTAGTTCCTAATGCTATTCGTGTAATGATATGTTTCTATGTTGAGTTTTCATTTATGGGTCTCTTGTTAAGATCATTGTATTCCACTTAATAAGATTTCTGTGAAATTCCATGGGCCATTATGTGAAACTTCATGGGCCACGTGCATACATAAACCCAGTACATAAGCACAGTGGGGTTCCATCCTAAAACCAATTGGCAATAAGAGTAACCCAAGAATATTTATACTGGCTTATTTCTCTTTATATTTTCGACGTGGGATGAGTATTCCAATAGGTGTTATAGGACCTTGAGGTATTAATGTAGGGTTTGAGTTTAGGGTTTTTAACAACCGTTGATAGTTCATTCCATATGAAAGAATTTGCTTTTGATTTTCTCGAAGTATTTGTGGAAATATAAGATACAAATAACATTTTCTGTTTTTTTTTTCTGAAAAGGGGGGGCCCTACGATTATATTAAAAAAGAAAATGCCTTACCCCATAGGTGTTATTGAATCAAAAGCTAGAAAATTGCTAATAAAAGGGGAAACATTATTAAAAACAATAAAAGGAACATCAGCGGCTAGAGCAAGGTTCTCAATTGCATCGAAGTATTTGTTTACTAGTTCATTTGCTATTTCCCTTCGTGAATCCGTTACAATTTGCGAATTAACGTGTTTAAACTGATTTTTGACTAGAGTTCCCTCATTATAGCAGATAACGCGTTTACGTGTTAAATCTGCCCAAAACAGTCGTCGGACTGAATTTGAAGCTTTGGTGTGCCCAATTGAACCGCGATTTTACAGCCCATGCCATATTGCCTTGAGTTCAACAGTAAGTGCACCACAATGCCCGCATTTAAACATGTGCCCGCTAAATGAACGAGCCTTTATGATCTCGGAATAGGCCCACCACCGGCTTCACTTGGGTTCCCTTTAGCAACACCATCGTTATTTAAGGAAATCGAACCTAAATCCGGTAGGAAAATTAGAGACTTGTGCCTCTCTCATATATATCATGATGATGGGTGTTGGAACAATGGTTGTTCCAAGGTTTCTTTTAGTTTCGATGATAACAAACTTAGTTAATATAACTTGCTTCTACATGTAAGTGTTTCAGGAAAACAGGTACATAGTCACGAGTGACGGAATATTGTGTGGAACGATGGAGGGAACGAGTGACAAATTTAGGAAGCGCGTCTCAGAAGGAACACGACTTTTTATTAATGGCAAGTTACTAGATCTTCTACGAGCAATCGTCTACAAATATATGACAGCTATAGGCGGTTGTTTGAGGAGATCAAAGGGAGGATATGATCAAGCTTCACACGATCTTATCTAAAGAAATCGACATCATCGGTTTTGGCAAGAATCGACATGGTTGAGGATCCGAAATCACAAATAATACTTTCTCCTTATTGTGTGGGATTTGTTAAGTGGAATATATGTGTAATTAGGCAAGAATTACGTATGAGATCAGACTTGACATATCTTATAAATAGCTAGGTTATAGCTAGGGTTTAAGTGTGGTTGTAGACGGTGAACTTGGAGAGAGAGCTTTTCACGTGTACGAGTGTGTGGCTTTTTCCGGTGAAGAATCCACAAGTAAGTCGGTAGGTTACTTCCATTTAGGTTTACGCTTAGGGTTGTAGAAGTCTAGTTGGTTGAACTTGGTTGGTGCCTTAGTTACCAGGGAACTTGACTTGCCTTATAATCGTTGAAACTTAATAAAAGTATTCTATTGAAAATCCTCTGAGAAGGAGTCTCAGAGGTAGAGGTTTTTTCTTTCTACGACTTGTTGGTCGGACAGAAAGTTTTCCTCTCTAAATTCTGTGTTCTTTTTGTTTATTTCCGCTGCCCAAAGAACATTACTAGTTCCCTGACTTGTTACTAACTCATCACGATTCAACAATTGGTATCAGAGCAGGTTTGCTCTAGATTGTGTGTTAGTGCAGGAATACAGAATGAATTCAAACAACACTCACAACATCGGGATTGGAAGCAACAAGCCTCCACTGCTTGTTGCTGGAGAGTACGACCACTGTAAGATCCTCTTCGCTACTTGGCTCAAAAGCAATGACTACCAAGCCTGGACGATCATTGAGGATGAAAACTATGTCATTTTTACTGACAAGAAGAACAAAAACTCCGAATGGGGACAAACTGAATGGTCAGGGATGGAGAAGAACTACAAGGCAAAAATGTTATTGAACAATGCCTTGGGTGCCGAAGATCTGCTGATGGTGGTAAACTGCAAAACCGCAAAAGAGGCATGGGTAGTTCTTGAGCAAACGCGCATCAGCAGTACAGATTTAAAGGAAAGCCATCAAAATGAAGCCAAGAAGGAGTTCTATAACTTCCAAATGAAGGATGGTGAAACCATTGCCACCTACCAATCTCGTGTTTCACCTACCAATCTCGGTTCGAGGCATTGGTGAATCGCATTAACCATCTTGGTATCGAAAAGGACATCACTCAGTCGGAGAAAATCTCTATGATTGTTGATGGTCTTGGTCCCAAGTATGTTGTGACTAGAGGTTTTCTAAATACCTAATTCAATATCTTCAAAGAACCAAATAATCTCTAATCCTTTAATCCCTAAATTAGAAGATCAAATGAAGATGGAAAGATGGCAGTCAAGAAGGCTCAATTTGATTAATAAATCATAGGAGAAAGCTCCCAATACTAAAGTTTTGAATGTTGTTTCAACTTGATGCAATTTCTATAGAACTTCCCGAGAACGAAGTAACCCATAGTCGAGAAAGCTTATGAATCTTCATGAAGATGGATCAATCTATACACTTAATAGATTGATTGAATAAACTTTCTAGACTATAATTTTGAATGGTAAGACTAAAACCTAGAGTCCATGCAAAATATGTGTCCAAAATTGATGGAGTTGAATGAATTTTGTTGGAAGAATTTGTTTCCCTCTGTTGATTTCCCCTCCGACCGAACATTTGGACCTTTGAGTAGAATTTGTGGACTGATTTTTCGACCCATAGTAAAACATTTTCATTATAGACTTTAGTGAAACCCTTTTGAAATTTCATCAGACTTTGGAGAAATAGATCCTAATCACTATGCATGTTTTGAAGTTTTTTCAAACTTGTTTGCGATTTCACAATAGCCATTGTGCGTGGTCGTTGCATGTTGGCATTTCACTCTTTCGTTTTTGTCTAGCATTCTGATCCTATGTTCACTCTTGTGCTACTCTCTGATGCGCCTTGGGTGGTCGCTCGGTTCTGCCTCCGACATGTTCTTTTCAGGTTTTGTGAGGATGATTTGTGGTCTTCATGAAGACCACAAATTGACCCATTCATATTTGATAGAACTTTTCTAGCAACCTTTTTCTTATTTTTAGCCTTTCTAATTGGTTTGGTAAGCGGGTTCAATCGAACTGGCTTGTGTTTCTCCAAAGAGTTGGACTTGAATTTTTCTCTTAGATCGTCCTTTAACCTAACTATGTTTCTCATTCCTTCTGCGTTGGTTGTTTGTACTCTTTGCTTAATTGTTTTTGTTTTTCTTAGGTCTTGTCTTTTCCTTGCCAATCTCGGTTGTCGCCTCGTGCGGCCTCTTGGTTTAACATGCCAATCAGGTTACTGAATTCTTATATAGTTAAAAAAATACGTATGCACTGTTGCTAAATGTGAGTCTTTAGACTTAAGTGTACTAAGGTCATACTTGGATTGCACTAGCTAGATAATGCATTATCTTGCATTATAATGTAGGATTTAATGCAATTTTACATTAAATCCTTCATTATAATGAAAGATAAGACATTTTTGGTGCAATCTAAACATGCCCTAAACGTAAAACCATCCTAATTCGCATTATAGATGGTAAGGTCATTATGCATTTACTCTGAAATACTTATTTAATCAATTAAAAAGTGATTTATATGTATTAATAGGATATTTTCTTGGAGGGAACAGAAACAACATCAAGCACACTTGAGTGGGCAATGACAGAACTTCTTCATGAACCTTGCAAGCTCAAAGCAGCTCAAGAAGAGCTCGATCGAGTCGTGGGGAGAGCGAAGTTCGTCAAGGAAGCAGATTTTGCTCGACTTCCATATCTACAAGCTGTACTAAACGAGACTTTCAGGCTACATCCTCCACTGCCGCTTCTACTACCAAGAAAAGCAAACTCGGATATCGACGTTCAAGGATATAAGGTTCCTAAAGATTCCCAAGTGTTTGTGAATGTCTGGGCTATAGGCAGGGATCCTAGTGTGTGGACCAACCCCAATAGGTTTGAACCAGAGAGATTCTTAGAGTCTGGAATCGATGCCAAGGGTAATCATTTCGTGCTCCTCCCATTTGGTAGCGGTCGTAGGATTTGTGCAGGAATGCCATTGGCGATGAGGACGTTGCCTTTAATGTTAGGAAATTTAATAAACTTTTTTGAGTGGAAGCTTGAAGATAACATGGAACCTAAATCCATGAACATGGATGAGAAGTTTGGTCTAGCCCTACAAAAGCTTACACCGTTGTATGCAATTCCGTTCAGTATTGCATTGTAATTTTATTTCTAGAGGAAAAATGACCTGGTTTGGAAAAAACTAGAACATGGGTTTGTTTATGGAGTGTTGTCACATTGGTCTTACATTTGTAGGATTACTGATTTGTAAGACTATTGAATATTCGTGTTGCTATTTTCATTTTGTTTGTAAGAATGTGGACCTTCATGTGTATTTTCTGATGTTAGTTCCTAATTCTAGTCGTGTCATGATATTCGTTTCAATGTTGAGTTCTCATTATGGGTCTCTTGTTAAGATCATTGTATTCATCTTAACAAGAGTTCTTGTTTAAACCGGGACCGATAAAAATGGGTGTCGTGTCGTGAAATTGTATTCATCTTAACAAGTGATGTTGATAGAAGAGCAAGAGTCAATACATGTGAAGGTTTGATGATTTGAGAGTGAAGGTTTCAAGGTTTAAGTGCTTAAAGAAGGAGCTAAAGGACGACTTAAAAGGCCAAGAGCGATTGAAGAAGGAAGAATTAAGGAAAGCCAAGCATTGGAGCAAGTTTTAAGCAAGAAATGAGGAAGTTATGTGCAGCCAGGGGGTCGGTGACGACCCAGCCATGGTCGGTGACGACCCACTCCGTGTGTTGCCGAATTATTGCTTGCGCCTTAAGAATGGTTTAGTAATTGTTTTATTTATGGGCCTTTTTTAAGATAGATTTTAGTTTCCATATAGATTTATTTCTACCACTATATAAGGATCTTTAAGGTTTTATTTTAGAGGAGGCTGATTTGGAAAAAAAACGTTCTTAGGGTTTGTTGTGGATACGGAACAAGTGGCAAGTTTGGTTTTCTAGTTTTCTTTGATTCCAAGCTCTTGGACAATTAAAGAGACTTGGAGGTTTGCTTGAGTTTGTAAGTTTTCTTTTAATCGAAGTTTGTTTGAATTTGAATCATGTCTTCTCTTTCGTTTGTGATTGTTGATTGTTTTATGGATCGTGAGTAGTCTACTTTCTAGGGTTGGGGTGAAACCCGACGAGTTATGCATGATTAAGACATGAATATTTGAATGAACCATCTCTTTTAAACTCTATCCATTATCCTCTTGTTTGCTACCTATTCCTTGATGAAAGTCAAAGCATGTTCATGTTTATGAGTGAATCGAAAGATTTAGTTGTGAATGTGGGTTATATTTGGTTGAAACGAAAGTTAAACCTTTAGGAAACAAGTAGGATTGCAAGTTTAGATCTTTATGAAAGTTAAGATTTTTACTTGATTTGTCATGACGAGAGTCATACATGGGATTATTTATGGTTGATTTTGATTCATGTTTGCATGCATAAACTTGTTGTGGTGAATCCTTTGCTCTAGATCTTCTCTAATTTGGCTTTTCGGAATTTTCTCATACCCGGATAGGTCGGTTACGACCCCTGTTAGGTCGGTGCCGAGCATCTGAGTTTCTTGTTTTCTCCTGCGTTTGTGTTGAAGTGTTGGTCGGTTACGACCTGTTTTAGGTCGGTGCCGAGCGTCAGTTTGAGTGTTTTTGCTTTGTTTTGTTTTGTTTTGTTTTGTTTTGTTTTGTTTTGTTAGGATTAGTAGCTAGACATAAACTCTTCTAATTCCCGTGGACGAACCTGACCTCCCTGTACTCAGCGGGGTCTTGACTACAAATTTATTTGTTGTCGGGAAACCCTATCAACAAATTGGCGCCGTTGCCGGGGAGTTAGTTTAGTTTCTTGTCTAGTTATTTTTGGGTTTGGGAATAGCCCATACCCTCTTGTGTTTACTAATTCGTTTCCTTGTGATTGTGTGTGTAGGTGAATGCCCTCTAGTTCGCGAAGGGAAATCGAGCTTTTTCCTTTTGATTCCGAACTTGAGAGAACCCTTCACCGCAGGCTAAGAGAACGACAAGCAATGGCCAACGCTAAGGAACTTGCTCGCCAGATGGCTGATCTCACCTTCAGATGGAAGGTATTCAGAAAGAACGTGATGATCAAACTACTACGGTTACTCTCCTTCGACAACAGCTCAATGCTATTCCACGCAATGCAAAGCAGTATATGCATCCTGAATTCAATGTTCCTGAATCTGCCATTGTACTCCCTGTTATTGAGCACGCTTTTGAGATCAAATCACACTTCATCACTCTTATCAAGAGGTCACAATTTGAAGGCAATCCCACTGAGTGCCCCATGGAGCACATCAAGAACTTCACTGACCTTTGTGACACTATTGCGGCTGATGATGTATCGCTAGAATATGTGCTTTTGAAAGCATTCAAATGGTATTTGGCTGGAAAATCTCTTACTTGGCTTGAAAGTTTGCCCTCCAAATCGATTCATACTTGGAAGGCGTTGCATGATCAGTTTCTGACTAAATTCTTTCCACCAGCTAAGACTACAGAGCTAAGGAAGTGCATTACTTCTTATCATCAACTTCCTAATGAAACTTTTGTGGAAACTTGGGAGCGATTTAAAGAACTTCTTCAGCAATGTCCCACTCATGAACAACCGCCTTATGTGCTTCAAGATATCTTCTTTCAGGGAATCAATGTCGCTACTAAGGACCGCATCAACCTTCACACCGACTGCGGATTCATTGAGATGGATCCCGATCAAGCTTGGGCCTTGTTGGATAAACTTACCAACTATGATGCGATGTATGGCACTCAACAATCCTCCCGGGTTCAAATGAAGAAGCTTTATGATCCTAATGCCGAACCAATTGATCCAGATGTGAGGTTCCAATTTATGCAAGATGAGATAAACCGGCTTAAGAAGCAAGTAGGCCACTATAAATCCACCGCTCAACCTTGTCAAGAATGTGGCTCCCCTGCTCATCCTACTTCTTCTTGCACAAACGTGGAACAAGTCCGAGCTGCAGAGGCTTATGCGGAAGCACATTATATGAGAGGACCCTACCGTGGCCAAAACAACGCTTATCCAAGAAACAACAACAACTTTTCTCAATGGAATAACAATGGCTATGGTCAAGGTTTTCAAGGTCCACCACAAGAACAAAGAGCCCCGCCCTATAGGCCCCCCGGTTTTCAAGAGCCACCAACATGGGCACAAGGGCTCCTTGAAGGAATGAATGGCATCCGAACCGATATGAATGCAGTCCGAACCGATCTTAAAGGAGTGCAAAATCAACTTGGTGACTTTGAGGCTTGGAGGAAGAATGTGAATTCTCAACTTGGTGATTTAGCGGCCCATATTCCACGGCCACAAGGGTGATTACCGGGACATTCTGATCAGAATCCGAGAGGACAAATTGCTGCAATTCACTTGAGAAGCGGAAAGAAGTTACCAGACCGAGGAACAAGCAAGAACAAGGAGGACGAAGAAGACCGGCCAAGCTCGGAGCAGGTCGTCATCGACCCACCACAGGTCGTAACCGACCCTCCTCCCACCACAGATAAGGTCGTCACCGACCCAACCCAGGTTGTGGCCGACCTCATTCCCGGAATTTTTCCTTCCGTCCCTCCTTCATCAACAACAAAGGTTCTTCCCTTCCCATCCAAGAAAGCTAAAGATTCCACCGATGGCAAATTCAAGTGTTTTGTGCAGGTTCTTCAAGGTCTTAACATCACCATTCCTTTTGCTGAAGCTTTGAATGAGATGCCCGCCTACACCAAATTTCTTAAAGAGATCTTGTCCAAAAAACGGTCTATGTCCGAACTAACTGATGAGGTGCGATCCTTAGAGCTTCCAGAGAAACTCGGAGATCCGGGTAAATTTGCAATCACTATCGGCATAGGTGCCCATCGTTTTAAGGCTTTGTGTGATCTTGGTGCAAGTGCTAGTCTTCTACCTCTCTCTATATGGTCCAAAACCAACATGGGTCCTTTGGTTCCGGTGAATATGAAGCTTTATATGGCGGATGGTTCTTGTGTTAGACCCACCGGAGTTGTAGATGATTTCCCTATTCAGGTCGGCAAGTTCTTTGTGCCTAATGATTATATTGTCATGGAGATGCCGGAAGACCCTGTCGTCCCGATCATTCTTAGGCGACCTTTTCTTGCAACCGCTGGAGCTATTATTGATGTGAAGAAAGGTCTCCTTACTTTTGAAATCGGCAATGAGGTGGTTGAGTTCCGGTTCAATCCGACGATGAAGGAAACCGGTGAAGCTATGGAAGTGAAGATGTTGTACACTCGCTCGGACTACATTGACTGTGAGGACCCGATCGAACGTTTGTTTGGAGCTTATACAAGTGAAGCTAAAGACGAAGAAGAAACTGCAAGGTTGGCACCGACCACTTTTTGCTCGGCACCAACCACATTTTGCTCGGCACCGACCATCTCTAGGTCGGCACCGACCACTTCCAGCTCGGCACCCACCCCCATTCCGATCGTTGCTGAAGATTTTATGCTTGCTTCTTGCTCGGTGACGACCTCCCTATGGTCGGAGCCGACCCTTCTGGAGGCAGATGATACTACTCACTATGAAGAGTTTTTCAAAATGGAGAAGGCTAACAAAATTGTTACACCACCATCACCGACTCCAGAGCTTAAGACTCTTCCCGAGTCTTTGAGGTATGAGTTTCTTGGCCCAAATTCCACTTTTCCTGTGATTATTAATGCTAACCTTAATGAGGAAGAAGTTGGAAAGTTGTTGAATGTTCTTAGGACTCATAGGAAGGCCATTGGATACTCACTTGAGGATTTAAGTGGCCTCTCACCTTCTTTGTGTATGCATCGTATTTTTCTTGAGGAAGGACACAGGCCATCCATAGAGCATCAACGAAGGCTTAATCCAAATATGAAAGAAGTGGTAAAAAAGGAGATATTGAGAATGCTCGATGCAGGAATCATCTTCCCTATTTCGGATAGTAAGTGGGTAAGCCCTGTTCATGTTGTGCCTAAAAAGAGTGGTTTTACCGTTGTTGAGAATGATAAAGTTGAATTAGTCCCCACTAGGACTACTACTAGTTGGCGCATGTGCATAGACTATAGGAAGTTAAATAGCGCCACTAGAAAAGACCATTTTCCCTTGCCTTTTATTGACCAAGTGCTAGAGAGATTAGCTTTGCATGACTATTTTTGTTATCTCGATGGCTATAGTGGTTTTTGGCAGGTTCCGATACATCCGGATGATCAAGAGAAAACCACCTTCAGATGTCCTTATGGCACATTTGCTTATAGGAGGATGTCGTTCGGGCTTTGCAACGCCCTTGCCACTTTCCAACGGTGTATGATGGCCATCTTCTCCGACATGATTGAGGACATTGTGGAGGTATTTATGGATGATTTCTGTGTTTACGGTACCACTTTTGACTCTTGTCTTGCCAATCTTACTAGAGTACTTAAGAGATGTGAGGAAACTAACCTAGTACTTAATTGGGAAAAATGTCACTTTATGGTGCAAGAAGGAATTGTTCTAGGTCACGTTGTGTCAAAAAGGGGGATTGAGGTTGATAAAGCTAAAATTGAATTGATCCAAAAATTACCATCCCCTTCCTCAGTGAAAGATGTTAGGAGCTTTTTAGGACATGCCGGGTTTTATAGGAGGTTCATTCAAGATTTCTCTAAGATTACCAAACCGTTAACTAACCTATTAATGAAGGATGTTGTGTTTGAGTTTTCTTCCGAGTGTCTTGCAGCTTTCCACAGGATCCGGGATGCACTTGTATCGGCTCCTATTATGCAACCTCCGGATTGGACCATTCCCTTTGAGATCATGTGTGACGCTAGCGACTACGCCGTGGGCGCAGTCCTTGGGCAAAGAAGGGAGAAGAAGCTTCATGCTATCTATTATGCGAGCAAAACGCTAGATGAGGTCCAAAGCAAATACACGACCACAGAGAAGGAATTCCTGGCTGTTGTGTTTGCCTTTGAGAAGTTCCGGTCATACTTGGTGGGTTCCAAAGTAATCGTCTACACAGATCATGCAGCTATCCGTTATCTTATGGATAAGAAGGACGCCGAACCGAGATTGCTCCTATGGATGCTTCTATTGCAAGAATTTGACCTTGAAATAGGGATAACAAAGGAGCGGAAAATCTTGTGGCGGATCATCTTTCTCGGTTACCCTTGGAACACATTAAGGAGTCTAGAAATACAATACCCATCAACGACTCTCGCCCGGATGAAACTTTATTGAGCAATGAAGTCTTACGGATCGAAACAACAAAGGCTGGGTCGGAGACGACCATTTCTGGGTCGGAGACGACCATTTCTGGGTTGGCACCGACCCCCCATATGCAGATTTTGGCTGACACCGAGCTAGGAAGGATGGCACCGACCCTCACCACCACCAATCAAGGTCATATTTCTAACCCTTCTTAGGTACTTTCCACTATTCTTCATTTCCCTCCTCCCATGCTCTCTTGTCATTCTATCTATACTATTCGAGGGGCGAAAACCCCTTGGTTTGCGGATTTTGCTAACTATGTTGTAGGAGGCATTATCCCCGATGGATTGACTTCGCAAGCTCGAAAGAAGTTCCTCCACGACGCCAAGCAATACTATTGGGACGATCCCTACCTTTTCAAGCAAGGGAGCGATCATATTTTTAGGCGCTGTGTACCAGACGATGAAATTGAGGGAGTAATCCGACAGTGTCACACTCTTCAAACGGGCGGCCATGCTAAGGGATTCAAGACTACCGCAAAAATTCTTCAAAGCGGATTCTACTGGCCTACCCTCTTCAAAGATGTTCATACTTATATCACGTCTTGTGATGAGTGTCAGCGTGCGGGAAATATCACATGGAGGAACGAGAACCCACTCACATGAATTCTGGAAGTTGAGCTTTTTGATGTATGGGGAATCGATTTCATGGGACCCTTCCCTTCTTCGGGTCCATACAAGTACATCCTCGTAGCAGTTGACTACGTGTCTAAGTGGGTTGAAGCCATAGCAACAAGAACTAATGATGCACGAGTTGTGGCCAAGTTTATGAAGACCAACATCTTTCCCCGCTTTGGTGTTCCCCGAGCTCTTATTAGTGATGGCGTTTCTCATTTCATTGAGCGGAGTTTTGAGGCACTTTTGACTAAGTATGGGGTCATTCACAGGGTAGCAACTCCCTATCACCCCCAAACTAGCGGTCAAGTGGAGATCTCCAACCGGCAAATCAAAAACATCCTGGAGAAGACGGTTTCCCGCTCAAGGAAAGATTGGGCCTCCAAGTTAGATGATGCACTTTGGGCATACCGCACCGCCTACAAAACTCCACTCCGCACTACTCCTTACAATCTTGTGTATGGCAAGTCGTGTCATTTGCCCGTCGAGCTCGAACACAAAGCTCTATGGGCTCTCAAGGAGCTCAACATGGATCTTGACGCGGCCGGAGCAAAGAGATTTATGGACTTGCAAGAATTGGAAGAGTTAAGGCTTAAAGCATATGAGAATGCCAAGATTTATAAAGAAAGAACCAAGAAGTGGCATGATAAGAAGCTCATCCCGAAGACCTTCAACAAGGGTGATCAAGTACTCCTTTTCAACTCGAGACTTCGACTTTTTCCCGGAAAATTGCGATCCCGATGGAGTGGACCATTTGTTGTCCATCACATCTATCCACATGGAGCGGTCGAACTTTTAGATGAAAATGGAGGGATTTTAAGGTCAACGGGCATCGTTTGAAGAAATATTTTGCAAGGGCCGAATCCGATGAAGAAATTCGAGCCACATGGGCTCTCACATCTTCGGACTAAGTAGAGGTACCACCCGTCTAGCTAAAGACGTAAAATTAAGCGCTTTCGGGAGGCAACCCGCTTTGTTTTTGTTTTTGTTTTTGAATTTTTCTTTTTTAGGTTTAGTTTCATTTGTTTTTCTTAGTATAGAATATCTAGTTTTCTTGTCTTGGTTCTCCACTAACTTTTTGTAGGAAGCTAAGTGAGGCGGGAGAAGTTGAAGGGGCCGAAATACACAAGCAATGGGGACGATTCCATGGTCGTAACCGACCCACTCATGGTTGATACCAACCCCTTCCAAGCAAATATGGTAAATATTTTCAGAAAATTGGAAATTGCAGGTAAGTCCCTCAAATTTCCTCTTTTTAACCCTATCCCCTCCCACCCCTTGCTCCCTCACGCCGACCCCTCCTCTTTTCCAAACCTCCATTGTTCCTCCCACTCTCTTTGCCTCTCAAACATCACAAAATCCTCCATTCCCGCCCCAAATCCACCCAAATTCTCCTCCTATGTCAACGCTTCAAGTTATGTCCAAGTAAGTTCTCTTTACAAGTGAACTTTTTTTTAAGGGAATAAAAAATAATAATAAAAGAGAGGAAGAAGGCGAAAGGAGAAGATAGACCGGTGGTATGATCAATTTTACAAGTGATGAGAAATGGAATACTTTGTTTGCAATCATGCTTTGGTTCTCGTGGAAAGTTAGCAATCAATTTGTGTTTGATGGAAAGGACTCAATGGTCTCATTGTCGACTGTTGTGGTCAAACATTTAAGCTGAACTCTTGGCCTCTTCTCCAATGCTTAATGGCATCTCCATTGGTAGAGATTCAAATGGATCTCTCACTAATTAAATAATACTCCTTTTTTAACCCAAATGGGTTTCTCAAAGTCCCTCATTTGAGAGACTTTGTTCACAAAATGGGTCTCTCACCAATTATTTTATAATTTTATTTTCATTTTTTAAATGTGAGGGATCTTGTTGAGAGACCCCCTATATGGGTGCTCTAAGTATCGGTTCATGGCTAACTCGGGTTCCTATATATCGAAGTAAACCTCTAGTGACTTGGACTCCTCCTCTTGGCTAGGATAAGCTCAACAGCGATGGGTTAAGCACTTAAGCCCCTCTTTATGAAAAAAAAATGATGGATCAATTTTCCATACTCATAAATTTAATATTTTCAGGGTACTATGAAATATGAATTTATTCGACCACAACAAAATGTGAATTTTAAATAGGTTGAGGGTAATGGAAAATGTTTTAACGAATTTGGTTACACAAAATTGAACTACGAGTTACTGACAAAACATATTTTAGAATTAACTAGTGTAGTTATAAAAAGATGATTTTTTAAAAAAAATTCCTAACATGTTTTTATGCACTTTGGCTCAGTATAAAGACATTACGGTAAGTTCTTACGTGTAAATTGTTTTTGGAGCTAAATTT
This sequence comes from Fallopia convolvulus, assembly GCA_964016875.1. Classification (NCBI taxonomy): domain Eukaryota; kingdom Viridiplantae; phylum Streptophyta; class Magnoliopsida; order Caryophyllales; family Polygonaceae; genus Fallopia; species Fallopia convolvulus. The sequence goes on along the minus strand of OZ024724.1, from coordinate 4,873,984 downwards.
TTATTTTTATCTAATATATATTGCTAGTTAAATCTTGTTTTGATGTTCGTGTTTGTTGGGACGGTGTTGGAAACTCTGGTTCCAAATATCTGAACAACAATACTTGTCTTCAGTTTTGATAATGACAAACACCATATGAAAACTAACGTGTTACATTCAAGTATTTCAAGGGAACACCAGGTCTAACAAAGAATCTTCAAGAACGCAAAAGGAACACAAGAATATATAATAGCAAGTTCCTATCAAAAGAACTCTGGAGAGAACAGATCCCATCGCATGGGAACTCACATGTGCAGACAAGACCGTTCAGCGCAAATCGCGGGATCTTGTCTTGGACAAAACAAAGGCTCAGTCTGAGGAACAGACTGAAGCGAGTGATCCAACGGTCCGATTGACATTTGAAGTTGACTAAGTTCAAATCAAGTCACATGTGAAGATTGTAAACTTGGCGTACAAGACAAAGGACATTTTGGACAACATGAAAGTGAAGATTGTAGCCCAAGTTCAAATGAGTATAAAACCAAATGAATAGTGCTTAGAATAAGCACTTCTCCCAGAACTTACATACCAACACAAATGAGAACGAGAGACAAGAGAAGAGAAGTCCCCGTCGACGAGTGTTCGATTTCGACGACGACGAATCCAAGTTCCCAGCAGTTAGGGAACTGCGACAGTGAGCTCAAAGGTGTAAGGTTTGATTTATCTTTTGTTTAGTTGAGTTGTTCGGTTAGGAACTAGGTTCGAGAAAACTTGCTAGTGTTGCTAGAGTTAGGAAGAATTGCTAGGAACAGAGAAGTGTAAGTCTTGCCTGTTGTAACTAGAGAATAATCAATAAAACAAGTAGATCATTCAAAATCTTCCAAGCAGAGGTAGAGGTTTACCCACACAACTAGTTGGTTGTCGTGGGGTTCCTCTATAAAGGAACTGTGTCTTTATATTCTGTTTTTACTTGCGATCATCTTACTTCCGCTGCATTGTTAACAGCCTAACTGCCAGTTCCCAAGCTCTTACTAATGCACGTCGATCCAACAATTTTACAAACCATAACGATAATTTCATACATAAAAAATCATAATACATATATATTATTAGATTCAAAGCTATTTGAATCTCATATAATGTTATTGTTAAAAAAACAGCAATAATTTCACATGAAAAAAATCATAAAAAACCATAAAGACATAGATTCTTATATTGAAAGCTAGTAAAATATTTTTTAATTTTACTTTTCAAAATTAAAACAATAACTTCAGATATAAAAAGTCATAATAATATAATTTGTTTGATAAAAAAAGCTAGTTAAATCTTGTCAAATATTATTATTAAAAGTCAAAAAAAATGTAGTATATATAATAAAACATAACAAATATATATTTAATTAACCACATTTAGACTGAGAAACGGTCAAGATTTAACCAACCATGCTCGCAGGTGGCGCCTAACAAAACGAGTAATGATACATTTCCCTTAAGAACTGCTAGTAACAAACATTATATTCACCAAGGAGAGCAAGTGCTCATGGCTTAACGGTTGAGCCTCTTACCAATGTACAAAAGGTCTCAGATTTGAGCATTCAGGGCGGCAATTTGCCCTTTTTTTTAGAATTGGTTAGTAAACCAGTTCTCACCCGTATACGGATGCTCTAGGCTAGTTAGTTAAGTAATACTTAGGCTACCCTAAATCTTACCAAATAAAAAAAATTGTATTCACCTAGGAGGCTAAGATGAAATAATGGTTAGAACAAGCTACAAAACAAAGTGAAGGCCAATAACAACATCATTTTCAACTCAAGTGATAAAAAATTCTCTGATCATCAGCCATTTCAATAACACAAGCAGCTAGGTGCACCAAGTGAACCAATCTCGCCCAAGCAAATCTTATGCAAAAGCCAACTAAAACAGTAATCAGTCCCATGATAACTCAAAATGTTTACAAGGAAACAAAAAAGTTGTTGAAATTAAAACAAACAACGGATTTTCTTATCTCTGTCCACCCTCCAACGGGGGATTGCTAAAATAAAAAATTAATAAAGATCTTCATAATAGTAGAATTATGTTAAGAATCCTCTTTTTTTATTGCAAATAAGAGCTTGAAAAAATGGGATTTTAACAGTCCAAATAAAGCAACAGCAGAGCGTGGCTCATGGAGAACAATTGATCCATCCAATACAATATTTTTTTCATTTTTGGTATATATATATAAATTTTGAGGTTTATTTTGACAATAAAAGGATACTGTCTTTTTAAAATATTATTTTTAATATTTTGATTTTGTTTTTATTTACCCATAAAGATCCATTTTATATATTTTTTGATGAAAAAAATATATATGAGAAATACAAGTTAAAAAAGTTAAAAAATAATCTTTGTATATTTTCATGCATCTGTTTTAATGTATTTTCATGTGTTTAATTTCAAGTATATAAAATATGCCATTTGTCGTTTATTAATTATTAGTTGAATTAAATAAATCTATAACTATATATTAAAGTTGTCCCTTTTCGAGCCACCAGAACGATTCTGGCCCCGCCTCAAATTTAAAAAATTAATTTTATTTTTATTATTATAATTTTTTTCTATTAAATTCCTTTTTAACTATTTAAATTTATCTCTAACATCAAACAAATATCTATTCAATATAACAATATCTTTTGAAAGCTTTCTTATACAAGTATTTAAAACTAAAGATAAGATATTTCAAAATAAATATAAATATTTTATCATAAATCTTTTGACGAATTTATTTATATCTATAGTGATTTTATTTTATAAAAAAATTTATGATAAATATTTATAATGTTTAATATTAATAAAAATAGATAATAAAATATTCAATAGATATATATTGAAATATTTGATAATACCTAAATTTACGTACATGAAAAATAATAAAATATGAAGAATATAATATTGATTAAAAAGTATACATTCTACGAGTAATAAATTACTTATATTAAATTTTATATTATATTTTAATTTATTAATATCATATTTATAATGTTTATAAAATATCGAATCGTAATCGTACATGGTATGACGGGTAAAACTAGTAAAGATAAAATCATAAAAGTAAAATAAAAGTAATGGATTTTAAAGAATGAAATGGGATTGTGGGTTGTAGGAATAAAGTAGAATTGGGTTTTTAAATGAGGTGGAAAGATAAAATTTTGATTTAAGAAGATTAAGAATCCATTTTTAAATTTACCATTGCGGATGGTCTTAGGGCATATGTTAAACATATTATTAAAGGCAATTAAAACTCTATTAGAAAAATAATAAACCCTTTATTAAAAATATTTAATCCTAAATAAATATAATTTTTATAAAATCTTACCATTTTAAGAACCTTAACTTATATAAAAATAATGACTCTACGTGCTACTACTTCAAAGATTGTATAATTTTTGAAATAAAGTTAGTAACTCATTATCAATTAAACAAGTCATTATTAATGCTTGTAGGGTGTCAGCAACATTACACCCTAACTTTAATAATTAATTATACAATTCTTGTTTAAACTTTGACACACCCTACATTATTTTACAAGAATTGTATAATTTATAGCACTAGTACTATCCCTACGACATACATAGCATGCATTATCCCCTCAAACCTTTTATTATAGTTTAATCAATAATGTAGGGGGTCAGTTTGTAAAAGTAATTTGGGATCGAAATTAATTGGATCCCTATAAAGTAATTTGTTCGTAATCAAGAGATTGAGATCAGAGAATCCTTGTAAGAGAGTTAGCTAGGATCAAAATTAATGTGGAACGTGAAGTCAATTGTGTTGGTTGTGGTACTATGGGCAGTCATTCGATGGCTGGTCTTGGAGAAGTTCTTAAGAGCCCGAAGAAGGCTGCCCCCTGGTCCGATGTCTTTGCCCATCATTGGAAACCTTCACAACTTGAGCATGAAGCCCCACAAAGCCTTGGCGGATCTTGCCATGATCCATGGCCCGTTGATGTTTCTACGTTTCGGGTCCTTGAAAACGGTGGTCGTCTCCTCACCTGAGGTGGCTCGTGAAATTTTGCAGACCAAGGACACTTTGTTCTCTCACAGAATGGTGCCGGATTGTGTCCGCGCTCAAAACCTAGACGCTTACTCCATCACAATGATGCCTGTTGGCGATCGTTGGCGCACCCTTCGCAAAATTGCCACCACTCTGGTACGTGTTTATCAGTATAGAAACTCCACTTACTATAGAAACTCTACTAAAAAACCTCAAACTTCTAAAAAACTTTGTTTTACCAAACATTACCTTAATCACCAATGATCAAAATGAGCCGCATCCGAAAAATAATATGCGTTGAAAATACGATATTTTTTGTATACTAGGGGGTTTGAATTTTCCATTTTGATCATGAACTCATATGTTATTGTAGGATCATAGATCTGAGTTAGTTTAAACAAGTCGAAAATTGTTTCAGTGACAGTTTCCTTACGCATCAGAATAATCAAATACAGAATGTAAGAAACTAAAACGTCACTTCAGCCAACAACCTGAATGAGTAAACCTCTGCCTCCCATGAAGAATTTTAAATGGAAACTATATTAATTTGATAGAACCTTAGTCATAAGATACAAAGACGAACTTATCTATTGTTCACAATCATCAAATTCAAACAATACTATCGAATTAAACTATCTTGTTCCTAAATTTGCTAAACACAATTAATATAAGTACCCAAATCTTACAAGTTCCTTGTACAATTCTCTTTAGCACGAGAACAACTTTCCAATTCGATCTTGAACTCACGTGCTGTCCATCGATTGGATCTGAGCTTCCTTCTTTAGAAACAGATTGTCGATTACTCATGTGTTGCTCTGGGCTCTCACTCACTTGTTCAAGATTGCTTCCTTCCTTCTAGAGAGTTTTGTTCATTCGGATCAGAGAGTTGTTTGACCTAGCTCAATCGATTTCCTCTTATAGTAGTGGCTATTTCTTGAAATGATACATCTGTCCTTTTCTTCTTAGGGAACAAGACATCATCCCTAATGATCAGCGTACCCTTGTACAATATTTTCTTATTAGGACAGTTCTATCCTTTTGTATTTTCAGCCCAAGTTAGGAGCAAATAGATACTTTTGTTCTTCATTAACTTGCTAGGTACTCTGATAGATATGGGGAACGATTCTCTCACTTTTCTTGCTAACATGTGTCTTTCCTGAAATCACATGAAGTGGACTTAGTTCCAAATGTTTATTATCATCAAAACTTCGAAGATTCGAGTAGATGAAACCGTTGTTCCAGTTTTAAGAACTAATATTGATCTAACAATTATCAACAGAATTAGTAAGATTTGAACTATGACTTTGAATAATGTATCATGTATGTATAAGGTTTTCTCACATTCTTATATAGTGTTTATGTTGGAATATTATTAACTTCCCTTTGTATAAAAGTTGAAACTAAATTAGTGGATTACTCATCTTAATTGTAATTGGTTTTAGATAAACTTGTAGCCCGAAGAACCTAATCTGAAACGCCGAAATTTTTTGTGTTAAAATTGATCCAAAAATTAATGAAAATTGGATTAAAACCCCAAAGTCATTGGGTTGACTTGAATAATTATTTTTATTAGATATATAACTATTATATATTATTTATTAAAAATATAAGTAATAAAGTTTCCAATCTCAAACATCATAATCATAATTTTAACCTAAAGTAGAGGTTAAAAAAATTATTAAACGAGTCATGTCACTTTTAAATTAGACTACAAAATCCCTTTTTTAAAAACTAATCTTTTATTTTTGGATATGATAAATTATTTTCCATGTTTTTTGAATTTAGGATAGAAAATCTCATTATTAAACAATCTTTTATATTTGGATATGATAGATAGGAAGATCATTAGAATAATTTTTTATGCTATCATATAAATTCTAGAAAAAATACTTTCGCATATATCAATTTTTAAATAATTATTTATAAAAATGATAGTGTTTTCGTAGATAAGATACGTATAATTTTATTTAAATATCATTCCCAATATCAAGTTAATCAAAACTTAACAAATACAAATAAATAATACAATAATTTTATAAATTGCACGGGAACTAAGACTAGTCATTAACTATATTGCAGTTGTTTTCAACCAAGCGTTTGGATGCCACTCAGCAAATAAGAATGAAGAAGATCAACGATCTCGTCTCCTACATCCACACTTTTAGTGAAGATGGAGTTGCAATAAACATTGGTCAAGTAATGTTCAACACAAATCTCAACCTCCTCTCCAACATTTTGTTCTCCATGGATCTTGCAGATCCCGATTCCGATCTTTCTCGCGAGTTCAAGGAGGTGAGTTATGGCCTTACGACGGCCATAGGTAAGCCAAACCTTTCAGACTTGTTTCCCATCTTTAAGGGCATCGATCCTCAAGGGATCAGGAAGCTTGTCGATACTCATCTAAGAAAGGTGTTGAGAATCTTTGATGATATTATTGAAAAGAGGATGGTTGCGCGAAATGACGGATTAGCTCAAAGTAATGACATGTTGGATGCTCTTCTAAATATATGTCATGACAAGAGCGAAGATTTTGAGTTTCAACAAATCCGATATATGCTTGTGGTACGTAATTCATTATATCGATCTTCAATAATTTAATAGTTTGTACTCCCTTCATTTCATAATGCTTGTCTTTTTACACATTTCACACTTATTAAGAAAGCTATCAAAAATACTATTATACCCTCTTTTATTACTTCACTTTTTTATTTTATTGAAAAACCGCTACTAACAACCTATTAATAATTTTAAGGATAAATATATAAAGTAAAGACCAAAATAGCTAAAAAGACATATATTGTGAAACAAAAATTAAAGACTAAAAGGACATGTACTACGAAACGGAGGGAGTATTATATATAATAATTATAAGTTCATATTATTTGGCTCATTTTCATTAATTGTTTGTATTATTTTTTTTTCGTTTTTCCTAATATAAATAAATTTGTCAAATAAATTACAATGTGATCAATGTTGGTAGGATATTTTCTTCGCGGGAAGTGAAACAACGTCGAACACGCTAGAGTGGGCAATGGCAGAACTTCTTCGTGAACCAATCAAGCTCAAAACGGCTCAAGAAGAGCTCCGTAAAGTTGTAGGGAGAGCAAAATTCGTACAAGAAACTGATTTTTTTCGACTTCCATATCTCCGTGCAATGGTAAACGAGATTCTAAGGCTACATCCGGCAGCAACACTATTGGTTCCAAGGAAAACAAGCGTCGATACCGAGATTCATGGCTTTAGGGTTCCTAAGAATTCTCAAGTGCTCGTGAACGTATGGGCGATGGGTAGAGATCCTAGCCTGTGGACAAACCCTCATAAGTTTGAACCGGAAAGATTCTTGGATTCTAATATTGATGTCAAGGGCAATCATTTTCAACTCCTACCATTCGGCAGTGGTCGTAGGATTTGTGCAGGACTACCGTTAGCGATAAGGATGTTGCCCTTAATGTTAGGAAATTTGATAAACTTTTTTGATTGGAAGCTTGAAGAAGGGATGAAGCCTGGAGCTATGAACATGGATGAAAAGTTTGGACTAGCTCTACAAAAGCTTACTCCCTTGTATGCAATTCCGGTTGGTCTTAATTACAATGTAGATTCACCTACATTAATATGATTTGATGAAAATTAAGACTAAGTCATAGCTCAAGCCGTCAAAGTGTCAAACACAACCCAATGAACGGGCCTGCTCAAGCTTTGCAATAATGTTTGCTATCATGCCTACACAAAGGTGTGTTGAACATTACACCATGTAAATCTATTTCCCGTGTTTCTACAACAAACCATTAGAGAAAAAAACAAACAAATGTTTGTATTAAAAATAAGAGAATATCATCTTCACAATTCGGCTTTATTTCCATATTGCAATAATAATAGAATAATTGAAAATGGTAATTTCATAGCTAGCTTAGATAACACCAATAGAGCGTTAACGCTAAAAAGTAAATTTGTTTGTAGTTTGCTTAGTTTCTAGACTTGTCATTCTACCAAAAAACGTGTCTAGACTTGAAGCTCTCAAAAAAATTTGGGTGTAAGTTTTATGTTCAATGAGAGAGCCAATTCTAATTGGGTTGAAACGAAACCCCTTTGGGCTTTGGGTTAACCCCCGGCGCATTTCCCCCATGGGTGGCCTAAAGTTCCGCCACCGAACTATAGTACAGAATCATCCAGAAAGATCTCGGTTAGAGTGGTCATATGCCAAACGTGAATACCCCTGGAAGCCACAAGAATAACACCAGGCATGGAAACCCAAGGTTGAGTGAGATAAATACCACGACTTCAGTCTTTTTCAACAAAGTCATCACGTAGTAAATCAAAAAATTGATATTTTTCATATATTATAACATTTATTTTAAATATTATAATAATTTTATTAAATAATAAATTTTTTATAATTTTATACAATAATAAAAGTTGACACTCTTGACTTGTGGGATTAACCCAAACCCACATGAAACTCACAATGACCTGACTTAATTGACTCGTAAATTTTTAAACTGACTCGAAATTGTACTAAACCCACTGTTTTAAAAATCTCGTCTAGTCCCCGCCCCGCCTTGAGCAATTGTCCAAGGTACCCTTGTCTTAACCTCCAAGGATGTGTACTTTTATCACATATGACTTATTCAAATATTGTCAACTCTTGAGATATATTCATCCTAGCCGTTAGAAGCTTCGGCACAGTCTAATGTATAGACTTTGCCTCTGCTTTGTTTGGGACCGTGAACAATTGTTCAAAGTACCCTTGTCTTAACCTCCAATGATGTGCACAAACAATGTGCACCACATTGTCAATTGCTTTCTTGGATAGGGAACATACAGTTTACACTTGAGTTGCTTTGATGGGAACGTCTGCGTGTATCATAGGTTCAACAAATGGGGCTTGGCAGGTTCAACAAATGACTGAGGTAGATTGGTTGAAGCAAAGGTGGTTTATGGGATGCTAAGGGCGTGTCGGGAGCAAGAAATCACTCATGTAACTGGCGGATCTAGGGAGCACGGGTAGGCAACCTCTTTTTGGATACCACCTCAAGTGGCCTCTACCACGGAGGATCAAAACCTTTCCTAAAAACAATATAGAAAAAGCCTTTTAAGAAAGTATTTTGTTCGGTTTTACAATTCTCTAAAGACTAGGAAGATGGTGCCTCTACACAATTTCAGAATGATGATCCTCTTACCATGGTTGTTTCAACCTTTAAAGGTAGGGAAAAGATCAATCCTGTTGAGCCAGGCCCTTTGGGGACCTAAAAAGAATTTGAAAAAATAAGGAGGAAAAAAGAAGAAGAAAAAGAAGAAAAGAAAAGAAAAAGATATATGCTTGGGCCGCAAAGCTTGGAAAATAAATTATAATAATTATAATAATGTCTTGTTAGACAAGGCTTGGGTGTTTTACTTGTTTCTTCTTGCGTTGCAAGTAAAACTTTTATGTTTTACCGGCGAGGCATGTTCGACTTTTTTTCTTGCAAGATAGCTCGAGGCTTATTATGTACTTTTCCGAGGAGTTGGACCTGAGTTTGACATTGGACAGAGTTGTATTAGGCCTGGTCACTTGGTGCTCTGAGGCTCTGAAAATCTTTCATCTCGGTGGAGGGGACGTCAGAAGCCCATTTCGCACGCCCAAATGGAGTCGACTTGTTGCATGTGGTGATTTCTTTTTAGTGTTATACTCACCCCAATCTCAAACTCTTCTTAACTCTTATGTTTGGAGATTTGTACTTCTTTTAGCTTTTCCTACTTGCTTTGAATTTCTTAGCTGTTCTCGGCTGTCGTTTTCTAACGACCTCTCGGTTTACCAAGTGTTTTTGGAATCCGAATTCTTACCTTATAAAAGAAACCACAAACCATCATCATACAATTGTTCGACTAACTCTTGGACAGTAGTACTATCAAGAGATACTAATTAAGTTTGAGTCCCTTTACCGGTAACTACCGCCTTCCATGTAAACGAAACGTACCTCTGGGTTGCAAATGCCTTACACTCTTGTTAATTATTAATTCTTTTGAAAAAATGACAGGAAAACTAAATAGTACATAGTTTATTCTTAAATTAGACCCTGTATTAATTTTAAATTTGATAACTATTGTAAATTGGACCACATGGTAATTTAAAAATTGATAAATATTGACATGAATACACATTAAATTAGTTATAAAATAATGCATTTTCGATATAAAATCCAAGTTATAACAAGATCTTTCACAAAAGTTCAGGCATGGGACCATTTTTAATGGGTTGGGCTCAATAAAACATGGGCATGTATTACACTGGATGGCAATAAGCCATATACTGTCTTCGTTTTTCTTTTTGTAACTTTTGTTTAAATCGGCCCAAATTAATTATTACGTAATTTTATATTGAGGAAGTTCATTGTGGAATACTGGAATGAATATTTTTTTGATTAGGTAAGATTTAGGACGTATTCCCAGATCAAGGAGGTCGTCCTAGAGCATCCTTTCGGATGAGAACTAAAAGTTCTGGTGAGTTTCGAATCACACTAATAGGAAGACTGCGGCCCAATTTAGCAATTTGGTCAGCCACAGCGTTACAAGCTCTCTTAGAGTGAACTAAGTTAACCGTCACTAGTTCCCGCATTAAAGCGAGGATGTCAGCGACTATCATCTCTATTTCCCAAGGGCAGCAACGATGGCCTTTGGCAGCATTAATGACCGTTAAGTTGTCTCCCTCAATTTCAATGTTTGTGAAATTCCTCATTTTTGCTTTTCTAATGGCGTCCCTAAGTGCAAGTGCTTCTGCTCTCAAGGCCGAGCATTTCCCATATTTTTGCGCCATCATAATCACATTTCCGTTATGGTCACGTATAACTATGCCTCCAGCATCTTGTCCGTTTGATAATCATGATCCATCGAAGTTAATCTTAATAACACCATGCTGAGGCTTTTTCCATTTCATATCAGTTCCTTTCTTATTAACTTTAGCACACTTTTTTGTTCCTATCATTTCTTCATCCTCCCTCCATTGTTTTGCCTGTTCCCAACTTTGTAATTGGTTTCGTATGTACAGGTTTAAGTCAGGTATGGAGTCAGTAGGATCCTGTTGGAAGAACAATTTGTTACGTTGATGCCATAGACACCACCAAATGACTGCCAATTCTGTAAAGTCTTTTTTACCAGTTAAGCTATATATTTCATTAAAGATGGTATGTGGTCTTTTGTTCATTACGTCGTAGTCTTGCAATACTTGGGCAGTTTTCGGATTCACTTGTTGTGCTAGTCTTTGCGTATGCTGGCATTTGACAAACAGGTGACCAATATCCTCTAATGTGCAGTTGCACATAATACAGCCCTCGAGTGTCATAACATGTCTCTCCCTAAGACTTGCTTTAGTAGGAAGGCCATTAGAGTGGAACTTCCATAGGAAATTTTTAACTTTCGGTAATGTGTCCAGCTTCCATATCCAGCTTCCCCATTACTTGCTTCATTCTTTCTATCATAATTTTGGATATTACTTTATAAATTGTTGAGCAGAGACTGATCGACCTGTAGTGATTAGTGGAGCTAGGATTGTCATTTTTCGATATAAGGGATATGAATGTGTGGTTGATCTGTTTTAGCATCTTCCCTGAGTGAAAGAAGCTTTTAACGGCTTTTATAATTGAGGGGCCAACTATGTCCCAGTATTTCTTATAAAATTCTGTTGTCATTCCATCAGGACCCCGAGATTTGTCAAGTCCAATTTGTAGTACTACTATTTTTATTTCTTCATTAGAGACTGATTTGATTAGTTTCAGGTTATCTTCTGTTGTGATTTCTGCATTGATCAAATTAAGATAGTCTCTTAAGAGCACTTGGTTAATAAGTTCTTTAGTATATCGTTTTTTGAAGTCGTTTCTGATTTCATTCCGAATGTTCTCTTCACCAAAGATTAATGTCCCTTCATTTGTTCTTATTTCCTTGATACTTTTCCTATTTCTTCGTCCACTCGCAATTTTGTGGAAGTATCCTGAGTTTGCATCTGCTAAACAAATGTGTTTTGTTTTTGCTCTTTGTCGCCAATATGTTTTATGGTAGTTTAGTATGCACTCTTTCTTCTTTATCAAACGAACTTGTTTCTGTACCAATCCTGGTTGCGGGGAGAGTAGTATTTTGCCTTGGATATCGATTAGGCTATCTTCTATTACTTTTAGTTGTTCAAAGGTGTTTCCAAAAGTTTTCTTATTCCATTGTTTTGCATGGCACTTAAGCAATTGCGCTTTTTTTAACAAGTTGGAACATCTTAGATCCCATGAACTCCACTCTCCAAGCTTGTTTTACTATATTCCTAAAGTCCTTTCTTTGCATCCACATTTTTTCCATTTTAAAAGGGAGTGCTTTGTTAGTTTGTTCATTGGCAATTTCTACCGAAATTTTGCAATGATCGACGTGGTGAATGAATGATTTGTGGTCCTTATATTAGGAAACCATTGTAGAACACAATTTGTAACTAATACTCTATCCAGTTTTTCATATATATTATTAACTTCGGTCCTATTTTTCCTCCAAGTGAATTGATTACCAAGAGTTGACATCCATGAGTTCGCATATGTTTTTAAAGTTAATCAACCTCTCAAACCTGCTTGGGTCCGGATATACACCTCCTTTTTTCTCACTCGGGTCTTGGATCTCATTTAGGTCTCCAATTATGATAAGGGGTAGGTGTAGGTTGGTCACAGTTTGCGAGAATCTATTCCATAATTCATTTTTGTTGCTTTCATTAGGTGAAGCATAGACAAAACATAGTGCTATAGTGTAGTGACTTACTAAGTGGGTGTACTTTAGGATGATATACCTTGGTTCATGTATTAGAATAGAAACTTGTTCATTTATCATTTGATGCTCTTTCCACATCACACACAAACCTCCCGCTCTACCATTAGCGGGAGACCACACTAGGTTATCAAATCCTGCCCGTCGCCATGGTTGGTCGCTTGGTAATTTATCAGTCTTTGTTTCTAATATTGCCATAATTTGAATTCTTTCTATCTTACAATGCAAGTCCACCTCAGGCCAGAAAGATTTTCGGCCCATACCCCTACTATTCCATAGGCTAATTTTCATTAGACACTAATTTACTATGAGTGGACACCAATCCAGGGGGTCTTTTGTTGAGATCGTCGTATCTTAATCTGTAGGAAAACATGTAATCTTGTTTCTTTAAAGGTAAAATTAACTTAACATCAAAATCGTCAGTTTGACTACGGGGGCGGCTAATTGTATGTTCTCTATTCATGGTGTTCATGTGGATATTTTCTTCCTGATCTTTAAAAAGCTCAATCTTCAAATGTGTTTCAGTTGTTGTCTTTAATATAAAGCAATTTTCCTCCCTCACCATCTTTTCAATCCAGCAACAGCAAGGACTATTGTACACATCAGAGTACATGCATATATTGATTATATTCTCAAATACAAGTATACAAAGCAAATAATCATTTCCCATGGGCTGGTAATTCCTACCATCAGCATAATAAATGCAAGTATTTTTATGAGTTATGATAGATCGAATTTTTTCCAAAGAGTTATTTACATTTTCCTTCTTGGTTGTTGGTATTGGACAATTCCAAAAATAGGATTTCTCTACATTCAGTTTGTTAGTAATCCAGAGTCTGAACTCAGCAGTAGCTAAAACGTTGGAAATTCTTTCACTTAATATAGTCTGTTTAATCTCAAGAAGTAAGTATTGGCAATAACTAGCATAGTGCATAATCATATTGTCATCATCATTAAAGTACATAATCAACATTAGCAAAATCATGAACCAACCATCTATATGCTTGATTCTAGGAATCACGGTATAGTAAAAAATATCAGGTGGTAAGTTCATCATTTTCAAACACCTAACAATCACCTTACAGTAGCACTTCTTCTCCATCCAAGTTCCCACTATTCTACTTTCTTCACCCCAGATTGCAAGACAGCCAATAACTAGAAATTCATAACAACGGCAGCCTTCATCAGGCATTAGGTAGCAACATAATATTTTCATGACTATTATAATCTTATTTCTTAAAGTCATTAGTTGTCCAAAAATATGGAAAGGACTCCCATCTCCTGCTTGCTTTTTTTCTATGGGGTTTGCAAATCTAAGTTCGAACCAAACATGGGTTCGAACATGATCAAAAGAATATCCCTTCAACTGCCAATCAATCCTTAATTTCTGCCTCAACTAAGAAGCCTCAATGGCATCCTCAAGCACAGATGCAAACAAAGAAGTCTCCCTTAGATGGAGAATATTTTCTTTAATCATCGAAAGCTGGTTAAGGAAAGAATCCATAACCAGCTTCGGCCTTCCCTTCACTTTTTCTTTTTCGGTCCCCGAAGGGCCTGCCTCAAAAGGCTGATTGGATTCCGTAGCCTTAAAGGTTTTGTCAACCTTGGTAGGAGAAGGTATAGACTGAGCATGCCCGGAAGCACACTCAACTTGTTCTTTAGAGTATTGTGTGCCTGAACAGAGGCCTTTCTTACCGGACTTCTTCTTGTTCTTAGTAGAGAAAGGTATTTTATCCATTTTGGATTCCACTTAAGGTGGTCTCCAGTAATACAATATGAGGGAGAGAACAATGCAGAGAGAAATAGAAGATGGTTCGTAATCAAGAGGCGTGGGGAAGAAGCCTTCCCGCCCACTTCTTTTATAGACTAAATCATCAAGGATTAGATTAAATAAGTTCAATATAGTATTTTCAAGGTCTACAATGGAGAGAAGCAACCTGGTTGTCGTAGGGTGCCAAGCCTCCTCTTTTCGTTTCCATGGCCTCAAGATAGTCTCTAGCCCTAGCCTTGTCGTCTTCCTCCACCTCATGAATTTTCGCCTCCTCCTCCTCCTCCTCATAGCCTCTCCCAACATTCTTTCCATAAACAGTAGAACCCAATGCCTCAATCTTACCAACCCCAATCTTCCAATTGCTCTTGATTCATCCATTTGAACAACCCCATCACACCGCCAATTCCTAATCAAAAGGAATTGGAGATAACCCGGTGTTCCTCGATCCTCAACTTCGTCGCTTAGGTAGCTCTCCGTCAAGGCGTTGTCGGACAGAACAACGACAACCGCGAGTTTTCTAGGCAAATAGCGCCGAAAAAAAACCTCTTCTGGGATTGAGTCTTCATTAATTTTGATTTGTTGGGGTTTCTTAAGCAAGATTTCATCAGAAATCTTAGATCTTGTAAATTTAGGGTTTGTTGTCAAGGTTTTCGGGTTGGGTTTTTAGGGGGTGTTGGGAGAGGGGTTCTTTTCTTTAGAGAGCATTTTCTCTAGAGAAAGTGGAGGGAGATTTTTACTGGCATCATGAATATAAATGAAAGGGGAATAATTAATTGAAAATCCCTTCTCATTTTCAAAAAGGGACAGTTTTTTTTTATAAACCAAACCCTAATTGAGGATGATCTTGTTCATTTGTTCTAGCAAGTGAATAAAGGATGATCTAGTATCAGTGTTTGTGTGAACCAAGTAGAAGAGTCACAATTGAGTATCTCACTGATTTTGAATCAATTGCTTGCACAACAAGGTATGCTCTTTCTTATATTTGTTTCATATCAATTTATTCATAAGATCCTAAGTTAAATGTTAGAAATTTGTTTATAAAAATTCCGCTCAAAGCATCAAAACCCTACATTGATCATGCATATATCTTGTTGATTTTGACTCAATTTAGTATAAAATTGATACATGGGTTAATTTTTATGATATAAGTTTTGATTTTAATTGATTGGATGCATAAAGTTTAGAAGTTTCATTTGCATATATACTCAAAAATTAGGAATTTTTGTTCCTTAATATCAATTTGTATGAATTTATGAAAAAGATAGAGTTCCTTATATAAATTGGTAAAATATTTTATTTTTATAAGGTAGAAATTGATTAAAATCCTAGAAATTAAGAAATTTTATTTTTTATGCCTAAAAGTTGATTATTTTGTTTGGATTTGATTCATGGATTAATTTTTAAAATTTTATTTGAATAAACCACCAACGACGATATTTGCAACAAGAGAGTGCCACGGGATATACGAGACCGGAGGACATCGAAAACCTACCCGTGACGGTGTGCATGAGATGGGGGTAGTGGCTAGGCCACCATTGAGATAGATTATGCAGTTTCTGCTGTTAGAATTGCAAGAGTCAAAGAATAGCATAAGTTTTTCTTATGTGTTGTATCCTGGTTATACATGACTCTTTCTTGTCATCTCTAATTAGAATAGAGTTCTCCATGCTATCTTAATATTCTCCTATATTTTTGTTTCCTTTTTTGATTTATTTTTCCATTGTATTGCTTCTTCATTGTCTTAAATTGTTTCCTTTTGTGAGTTATTTTTCCATTGGATTGCTTCTTCATTGTCTAAATGTGCTATGTTTTATTTTTTCTCCATCTCAAGTATAGTTTATGATGAGAGGATTGATGGTGTAGATGATGGTGCAAAGAGATCGCCAAGAGAACTCGGAAATTCTTCACTTGGTTCGAAGATGGTGGAGCTCGGTGGCTGAATTTCGTCTGGGATGAAGAGGGTAGATGTCCCTCGTCTGGACTCGGAATTGGGTGATTCCAAATCCCAGAGTTAGATCCTTGAGTTTAGTTTACGCCTTCAAAATTTCCGATCTAGATAATATGTAATTTGGAAGTTATGGTGAAAATACTGACGTGGTGTAAAATTCCACCGAGATGGAGATGGATCGAGCGATTGGAATTGGATTGATCGATTGTTGGATATGGATGCTCAAACCTTGGATATGACTCACCAAGAATTGAGCAAACTAAGATGCAAGATCGTCGGATATTACCCACCAACAATCAAACAACGAGATTGAACGGAAAAACAAGCAAGAAATTTGATCGAAAAACAAGGAAAGAAAGCAACACAAATCTGCTTAAGTCTCCCAAGGAAGGAGGGGGATGGACGACCATATAACCTAGACAACAAGCCTCACAAAATCAGCCCCCTCATTTAAATAAAATTACAAAAATAACCCATAAATATTCTGGCGTGTTCTCCATTGTTGGCTCGGATGTCGATGGCATCACATCAGTTTACATGACCAAGGTCAATGTAGTTGTAAATATCTCAATTGCATGAATTTTTCGTGTAAGGTCACAACTCGGTCTTCATCTTCTTTGGATGGGATGCTCGATGTTGCTTGTCTTCAGTCATATCACCCTTATGATGTTTCCTTTTCTTGGGTTGGTGCCATCATCCCAGTGTGAGTCCCTATCAATATGATTTTTCTCTTTGGTTAATCCATCTGAGATAGATATGAAGCGTTTTCTTTCGATTTGTCATTTTGATGTTCCCCCATGCTCTCAGTGCTTTAGAGATTAAAAATTGTTGCTGAGAATTCATTGGTACACAAATATGCCTAAGTACTTTATTTGATAAAATTGGTAAACTATCTTCTTTTTAAAATCTATTTGGTTTTTAATTACAGAGTGAAAGGATTGCCTCGTCATTGATTATTGTTCATATTGAGCCTTCATTGAATCTTCATGCTAAGCCTTCTTCTACGGGTTTGCGCTCAACTACTTTAGAGATTACAGTCATTGTTGAGAATTCACATGTAAATAAATGTGTCTACGGGGTAAATTACACAAAACCACCATTGGATTATCTTACTTCTTAGAAAACCACTCATACAAAGCTAGATTTTAGTAAACCACTCATATAAAGAATTGGCAATTGAGTTCCTTTGATGGGAACGTCTGCGTGTATTAATACATTTTATAAGCCCCACTCGCTTCTATTGTTCAACAAATTTTTGATGTGGGAAGGAGTGTATTTGTCCCACATCGGAAATTTGGAAGAGGAGAAGGAAATTTGAGGTCATAAAAAGAGAAGTCAAAGCCCTTAATAGGTCAAGTCTTCTAAGCCCAATTAAATATATGGGCTTTGATGCTTTTAAACTTTATTTTGAGCTAACCTATAGGTAGGCCTTGTATGAATAAGTTTTAAAATTTTAGTTTAAATTTATAAGCTTCACTCACCTCTACATGTCACCAAATTTTTGATGTGGAAAGAGTGTATTTGTCCCACATCGGAAATTTGGTAGAAGGAGAATGATATATGAGGTTATAAAATGCAAGGCTCCTAGAGTGTTAAGCTTTTAAGCCCAATTATATATAATAGCTTTAAGGCTTTCTAACATAAGTTTTGGTTCAAGTGATGACCACTCTTGTGGTAAGGACTTTTACTTAAATTGAGGACTAATCTCAATCATTAGATTTACCTCATCACTATATATTGGATGGTCAAGATTTTTTATTTATTTTTATTTATTTATTTTTATTTATTTATTTTTATTTAATTTTTACTTTTTTTTATTTTACTTTTTTATATTTTTTTCTTTTTTAAAAAAAGCTTTAAAATGCTAAATATGGCAATTCAAATTTCATATACTACGAGTTGATTTTTATACACTAGAAGTTCAATTTTTTATGTTAGGAGTTCATTTTTCTATATTGTATGAGTTCTCTACGAGTTCATTTTTTTTATTGATAATAAGTTCAATTTTTATGTGCTTTGATTTCATTTTTCAAATAATTCGATTTTCACATAATTAAAAAAATATTTAAAAAATAAATGATTTTACTTTCAATTTTTATTTTTATTTTTTTTTTACCTTTTTTAAATATTTTCTTAATTAGAAAAGCTTTAAAATGCAAAATATGACAGCTTAATTTTTATATACTACGAGTTCAATTTTATACACTAGAAGTTCAATTTTTATTTTACAAGTTCAATTTTCTATATTGTATGAGTTCATTTTTTTAATTCTACGAATTCATTTTTTTATCTATGATAAGTTTAATTTTTATGTGCTTTGAGTTCATTTTTCATATAATTCGATTTTCACATAACCAAAAAAATAATTTATTTTTTATGAATTTTTTAATTCATTTATCTATGATAAGTTCAATTAGATTCTTAGATTAAAAAATTAAGAAATTAAAAAAGTAAAAAAGTAAAAAATTGAAAAATTGAAAAATTGAAAAATTGAAAAATTGAAAAATTGAAAAATTGAAAAATTGAAAAATATTAAAAAAAATTGAAAAATTAAATTTAAAAATTTAAAAATTTAAAAATTTAAAAATTTAAAAATTTAAAAATTTAAAAATTTAAAAATTTAAAAATTTAAAAATTTAAAAATTTAAAAATTTAAAAATTTAAAAATTTAAAAATTTAAAAATTTAAAAATTTAAAAATTTAAAAATAAAAAAATTAAAATATTAGAAATTAAAATATTAAAAACTAAAAATTTGAAGAAAAAAATTTGAAAAATTTTTGGCCATTCAATACATAGTAAAGGAGTAAATCCAATGGTTGAGATTAGTCCTCATTTTAAGCCTAGTCCTTACCACAAGAGTGATCCTCTCTGAAACCCTGCACTTTTGACATATTTTTTAGACTAACCCATTATGCTTAAATTTTAGTCTAAAATTAAAATTTTTATGAGACGGGTGAAACGGGTTGACCGTAGCCCGATTTGTAAAACCCGTAACTCGGGTTACAGGTCGTGTCACACGTCAGTTAATTTATTTTTTTTATGAGTCAATGGGTTGGCCCGTAAACCGGATTATGGGTTGTGTCGGGTTGACCCATTTAACAACCCTAACCAAGAGATATTAAGTTTGAGTACCTTTACTAGTAACTATTACCTTCCAAGTAAATGAAACGTACCTCTGGATTGCACAAATGCCTTACACTCATGTAGGGCTGAGCATCGATTCGAAATCGAAAATCGAAATTTCATTTTCGGTGAACCGAAAACGGAACCGAATTGATTCGGTTCCGTTTTAGTATTTGTCGGTTTTAGATTAATACAGGTTATTCTTTGGAAAATTCGAACCAAATAAAAATTTAATCGAACCCGGTCGAAAATGAATTTTGGAAAATTCCTAAACTGAAAATCGAACCGAATAAGATCGGTTTGGTTCGGCTTAAATTTTCGGTTTGAACCGACCCATACTTATCCCTACACTCACATTAATTATTAATTATTTTTGGAAAATTCCAATTGGTACACTCGGTTTTTTGGCTTTTTCGGATGGTGCCCTGGAAAAAACTTATTTTGGGTGGTAACACTGAAATTTTGCAAAAGTTCGGCTAATGCCCTTTCCTATGAATTTTCATTAGTTTGTAATTAAATTAGTGTGTTTTCTAATGGAAAAATATTTTTTATTTAATAGAATTAAACAAAATTTTTATTTCATAATAATTAAAATAAATCATATAAAATTATTATTTATGAATTTGTCAATTAGATTGTTTGTTATATATTTAAAATTTTAAGTTGAAACCAAGAAAATCACAATATCTACCCTAATACATTATAAAGCAGAACCCAAGTCTGTTGTAAAATTTGCGCCACATGGCATTTTTGAATAAATTAATTTGAAATTATATTTTAATTAATTCTGTAACAACTTGTAGTGTTCTTGCTATATATACTAAATAGATAACATGTTTAAATAATTTTTTATATATATAATTTCTATTTATAGATTATGTATTAGTTTACTACAATAGATAACATATTTATATAATTTTTATATACATAAACTCCTATGAGATGATATTTTTCATATTAATTTAATATTTTTATCATTTAACAAGATTTAGAGTCTTAATATATTTTTTTTTATCTTTTAACAAGTTTTGAGCTCCAAGTATAAAATTTATATCTATATAATGATATAATTTTAAATAATAAATTTTGTTATGTTGATATATTTTTATTTTGAGAAAAAGATATAATTTTATGTTGATGAATAAGAGTTATGTAAATGTCAAAAAAAATATTCAATAAAAAGTAAAATCAATATTTTAATAATTTCAATCTAAATTTGGGACAAGATCTCCACACATAATGAAAAAGTATTTAAAAATATATTCAATTAAAATATGGAGTACAATCTAAAAAAAAAGAATTTATCTATTGCATAATTTATTATGATATTATATAGATATATTTAGTATTTTAAATTAATATCGTAGAATTGTATAGTTTTTTAGTAAAATTATCCCGTGAATATCATGGGACTTGAACTAGTTTATATTAAAATTTTAAGTTTTGTTTTATGTTAAAACAAAAAAAAATCAAGTAGACTGTATTTTGACAAATTTTTAAAAAAATAATAGAAATTTTGATATAGTACTCTCTCGTTACATTAAAATTATAAGTTCTATAAAATATGTTAAAAATTTTCAAAATCACTATATAAAATCTACATGGAAAATTTTAATCATGCAATATCTTTATTTTAATATAAATATTGTAATAATTTTTGTTTGAACTTAAAAATTTTGAATTATATAATGTAAAGTCGACATGACAAATATATATAATATAAAGTCTACATGACAAATATATATAGTATAAATTTTAATTTAATATTTTTATATACTTTATTTTAATTGTTATCAAATTAGAATTGTGTTTTAATTTAATTAAATACAAAATATATTTTTTCATTAGAAAACCTACCACTTTATGTGTTTGGTTCAAATAAAACAACTCATCTACCCTAATACATTATAAAGCAGAATTCAAGTCTGTTGTAAAATTTGCGTCACGTGACATTTTTGAATAAATTAATGTCAAATCATATTTTAATAAATTTTATAACAACTTATAGTATTCTTGCTATATATACTAAATATATGTATTAGCTTACTACAATAGATAACATATTTATATAGTTTTTATATACATAAATTCCTATGAGATGATATTTTCCATATTAATTTAATATCTTTATCTCTTAACAAGATTTAGGGTCTTAATATTTTTTTTATCTTTTAACAAGGCTTGAGCTCCAAGTATAAAATTTATATCAATATAATGATATAATTTTAAATAATAAATTTTGTTATGTTGATATATTTTTATTTTAAAAAAAAGATATAATTTATGTTGATGACTAAGATTATATGTAAATGTCAAATAAAAATAAAAATTCGAATTTTAAGTTAAATTAATAAAATTAGATTTTCTTTATCTTCTTATGCATTTATATTAAATATTCTTCCTTAAATCAAAGTTTGTTAAAAAAAATAGAAAAATTTACAAATCTTGATAAATACTTGCTTAAATTGAATTTTGATATAAAAAAATTACATTACATTTTTCTTAATTTCCTTTTTATTTTATTTATGTAAATATATATAGATTTTTTTATCTATTATATACTAATCTTTATATTGTATTTTTCATATTTACAAACATTCTTATTATTATAGAGTAAAAGATAAGAACCCTAATATATAACTTTAATAAATTAACTTTAAAAAAATATTTTAATAAATTATATTATGCTTTTTAGATAACCTATAATAATTATTATTATCATTATAAAAAACCAAGTATTTTATACATATTATTGTCTAACAAAATAAGTAAATATTATTTAAAATATTCAATAAAAAGTAAAATCAATATTTTAATAATTTCAATCTAAATTGGCCAAGATCTCCAAAAATAATGGAAAAATATTTAAAAATATATTCAATTAAAATATGAAGTACAATCTAAAAAAATAATTTGTCTAAGCATAATTTATTATGATATATTATATAAATATATTTATTATTTTTAATTAATATTGTCGAATTGTATAGTTTTTTAATAAAATTATCCCGTGAATATCGCGGGACTTTAACTAGTTATCCTATAAAATAAGGAGTGTTTAGAGCCTTGGATCTCCTTGATCCAAGAGTTGATATTCTCGGAAATTAGGGATGTGGTGGCATTTTCTTAATTTCTCTTAAATTACAAAAGTGCATCGTTATGGTGAAAAAGTGCATTACTATATAAAAAAAGTGCATTACTAAACCCAAATATTCTAGGTGATTGAGTTCAATCAAAATCGAGTCAATTCGAGAATCGAGTCAATTGGACGTTTATGATGATGCACTTTTTTGGGTTAGTAATGCACTTTTTATATATTGTAATGCAATTTTCCACCATAATGATTCACTTTTACAGTGATCGAACATGGAGCTTGTGCCCCACCGACTTCATTTTTGTTTACACTTTTTCAGCTTACTATTGCACTTTTTATATTTAGCAATGCACTTTTTCATGATAGCGATACACTTTTGTAATTTCCGAGAAATTATCAAAATGTCACCGCGTTCCTAAAAGGGATATAATATATCAGCCCTTGGATCACATTGATCAAATGACTCTAAACGCTCCTTATTATATATAGGATAAGGAGTTGTTTTATTTGAACCTTACTCACTAATTTAGTTATAAATTAACGAAAAAATTACAAATAAGGGCATACGTTTATTCTTAAACTCTCTGTAATAAGGCCAAAAATTGTGTATCAACCGAAATTTCCCATTCTTTTTTGAAACTAGCAATTGAGCCGCGCTTTGCGCGGCGAAAACAACACAATTCTCTCATATGAATTGCATGAACACCTCAAGTGCAACATTAAATCAATAGCAGTTTCGCAATTTTCACTCCAAGAACAATTGCTAACCTCGCAAACAACCAACCTCTCGAAGCCTAAATCCAAATTATCACAACAAACAAAAGTCAACTTACATTTCTCTTTAGGGAAACACAAAAAGTTGGAAGATGAGAGTTGAGGAGGGAGATTAAAAAAGGAAAACCAGCTCCAAATCATTCTTGTAATCCACCACGGACGACCTTTCTCGTCTCTCGTCGGCCACCGCCACCAGTACGGCGCTCTTCTCTGATCCCTTTTCAACCACTCGTCCCACTTTATCCTCAAAGTGTCGTCCTCAGCCGCTAGGGAAGTGTTTGTTCTCATTGGAGGACTAAAAGAGAAAGCAAACGAACACCAAAACAACAAATACATGAGTCAAGGACACCTTTAACAAAACATAACAGTTCACGAGAATCTCAATCATAGTAATTAGAAGTTAGCTCCTGTATTGTAGGCCACATGAAAGCTAAAGACTACAGAAGTTGGACTAATACTCTAGACCACACATCTCGGGTCAGAGACATAAATTTACGAAGAGACAGTTACCTTCACTCTGGTCATTTTTAGAAGTGGAGACAGCCTCATAGGTTGTACATAATATTTCTCTCCATTATCAACAGCAAAGAGGAATGATGGATCAAGTAGCTCACTGCAAAGTTCAAAACCATCACAGGCTAGGAGATCTTGAAATTTATAAATTGAAAAAAAATGGCCATTGAAATACGAGGAAGCAAAAGATACCTAGCAGCCTTGCTATTTGTGACCATGAGCTAGTACCAGAGTATTATCCTATATGTATAGGCTTCAAAAATTGGTGATACCTGGATGACGCGAGAGGTCTAAAGATAAAAATTCCCTAAATCAAAGAAAGCCAAGATCTGTCAAAGTTGCAAATGTGGTTGTGGACAGCATGAATGCCATGTCAGTTCCCATATAATAAGTATCAATAGTAGAGTAATAGTGATAATAAACACACCAAATTACCCGTATATGTTTTGACAACATAATTACCATATTAGATATTAAATAGCTGTAGCATAAAATTTTAAAAACATGGACCTAGACTAATCTAGAGCTCTAAATGAAACATTTTATTCATTTAATACTATAATATATTCATTAATTTCCCCATTTTTGCTCCCATCTTGCTTAGCTTAGTTAACAGATCTACAAGATGTCCAATTTCTACACCAAATTCACCAATCTTCTCACTCGTCTACAGACTAAATCTTTTCTCATATACATGCACATGAAAGCAGTAGTTAGAATTTACACTGGGAGGTAAAAATTTAGAGAAAGCAGTACTACAGTACCACAATCCTCTATAGTCAATTCATTATGAAGATTAGTCTAAATTTTGACAATTTAAAAATCATTTATCAGCTCCAACAATGTAAAATCCAACTTCTTGTGATGAATGCTTAAGCCTCCTTCCCCATTCAAGGATAGAACAATATCACGAAATGCAATGAAAGTCAGATGATATGATATAGCGAAGCGATGTCCCCATGGCACAAACCTTAGCACATAAACGAATGCGCATGAGAAGCATCCTCTACAACCTGAATTTTATTTTCGGTACTACCAAGGTCCTCCAAAGATACTGAAGTTGAAGATATAATATAGTTCTCGGACCCATCTGTTGGACATTGTTATTAATTGCTTTTCAGAAGAACGTTTCTCTGGGTTTAGAACACTGCCAGTCTGCCACCATTAGAAGCTACTTAAAGTGTATTCAGGTGCAGCAGGCCAATCCCTGAACGAATGCGCATTGGAGAAGATTGTCCCTCGCTAATTACTGATAGTGTACTGTTGGACAGTATGTTGCCTCATCTTATGATGAGAAGGAAGTAGAAACTAAACCGCGATCTATACTTTTCTTAGCTCCTGAAATATCGAAAACAAGGCAACACCTTCCACCAGTTCCACGGGGCAGAATAGCCTGCGTAATACAAAAGACATTTTTAGCTGGAAGATCATAATTAATTATAATGAATAGGCTTCAACTTATGATGGAACAAGATGTCTAGGATTTGCAACGTTCTTTCGGCATACCATGATTGAAAATTTTATTTTTAAAATCTGTGTTGTATGCGAGTTCATCATGCTACGCATGGGGTCGCTTAAAGAGCAAAGCAAGTAAATTTAGTAAATTAGGATCACATGGAGCACAATAGATGGTCCTTCTAGAATACAAAACATGATCCAACATCATTCCTCTTCATTTGACTGCAGCAAGACAAGAACAAACAACAAATTACCTTGACATTATCCCAAAATGCAGATGCTATAATCAAATTTTACAACCTAAATGAAGTTCTGAGAACTTTAAGTGGGACCCAGCAAACTGCAACCTAAAAGTAAATGAAGATGCATTGAGATCATACCTAAGAAGATGATAAGACATCGAGTTAAAACCAAACATAATGTCGACTTTCATTCTACTGTTAACTTTCCCTTGGGCGTGCAGTGAGAGGTTTGACCTATAATATGCACCAAGTCTAGGTCTTTATTTCCAATGCTTTCATTGCATGGACTTCTAGTTGATGCCAAAAGTCTAATAGTAGGCAGTAAATCAATGCAACAACTACATCCCTTGTCATTGCTACAGATGAACCTAACCCTGTTTTGGCAAGAAAACAATACTTTAATGACTAATAATTAAGGAAAATCACCATTTAGAAAGTACTACAGCATTATCTTCACCAGTGGCAATTATTGTCGACTGCCATCACCAACAGGATGGTCTGAAAGAGAAGATCAGACATGCAAAGTTTTGGTGTAGTTAGAACATTGAGCATAGCTAGCGTTTATCAACAAGTTTATGCAGTTCAAACTGCACTTTACACAGCACCATAGAGAACTCTGCCTGCACTGAGGTGTAGCCTAACATTAAATCCAGCTTAAATTGTGAGCCAATACACAAACACATGTACATAATTATCTAGATTCCAGACAACACATTGAAGCTTAGTAAATGAAGTATGCAGATAATCTCAAGGCAATCTAATACACATGAGCACATTGTGACCTCAAAGGATTAAATAATCAGAAGTATTTAACACCCTCCCAATATTAGTAGCTTATAGAATTAATTATAACGCTCTCATTACAACCAAAGAGCTTACATTCATATCTCCAACAATTGGGTTGGGGCATCTACATACAAAATAGACAAATGAGTATACAACAACAAAAGTAAGAGTTCATACCCCACATCCATTGTTTGTAAGGCTGGTAGAATTATCAGAAAGCAAAACAAGATCAATCTTTGATGCAAACCCTGCTTGAGCTTCAACAACTGCATTATCCAATATTTCATAGACCTGAATTCCAGTTAGATATTTAAGGATGGTGCTATCATGGTTATTCAAGATGCATGTGTCATGAATTAATGACAAAAAAGTAAAAGCATAACCAATTCACCAAAAAGCATACGAAACACAGTGCAATTGGCTAATTAACCACATAAAAAAGAAAATAAACTAAAGCATTCACAATACGTGCACTCACAAGTTGAATAAAACATGATTAGAACATATATGGTAATTAAATTGGTGGATGTAGTTTCCTAAATGTATATAAATGCAATCAGTCCAACAAAGCAAAGAAATGAGGGGGGATACAAAAGCAAGGAATTCAAGTGCGAAATTCAATCTCAAAGGTTCAAGCTCAAAGGCATTCAAGGACATCCACTGTCCTGAAGTTCCCTATCACCTAAAGCAAGGTATTCTAGCTCAAAGGTTCAACTCTGAACAATTGTTCGAGAGCAAAGATAAATTTTTAAATCAGTCCTCAATTCAACACAAAATAATTCATCAGGAATTCAAGCGCAGCATAAATCCTCACATCAGCCTTATTAGCCTTACGTTGCTTATATTTCCGCTTTGTTCACATGAATTACTAATATTATATCCATCAGAAGCTCTCATTTAAACAATTTTTACTTCTGAGAAAGAACATATATGGCTAAAAATAGGTGAGCAAACCAGGCATCTGGATTCTAGACTCAAATCCAATCAAACAGCACAATCACAAAGCTAAATCGAGCCTGTAGCTACTTTCAGCTAAAAAAAGAAGTACCTCTTCCGCAATATCACCAGCTTTAACATAAGATTTACAGACTCGAGCGATGAAGCGAATCGAACTTGAGTTCCATCCTACATTGCACAACAATAATCAAATCCAATCAAAGTATGAAGCGAATATGCAATTTCAAAGAAAGAAGGAAAAAAGTGTTGAAAGGAGAAGCTCACAAGCATGTCTCCATTGGGAATTTCATCAAACAGTGAAGGCTTAATACAACCCTCTATGACCAACCAGCCACCCAAGTTAACTCCTCTCACTTCTAAACTTCCTTTAAGCCCTCCACTTCAATCACATGAAATAAAGGATAACTGATTAGTTAATGGAGTGATTTCGGCATATTGATAGTCGTCCGTATATTTGACTCATTTGCCTGAGATGCCTAGCATTTTTTATATGTGGCAAATATTTGTCATTCAAAGGCAGAACCTATGTCACTAAACTCACAAAAGCGGAACCTATGTCACATCAGCAAAGGCAGCAAACCTGGAACTATTAGAAAGGGATCACATCAGATAACAGTTAAGAAGAAAGTCAAGCTTTAAAAGGGTTGAACTATAAAAAATTAACTAATTCATAACTTGTCCTAAAAAACAATTGAAAGGATTGTTGAGCATGTTTTTAATTAATATTTAAAACAATGAAGTCACAATCTGTATTTATTCATGGGAAGGCAATTAAGAACAACAAGGTTGAAAAGTAGAAAAAGCACAAAAGCGAATTCATTTGTTGGAAAGCTTACCAAACGTAGAGGACATGAGCTTATATCTCGACTCTCGAGCACCAAAACAGCACACTGGAAAATTTGAAAGCAAACCTAAAAGCCTAATCATGAAAAATAACACAAATGGAGTCTCTTACCAATACAGCTGACAATAATGAAGTCTCTTACCAATATGGATAACAATTATGAAGAAAGCTATGTTTTAGAAGGGTGAAACTATGAAAACCTAACTACCTCGTAACTTGTCCTAAACCAATTCAAAGGATTGCTGAGCATTGCTTCTAATTCAGATTTAGAAGCACTTTAGCACAACAATCCAAAGCCAAAAGGCTTGAGCAACAACAATAAGGATAAAAGATGCAAATTTGTTCACTCATCTCAGTTTAAGAAACACAGACAGAGAGAGATGAGAAGAGAAGGAGAATCGGAGGGTTGAGCAAACATGCTCTCTTTCTATTATCCAAAAAGTCTGAGCATAAAGACTAAGAAGTCAGCTCTTATACAAAGTGCAAACTTGGGCACCAAGACAGTTGAGTGGGCACCAACAAAGTGGTAGTGCGCACAACTACTGACACCTTACAGAGAGGACAGTACAAAGAAAGGAACATGCTATCACATGTCTAACTGACACACATAACAAGTTATAACAGACTATAATACTCCCCCTCAAACTAGGAGTTATCAAACTGATTCACAACTCCTAGTTTGGACAGCAGATAGTTACACTTGTCTTGAGACAGGATTTTGGTGAACAAGTCAGCTGGCTGTTCTTTGGTGTTGATATATGAAGCTTCAATTTCCTTGGCCAAAATCTTATCTCGGACTAGATGGCAATCAGCTTCAATGTGTTTTGTTCTTTCATGGAACACAAGGTTCTTAGCAATGTGAAGGGCTGCTTGGTTGTCACAATATAACTCCACAGCCTTCTGGTGATTGACATTCAAGTCCTTTAGAACTCTTACTAAACAAGTGATCTCACAACATGTTGCAGCCATAGCCCTGTACTCAGACTCTGCAGTTGACATGGATACAAAGGACTGCTTCTTTGTTCTCCAAGATACAAGAGAGTTCCCAAGCATAATGCAGAAACCAGTGAGAGATCTTCTTGTCATGGGACATGCTTGCCAATCAGCATCACAGTAAGCTCTTAACTTTAAGTCAGATGAGCTTGCTAGCAATAAACCTTGGCCTGGAGAAGATTTTAAGTATCTCAGGATGCGTTTAGCTGCTTGCCAGTGCTTAACACATGGGGTTTGCATAAACTGACTTAGCAATTGGACAGAGTATGTGATGTCTGGACGAGTTACTGTCAGGTAGATCAATTTGCCAATTAGCCTTCTATACTGGTGTGGATTTGTCATTGACTCCCCCTCTTTGCAAAATTTTTCATGAATGTCAAGGGGTGTGTGAAGGGGTTTAGAATTTGACATCCCTGTTTCTTCTAAGAGTTCCATGGTATACTTTCTCTGATTTAAGTAGATACCAGCTGAACTTCTGTCAACTTCAATTCCTAAAAAATACCTCATTTCACCAAGGTCCTTCATTTGGAAATGATCTTGTAGATGCTTCTTCAACTTAGCAATCTCAGAAGAGTCATTCCCTGTTATGACCATATCATCAACATACACAATAAGGGTTGTAAAGGATCCTCTATATTTGTTTGTAAACAGAGAATAATCAGCCTTTGATTGTTCAAATCCTGCAGCTTTTACCACTTTGGAAAATTTGGCAAACCATTGTCGTGGTGCTTGCTTGAGTCCATAAAGGGATTTATTTAGCTTGCATACCAAAGAAGAACCATTGGTCTCACCAAATATCTCCCCTTGAGAGCAATGCTCCCCCTGAGATGAATGTCCCATAGAAGAAGTTTGAAGCCTTTTTAGGAAATTGTAAGCAGGTGGGAGAGTCATGAATACTTCCTCTTCAAGGTCTCCATGCAAGAAGGCATTGGTGACATCCATTTGAACAATGGGCCAGTTCTTAGCTGCTGCAACAGACAACAAGGTTCTTACTGTTATCATACGAGCTACTGGCGCAAAGGTTTCAGAGTAGTCCAAGCCTTCTATTTGAGTGAATCCACGAGCTACAAGTCTAGCTTTGTGTCTATCCAAAGTTCCATCAGATTTGAACTTCAATTTGAATAGCCATTTGCAAGTTACCACTGATTGACTTGTAGGCAATTCTTGGATGGACCAAGTGTTATTTTTCTCAAGTGCATTTAATTCAACAAGCATGGCCTTACACCAATCTGAATTCTTAATTGCCTCAACAACTGAACTAGGCTCAGAATAGTGTGCTACATTGTTGACAAATGACATGTAAGAAGGAGAGCAATGTGTATAGGTCATATTTGAGGTCAGGGGATAAAGAGAAGAGGTTTTGACTTTGTCATGGAAAGCTGAGCAAACATAATCTTTCATCCATGAAGGGGGTTTAGAGACATGAGAAGAATGTCTAGCCTCTGGGATAGGTTCCACATTATGTTGTGGGATTAAATTCTCAAAGACAGGGTCATTTTCAAACTCAACTGAAACAGGAGTGGGAAAGTATTCATCTAGAGAGGCAGGATCCTGAGCTGGTGAGTGTTGAGTATGAGGTGTAGTGTCTTCAGAATAGTGATTAAAAGACACATGGTCTGTGGGGAAGTTATGGTCTATGAATTCATTAAAGGACTTGTGATGAGGTGAACAATTTGATTTTTCTGAGTATAGCTTGTAAGGAAAGATGTGGTCATGAAACTTGACATCTCTGCTCACTTGGTATTTATGAGCCTTGAGATTATAGACTTTGTAACCCTTCTTGCCATAGGGGTATCCAATGAAGACACACGGATCAGACCTGGGATGGAATTTTTTGAGAGAGGGATTATTACTCGTTGACACAAAACATAAAGATCCAAAAACTCTCAGGTGAGAATACAAAGGTTTTTTTTGTAGAGAATCTCATAGGGTGTTTTGTTGTTTAAGAGAGGATTTGGTAGCCGATTTATGAGATATGTAGCAGTTAGAATGCTATCCCCCCAGAAATGTAAAGGTATACCAGAATGTATCATCAAGGACCTAGCAATCTCAAGGATGTATCTATGTCTTCTTTCGACTCTTCCATTTTGTTGAGGAGTATAGATACATGAGCTTTGATGAACTATACCTAGAGTTTGAAGAAAGGAGTTCATGGAGTGATTGTAAAATTCAGTTCCTTGGTCAGTCCTTATAGTTTTGACAGTGGCTTGGAATTGAGTTTGGGCAAGAAGGATAAAGTTTTGTAAGTGAGAAGGGACCTCACTCTTATGTTTCATAAGGATTGCCCATACACTTCTACTTTTATCATCAACTATGGTTAAAAAATACTTGTAACCATCAGTAGTAGGTGTGTCATAGGGCCCCCACACATCACAATGTAAGAGTTCACAAATGTTATCAGCAATTGATGTACTGTGAGGAAAGGAATTTCGAGTTTGCTTTGCCAAAGGGCAGACAGAACAAATATGATCAAAAGTAGGATCAATATCCTTTTGTATTGAACTGATATGTCTCATTTTTACAAGAGGAGGATGCCCTAGTTTAAGATGCCACAAGGCAGTGGAATTAGGTACATCATCATTGTCTTTCTTAAGAAATAAAGGTAAAGAAAAAGAAAAAGACATTTGTTTAGGTTGAGATAGGCTAAGGCCTTTAGGAATCTTCTCTCCAGCTTCAGGGTCCATGTAATATAAGCCTCCTAGGTATCTACCATATGCAATCATCCTCATCTTTGCTTGGTCCTGGATGACACAATAATTAGAATCCATAGTTACATGGAAGTTTTGGTCATGAACAAGCTTAGATAAGGAGAGAAGATTGAACTTGAAACTAGGAACACATAAGACATGGTTTAAAGCTAGATTAGGTAACAGAACAGTGCCAATGTGAGTGATATTCTGAACACTCCCATCTGGTAAGTTTATAACAGTATTAGGTAAAGTAGGAATGGGGTTAGAAAGGATAGACAAGTCAGAAGTCATATGATCTGTAGCACCACTATCCATAATCCATAGCTTAGTGTTATGAGAGACATTAAGACAGAAATTACCAGCCAGATATGTCTCATGATGTGCATTACTGTTTTGCTTGAGATATGAGATGAAACTTCCAATTATCTTCTGGTGGTCTGCAGACAGGTTTTCCATGCTTGATTTGACTGAATTAGATGATGACTGAGATGATCCACCATGCTGAAACTCATGAGCTGCATTGACCACTGCATTTGCCTTAGAAGAGTTATTTGAGTTTGCATTTTTATCTCTTCTATTTTGATCAGTAATCTTGGACTTGGACGTTTGGGGCTTTGCTTTGCTTTTGTAGTGCCAGCTTGGATAGCCAACTAGTTCCCAACATCTGTCAACTTTGTGACCTCCACCACAATGGCTACATTTTTCTCTATCATTCCTTTGTCTCTCATCATAACTGTTCCTGGACATCAATGCAGTTATTGGACTGCTTTCAGCTTTGAGATTCGTTTGATCAGTAATTTTTCTGCTGATCTCTTCTTGCAACAGAAGTGAATGTGCAACACTAGGTGAGGGTAAAGGGACGCTCATGAGAATTTGTCTACGAGCATTCTCATATTTCTCATTCAATCCCATGAGAAACTTCATCAATTTGTCCTCTACATCAGATTCTTCACTTAGTTTTTGCAAGTTGCATTCACATTTACCACACTTGCATTTCACAGGAACAACTACAACAGCTAATTGTTGCCATAAGCCTTTCAGTTTTGTAAAGTACTCGGTTAGAGTCATTGTACCTTGCCTGCATTCTTCAATTTCCCTTTTGATTTGGAAAATCAGTGGACCATTCTTCTGACCGTAGCTCTCTTCAAGATCCTCCCACATTTCCTTTGCAGTTTCGTATTCATCAATGGTGTTGTATATCTCCTTGGAGACTGTGTTTAATATCCATGAGCACACCATATCATTGCAACGATCGTACAGAGCGGCATTTTCAGCGTCCCTGGTTATAGATCCTTGAATTGTCCATAGCTTGTTCTTCACTGATAGAGCCTTCATGATCGATTTCTTCCACCTTCTATAATTTTCTCCAGTTAACTGGATTGTTGATAATATCATTCCTGAGTTATCAGACGGGTGAATGAAGAGAGGGTTAAGAAGATCCGTGGCAGAGATTTGATCTCTCCTTCTCTCATTCAAAACACCAGGAGTAGTCATGATAGGAAGTTTGAACTAGATAATTTGAAAAGAGAGGGTTTGCAGGTACAGCTTGATCGAGTGTTAAGATAATCTGGGTATGCACAAACTTAGCAAACCCTAGATTTGACAATCGATTTTTTTTTGATCAAAAAAGAAAACCAGATTTGCACAGACTTAGCGTAATCTGATTTTGATCAAAGCACAAGCTTCCCAACTCTCAGATCCTCACGATTTGAAGTGTGAAATTAACATGGCTCTGATACCATGTTCACTCATCTCAGTTTAAGAAACACAGACAGAGAGAGATGAGAAGAGAAGGAGAATCGGAGGGTTGAGCAAACATGCTCTCTTTCTATTATCCAAAAAGTCTGAGCATAAAGACTAAGAAGTCAGCTCTTATACAAAGTGCAAACTTGGGCACCAAGACAGTTGAGTGGGCACCAACAAAGTGGTAGTGCGCACAACTACTGACACCTTATAGAGAGGACAGTACAAAGAAAGGAACATGCTATCACATGTCTAACTGACACACATAACAAGTTATAACAAGTTATAACAGACTATAATAAAATTGAGCATCGTTTTTAATTCAGATGTAGAAGCACTTTAGCCAAAATGTAATATGATTGCAAAAGCAAATGATCACCTTATTTCATCCCGACATTTCGTCGAACACCTACTGTGCACCTGTAAAGATGAAATCCATCTCTCAAACACAAAACAGAGGGTTTAAAAAACATAAATGAATCCCACCAAAGGAACTACAATAAAAAAAGGAAATATTTTATACCTGCTATGCGAGCTCCAAGATCCGAAAATCCCGAGTCCGTCGTTCCAGCCAGATTCTCTCTGGTTTTTGTCCCCTTCCTTAATAAATGAGAACCACGGCTGACATAAAGACATTACGGAAAAAATTCAATTGAGAATAACAAGTTCAAACCGATCAATTTGGAGGACGAATTTGTGGAATTTGACGACGCAGAGAAGATATGCCGGCGGCGAATAATTACTTAACCTGGGTCCGTCGTTCTGTCCTGATTCTCTATGTGGTTTGGTTCCCTTGAGAAATGAGAACGACAAGTTCAAACAGACCAATTTTGAGGACGAATTTGCAGACTTGGACGAAGCAGAGAATAACCGGCAGTGAAGAATTTATTTATCTTGAGGCAGTCGTTCCGGCCCGATTGAGAACGACAAGTTGAAACCGATCAATTCTTGAGGTCGAATTTGTACACTCTGACGCAACAGAGAAGATATGCCGGCGGTGAAGCTTTCGATTTCTTTCTCCCGATTCCTTCGCTTTGCCCTGATTCTCTCTTTGGTTCTGGTTCTTTGGTTAAATTCAGAACAACAAGTTTGTAGAGAATGGATCTACTCGAGTTCGCTTCGATTGTTCTAAACGAGTTTGTAAAACCTTTGAAAAACAAGGAACAAAACAGACAAAAAGGGACACACAGTTGTTTACGCAGTTCGGACTAAGTCCTACGTTTGCGGAGCCTCAAGAGGGGAGACTCACCCAATCCACTAGGCATCGAAGGCCATAAGAGCAAGTACAAATACAAGCAAGCACACACACAAGTGGCAAAAGCCAGGAACCAGAGAGAAAGGAAGAGATAAGAACAAAGCAACAAGAACGAAGACAAACAGAGCTGGCAAGCTCACAAGGACTCAGTCACTCAGACCCGAACCCCCTCGTCTCACTCTAGTTCTTCTTCTTTTCTTTTCTCTCAATTGATCTCGTCACATTTCCATGAAGGGCGAAGGAGTCGAAGAAGGGAAGCTCGAGAGAGAGCGAACCCTAGAAACCAGAGCGCCGCGGAGAAGTGAGCAAGAGATGCTCTCGAGGGTTCCAAACATCGCTTTTATATGAAACCCTAGAGCCAAGACGACGTCGTCTCCATTAATGACCCAAAGCGCTTGGATCAGAAGTAGATTGGCCCAAGATCGGAGATAAGGCCCAACAAGTCATCAGCCGAGCTCACACAATAAGTCACACATAAAACCGGCCCAAGACACAACAATACCAACAATGTCATGAGCCAAGCTTGACCAAGTAATGATCAAGTGGATCAGGCCATGGGTCATGGTCCATAGAGGGTGGTTCAGTGGCAACTCAAGTGTGAGCCATGGTCCCTGTCCTAGGTTCTACCTACTTTTGTGTGTTTGCATTGTACTATAGTGTTCAAATGTTTACATATTACAACATAGGATTATAAACATTACAAATGCCCTCCTAATCCTTGTTGTAATAAAGCCTAAGTCACCAGTAGTGGATGGGAAGTATCATTGTCTCCTGTCCATCGTCGGCTCATGAGCTCAGAAGCTCAAGCTGTGTCCCAAATGTGCAGGAAATCCCTACAGAAATGGAACTTGTCAGCTGTCACTATCTTGGTCCCAAAGTCAGCTGGATTTTCTTCTCCCTTTACTTTCTTGACCTCAAGGGACTTCTCTTCAATCAAAATTCTAATAAAATGATGCCTCACATCAATATGCTTGGACCTTTCATGGAACATAGGGTCTTTGCAAAGATATAAAGCACTTTGGTTGTCTATATAGAGAACTGGTGTCATAGGTACAAATTGGATTTCTTTCAAGATTCCTGTAAGCCAGATGGCTTCCTTTGCAGCTTCAGTGGCAGCAATATACTCAGCTTCTATTGAGGAAAGAGCAACAACAAATTGTTGTTGTGCCTTCCAAGATATGCAGTTGCCTGCCCAGGTGTAGCAGTAGGCAGAGGTAGATTTCCTGTTGTCTTCGTTGCTTGCATAATCAGAATCACAGTAACCATGTAACTCATTAGTAGAAGCATGCTCAGTATAAACAAGACAGTAACCCTTGGTGCCATTTAAGTATCTCAGATAGAACTTCATGGCATTCTAGTGACATTCACCAGGGTTTGACATAAATCTACTCAACACACTAATTGCAAAGGCCAGGTCAGGCCTTGTGCACAGCATGGCATACATAACAGACCCAACAGCAACATCATAAGGCACATTAGACATCTTAGCTTTCTCATCAGGTGTACTAGGGTAGAGCCTTTTAGACAATTCTAAATGCCCTCCTAAGGGAATAGAAGTGGGTTTAGAATCAAGCATTTTAAACCTTTCAAGGACCTTAAGCAAGTAATCACTTTGAGACAACCACATTTTCTTGTTTTTCCTATCTCTAGTAATTTTTATGCCAAGGATCTTTTGAGCTGCCCCTAAGTCTTTCATGTCAAAGTTGTGTTTTAAGTCTCTTTCCACACTAGAGATGATAACCTTAGAAGAACACATCAACAGAATATCATCAACATATAAGAGCAGAAACAGGGGAGTCTTGGTCCTAATGCCCTTGAAATAAAGACATGTATCGTAACTGCTTCTTATAAAACCAAGTTTTCTCATGCACAGGTCAAACTTGATGTTCCATTGCCTAGGGGACTGCTTAAGGCCATAGATAGATTTTTTAAGTAAGCAAACATGGTCAGGTTTAGCAGTATTCACAAATCCCTTAGGTTGTTTCATGTGAATGATCTCATTTAATTCACCATGCAAGAAAGCAGTTTTCACATCCATTTGTTCTAATTCCCAGTTATACACAACAGTCATAGCAAGTAAGAGTCTAAGGGTCTTATACTTAATCACAGGTGCAAAGATATCATTGTAATCTATGCCCTCCTTTTGGGAGAACACCTTAGCTACAAGCCTAGCTTTGTATCTAGGGGGATCTCCAGAGTGAGCACCATCTTTAAGCTTGTAAATCCATTTACAATCAATCAGTCTAGCATTGGCTGGCTTGGGAACAAGGACCCAAGTATTGTTAGCATACATAGACTGCATTTCTTCTTTCATGGCACTTATCCAATTTTTTGCATGCATACATTTCATGGCAATTTCATAAGTGTCAGGTGTAAAGGAATTCACAACATGCTCAGAAGCAAGGCAAGCATACTCAATCAAGTTCACCTCAGACAGAAGATCAGAAAACTCATCAAACATGATAAACCTCCTATTAGGAACCCTATTCCTTGGCTCTCTATCTCTAGTTAGTTGATAATCTATCAAGTCATTAGTAGAGGGCACAGAGTTTCTAATAGGTGGATCACTTACCTCCCCACCTGATTGGTGAGGGTTCTGGTCTTCAGTACTTGTGTTTGTCACATTTTCAGTGACATTTTCATCTTCACCTTGCTTTGGATGGTCATTTGCTCCATGACCATCATGGTCATCATCATTTAGCTCCACTTGAGCTCCTTGATCATATTCATTTTCTTCTTCAAAAGTAGCTTCATGTGGTAAGAAAAACCTGTTCAATTCTGCTTCAGTGCTGGTACCTGCACACTCAGTAGCTGAGTTAGTTTTGTTCTTAAAATGAAACTCTGACTCATTAAAGGTCACACTCCTAGAGGTAATTACTTTGTAGCCATGAGGCTGACAAAGCAACAGTTTGTAACCCTTAACACCTTCAAGGTAGCCTAACATCACACATTTTTGAGCTCTTGGTTGCAACTTGCCTTGAGATGCATGAGCATAGGCAGTGCAGCCAAATGCCTTTAGGTGTGACAGATTAGGTTTCTTGCCAGTCCACATCTCATATGGTGTTTTGAAATCAACCACAGAGGATGGAGACCTATTGATGAGATAGCAGGCAGTTGTCACTGCCTCACCCCAGAGTGAAGGTTTCATTCCAACACCAATGAGCAGACACCTTGCCTTTTCAAGCAAGGTTTTGTTCATTCTCTCAGCAGTACCATTCTGCTGAGGTGTGCCAGGAACAGTCAGATGCCTTTTAATACCATTAGCACTACAGAAAGAGTAAAACACATGATTGCAGAATTCAAGGCCATTATCTGTTTTAAGACACTTAAGCTTTAAGTTTGTTTCATTTTCAACAGAAAGTTTCCAGGTTTTAAAAGCATCAAAGGCCTCATCTTTAGTTCTCAACAAGTATATCCAAACTTTCCTAGAAAAGTGATCAATCAGGGACATGAAGTATTTCCTACCACCAATAGTATCAACTTGGGCAGGGCCCCACAAATCAGAATGAACATATTCAAGAGGGGATTTAGCAACATATGCAGACTTGTTGAAACTATGCCTAGCTTTCTTACCAAGGACACAAACTTCACAGAAATTCAAGTCAACAAGTTTTTTGTCAATCAAACCAGTCTTGTACAGATAATTTAATCCTTTCATGCCAATATGACCAAGTTTAACATGCCAGAGTTTGGTGAGATCAGGTGTCATAACATTACAAATTTCAGAGAAATTAAGTTCAGGAGAAGCAATAACTTTGTATAACCCTCCAACTTTAACTCCTTTCACAAGGGTAGTCCCATTCCTAATGACTTCCCTTATACCTGAATGAGTAATAATATGACAGCCTAAATCATCAAACACAGACTCTGACATGAGGTTCCTCCTCAGGTCAGGTACCCACC
This sequence comes from Fallopia convolvulus, assembly GCA_964016875.1. Taxonomy (NCBI): domain Eukaryota; kingdom Viridiplantae; phylum Streptophyta; class Magnoliopsida; order Caryophyllales; family Polygonaceae; genus Fallopia; species Fallopia convolvulus. The sequence goes on along the minus strand of OZ024724.1, from coordinate 4,835,116 downwards.
TGACCTTTTGGAGTACTCTGATTTTTCCATCAAACATCCTAAGAGGGATATTTCCAATACCCCTGATAGGCAAGGCAGTATGGTCCCCAAGCAGGACCTCACCACCATCAAACTCATGCAAGGAATCAAACAAAGATTTATCAAAGGAGGCATGAAGAGTGCAACCAGAATCAAGAATCCAAGCATGTTTGTCAACAGAATTAGAACACACAAGCAATTCATAAGGATAATCAGAACTAGACTCAAACAAAGCAACAGAATCATGAGAGGATTTTTGACTTTCTTCCCTCTGTTTCTTCTTATAGTCTTTAATGAAATGATTAGCACCACCACACTAATAACATTTTCTCTTATCCTTTTTCTCATTTTCATGCTTGTCACTTCTTTTATTCTGTTTCTTCTTGTTGTAGTTACCCTTTTTACCCTTAACCATGAGAACCTCAGTTTTAGACTCAGTTTTCTTTTCACCCTTGGTTTTAAAGATTTTTAGAGATTCATTCTTCTCAAAAATAGCATCAACAATCTTGGCCTTAGTCAGGCCTCCACAGAACTGAATGACATCCTTAATGGTGTCAAACTGAGGAGAAGGGAGAGAGTTAAGCAGCAATACAGCTTGGTGGGAGTTCTTAATCTTGTCATTACCCCTTTCAAGTTCTTGAGTCATCCTCAAGAACTTTTCCAGGTTTTCATTGAGTGACAGATTAAGATCCATTCTAAAAGTAAAGGCTCTAATGAGAAGAGAGACAAGGCAGGCCTCGGTTTTGACCAGGTAAAGGTCTTCCAAGGCCTTCCAGAGAGACTTGGCGTTAGTAAAACTTACCACCTGACGAGCCACGTCGTCAGTTAACCTCACCATAATCTCAGAATGTGCCATTTCATCCATTTCTGCCTTTTCTTCTGGTTTTGTACCAGCTGGGAAGTCTCCTTTGATTGCCTTCCAGCATTTTTCTTTGATGAGCACAACTTTCATTTTTACTTGCCACATTGCAAAGTCAGATATGCCATCAAATAGCTTAATCCTGCTAGAGCTTTCTGCCATCACAAAGGTAAAGCAACAACACACAAGATAGATAGACAAGTAGATTCACACCCAACAAAGAGTTGTTGGATGCAAAGGACACAGACACTCTTTTGCAAGAGCTTGGGTGTACAATCCGAGAAAGGGATTACACCAGTATAACTGTTACCCTGGTTTCTCCGGATTGCCCTAAGACCTTGAGCCAAACTCAAGTGCCCTGGTTAACAACAACAAACACACAGATCCAGACCCAGAGAAGCAAGATCTCTGATCTGAATACAAACACAGAACCCTTTTGCAAGGGAGAGTGTATGAACCGAGAAAGGGATTACACTAGTATAATCGTTACCCTGGTTTCTCCGGTTCACCTCGGATCAAAGGGACAAACTCTAAGAAACAGTTTTTGTAGCGTTTTTCAAAAGGTTATCAGTCAAACGTTTGAGGGTTTTGAACAAGAGCAAACAAGAGTGAAGAAGATCCAGAGAAGAAAATTGAGATCTACACGAGGGAACTCACTTTCCAACCTCACAACTCATGGATCTGGCAATAGACACACAGTCAATCGCCTAGGGTTCCAGAGAAGAGGAGGAAGAGCTTAACCCTAGCTTGATAGACCTCTAACGCAGCGGAGCCTCGAGATCAGAGCGAACCTCGCTCTGATACCAATTGTAGAGAATGGATCTACTCGAGTTCGCTTCGATTGTTCTAAACGAGTTTGTAAAACCTTTGAAAAACAAGGAACAAAACAGACAGAAAGGGACACACAATTGTTTACGCAGTTCGGACTAAGTCCTACGTCTGCGGAGCCTCAAGAGGGGAGACTCACCCAATCCACTAGGCATCGAAGGCCATAAGAGCAAGTACAGATACAAGCAAGCACACACACAAGTGGAAAAAGCCAGGAACAAGAGAGAAAGGAAGAGATAAGCACAAAGCAACAAGAACGAAGACAAACAGAGCTGGCAAGCTCACAAGGACTCAGTCACTCAGACCCGAACCCCCTCGTCTCACTCTAGTTCTTCTTCTTTTCTTTTCTCTCAATTGATCTCGTCACATTTCCATGAAGGGCGAAGGAGTCGAAGAAGGGAAGCTTGAGAGAGAGCGAACCCTAGAAACCAGAGCGCCGCGGAGAAGTGAGCAAGAGATGCTCTCGAGGGTTCCAAACATCGCTTTTATATGAAACCCTAGAGCCAAGACGACGTCGTCTCCAGTAATGACCCAAAGCGCTTGGATCAGAAGTGGATTGGCCCAAGATCGGAGATAAGGCCCAACAAGTCATCAGCCGAGCTCACACAATAAGTCACACATAAAACCGGCCCAAGACACAACAATACCAACAATGTCATGAGCCAAGCTTGACCAAGTAATGGTCAAGTGGCTCAGGCCATGGGTCATGGTCCATAGAGGGTGGTTCAGTGGCAGCTCAAGTGTGAGCCATGGTCCCTGTCCTAGGTTCTACCTACTTGTGTGTGTTTGCATTGTACTATAGTGTTCAAATGTTTACATATTACAACATAGGATTATAAACATTACAAAGTTCAAACCGATCAATTGGAAGACGAATTTGTAGAGTTTGACGAGGCAGAGAAGATATGCAGACGGTGAAGAATTCTTGCTCCGAGTCCGCCGTTCCGTCCTGATTCTCTCTCTGGGGTCAGTTCCTTTCTAGGGTTGTTTATCAGTTGAATGAATTTGGCGCAAATAAGCAGATAAGATATGCCGGCTGGTGAAGAATTCTATGCAGAGAAGATAAGTCGGCGGCCAAGAGTTCTCTGGTTCCTTCCTATGCTGTGTATCAGTTGAATAAAATTGGGCCTGTATAGAGACAAAGCGGAATAGATAGCATGTGGAAGAAGTAACGCAAAAGAACGAATGAATCAACTGAATAGAATGAACGACCCAAAAAAAATACTATTCTTTACCAAACCTTGTATTCTCAGCCATTCACTACCAATCCATTTATAATAGTGTAGATAGAAATGATAGGAAAACTGCATAATACATACGTTTATTCTTAAACTCCGTGTAAGCCGAACTCTCATTCTTCACATAGTTCAGGCATGGGACCATTTTTAATGGGCTGGGCTGAATAAAACATGGGCCTGTATTACACCGGATGGCAATAAGCCATATACTGTCTTCCTTTTTTAGTAACAATCGGCCCAAATTAATTATGACGTACTTTTATATTGAGGAATTTCACTATGGAATACTGGCATTATGAATGCAAAAGAAAGGGGAATAATTAATTGAATCACGAGGTCGGCACTTGGCAACGTGACTCGTACTATCTTATTCCGGACACGGTCCACCTTCTCCTCGTGTTACATAACAAAATTATTAAATTGAAAATCCCCTTCTGAATTTCAAAAAGGGACAAAAAAACAATTAATTGATAAACCAAACCCTAATTTCTAGATCTTCATCACTCCTGTGAAATCAACCGAAAAACTCGAAACCCCGCTGAAATTCGTCTCCTCCTCTAGCAAAATTCAAACTTTTCTTCCTCGGATTCCTCTGTTTACCAGACAATTTAGTAGGTAAGAGCTTCTCGTGCTCAGTTCTTACTCTAGTCACAAGTCAAATTGTTCTTGTTGAGTCGTTTCTGTATTCGATTGTAGTGGTTTCCAGTGATAATCGGATCGTGTATTAGCTTAAGGAGAGTAGATTTGTTGTCGGAGGTTTGAAAAATGGTTGATCAGTTGTGGTTGAATGACGGGGAGAAAGCTATGGTGGAAGCTGTTTTGGGCGCTGATGCCGCCGAGTTCTTAACATCTTCTGCTTCCGAAAGGTCTTTGTCGGAATTGGATAGCTCCGACGACGATTCGAATGTTCAACAAGGTCTGTGCAAGGTTGTGGAGGGATCTTATTGGAGCTACGCAATCTATTGGCAACTTGCAAGCTCCAAAAATGGCGCCCCAGCCTTGATTTGGGGCGATGGCCATTGCCGGGACTCAGCGTCTAAGATCAGCAATGGAAGTGGAGACAAAGCTAAGGAAGATGCAAAGAAGCAGGTTCTTCAGAGATTACATGCTTGCTTTGGTGGGTCAAGAGAGGATAATTTTGCTGCTAAATTGGATAAGGTCCCAAATTTAGAGATGTTGTATCTTACGTCTATGTACTATTGGTTTGCTTTGGACTCGTCGTCGGGTCCTGCAATGGCGTTGGCTAGTGGGAGGCCAATTTGGGCAACTGATGGTAAAGACTGTTTGGATAAGTATGAATCTAGGGCTTACTTGGCGAAATCAGCTGAGCTTGAAACGGTTGTGTTTGTGCCAGTGAAGAGTGGTGTTGTTGAATTGGGGTCTGTTAAATCGGTTAAAGAAGAACAGAGCACACCGCAATTGGTCAAGGGTGTGTTTGGTGAGTTAGAGTCAAAGATCCGACATTCTAAGGGTTTTCCCAAGATTTTCGGGCATGATCTTAGTCTTGGTGCGCGCTCTGTTAACATAAGTTTTGCTCCGAAGGTGGAAACTGATGCTGGGTTTTCACCGGAATCGTATGAATCTAAAGGGAAAGGCTCGAATGCTGAAATGGATGGCAAGCAGCATTACGGGTCGACTTCGAATGGTGGACAAAGCGAAGAAAAAGACGGGAAAGTGGTTCAAGAGCTCAATTTCGGTTTAGAAAAGGCGAATGAAGATGTACTGCTCAACACGGATGAGCCTAAGCCAAGGAAAAGGGGTAGAAAGCCGGCAAACGGAAGAGAAGAGCCTCTGAACCACGTGGAAGCTGAAAGACAAAGACGTGAGAAGCTCAACCAACGGTTCTACGCACTAAGAGCAGTCGTCCCGAATATCTCGAAAATGGACAAGGCGTCTTTACTAGGGGACGCGATATCCTACATAACCAACTTGCAGACAAAGATCAAGATGCTGGAAATGGAGAAGGAGATGAAGGAGAAGCAAGTGGACCCCATGGATATCGAGTTTCAGGGCAGGCAAGACGGAGCAGTTGTGCAAGTGGGTTGCCCTTTGGAGGCCCACCCGGTTTCTAAGATTGTGATGGCGATGAGGGAACACCAGATCTCGGCCCAAGAGGCGACGGTCTCTGCAACCGGAGATAAGGTTGTCCATACTTTCTCTGTAAGGACGCAGAGCGCTGCTGCTGCTGAGCATTTGAAAGAGCAGCTTCTGGCTTCACTATCAGTGTGATTCTTTTGGTTTATAGAAGTATGAATGAATGTATCTGTTGTAGCTTATAGGATAAGTCGCCGGTTGTTGTAATGTTGTACCTTATAGGATCTCACTCGCCTGTTGTTAGTTTCCCAGGAAAACTCTGTTATGTGAAATGAGAGGAAATTTCATTGTTTCCATGTAGTTCATGCTTAACAAAGAGTTGTTGTGTGATGGCATATTTGCAAGTTTGTGTCTACTTGGATTCTTCAACATTTCTTGTTCTGTATTCTTATGTACATCAATCTAGTTTCTAAGTCTTCCTGTGATGTAACAGGTGTGTTTGGTACATCGAATCACTTTCCTTTTTGACACGAGATTGGAGGCCATGATTATGGATCAGATAAGTCATTCTTGGAGTTGCATGTCTTTTCAATTTGATGATGTTCATCTTCGTGTATCTCTTTGTATTGTATCAGAAACACGTGACCGGAGATAGCTAGATGACTTCTAGGTAATCTAAGCAAGTCCAGACTAGCTTAGATTTACAATGGCTCGACCCGTTTACCTGACCCAAACCTGCTAAACGACCTTCTTCGTGAGCCTAAATTTTGAGTCGAACTCACCCTAACCCTGGTCCGGTCCACTTTTCCTAGGTCTACTTGTATAGCACTGTTTTTCTTTCAAAATAGGTGGAGACTAAAAATTTGCCAAGCGAACCGTTTTTTTCTTGTGTTCATTTTTCTTTACTTCTGACTAAACCAGTGGCGGAATGCCAACTGTTTGAACTTTTTTTCTACTTTGCTGAAGTTGTTTTTGCTCTTCTTTTGATCAAATCAGGCAACGCCAAATGTTGAATTTGGAGCATGACCAGCAGAAATATCTGCAGGAAGTCATGAGATTTTGGTCTTGGAGATTGAAAGCATATCGACATCAATAAAAAGTTGCACAATATGTAGTAGTAGTAGTTTAACGTACAATTTCAAGCATTTGGAATAAGAAGTAAAAATTTGCCTTTGAATTCCCAAAATTTAGGGGCTACGACTAAATAAAATATGAGTTTTTTTTAAACAAATAAAATATGAGTTATATAATAATTTCTCATTTATCATATGACATACTATAAGATACCCACTATTTTAACGTAAACAAATAAATAAATAAATAATGGTTAGTTGTGCACTTGGTTGGCTAACTTTGTTTTGTAAAAACTAATAAAATACTCGCATATGTGTCCAAAACATTTGACATTACCATATATGCTTGTGTGTGTTAACATTTTACATAATAAGGTCTATACTAAAGATCATTACTAATACTAGCTACTACCTATTTCCACTTATATAGATGTAGGATCAATGAAATGAAAAAGAGTGCATATATGAACACACAAAACAAGAAGGCGAGCCAACAATGTGCTCCGCTCCCTCCTTTCATGACTTGGATCCACAATGTAGATTTTCCAAAGATGGGAATTCAAGATTCAAATTAACCGTGTTATTGACCTCTTCCAACTTCAAATAATGCTACATTTTCATTTTTAAATGAATCAGTCAAGCTATTGCAAAATAATCTTAAAAACCCAGTTCATAAAAGTCAACACTACAACCTAAACTTCCTTCATATATATACCTCTCGCCTGATTCAATTTTCACCACCAGCGTTCCATTTCCAATCTTCACATTTAAAGAATTATAGTATTTTGGGTTTTAAAGATTGATCTATGGGATTGGGAATGATGGGTTTTGTCCAGAATAGGAAAATTACAAGTTTTTTGGGCATTTTTTGCATACTAGTGATATTGATGCAACAACTTGTGCAACCACTAGAAGCCACAAGAACACTAAATGGAGACCAATGGGTTCAAGCCAATGAGGGGTTATTGCTAGAGTCCCTGCCTCGAACGACGACACCATCCTCGGGGGCGAGCCCTTGTACGTGGATCCAGGGAAGCAAGAGGGGAGGAAAGTGCACAATGAGGCTCGAGGAGATGAATGTGGCTGGACCGGGACTCGGTCGTGGTCAAATGGAGACTTCTTTGGCTCCTACTCAAACTGACGATGGTTCAGCAAGATCTTGACCTTGATTTTCTTTTGTATAAACTCGAAAGTTTATAAAATCTTTGGGTTTTTCTTTTCCTTGGAATGGAGTGATCAAAGTTTGATCATCAAACGGTAACTTGCTATTGCTAAAGACAATAGAATATATAGGGGTGTAAGTGTGTAACATTTACCATGGATGTAATTGGATTAGGGTCCTAACAATTTACAAATGGATACTTGTTGATTCAATGCACAATAAAAGACTTGATACGTAAAAACAAGTTCCTAAGTTTTTGAATATCGCTCTTCTTTGTTGCAGTAATTAAGTGATGCAGGAATTCCCCCTTTGATGGTTCTTTGCTATATTTTCTGTTTTCCAATAACTAACCCGGTTTGTCCCGGTTTGAGAATTTCTAGAACCTATCCTAAATTTACCCGGTTTGTTCCGGTTGAGAGTTTTGTCGTGTAGCACCAGCGTGGTGCCTTAAAACCTTTGCGTAGCTGTCAGAATTAGGCAGGAAAAATTTCACAAATTATTCTCCAATCATCACAATCTCTGAAAACCCTCGTTTTGCTCGCGCATTCTCCAGGTTAGCCTTCCAGCGCCGCCAACCTCGGAACGTGAGTTGATCAAATCCAGATCTTTTAGGTCTCATTTGATCATTTATCTTAACTAATCCTGTTTTCCGGCATTAATTGGTATCAGAGCCAGGTTTCCGTCGGCCTGAGAAGATGGTGATCGAAACAAGACTTCGGACCTAGCCCAGCGAGTCACCGAAAACCAGGAAGATAACTCGAGACGGTTCGAATCCTTTGGTGTTGAGAACCAGCAGAAATTCGAAGATATCACCAAACAGCTGTCCGAGCTCAGAGAGATGATAGCTGGAATAGCCCAACGCTTACCGACTCCGGCAACGCCGATCCCCATATCTGGGTCCAACGTCGCTACCTCGTCAGGGGGAGCGCCAGAACCAGACCCACCAGATCCACCTAGCTCCGGCGGCCCGATGCAGAACAGAGGTACTGCCCTTACTTCACTGGGAAACTCCATTTTTCCCGGCGGATTAGCAACTCGTTTAGCAAAAATCGAGTTCCCAAAATTTAGTGGATCCGACCTCAAGGCATGGTTGTATAAGTGTGAGCAGTTTTTCACACTAGATAACACCATACCTGAACTAAAAGTGCGATTAGCCTCATTACACCTAGAAGATCGTGCTCTACAATGGCACCATAATTATATGAGGGATAGGCAGGGCATCTTTCCTTTTTGGCATGACTATGTGGTTGATATTACGGCCCGATTTGGGGAGTTATACGAAGACCCCTTAGCTGAGCTGGTACATCTGAAACAGACAGAGAGTGTTGATTTGTATTTGGAGCAATTTGAATGTGTGCTTACCAGACTATCCATCCCTGCTGTCAATGCTTTGAGCATCTTCCTTGCTAACATGAGCCCACACCTACAATACCATGTTAGGCAGTTCAATCCCGGGCATATCTCAGAAGCTGCTAGACTAGCGAAGTTGTATGAATCATCTTTAGCCTCTTACCCCACTAAACCAAACCCCACAAAACCCCCTTTACCACATCAGTCACAAAAATTCACCTACAACCCCACTAAAACATACCAACCATCCAAAGTCCCACTACTTCCTAGTCCCGAACCACAAAGATTTCCCCAACCTAAGGCCTTGGCCTTGCCAGCTCCCTTCAAACCTAATGCACACAACAACAAACCTTATAGAAAATACACTTGGGAGGAGATGCAAGAAAGAAAATCCAAGGGGCTTTGTATGTACTGTGATGAGATATACACCCCGGAACACCACCAACTTAAGCACCGCCGAGGACATGTCTTCATGTTAGAGAGTGAAGAGATGATGGATCCAATCATCATAGAGGAAGAACTTGTTGAACCCTCTACTGAAGAAGAATCAAATGGCCAAGTATGTCAGTTGTCAGTAAATGCTATAAGTGGATCTTCAGCCTACAATTGTATGAGGGTACATGGTAGTTATGGTACAAGGCAAATCAGCATTCTCATTGACCCGGGCAGCTCTCACAATTTTGTGAATCTGGACACGGCGAAGACATTGGGATGTTTTCTTGTACTAGCTCCACCTCTACTGGTTAAAGCTGCGTTGGGAAGTGAACTGGTGTCCTCTTACAAATGTTCTAACTTTAAATGGAAACTACAAGGAATGGAATTTGCAGCTGAAGTAAGAACCATTCCTTTAGATTGCTTTGACCTCATTCTTGGTATTCAATGGTTGGTGACAGTAAGTCCAGTCTGGTGGGACTACGTCCAAATGAAGATGAAATTTACCATGAATGGGAAAACATGTTGTCTAAGGGGCGCCAGCAACTCTAAATGTAAGGTTATCAAGGGGAGCTCACTAGCCAAATCCTGCCAATTGGGTGCTCAGCTAGCTCTTCTACATGTTAGGGAAATTGATAGTGCTGAAGGGAAGTTACCCTGTGCCACATTGCTGCTAGAACCAAGGGCGAAAACAAGAATGATGTACAGCTGCAGAATCTGATTGCTGAGTTTGATGATCTTTTCCAAAACCCCACTGAGTTACCACCTTGGATAGAAGGATTCAACCACCAAATCCCTCTTGTTCCGGAAGCTCAGCCTATCAATCAACGCCCCTACAGGTATTCATACCTACAAAAAGACGCCATTGAAACCATTGTGAAAGAAATGATGGAACAAGGTGTGATTCAGTACAGTTCAAGCCCCTATGCCTCCCCAGTTGTATTAGTCAAGAAGAAAGACGGAACCTGGAGAATGTGTGTAGATTACAGAGGCCTCAATAAACAAACCATCAAAGACAAGTACCCCATTCCCCTTTTGGATGACTTGCTTGACGAGTTAGGAGGATCATGCGTCTACACCAAGTTATATTTAAGGTCAGGCTTTCATCAATTAAGGATGCACCCCTCGGATGTTTACAAGACCGCCTTCAAGACACATTCAGGTCATTACGAGTACTTAGTCATGCCATTCGGCTTAACGAACGCTCCATGCACCTTTCAAGGATTGATGAATCACATTTTTAGGGATGTGATCAGACAATTTATACTCGTCTTCTTCGATGACATTTTAGTGTATAGCACCAATTGGGGGGATCACATCAATCATTTGAGGTCTGTATTCACAATTTTGAGACAACACAAACTCTTCCTTAAGAGGTCCAAATGCACTTTTGGAGCTGACACTATTGAGTACTTAGGACACTTTGTGTCTGCAGATGGGGTAAGAACAGACCCTTCCAAGATAAAGGCCATAGATGAATGGCCAACCCCTTCTAATGTCAAACAACTTAGAAGTTTCCTAGGCCTCGCAAATTACTATAGGAGGTTTATAAGAGGGTACAGTATGATTTCCAAGCCATTAACTTCTTTGCTCAAGAAAGAAGGTTTCCACTGGTCACCAGAAGCTGCAGCATCCTTTAGACAGTTGAAGCAAGCTCTAATTTCTGCACCAGTTTTAAGCTTGCCAGACTTTGATCAGCCTTTTGTGCTCGAAACAGATGCATCCCAGTATGGCATTGGAGCAGTGTTGATGCAGAACCACCATCCAATCTGTTACTTGAGCAAAACTTTAGGGCCCAGACACCAGTCCCTCTCAGTGTATGAAAAGGAGCTTATGGCCGTAGTGTATGCTGTACAACAATGGAGCTCATACCTACTCCACAGGCCTTTTGTGATAAAAGCCGATCAGAAGAGTCTGAAGTATCTACTTGAGCAAAAGGTGACCACTCCTTTCCAACACATGTGGTTATCTAAGTTACTTGGATATAACTTCACCATAGAATACAAGCAGGGGAAAGAGAACATGGCTGCAGATGCTCTCTCTCGGGTTCAGGGAGCTCAGTTAATGCAAATCACCTTGTCTAATGCCCATCCCACAATGTTCCAAGACATCCAAGCTACTTGTCAATCAGATCCTCAGTTGCAAAAGGTTATCTCCGACTTACAAAGCAACAGAACATCACAACCTAAGTACAGCTATGTCAACAATGAGTTGAGGAGACAAGGCAAGCTGGTGGTGGGTAGCTCTGACAGTTTGAAGCTACAAATACTAAAATGGCTGCATGACTCAGCGCTTGGAGGACACTCAGGCAGGGATCAAACACTCAAGAGGATCAAGTCTCTATTTTATTGGCCTAAAATGTCCAAACAAATTCAAGCCTATGTCAGGAATTGTCGAACCTGTCAACAATACAAGTATGATTCAGCAGCATCACCAGGATTACTCCAACCCCTACCCATTCCAAATGGCGTTTGGGAGTCCATAAGTATGGACTTTATAGAGGGGTTGCCTCCATCATATGGAAAGCACTCTATATTAGTGGTAGTTGACAGGCTTAGTAAATACTCCCACTTCATAGCACTATCACACCCTTACACAGCCTCCTCGGTAGCACAAGTCTTCTTGGATCAGGTCTTTAAGCTCCATGGTATGCCTTTATCCATCATAAGTGATAGAGATCCTCTGTTTTTGAGTGAAATATGGCAAGAATTATTCAGAGTGCAAGGCGTTGACCTAAACTTCTCTTCAGCATATCACCCTCAAACAGACGGCCAAACAGAAGTTACTAATCGCACTCTTGAGACCTATCTGAGGTGCATGTGCTCTGATGCACCAGCTTCATGGAGCAAATGGCTCCCCTTAGCAGAATGGTGGTATAATACCAACCATCACTCAACAACCCAAGCCACACCTTTTGAGGTATTGTATGGCTACTCCCCACCTATCCATATGTCTTACCTGCCAGGGGAAAGCAAGTCACAGTTGATAGACAGAAGCTTTATCAAGAGAGAAGAAGTCATTGGTATGCTCAAATTCCATTTGATGAGAGCCCAAAACCGAATGAAACAACTGGCTGACAAACACATGTCAATGAGAGTGTTTAACATTGGTGACTGGGTGTATGTAAAACTCCAACCATACAGGCAGAATTCACTCAAATCAAAACGCCCTCACAAGCTGTCTCCAAGGTACTACGGGCCCTTCCTGATCCTGGATAAAATTGGCTCTGTGGCCTATAAGCTTGATCTGCCTCCGACTGCATCAATTCACCACACATTCCATGTGAGTCAATTGAAGTTGTGCCCCAATCCACCTACAGAAGCTGCAGTACTACCTCAGTTTATGGCTGATATTGGAAACATCAGGGAGCCAGAGGAAATATTAGACAGAAAAATAGCCAAACGAGGGAATGATGTCGCCACCAAGATACTTGTCAAGTGGAAGGACGAACCAGCTTCAAAGGCCACTTGGGAGTTCTACTCTGACCTGATTGCTAAGTACCCAAATCTTGATCCTTGAGGTCAAGGATCTTTTGAAGAACGGAGCATTGATGCAGGAATTCCCCCTTTGATGGTTCTTTGCTATATTTTCTGTTTTCCAATAACTAACCCGGTTTGTCCCG